>JARGXW010000016.1:0-706815 GCA_029204085.1 Mycena sp. CBHHK59/15 | reverse complement strand
CGCGGCGACGAGGGCGCCTGGATGGTGCCGGGGCCGCGTGCACGATCCATGAAATCGGAGGTGAGTATAACGGCGGCAATACAGTCGTCTGTATTGACGGTTTCAGTGTTAGATTGCATAGTATTAAACTCATCGTACCCGGGTGCACATCGAGTTCCTTTATCACATAATCTTTATGGTTCGTGCGGACCCACTCTGGGGTCCACCCTCTCGCAGGCGGGTTGTACGACTTTGGACCCACCAGGCAGTCCTCATACTGACTCAATGTTAAAGACGGCGTAGATCATTTTATGGAGTGAATACCTGGGACGTCATATCCACGTCCTGTTCATCCATTTTTTGGGTGGGGCGTGGCGAAGTAAATCCGGTAAGATTGGTGAGTTGGATAGAGACAGAGTTCAGAAGCTCAGAAGTGCGGGGAGAGAGCGCACCGGCGTAGGAGGGGGACGCCAGGGTGGATTCGCGTTACAATCAAGAGGCAATATAATTTATCGTTCGGTGGACTCGTTCCGGGTGTTTTCCAGTAAATTTTCAATTCATTGTCGCCCCTGAAGAACGGGAAACTCGTTGAGTGTAACACTTTATGAGTTGGTGTCGGACAACAATTGAGTTATTGAAATATTGAATATATGAGGCAGTGTAAATCATATGGCCTGCTGACCTCTCCATAAATGATATGGTCTGCTGACCTCGGCGACTTGCACAATAAGTATGTTCTGACAACGATCGGTCAGCTTTTGCCGCTAGAATTACGTGTATCGTGAGTCATGAATTCCGTTAGTGGGTTAATAGACATGATTAATTGTTCCTGTGGCGTTGGGCTTTGTTACAGATTCACTCGCGGGATTTGTGGGACATCCAGCCGTCAGGGGCGGTGGACGCTTCAGCGAGGTTAGGTTAAATCACAGCTCTTGGTAGTTAGTAGAACCAGAAATTCTTATGGACACGGATCGTTGAAAAAAAAACGCACTTCGTAATTTGGCAACGAGGATGGGTCTAGATCTGGGTCACGTGATGTCGGGCAGGTTGTGGAGGTCATGGGGAGTGGGAGGCAGATGGAAAAGTGAAGAGGTGAAGATAAGGACATACCAAGCATAGTTGCTGGTTCACCTGTGAACGGGACGAAACATATATGTCGTTTGGACATTAGCTCCATGGCTATGAAGATTTTTGGGCTCGTGGGCTCCTTCCGCAACCTGTGCGGTGTAGCTCGTAGGCTACGCGGGTGTGGGGGTCACCCTTGGGCTGCGAACCCTGGCTGTGGACCCTCCTTGGTCCAAAACCACTACCGCCAATCCTGGATTTCTCTTGCTTCGTGTTGCACCTTGGTTGCACCTTAGACTCGTAACCAGCCCTACGTTGAGTAACAAGACACAGTAGGAGTATGAAAGTTATTTGAGGGCAATCGGAGCAAAATTGAGAAAGCAAAAAAAAAAAGTGGCGCAACGGTTACTCGAACGTAGGGACTGGGAGAACTTAACCGTAGAAAGTCCATTGATTGGGCACGTGATGATTCAATCTGACTTAGAAAAATTTCGATATTCGAATTTCTGACCTCAAGTGATGGAAATTTTGAATCGTAGGAAAGTTGTGGGGGAACTCCAGAAAGTGTTCGCTTCAATTGGAATCACCTGATTTGTATGGGTCATGGCGAAAATAATGGAACGGTCAAGGGTCGGTTCCCGGACCGAGTGCACAGCCACCCCATCAACCCCTATGATTCTGCGTTGTATCGTGCTCAGTGTATGGCAAAGCCCCATAAATTGTGCCCTGAGGTTGAGAAGCATCCATTTGGCATTTTCCTGACCAGGAACTTTGATACTGTAACCATCACAGACATACAAGATGTAGGTAATACCACCACTGAATTTAAGGATAGGGCAAGTGCTTACGTGCATATGTGGACTGAAAGTGGTCTAGAATGGCTAGGGATATCCCAAGAAGTCATTACCACTCATGAACTGTCTTCAGTGCCTTGATTTTGGTCATTGGGAGGATGGACCAAAAGTGCCAAAATGGTACTGTTATATTTCCTGTGCAATACACCGTGGATTTAAACTGTTCCAAAGTAAATATATCATGTATACAGCCATACCCGCAACTTTCCTATGATTCAAAATTTCCATCACTTGAGGTCAGAAATTCGAACGTCAAAATTTTTCTAAGTCAGATTGAATCATCACGTGCCCAAATCGGACTTTGTACGGTTAAGTTCTCCCAGTCTCTACGTTCGAGCAACACTTTCGGCCATTTTTTTTTTCTCACTCAATTTTCATTCTATCGACTCAATTTCTTTTGCATCATACTCTGCTGTCTTGTTGCTCAACGTAGAGACTGGTTCCGAGTCTAGTTGCACCTGCGGATCTCTGTCCATCCTGAGCTTTCTGCGATCGAAAACCTGCACTATTTCAATTCTCGATGCAGCCACGGCGGCCGGTCTGGAAAATGAGCCATCTTTGGAACATCCGACTCAATCACCGCCCGCTGCAACAAAACACTGGTGAAAGGCGTACAGATTCTGATACTACGCTTATCTAAGTGGCTGCTTTCTCATACTGTCTTGGGTCCCCTTTCAATTGTATCATGTAACATCTGATTCTACAACTCGAGGGCCGCGGCGTTGAGGACCCCCAAATTGGCTAAAAGAATCTGTCGGTGAACTGTGAACCGACCCTGGCTCCGTTGGTATCGACGTCAAATTCGTATAAAATACTATCATACTGCAGTCCACGTAGTGGCGCGGAATCGAACAATATCAACCGCCCATTCACATATCGGACACATGTCGCACGACGCTCTCGTTCTCTATCCTTTTTAGACTTTCTCGGGGTGTCTTAATCCTCAATATTGGATTTATCCCACTGTGTGCGGTTCTCCTTGATCTCTCTTCTCCTTGGTTTATATACGAGTTTGATTGCTGATCCAACATAGTACTCAGCCCCTCCCTTCCCGCAATGATATGCATCCACTGTCCCTGCCGGAACGAGCACTCCATATCCTGTAAAAAAGCTCAGATGCTCATGGTATGCACCAGCAGGGAGTAGTTGGACCCCGGCTCCGCTTCGCACACCGTGCCTCGAAATATAAAAGCGGTGTCTTCGGTACACCGCCTGTACGTCCCGCTTCTCGTCTTGCAGGTCCTTTTATTGATTTTCGCTATTCCGGTGAAAATAATCCTGGAGTCCCATGCCTGCGGTGTTCCATGCCAAATCCCCTGCGGCGCGGCTTCGCCTCCGTCCAGCAAAAATTGTCTCCGCGTTCCTCGCTCAAAAACCCTAACAAGAAAAACACTGACACCTCGTCCAGCACCTTGTGGACAGATATGCACCCCACTCTTTTTCGTTTCACAGCTTTCGTCGGTGCATGTGCATAAAAAAGAGGTGCTATCCCCGCACGCTGTTGGTTTTATCTCGTGAACAAAATGAGATATCACTCCTGGCTGTTAAGCCTTTGGTTACAAGCTCATGAGGAGCTCTACTGTAGGTACTGTTATTTATACTAAAACCCTATTTTTCCTGTATGTTCCGGCATGTTCCCCCAGTTCCATATCAGTCATCCTTTAGTCAGCACCTCGGCCATGTCTCGGTTGTGCTGGATTGCCATCTCCAACACTCTCCCTCAATCCTGCACAACAAGAGATTCTATATCTCTCCCTGAATCCTTCAATTCTTCATCGTCGAGCTTTCAAGCTCAATTTCGGCTTCTTCGGCAACTACAGCATCAGCCGTGATCCCATCAAAGTCTTCTTCATCCTGCGAATTCTGCTCCGCTCTTCTCTTCTTGGGGTCCTAGACTGCTTCCGTGGCATTAACACGTCAGACAGTGCTTCGGGCGCTCCACAGACTCTCGAGCATAAATTAATATCTCGGTCATAGCCTGTTTTGACTCGTTCAGAGGTACTGGCCTGTACTTGTACCCAGTCTCTCCGGGTCTGGTCAGAGGTGTGCCCCGTACTTAACGGTCTCTTCTTCATCTATATCTCTTCCACCTCTTCGTCTCCCTCCCTGGCCTTCTCTCTGTGGCACGTGATGTGATGTGGAGGACGAGTGTGGCTGTGAGTGATAAATATGAGCTTGTGTTGGTTTTATCTCGTGAACCAAATGAGATATCACTCCTGGCTGTTAAGCCTTTGGTTACAAGCTCATGAGGAGCTCTACTGTAGGTACTGTTATTTATACTAAAACCCTATTTTTCCTGTATGTTCCGGCATGTTCCCTCCAGTTCCATATCAGTCATCCTTTAGTCAGCACCTCGGCCATGTCTCGGGCTTGTGCTGGATTGCCAATCTCCAACACACGCTCCTCAGGTGCGCCACTTCCGCGCACAATTGTGTCCAATTTTTGTCTTTCTTGTGTCCTGTCTGAACCGAAAACACTTTCCAGTACAACAAAGTCGCAAATATCTGAGTTCTCCCGTGTGGACATACACCTTGGCTTTCAATCAATTTTTGTACCCACCACACTTGCCGAATTCCCTACGCCGCATTGTGATATTTACGAGGCCCCGGGTGATTTTTGGCGTTGTTTTTGAGGATGGTTGTTGTCGTTGTGGTAAGGTTGTTGATGCTCGGTCATCAAACCGGCCTTCAAGCTTTGTCTCCTCTCCTCAAAACATGGACGTCTGGCTGGTGTCGCTCCTGGCCCTGAGCTGCCTCTCCGTAGCAACGCCTCTCCGGACCCTCTCCTAGTCCTTGCCAGCACCAGCAATTCGACGCGAGCCAACGGCACCATCGGCGACATGACCTGGCAGTCCTCAGGTTCGTCTCCCCATCCTCCAACAGCTTCTTCGGCTCGACAGATCTCCTCCCTCCCAGGCACCCTCGCGCGCGGCTGCACGCTCTCCGCGATCGCCGACTGCTACCGCCTCGCGCTCGCAGGCGACGCCGCCGCGGACCTCGACCCGGGGCACCTCGCATCGCCGCGCCAGCGCGCGGAGCTGCACTTCCCGTGGCAGGCGCCCGGGAGCCGTTTCGCTGCGCGTGGAAGCACCACCTCGTGCGCGGGACGGGCGCCGCGCACGCAAAGGCGTTCTTCCACCTGATGCAGGCGTTCGGCGTGCGCGAGCACGCGCCGCTGGTGACGCTGTCCGTGGTGCAGGGCGACGTCGTGGTGAAGGACTACGTGCGCGGCACGGGCGGGCCGCTGTGTGGCGAGGCGGCGTGCCCGCGTGTGCCGCTGGCGAAGTATGCGGGACGCACGACGGCGCATGAGATGGTGTATGTTCTTTATATCTTAATTTTCCTTGGCAGTGCTGACTGCCCCGCAGCGGGTCGTTCGGCCCTGAGGGCACGCTGTCGTACACCGTGACGGACGAAGACGGCACCGTGCTTATACACTACGCCGTCAACGGGAGCATCGGCGCCGGGAGCGGATAGTGCGTCCTCAATCCGTAACATCCTTCTCCCAGACCAGCTGCTGATGGTGCTTGTGCTCCGATAACAGCGTCAAGTTCGGCATATACCGCCGCGCATTCGAGGGCATGGCGCCCGCCGTGTGAGTCAAGCTCGTTTGTCTCTGCTTTAATGGCCAGGCTAATGTATTGGACTTGTAGCGCCGAAGTCGGCGACTGGCAGAGCAAGCGCGTGCTGTTCCGCGCGCAGGGAGCGTAGGCTCGCCTGCTGTCCCCTCGATTCGAGGAGTCGCGTCGAGTCGCTTGTAATCCGCGTGCCGGCTCGTGCTTAGGCGCCGCGCACGCGCCGAATTCACGTATACCCGTGGCATCGTACGTCCAGTGTCGAGAAAGCGCCATGCTTCCGTGCACGCATGTTTTATTCGTCGGTTCGGGCTGCGCGAATAAAACTGTGGCGTATTCCCTGGATAATCGAGTCTATTGAGTGTCTGGAACGATCTTGCCGCTCATACATACCAACCCGGTGTACTGCCGACTGGCCTGATAGCTCTTCAACTCCTGAACATAAGCCTAAATCACATTCTGCTTGCTGCCGCGTGCTGAAAAACACAACAGTAACCGGGGGCTGAGCTCTTCTCACGAATTGCTTTCAATTGACCGCAAGGAATATCGGAGCGCATATGCTACGGCGCGCCGTGGACCCATTTCCACACTATCCCAGCTGTTTGGCGGGGGAAAAGGGTTTATAACAGAACATCATGATGGTGGGGGCCCGAGCCCGCGGAACGCAGCTGCGCCGGAGATTATTAGCCGCGGCGTTATCCCCCGTTTTGGTGTTCACAGATGTGAGAGTCAAATTTTAATTAGCTCTGGATCTGCAGTGGGTCTGTTTCGCGCACTACTAGCTTTAGCGATTTGACTGTTGTGGGGGAAAAAGCATCCGATGAAACAAGTATGGCGGGGGTTCGAGTCGAACGAGCGCCTCTTGGATAACCCAAATCTATCGGCAGCACATTTGGTGCAAGTGCACACCGTGCGCTACCCCGCCTTGGGGTTTAAGTTAATCTTAGGGTGCTTTCGTCTACAAGTGGCAGACACTGATCCCCGAGCTTAATTCCAGGTGTGGTGAACTCCGGAGCTCGAGGCGCAAATGTTCGACGGATGAATCTGCCAGCTTATATTTTCTCAGCCTTCCGGAGCAACCCGGAGTTAAAATCTCATATGGGCTCACCGGCTGGCCATCTTGCGCGTACTTGACGCAGACTACTCATGAGCGCCAGTGTTGTCTTCTTTTATTTATTTTTTCAAATTGCTAGGTTCAAGCTCGGTTGTACTACTCGACCATGCAAATGTTTGGAGGTGGGGGTTCACGCGTTCACGAGGAAAGGTCAATTTTATAGGAAATTATTAAGGTGTCTCTGCTGGGATGGATGCACTATTCATCCAACCTCGCAGTCGGCGGCCTGCAGCTGGCTGTGGGCCGGTGGTCAAGGCTCTGGAGTACAGACAAGATGCCGCTTTGGAATTTGATTAACAGCGCCACTGATGGCGCAGGTGCCTCCACCTGCCTCCTTATCACTCGCTTTGCAACAAGGGGTAGCTAAAACAAAACATCTGGAATTAACTACAAACCTCCCATCAGGACCCCGGAACCAGAGACCACCACCCGGTCCGTGATCCGATTCCCAAATGCGGAAAGCATTTTCGCTAGGTTTTATTAGTTGTTCGCAAAGAGCATGAAAGCACACTATTAGACATTGGAAATGTACTGCATATATGTTCTGGCACTGATACCACATTCTGTACAAAAAAAACAGAATACTCTGGGACAGTAGTTCATCAGTGAATTTACTGTTGCACCAGTGTTGAGCATCTAATACACTGTAGGGCCTGAGCATAATATTGGAGATAAGACCAATACTGGATCATTAACTTATCAAAATTTTATGCAAGAGTTCAACACAGAAACGACCTTGACAGGCATACTGTTTATCCTTGTTGACATCACCTGGCCGACTCCATGTTTTTGCGCATGGCTCTCAAATTCATTAAATTTTGGCATAAATTCATTTTAAAAGTCCGAAACCTATTTAGAGGGCTCCAGAGCTGACTCGGTGAGGACCTAGGGAAAAGTATATGTAGCAGGACCCCAGAGCGATCATCACGTGCACGAGGGGGTCCATATCCGGAATTACGGTTTCCTTGACCCCTTGCTTTGCAACACCAAATTTATCAAATTTTCTCCATGTTTTTCTGATCAAGACGGTTCTTTCAAAGAAGCACTGTCTTGGGAGGAAATATGTCCCCGAGGAACAAATTCACTTACGAGAACTTGGCACGAGACGAAGATCACGCTCTCGAGATCTCACGCTAAGCTCCGCCGCAACCATGATACTTATATGCATGATAACAAGCGGCTTCACCCTTACTCCCTGCAATGCCCCATTATCCAGGTGCGACATACATGCCCCCCTTCTCGCCGGGTCTCACGGAATCTCGAACCAGGATCACCGACATTCTCCAGCGTCGAGAGATTCCAGGCGGACCATCTCGCTGCGCCCACCGTCGAGTGCACGCACAACACCGGGTTCGCGGAGATGGTCGTCGGGCAGTTCGTGCGGCAGTACCCCCCGCAGGGCGCATCCAAGGTCTGCGGCCCCACCGCGGCCGTCGTGAATCTGGACGTGCGGCTCCCCCGGCAGGCGGCGCGCCAGCTCGCCCCGTTTCTCGTGAACGCCTCTGCGCCTGCACACGCCGCAGTCCCGCTGCATCTTATCGCGGAACTCGGCTTCCCGAGAGCACGGCTCCGGATCTGCGCGTTGGCGACGAGATCGCCGGTGGGTTGACGATTGAGGGCGTACATGTCGAGCGTGTCGTTGTGGGCCCGGAGGAAGACATTTGTGTACTTCCCTCGCGGGTTATTCACGAGCTTGCGCTGGAGTGTCGGACTATCGAGTGGAGCGGGCGTAGGTTTCCTTTTATACAGCGGTGCGATCCTGATTGAAGGTGCGTTACTATACATGGGTAGAAAGCGTCATTGATGATAAGGGGGATGCAAGTCCTCAGGTGTATAGTTATTCTCGAGCGCTGTACGATTTTCTCATTGAAAGATACTCAATAACGATGCACGATAAATTCGCCATATGACTGACTCTGCCCGTTTACGACCCCCGAGTTTCGGTTCACTCAACCCAATCCCCAACGGCAGCCCTGCGATAAAAAAAATTCAGCTCAACGAAAGATACCTGTCGGTTTACTCACAAGGCTGCTGTCATTCCCACAAATGTTTGTCTGTAAATTCCGAATTTAACGCTGATATCACACCAAACTGTCAGGATCTCTTCAGGGGACCGGAAAGTCATACTCACTATCCACCGCCGGCGCCCATGCTCCCGTTGACTGAATAACTGATGAGAGTCCTCCCATTCTCATCCTTTACCGTGTACGACAAGCTCCCCGCAGGCCCGAAGGCACCTCTATGGATGGATGAACTGCGCTCAGTGACACGGCAAATCGAAAAGAAATAACGCTGACGATATGGAATGGGACGTAGTGAGGCCAGTATACTGGCTCATCGGAATATTCGGGCACGCAATGGTCCCGCACTGCGGCCCACCCGTCCCGCGCACGTAGTCCTTGATGACCACGTTTCCTTTCGCCACAGACAGAGTCACGAGCGGCGAACCTTCGACCACCCCGAACGCCTGCATCAGATGGAAGAACGTCGTCCCGGACCCGGTGGAAGGGTCGAGATAGTGCTTCCACGTATAGGCAAACGACTCCGCCGCCGATTGTTGCGGAAAGTGGAATTCGTCGCGCTGGCGCGGGGAGTCGAGATGGTTGGGGTCGAGCTCCGCGGAGGCGTTGGATGATAGCTGCATTTGGTAGCAGTTTGAGATGGAGGATACGGAACAGCCCTGAACCAAGCTGCCTGCATGTTGATTCTCAGTTGGGATGCCGAGAAAACGATTTGGAAATTCTGACCTGAAGATTGCCAAATCATGTCGCCGATCGTGCCAGTTTCCCACTGGGAGCCGTTGTTGAGTACCGTTGGAGACCCATTTGAAAAACTGAAGCTCGCTAGGACGAGCAACAATGCAAGCCAAGTGCTAGTCATATCGGGCCCACAATGAGAACAACGAATCGAGGAGTAGGGACTGCTTCGATCGCAGACACGAATGCAACATTATATGTAGCAGAGAGACCTAAAAATGGAGGCTGATCATAAGACATATTGGAATCTTCGAATACCGTCCATGAGACACGCTGTGTCGCCGGAGAGTGTCTTGAATGGTGCTTGTACTCGAGATTGAATTAGGATCAGGCGTAACGATCACGGGAAGAACTCGGAAATGCTTTGAGAGTGAGCCAATGAGCGGGGCCGCTGAGAAATCGAAGTACAGGAGGAATGCGGCCGGCACGTTGGTATCTTGATTCAGCGTCAGAATCCACGACAAGTCAGAGTTTGGCCGACTCTGCATTTCTGTTGAGTGACACCGAAGCCGAAGACGAGTTGCTGCAGGCAGTGTAGCATTGGTGTATAATGGGTCAGAGGATCGCCGGTGGGCTGGCGATTGATTGTGGGCCCAGAGGAAGACATTTGTGTGCTTCCCTCGCGGGTTATTCACGAGCTTACGCTGGAGTGTCGGACTGTCGAGTGTAGCGGGCGCAGGTTTCCGTTTATACAGTGGTGCGATCGTGATTGAAGGTGCGTTATGACACATGGGTAGAAAGCGTCATTGATGATAAGGGGGAATGCAGGTATTTAGTTATTCTCGAGCGCTGTAGGATTTTTTCATTGAAAGATACTCAATAATGATGCACAATAAATTCACCACATAAGCCCCACTGGTTTAGGGTCATTGCAAGGTCAACAAGTCCAACTTCGTGCATGCGGATTGGTTCCCTCTGTTCTCAGAACAAGGAAAACAAATTATTGGGGTATTAAATATTTTACCAGAGAGTCTTAAAATTTCCGGGGTACCCATGAAGAGTTGCGAAAGTTCCGAACACTGTTGCTTTTTGCTTGGGTTTTTTACTTCAGATATGTGCAAGCTTGCTCCGGGGCTTTGGAAACTGTCAAAAATGATGACAAGGCTTCCTATCTCTGTCAGTGCATTTTCTTTGGGAGCATCCAGAAAAAAATCGAGGTTGAAAACTACCTCTGCGACAAACGAAGTGGTCGAAGCATCAATGACATAGCCAAGCGGCGGCCCGCTGCCGTCCGATTTATAAGCATCAATGACTAAAGATTATATTCGCCGACATTTTCGATACACGCAGCACTATCAGAACTAAAGTTCTGTTGGTGAATCTGACCAAATCCAATATACGCATCCACCATATAAAGGTGCGAGGCGATGACCGGCCCACCTAATGTCGTTTCCCCCAGGAATAATCTACCTTTCCAAACTGCTTCCGGGCTTGTTGATACCACCGGTTGGAAGTTATCTCCTGAAATGGTTCTTCCAGGTCTATTTTAAACTCTCCACACCGCATTGGATGGTCGTGCCTCTGTGTTCCCTCAGTCTTCCTGTGGCTTTCACTGCAAAAATTCTGTACCACTTGTATGCTCGATGCCGGGAAGCTGCGGTCCATGGCGCTGTGTTACCACCTACCCTGCCGTCCTCAATTGGTGGTATCGATTTGTTACTCAGCTCTTTACGGGACACATCTGTCCGGTACCCCGGTAGTTATTTCGTATCCAAAAAAATCTCGGCAATACTTAATACCATACCACATCAGCCATTTGACAAATCCGTTGCGGAGTTTTTGAGTTTTTTGGGGTTGTTAGGTTTTTTTCCAACACGAAACTGGTCTGAAATGTGAGATCCTCCATAGTGCAATGATGGAAAAAAAACTTTTTTTTGGAGGTTTTCAAAAATTTTGGCCAAGTTGCGAAGTTGTCAGGTTGTGAGGTTTTTTGGCGGGGTTTTGAGATTTGGCACTGTGTTTTGAGGTTTTTTGGGGTTCAACAACCCCCAAAAAACCCAAAACAGATTTGTCAAAAGTCTGATGCACCAGGTGAACCACTGGCAGTTTTGGCCAAGAGAATGGGACACACCTATTCGATGCACGTCTTGTTCGAAGACAGGGTAAGGACATCTTATTGTGCCTTAATCCGGAGCTAACAGAAGATATAGTTCTTCACTACTGAGCCCGAGCACATCAAGGTATGTATTGTCTCCAGAAACAGATCTATCTAGCTGATGGACTACAGACGATTCTTGCCACCCAATTCAGCAGCTTCGAGAAAGGAGAAGACACTTGAGCTACCTTTGGTGCTCTCCTCAGCTCTGGTGTGTTCGGTGCTGATGGTGAGTATCCTATCTTGATATATTGTTCCCTTATTTATCGGCATTCTCAGGTGACTTGTGGAAGTGAGTGGGCTGTTCTTTTACAAAGTACTGCTGCTTATCCTCCTTCAAGTTCCATCGCGGAATGACTTGTCCGTTCTTTAAATGCAATCGTATCAGCGATTTTGAACTGTTCAATTGCCATTTGGAGCTTGCCATTACCCAATTTAAGAAGTGTTTGCATGAGGGATACCCAGTCGATTTCCAGGTCAGTTCTGTCTTCTCGAGTCAATTTACCACTTGATCAACGCCCTTGAAACTCAGGATATGATTTTGTGCTTCGCAATGGACTCATCCGGCGAGTTTCTGTTTGGGCACTATGCGAAAACTCTGTCCGCAGGACTCCCTTATCCCTTTTACGCACCACCATCCATGACAACTGCCAGAAGTCACTCGTTGAGTGCGTTTGCTGCTGCCCTTTTGGAGACACAATTGGTTTCTGCCATGCACGGCCTTTTCGGCACGTCCTGGCCTCTCCTTGAGTTCTGGAAGGACAGAATCAAAGTGCCCATGGCAGTGATTCACAAATTTATGGACCCTATTCTGACCGAGGCGGTTGCCAAGAAACATGCCAATGTTGGTGGGGGTGTTGTGGCCATGAAAGCGGCACACGCAGATCGCAAGGTGCAGGAAGGCGAGACACTGGTCGAGCATCTTCTGAACTACACCGAAGGTACGTTCATAACTCATTGTTTGACTAAATTTGACCTGTCAGCATAGACCGCACCATTCTCAGAGACAAGATCCTCAATATCAGCCTCGTGGGCAGGGACACCGTTCGTTTTTTTCACTTGACATCTGCACTCGCACTTAAGTTATTTCCAGATAGCTTGTCTTCTGCTTGTCTTCTGACGTTTGTCATATACATGCTTGCGAAGCATTCCGATGTTTTGGGGATGCTTCGTGCGGAGATTCTCAGTACGGTGGGATCTTCAAGAGCACCTACTCCCAATGATTTCCGGGACATGAAATACATGCGGGCAGTACTGAACGGTATGAATGGTCTTGAAGTATCTTCATGTTGTTTGATCATTGTTTAGAAACTCTGCGCCTCTATCCGCCTGTGTGAGTTTACCTTTGTTTTATAACCATACTCCAATTCTAATCGAGCTCATTCTACTTAGCCCTTTCAACATGTGGTAAGATATTCAAGTTAGGGTTTAAAAAAATCTCAATCCATGTGTTTCTGCATTCAGGAGCACCACACAGCTAGTCATTCTTCCGTCCACAACAGGAGGAAAACCCTTCTACATTCCGGTGAATTCAAAGTACGTTAATGCCTAAATGTCCTCCTCATCCTCTTATCTTAAAAATAGAGTGCCTTTCAGTGTGTTGGTTATGCACTGACGGAAAGATTTGTGGGGACCTGATGGTGCGTATACATATGACCACAATGGGTCGACGATGACATATCACTGTCCTTCTTAGCTTTGACATGGGATCCAAAGTGATTCCTTGATGGGCGCCTACATAAATATTGTGTGTCGCTTGCAATACTTGCTTCTCTTATTGTAACACCAGTCAAACAGTGACCCCAAACCCATTCATATTTCTCCCTTTCAACACAGGTAAGGGTGGCATTTCTCTCGCAAGTTAACCTGCTAATTGATATCGTTCCCTTTTCGCTAGGCCCAAGGATTTGTCTCAGCCAACAGGTATTTGTGGTACCTCCCTTCAGATTGCTGATTATGACTCGCAGTATGTAGTTCACCTATCATGAAGCCTCATTCTTCCTCGTTCGCCTGCTTCAGCAGTTTTTAGGCATATCACTTGCGCTCGATGTGCAGCCTGCCGACAGCCGAGTACCCGAAGCCTGGGCACAGGACAACGAACTTGGGTGGAAGGCTGGCGAGAAACTGAGGGTGAAAAATCATCTCACGATGTATATTGCAGTGAGTCGTTTTAAATCTGTGGTCATGTAATGAAGATTGATTCTTACTGTGCCTCAGGGTGGGTTGTGGGTGAATATGCAGGAAGCTGTGACTGCTGACGTTGTATAATGCAGAATTCATTTAAACCCCTCTGTATTCTATCTGTCCACAATAATTTCACTCAACTCAATGCGCAGAAAGTCTTTGGAGTGGACAAAATCATTAATTCTACTAAGTCAACTGTACTAAACATTGTTTCTCAGTGGCAACAAGAGAAGACTCTGGGGCTGAGGTATTGCGGCCCTTCGAAATCGGCACAGGCGATATGTAATGATTAAATAATGACTGACCTGGCATGCGCACCAGATCCTAATTTTAATTGCCAAGGGAGCGACATGTATTTGGAAGGTCAGGGAACACAGATGGATGGGCTCGGCACTGACCCTGCAGTCATCGTCGTGAACGACAGATCTCAATTTGGACATGGGCTGCCTGTAATGGCATCCCGCCAAGCGGCTAGTCCTCTGAAACCAAAATTTCTCTCTAAATTTGCCATACATACCCCGGAATTATTCAGCCCGCACTCTTGGAACTCTGATAACGGCTTGGATATTGTTTCCATTGGTTTGTCAAGATTGACAAATGAAAACAAAATGGTGGTTGCCTTATTCTGAACCACATAACCGGGACAATCATTTCCACCAAAGCTATCAACATAGCTAGCCTTCTGCTCGATTTACTCAGTACATTTTTTGGGGTGACTATTTGTGGATGGAAAGTATTTGCATTCAAACGAATCTGCAAGGAATGCTGTGAGGAATGTCTGGGGTAAATGTCATCTTTGAGTGGCGGGTTGGGATCGTCAGAGGGGAAATGGGGGGGATCTAAATATTCACCAGGTAACTATAACTTGAAGCCCATGAGTTCACAGATAGTACTGCTATTCAGAAAGACGAGATAATTGGAGTGACAATAGCACGCACTCATCGGGGTTTGTATGTGCACATCCGCAAAAGCTCTGAGAGCTGGCACTTGAAGATTCAGAAGATCAATGTATTGTTACTACAGATGCAGATGTAGATCTGGGCCGTTTCTGCTACCCGTTTTCTGAGAATTGATGTGAGAGTTATATGCACTCACTCATGGGGAAAACACATCTTTGAGAGCCAGAGATGGATCAAGTTCGAGTCGTCGAAACATGAACATATGCTGTAATGTGCGCCGCCCACTACATATACCGAACTTTTTTCCTCCTATTTGAATATCTGAGTGCTTGCATGAGGAATGGATTTATTTGCTCACCAAAGAAAAGGGAAAAAAAACCCCATGGACATTCCCATGGATGGTTCAGGCTCGAGTCCAGTGTCTTCCACAAAAGTTCTGATTAGCTGTATAACTAGGTGAGGATGTGGACCATGCTACCCAATTTCTACGACTTTGGGTGGGAAATGGTTTAGCTCAGATGTGGAGAGAAAAGGGGCTGGCCCGGTCCTGAGAGGTGCGGATGTTGCACTTTACTAGGTCAACCACTACCAAGCCTTATTCCAGTGTTTCAGTTCAGAATTTGAAGAGTAATAACCTTGGAAATAACTTTGCACGCTGGTACGTGCTAGCAAAAATAACTGAACTGACAGCCAAGTAATGGCTCGGGCTTGAGTCGAACGAGCGTCTTGCAGAAATCCATGCCACCTATTCTTTAGAAAGGGATGCGGGTGGTGCTTTTCCGTGCCGGTGGCGCCAGGCGCCCCTGTGAGTTGCCCATGAGCTCGAGGTAAACCGTGGTTCACGGAAGCGAGAAGCGGTGCATGGTATCGTGGTGACTATAGCCTATAGTCAAAGAGCACTGAGCCAAGAAGCAGAAGTTCGACGAGAAGAAGCTCTGGGAACAGCAAAAAACAGACAGCTGTCCCGTTATATTCGACGTCGCACGTTTCCAGGATGTGGCGAGTCTACAAGACATTACGGTAGATCATATAACCCTCCAGGTCAAGTGGCACAAGTCCCGAGAGGTCCAGGTTGACGAGAAGAGCAAACTTCCTGCAATTTCACACCTCAATAAAGCAGGGAAGGTTGCAATCCTTATCGCAGCACTGGAGCGCTGGAATGCACGGGTTGAGGCAGGCGAGTTCCACCAAAGAGGTCCCGAGCACCTGCAATCCAAGAAGAGGTAGATGAAGTCGAAATTGACAGCGAGGAGGGGATTGGACATCAGACTTTTGACAAATCCGTTTTGGGGTTTTTTGGGGTTGTCGAACCCCAAAAAACCTCAAAACACAGTGCCAAATCTCAAAACCCCGCCAAATAACCGCGCAACCTGACAACTTCGCAACTTGTCTGACATTTTTGAAAACCTCCAAAAAAAAGTTTTTTTTTCCATCATTGCACTATGGAAGATCTCACATTTCAGACCAGTTTCATTTTGGAAAAAAACCTAACAACCCCAAAAAACTCAAAAACTCCGCAATGGATTTGTCAAATGGCTGATGGATACATGTATTATGATTAATTAATATCTTACTCACTCATACTATATCTGACGGGGAAGCTGGCCACACGGGGAAGCTGGCCACTTGGTAAATACAAGGATAAATTGTACCAAATGTTAAGATTTTGGACTTTGGGGAGGGAGTACGACCTATGCCGCCCATCCATGCCAAAATTTGGGCCAGAGTCATGAGTTGATCGAAAGCTGTGCCTCGTTTGATCGCGGGCCGAAGGGTGAGAACATCAGTTTCTTAACTCCGGATAGCCATCTCGCCCGTTTCTCCACGGATTCTTTGTCAATCCACGACTTTGGTGCCTCGTTCTTCTCCCCTCATCTGAGGCTTTCTCTCAGGCATAACAGGGTTCCCGTATCTTAACCCCTCCTGTGATAGACCCCTCACAAGTGACTGCAATGCAACCTTGAGGACCACCACCAGCCACCCAGATATCAAACAACCCTGGGACGCTACGGGTCTACCACTGCGCATGGTCCATAATCATCCATGAAGCTTCAGTTTGAAAGTTAGTCCAGTATTTTTCTTACTCAATGCCCCTCTCAATGCTGCCAAATACCCCAGTTCACCCCATTTTCTGTGGTAAGGATATCTAAATGTCGGGTTCTCAGCAGAACGACTCAGGGCTGGAACAAAGGGTCCAGGTGCATTCATCTATGTGTAATGAAGCATCCTGCGGCTTATTTTGGTCAACCCCGTCCTCTTGCTGTCCCGCGGCCTTTGTTTATTTAGTTGCACTGCTTCCGCCTCTTGCGCATCTCTGAAAAGGCACCCAGTTCTCCCACTTCCCTAGGTCTGATGTAACATTTTAATGTCTACAATACATCATTTAGGTCCTTGGAACATCATTGGACACCATGAGGCCACTGACCAAGCGGATAACAGTGGATTTGCGTGGGTGGCCAGGTACCCCGTCAATTGCCTTTTTTGGACTTCTGCCGGAAATAAATTCGGCTAGCAGTCAAAACGTCACCATAATTTCCCCGACGGGTTTTACCGATTCACAGGATGTATGCCTTCGGTTTGGAGCCCTCGAGCCCATGCATGGTAAGGCCCTCTATATCCTTGTTAATCAGCTAAAACCCTTAATGTGGCCAGGTTCCCCATCACATATAGTAATATTTTCTAGGGACTATTAATTACAGAATACGATGTAATAAACACATCCCTCACGTTTAAACTGTCCCAAGGTGTTTATGGCCACGACAGGAGGGCAAGGACGTAGATTTGATATGATTTTGGTGAACTAGACGGGGGACAAACAAGTGCAAATAGACATTCGCCGCCAGTTGCTGGTCCCCACCATAGGGGTGCTGATGTACTGCTCTCCAGGTCCTCTCCTCTGCTGTCGTCTTCGCTGTCCTCGCCCTCGTCGCCCATGCAGTTCATGAACTTCAGCTTATCCTTTCACGACTGCCTCGTTCACGCCGCCCACCAGCATCGCCGCATCTCTACCGTCGCCCGATGAGCTCGATGTGAGCCGCGGCCACACTCCTGTAATCCACTGTAGCTCACCATGCACTAGGAGGACGCAGACGCCGTGTCGGACGAAGAGCTCGAGCCACGCTGTAAGCGCCTCTCATGTGCTCGAAAATTTTGCCAGGTGTAGCACCAACTATGCTTATGGCAAAGGAGCGCCGGCGCCTTTGCTCTCCCTCGGATTTGCCCCTTCCTCGTTGCCTCCCACGTCGTCGCCGCAGCTGACGACGATGGTCGATCCCTCCTGCACTGACCACCCTCGCCTTCTGCGTTCCGTGCCTCGCCGCCACGCCCGACGCAGACGCGCCTGACAACCTGCCCGCATCGTACGCGCCTGCGTTGACAACTTCGAGGGTCCCCTCACCGACGCCGACACCATCTTCCTCCACTCGCACCTCACCGCGCGCAGCGACACACGGAGCACCTCGACGCCGATCTTCAGCGCCGCCATCGCCCGGAGCACATCGACGCCGAGTCCTTGCGCCGCGTGCCGCGCGGGCGGAGGAATATAACCCCCAATCGCCCGCCCTCTCGATGCAACCCGCGCACCCCGCGCGTTCGGACTCCCACGCGAGCTGCGGACTGGTACGCTCTCCATCTCTCGCGCACAGTCGACTCGCACGCATTCGCGTTCCCGAGCGGCGGCGAGATCCGTCTCGCGGGCGCCGCCAAGTCGGAGTCGTCGTGCGCGCTCGGAGGTCGACCCGCAATGCGCCCCCGCGCTCCTTCGGCCGTACCGTCTGCACCGTGCGTGCAATGTCGCGCGGACGTGGTCTCGGTGCTGCGCGCGTGGACCCCCCCGTCTTCTGCATTCGAGCGGCTGCAGGCCTTATAAGACGCGGCGGGCGGGCGCAAAGGGACGGACGTGCTAGCACGGGGCGCGCTGTCCTCCTCCCCGCTCATCCCAGCACGTACCCCCCTCCGCGCGTCAGCGACTCGCGCGCAGTTGTCTCCCGTGAGCGCTGTCGACTTGCGCAGACGTGGCCCCGGACGCCGTCCTCCACGGTGCAGAGCGGCGTGGCTTGCTCGAGGGCGACCGCGCGCAGACCTCGAGTCGGCGTCCTCTAGTGCGTGGGGGCTCTCCCGCGATGTGCAGACGCGGCGCCGAGCGTTCAGGCCATCCCGCGCTATTTGGAGTCGGCGAACACGCGCTGCGCTCGGCCCCGCGTGGACCGCCGACGTCGAGCGCAGCCGCATGTGCCATGGTCCTCGGTGCAGAGCGGCGGGCTTGCGTTGCAGGCCGCGGCTCAGAGTCGACGTCTGGCTCCATGCGCTCCGTATCAGCCCCGGAGCGAGGTTGAAACAGGATGGACGTACCGTGCGTGTCCCCGCTCCACGGTCTTCGAAATCGGGTCGCAGCGCCGGGGTGCGCGGGCTGCGTCCAGTTGGGATGGCGGACGACCGGGATTGGGATCGAGGAGGCGGTTAGGCGAGACGAGAGCGGGCTGGTTATGGAACGGTCGGAAGCGATGTGGGATGGACTAATCACTGGCTCGACGTTCGGGAGGCTCGGTGCATCAGCGGAGTCGTGTGGGACGCACTGGCAGACGACGTTGAGAGAGCGTCGGTGCAGAGCGGCATGCTTCCGTTGCAGACCGCGGCTCAGAGTCGACGTCTGCCTCCATGCGCTCCGTATCAGCCCCGGAGCGCGGGTGAAACGGGGCAGACGTACCGCGCCCCCATTCCACGGTCTTCGAAATCGGGTCGCAGCGCCGGGGTGCGCGGACTGCGTCGAGTCGGGATGACGGGCGATTGGGATTGGGATTGGGGAGGCAGTTCAGGATGACGAGAACGGGCTGGGGAAGAGGGAGGAGAGACGGTTAAGGAGCTGTCGGAAGTGGTGTGGGATGGACTAATCACCGGCTCGACGTTCGCGAAGGTCGGTGCGGGAGCGGAGTCGTGTGGGCGCAGACGACGTTGAGAGAGCGGGGTTGGTGGGCGCTAATATAACAGGTAGATGTCACGCAGAAAAAGTGGCCGTGGCAAAGCCACGGCGACTTCGCGGCGACTCCTCGTTACTGCGCCAGCAGGATCCGCAGAGCGTTGACTAATCATTGCTGTGCTCCTCCGCCCCCCTCCTCGCCCGTGGGATTCCACTTGTCCTCTCACCACCGTCTCGTCTATGCCGCCCTCCAGCACCGCCGGGTCTTCAACGCCGCCCGATGAGCCCCATGTGAGTGGCGCCCACACTATAATTATTACTCTATGTAGCTCACCATGCTCCAGGAGGACGCAGATGCCGCGCCGGAAGAAGAGCTCGAGGCTCGCAACATACAAGCGCCTCTCGCGGCATTGCGCGAGCACGGACCACTCGGCGTGTAGCACGTCCAGGCAGCGTGCAGGCGATATCAGGCGCAGCGAGCGGATGGGACACGTCTGCCAGCACGGGCACGGGGCGCGCTGCCCTCCTCCCCGCCCAACCCTGCGCCGCGCCACGTATCAACGCCGCGCGCGGGTGGACGAGCATGGCCGGTGTGCGTTGGCGGTGCGTCCCGTCTCGGTTTTTGGCTTTGCGCTGTCCGCTCACACTTGAGCGCCTAGATACTTGTGGCGATGTACCGCGTCACCCCCGCGCACGCAAGGGGAGATGCGCCGCGTTGCCTCGCTGCACACATGCCGCCCCCACACACACCGAAGCACATGTCGCTCTCGGCCTGCGCGCCGGCACGCTGTCACCCCCGACCCGCTGCACCAGCCCGCGCCTGCGCCCACTGCGCCGCGTCGGACAGCACTACGGGCCTCTTCTTCGGTACCGCTATCGACGGCTCCACAGCCGAGTTCTCCGCGGAGCACATCGACGCTGAGGCCGCGCGCACGAGGAGATGCGCCGCCCCAGTGCGGGCGGCGGCGGCCAGTTCGAGGGCTTCCGGAGCAGCGCCACTCGCAGCACCGCGATCCCCGCGCCCTTCCTCTCCACCCCCAATGGCGATGACGCCGACGAAGCCACGGCCGACCTCGACGGCGGTGCGTACGCGCTTCGCACCCTGCGCGAGCGCCGGCGGCTCGCGCTCTTCCGGCCTCTCGCGCTCGAGCCCGCGGTCGTCCGGCAACGGGGGCGCACCGAGCCCGCGCACGGGTGCGTTTCCTGGTGCGGGCTTCCCTGGCGGTGCGGGCCCGTGGGACGACGTCCTCCGCGGGAAAGAGCGAAAACTCAAAATCCTCACGCAAGTTGAAGTCGATCACGCTCCCCCCGCCGCCGTCGCAACCGCTGGGTGTGTACGACGCGGAGGGCGGAGTTTGGACCGTTTGCATGCGCCGTTTGCTTCCACGGCACGCGGACCAGCGTCGTTGGCGCACCGAGCCCCTCGCAGCACCACACGATCCCCGCGCCCTTCTTCCCCACCCCCAGTGGCGACGACGCCGACGAAGCCACGGCCGACCTCGACCGCAGCGCGTAGGGCGCGAGCGGCTCGCGCACTCCGACCTCTCGCGCTCGAGCAGGCGGTCGTCCGGCAGCGGTGGGGACGCCCTTCCGGGAAAGAGCAAAAGGTGCAAATCGTCGCGCAAGTCGATGTCGTCCACGCTGCACTCCCCGCGGCCATCCGCGACCGCCGGGCGTGTACGATGTGGAGGGCGAGGGCGAGGGGTTTGGCGCGGTCGCGATCGCCGGCGCGGAGGTGCACGCGGACCTCGCGTCGGGCTGACGCAGACACGTTCGGTGGCGCCTCCCGAGCTACTCCCGTCCGCGCGCGCTGGGGTTTGATACTGGCAAGGCAGGCGGAAGGGGTGGGGGCACGTTCTTGGCAAATGCATAGGCGTGGCGCGGACGTCTGTGGCCTTTATGTTTCTCCGCGAGTCTGCGTTCGACGTTACCCGGTGGTGGAGATCGAAGTCGATTTGTGGTGGATTTGCGGGAGGATGGAGGATGGAGGACGGCCGGGTGTGAGTCTATCTCCTACTCCGAGTACTTCTTCGGACGGACGGACAGACGGATCAGTGGAGGAACGGGGATTCTTATTTATGCGATGATATGATGATACGATACGACTGTCTATACATTTCCTGCTGTGGGGTAATCTTGGATGGTAGTCTGCAACGAATCGGAGCCCCCAAGATCGTATTAAATTTGTTTGCTTGAGTGGACGACATGTGGCGCGCGCTAATCCTCACACACGCATCCATGTCGCAAAGCTACTCGTTACTCGGTAGGTGCACTGCGATGTCCATCGGAATTCCTCTTCTGAATCGATGTCTCCCCTAGTTCAACGTGCAGACAACATCCCTTGGGCGCCAGGCCCGCTGAAGCAAAAGGCCCCGCGCCTCCATCTCAAGATCGATCTAGATGGCACTCGCATTCTTCGGACCCGCACGGCGGAGCGGGGGCTGGAACCCAAGTGGGACGAGACCGCGGCCATGTGAGTCGAGCTGTACGATCCCTGTCTCGATCCCTCTTTATCGAGCTTCTTTCCAGGTCGTCCGTTAACCCGTCGGCCGTCCTCTCTCTTGGACTTTACCATGATACTTCAGTCCCCTTCAAGGGAGACAGCTGCCTCGGCGCCCTGGAGATCCAGATTAGTGCTCTGTTAAACCTGTGCAGCGCGGACGGAGGGGATGCAGGTGCGTATCGTCCAATCATTGTGTCCCATCTCTTACAGGCAGCACCAGTTGTCGGCCTTGAGCTTCGGGGTATCAAATCTGCTTCCAAGGGCAAGCCTGCCGGCACCCTGTATGTTTGTCTGAAAGCCGTCGAATCTGTCCAAGCCGCCAAAATTGTACTCGACCGTGCAACAGAGAACATCAAGAATATGGGACTTGATGCGAGCACTTCTAATAAGGTCATCAAGGCCGCGGACACTATCGTGAATGGTAGTGAAGCTGGAGGCACCCTTATCTCAGGATTGGAAGTGGTGATCACCAAGCTTGATATGATTGTTCGCACAGGGGATGAGCTCACTAAGGTGAGTCTTCATTGTGATCCACATGCAAGCATGTCTCAGTCACATGCATTCAAGATACACCCGTATGCCCATGCAGCGTGGTTGGTTCTTACTTCTGTTTACAAGGTACAGAATATCATAATTTTTGCTTCCCACATGCTGAGCAGATACCTAGGTGGTGAAGACACAGCAAGCAACAGATGACAAGCTCCTGAAACTGGTCCAGACAATGGTTGAGGTTTACTTGTATGCAGAGGAAGTTGGATTCATTTCTCAGAAGAAGAAGGGGCTTGAAGAGACAGTCTTGGGGATTGTGAAGCAGACCGCTGAATGTGCCATATTCATCCAGGAATACACTGGGAGTGGATTCTGGAGTGCGTGCTGTCCATCACTATATTACAGACCCATATATAAATTCTTCACAGACCGGGCTGCACAAGGCCTTTGGTCTGGAGCAAGTGAGAAGATAGATGAGCTTTCTGCAGTTTTCATCCAGCTCAAGGCCTCATTTAATACTGGTGTGGCTGTTCAAACAGCTTTCCTCTCAACAGAAATTTTCGAAAAAGTGGAAATTCTTGGTGCTTGCACATTCATTTGTCCCTCCTCTTATATGCTAATACTTGGGTGCAGTTCAATCAGAGATGCTTCAGCATCTGAGTCCCATACTGATGAATGCATCCTCTCGTGCTGAATGTCTCCCAGGAACACGTCAGGAAATCTTGGACTCCATTATTGAGTGGGTCATGGTCCCATCCAACTCTGCAAATGTCCTCTGGTTATCTGGTGTTGCTGGCTCAGGCAAAAGCACCATATCAACAACCATTGCTGAATCATTTCGAGCACTACATCGCCTTGGAGCCTTCATATTTTTCAACCGAAACAAACGGGGGGAAAAAGATGCAAGTGCTGTGATTCACACAATTGTGCACCAGCTGGCACACTTTAATTTTAACCCTCACCTTCAATCGGCAATATGCAATGCAATCAAGAATGATCCAGGTGTGGTAAATGCACCAATCCGCACCCAATTCAAGAAGTTGTTGTTGGAACCACTGGCCTCTGTTCAAGAGCATATTCAGGGCCCCATTGTCATCATTCTTGATGCACTGGATGAATTTGGGGATCGTGACTCACGTGCAGACTTGGTCTTTCTCCTTTCAAACAATTTTTTGGAGCTTCCATCCCTCTTTCGATTCTTCATCACAAGTCGCCGAGATTCAGACATTGTTGGGGCATTCCAGGACAAACTTCCTGAGAGGCATCTTGACATTGGAACACCATCAAGCACTGCTGACATCATGTCCTTCTTTTGCTCACAGATTGACAATATCCGGGAGCAGAAAAACCTGGGAGAAACATGGCCAGGGAAGGATAGGATCCAGACCCTGACCAAACTCTCTGCTGGGCTCTTCATCTGGGCATCTACTGCAACAAAACTCTTGCATGATGCCTACCTTCCAGAGCAGCAACTGCAAGCCTTGATTAGCAGTAGCTCTAAACAAGGACTCAATCTTGATGGCCTGTATAAAGTAGCTCTTCAACAGTCTACTGCTCCCTGGGGAGATGAGACCTTTGCCTCTGATGCACGTGCTGTTCTAGGGGCTGTCATACTTGGTAGAACACCAATGACTGACAGCACTATTGACAAACTGCTCGGCTTCAAGGGGGGCAGATCATCAAGAACTGTGCTGAAATATCTCGGCTGTGTTATCCAGTGGAGTTCAGGCCAATTTGCCCAAACATTGCATGCTTCATTTGCAGATTATCTTGTGGATAAAACCCGATCAGGGAAGGAGCCATGGTTCCTTGACACCAGAATCCAAAGTCACAGACTCTCAGTTGGATGCTTGCAGGTGCTCACAAATGATCTTCGATTCAACATATGTGAGCTGGAGGATTCACATTGCAGTAATGCAGATGTTACAGACCTCTCCAGTCGTATATCCAGGTTGATCCACCCTGCTCTGTCATACTCCAGCAAATTCTGGGCTGCTCACCTCGAAGATGGGCATTTTGACCCTCTCATAATTGTTAAGATAAAGCACCTGATGGAGACACAATTCCCTTATTGGCTTGAAGTTCTGAGCCTCACTCACCAGATTAGGGCTGCTACAAGTGTTCTGACAGTTGCAGGAAGATATGTACAGGTGAGAATCAGACAAAGCTTGAACCATTTCACTCACCTGAGCATGACAGGGCCATGACCAGACCCTGGTGGAATTTATTGCTGATGCAAAGAAATTTGTGACAGCATTTGCACCTGCTATCCTGCAAAGTGTACCACACATCTATCTTTCAGCAATTCCCCTTTCCCCACACAATTCAATTGTAGGGCAACAATATTCCACTTCTTTCCCACATACTCTGCATTTCCATGGCCCATTGGGAGATAAATGGCCTGACATCCAGGCAGTCTTTGCTGGACACAGAAGTGGGGTAAATTGTGTTGCATTCTCACCTGATGGCACAAAGATTGTTTCTGGGTCTGATGACCACACAGTGCGAGTGTGGGATGCTCAGACTGGTGACACTGTTGCTAGGCCATTTGAAGGGCACAGTGGTTGGGTCTACTCTGTTGCTTTCTCACCTGATGGCACAAGAATTGTTTCTGGGTCTTTTGACAGCACAGTGCGAGTGTGGGATGCTCAGACTGGCCACACTGTTGCTGGGCCATTTGAAGGGCACACTGCATCTGTCTACTCTGTTGCATTCTCGCCTGATGGCACAAGGATTGTGTCTGGGTCTTTTGACAGCACATTGCAAGTGCGGGATGCTCAGACTGGCCACACTGTTGCTGGGCCATTTGAAGGACACACCAATTATGTCCGCTCTGTCGCTTTCTCACCTGATGGCACAAGGATTGTGTCTGGGTCTGATGACTGCACAGTGCGAGTGTGGGATGCTCAGACTGGCCACACTATTGCTGGGCCATTTGAAGGGCACACTGGTTGGGTCTACTCTGTTGTGTTCTCACCTGATAGCACAAGGATTGTGTCTGGATCTGCTGACCACACAGTGCGAGTGTGGGATGCTCAGACTGGCCACACTGTTACTGGACCATTTAAAGGGCACACTGCATCTGTCTACTCTGTTGCATTCTCGCCTGATGGCACAAGGATTGTTACTGGGTCTTCTGACTGCACAGTGCAAGTGTGGGATCAGACTGGCCACACTGTTGCTGGGCCATTTGAAGGGCACACTGGTTGGGTCTACTCTGTTGCGTTCTCACCTGATAGCACAAGGGTTGTGTCTGGGTCTGCTGACCACACAGTGCAAGTGTGGGATGCTCAAACTGGCCACACTGTTGCTGGGCCATTTGAAGGGCACACTAATTCTGTCTTCTCACCTGATGGTGCAAGGATTGTGTCTGGGTCTGATGGCGACACAGTGCTAGTGTTGGATACTCAGATTGGCCACACTGTTGCTGGGCCATTTGAAGGGCACAGTAGTTGGGTCCGCTCTGTTGCTTTCTCACCTGATGGCACAAGGGTTGTATCTGGGTCTGATGACCGCACAGTGCGAGTATGGGATGCTCAAACTGGCCACACTGTTGCTGGGCCATCTGAAGGGCACAGTGGTTGGGTCTACTCTGTTGCTTTCTCACCTGATAGCACAAGGATTGTGTCTGGATCTGCTGACCACACAGTGCGAGTGTCACAGTTAAGTCCTGAGCGTCCACTCTCGGTATGAAGAGAGGGATTGGGTAGTGCTCGTGGTGGATCTCAAAAGATGATGGAATAAAAGGTTAACTACGACAGCGCAAAAGCTACTCTACTTATACTGTCTAGGGAACCGTGTGAACTAATCTATATATACTACTACTACCCTTAACCGCATGTTCTTAAGGTCCTTGCTGTGTCCTCATGTCCTATCGTCATCTCTGACATCATCGTGACGTCATTTCATCGTCATCCCTTCCGTCGGGCCGGCCTTAGTCATAGCCTCTTTGTCATCCGGCGCTTAGATCTCGGGCGCTTAGATAGGCGTTGGAACGATAGATCTTATCTAATCGTGACATTACCCCCCCCTAGGATCGTCGTCCCGACGATTTAACGTTCGTAGGCTTCGATTCCTGGTAACGGGATAAACTTGGCTGCTTCATCGAATCTGCCCGTTTCTGGGTCGTACAGTCTTCTTTCCGGGTATGGTAACGTCTCTTGCTTCGGTTTGAAGCGATGGATGAGATAGTCCCAGTGTCCCTGTTTGAAGATAGGGACCGTCTGCTTCGTCGTCGAGTTTGCGGACTCCTCCGTTTTTGGTGGCATCAAGCCTCTTTTCCGTAATTCTGCGGCCAGCGCCGTCTTTTCCTCCGTGGTCATCCCTTCCAGTTTGGACTCTACCGACAACTCTCGAACCGCGATCCCGTGCTCGACATTATATCTGTTCAAGAGCTTCTTCGCGTTCGACAAGTGTCTCGTCGGTTCCCAGGTCCGTTCTGAAAGTGGGAAATTCTTCCACTTTATGAGGTACTGGTATCCTCGTCCACGTTTTCTGTGGTTGAGAACTTCCTCCACTTCGTACTCCTCTTCTCCACCGACGATGTTCGGCGGAGGTCGTTCTTCTCTCCTTCCCACGGGGGGTCCACGTATGGCGTAAGCAGTGCCTCGTTGAAGACCGGATGTGACTTGTCCGTCTCCGGCAACTTGAGCTTGTATGCCGATGCGCCAACCTTCTCCAGGATCTCATAAGGCCCCAGCCTTCTATCCTCCAGCTTCCCTGTCGGCCGATCTGTGGCTATGTTCTTTCCCTCTAGCCAAACCCGATCGCCGACCTTGAACTCCGGCGCATCCCGACGCTTAGCGTCGTAGTATTTTTTCATGGTTTTCTGGTTTTCTCCAGCGCTGCTGCTGCTTCCTCTCGATCTTTTTCATTTTTCTGCTAAGTCGTTCGCGGCTTCATTGCGCGACTCGACTGCGTTTTCTATCCCCTTCCAGGGGTGCATTCCCGTGTTTATGAAAAACGGCGACATGCTCGTCGACGAGCTCGTCTTGTCGTTGTGTGTGAATTCTGCCAGCGACAGCCAGTCGGACCAGTCCGATTGTCGATAGTTAATGAAAACCCGGAGATATTTTTCAATCTCCTGGTTCATCCTCTCCGTCTGTCCATCCGTGATCGGGTGGAACGCCGTGCTCGGGTTCATTTCGATACCCATAAGCCGGTTCAATTCCTTCATGAACCCGACACGTATCTCGGATCCCGATCCGAGATAATCTTCCGCGGCACTCCGTGATATCTAATCACCCTGTCTCGGGTCAACCGAGCCGTCCCCTCACTGGTTTGCTCCATGCTTGTGGGCTCGCAGTGGATCATCTTCGAAAAGGTGTCGACCCACACCTGTATGGCGTCGAACCCGTTGCTGACTGGCAGCGGACCGATAAGGTCCATGGAAATGATCTGCCAAGGTCCCTCGGCAATCTGGTGCGGGTTCAGCTTTCCTTGTTGATAGCGGTGAACCCTGGTTCTCTGGCATGCCTCGCAGGCCTTCAGGTATTTCCCGACCTGATTCCCTAGTCGCGGCCACCAATAGTTACGTTCTACCATTTCCTGCGTTCGGTTCTCTCCTGGATGGCCGAGCAAGGGGTTATCGTGGTGTAGCCCAATGATTCTGTCTCGTAGCTCTTCATCTCTTGGACATAGATTAAGTCATTGTAGTAAATGACATCGTCCTTCTTTTCCCACCCGGGGAGCTTCTTCGAGAGCGCCTGCTTGACGCTCTGATCTATTCTTTTCTCCTTCTTGATCGCTTCCAGGATCTCCGTCTCCGGTCCGTCGAGCACAATTTCTTGCGCACGAAAGTGCTCCGGTTTCAAAAGAACGACGTCATCATTGTCGTTTTTTCCTTGGTCATGATCCGATCTCCGAGATAAGAGATCTGCCTTCTTGTTCAACGCTCCGGGCCGATGGTGAAGGGTGAAGTCGTATTCTGCTAACTCCAGTATCCATCGGGCCTGTCTCCTGTTCAGCTTCTGAGGCTTCTTGAAATATTCTAGATTCTGGTGGTCCGTCAGAATCTCGAACGTCTCTCGCGCTCCCATCAGCATCTGCCTGTACTCCTCCAAGGCGAGCATTATCGCGAGCATCTCTTTGTCATAGATCTCGTAATTCCTCTCGGTCTCGTTCAGTCCATGTGACATGAACGCTACAGGGCGCCATTCGCCCTCCTGCTCCTGTGACAGGATTGCTCCCGTCGCTCCGTCCGACGCGTCTGCTTCTAACCGAAACTTGCCATTGTCCGTGGTAATGCTAATACCACGTCCTCGGCAATGCGGTCCTTCAGCTTCTGGAACGCGTCCTTCTGCTCCTGTTCCCATCGGAACCCTTCCTTCCCCGTCAACCGTGTGAGCGGCTTGGCGACCTCGCTGTATCCCCGGACGAAGCGGCGATAGAAGTTGGTGAACCCTAAGAACGCCTGTGTTTGCTTCAGGTTCTTTGGTTCCGGCCACTCCATTACACCCTTGATCTTGGCGGGGTCCATCCTCATCGAGTTGTAGGATATGATTACTCCTAAAAACTCGATCTCCGTGCGTTCGAACTCGCACTTCTCCGGTTTGAGGAACAGCTTGTTGTCCTGTAGTACTTTCAGGACTCGCTTCGTCAACGCACGATGTTCTTCCAGATTGTCGGAGAAGATTAGGATATCGTCCAGATAGACGACGACCTTTCCTTCGTTGATGAGATCTCTGAGCAGATCGTTCATCATGGTCTGGAATGTCGCGGGCGAATTGGTAAGCCCGAAGAACATCACGAGCGGCTCGAACAGCCCTCGATTTGTGCGGAATGCCGCCTTCCACTCGTCTCCCTCCTTGATCCGTACATTGTTGTACCCCCATCGTACGTCTAGCTTCGTAAAGTACCGGCACCTCGGAGCTTATTGACTAACTCCGAAATTAGCGGAAGCGGATAGCGGTTTTTAATCGTCATCTCATTGAGCTTCCGGTAATCTTGCACAGGCCGCAAGGTGCCGTCTTTCTTCTTTATGAAAAAGAACGCCGAAGCCATCGGCGATTTGCTGGGGCGGATCCTCCCGCTCTTCAATTCTCCTCCAGGAACTCGTTCAGTTTCTCTTGCTCCGTCACCGAGAGCGGGTATATCTTGCAATCTACAGCCTTTGAATTTGGCTTGAGCTCGATCGCGTGATCCCATAGTCTCTTCTCGGGTAATGAGTCGAACGACTCCTTGGCAAAGACCTTCACGAATTCCCGGTACTCCTCGGGAATCTTCTCCTCCGTCATCCGCTCTTTTCCGCGATTGGCTTCTTCAGCCATTTTCTGGGACTGGGTCTCTTTCAACCTCAAGTCGATTGCCTCTCCGAAGTCCACGAGTAGAAGGGATTCTCCTTCTTCCAACTCGTTCTTCCATCGGTCTCCTCTTCCGAATTCTGTCCCGGTCATGTTGCATTCCGGCGGGCACCGACTAAAGAGCAAAGTCTGTGCTCTCCAGTCTATCACAGGGTTGTGCTTGAACAACCAGTCGTACCCAATGAATATCCGGGCTTTGCCGAGTCCTGTGACGAGGAATCTCTGCTTCTCCGAATGGGGTCCGACGGACATGATCAACTCTACATAATGAGTGATCTTTCCCCGTGCGTTCTCGGTTCCGTCGGCATTTCGGGCGACGATGTGCGCTTCAAGCTCGTGTAGCTCGAAGTCTTCAGCCTTGGCATAGTCTCGATCGATGCACGAGTTGTGCATCCATTATCAAGAAGAGCCTTAACTGCGCGCGTCTTCCCTGTGTCCAACGTTGTCAACGTGACTGGAACCAGCATCTCATGATGCTTCCGCTGCCTCTGGACTTCCTTCATCTCCTTCGCTAGCCTGTCTCCTTTCTGCTCTTTGATTGCCTTGTGGGATAACCACTTGGCCGCTTTAGTCCTGTCAGGCCGGCCGGCACATCAATCAGCTTCCCCGTCTTCTCCGTAGGCGCTACCTCCTCTTTCGAGGATTGAGCCTCCGTGACATCGTCACCCTTTTTCGTCGCACTATTTTTCTCGCTGGTTTGGGTTCCAGGGGCCTTTTTGAATTGAATCTTAAACTCGCTCCAGAGTTTATTCTTCTTGTCCATTTTCTGGTTCTTTAATTACGTAACCGATTCTGATTCTCCAAGATACGTATTTTTTGTTTTTCTACACTAGCTATTTTCTCCTCGGCTCCTGCCGAGTCCAGCCTTCTACTACTGGAGTAGGTCCATTCACATCCGTAACCGTAACTAAGTCTTCGTATCTAATAGTATTTACTGGAACCGGGAGCATTTCGTAACCGGAGGGGGCGCCGCTTTGGCCGCAAGCGGGGGCCCCTTTAAAAACCCTTCTCTCTCAACATCGCGGCCAAAGCCGCTAACTCCTCCTGGGAGTAGTCATCGGGCTTGAGGGCCCTGATGTTGAATTTCGTCTTGCGGGGCTCAGGGCAGTCCCGCTTCATGTGGCCATCCTTGCCACAATTGTAGCACAGAAGGGCGTGCCTTTCGCCTTGTTCCTGTCTACGTCCATGGGGGCGGTCTCGCCGGCCCCAATCTTCTTTGCCAATTTGGCGCTGTCCCCTGATATCCCCGGGGTAGGGTCGTCTGTGCTGCTGGTGCAGCAGTATTCCTCTGGGCTGGTACCCAGAACATCTTGGCCTGTTGGGCCTTCCGGAGCGACTGTCGCTCCATGTTCCGGCTGACTATCATCAGCCTTCTTCTCAACTCCCGATAGGTCGTGGGGGCTTCCATCAGCCCGACATTGAGCTGATTCCTCACCTCGTCCGAGACGAGGTTCTCCAGGGTCTCCACCATGAAGGTGTCATGAGCCCCTGTTCTGTCCGACAGGTCATATCCTGCCTCTTCCGCATTCAGCTCGAAAGCTTGAATGAAATCCACCAGGGCGGTCTTGCCCTGGCGGGTGGTGGTAAGGCGCATGTGCGCCGTCTGAGTGCCGTTTCCATCGGCGAACGTCTCTGCTAAACTCTCCATGAATTCTTGGAGTCGCAATTCTCCTCAAAGGCATTCTGCCTTCGAGCCTTCTTCTTCCAATTCCGTGCCCAATTGGACGCCGGACATCTGGCTCCGTCTTCTCGGCCCAGTAAGGACACCGTGAAGGCGATTTTCTTCTTCTCGGTGTTGAATTCCGAGGCGTAGGCCCAGACGTAGTTGTCCAGGGTGTCGCACCAAGTTTCAAACTTGGATTTGTCGTTCCCGTCGAACATCGGCGGGGTCTTTGCATAAGAGATCCGTGAGGATCCCGAACGCGGGGGTTGTTCTTCTCCGTTCCATCCCGGAACGGGGACTGGAACATATCTGACTTGAGGAGGGGCTTCCTCCTCCATTGGGTGTTCGGGGGTCTGGGGGCGCGACATCTCAATCGGCGCTGGTGAAAGGGGTTTCGGGGGTGAAGGTGGGGACACGGCTGCAATTAGCTGTGTTGGTCGGGGCGCTAATACTGCGCGGTGAGGAGGAGGTGGTCTTGCGGAGTGGTGAATTCGAGTTATCGACTGGAATGCCGATGGAGGGAGTCTGGGTGGGAGTGGTCTGATCGGGGGTGGAAGGGAAACGGCCGAGTGGAATAGCTCGGACTCGTCTTCTGAGTCGGATGGGGGGACGGTAAGACGTTCTGGTTGGAATCGCGGCGTTAAGCCGGGCAGGGGTTCGGTATGCCACTAGGGCAGGTGGTGAGGTCGAGGCGGTCTTTTGCTGACAGAACAGTCCGGGGTCTTCTACGACTCCCCCCGCGGCTGCGAGATAGCCCTCTCCGAGGATTAGGCTAGTGCTCCTTTGTCTGCTTTACGCGGGGACGGTCTCAACGTTTCCCGTAGCGTGTAGCGACGTCTGTTCAAGTGAACCGCGCACGATGGGCGCTGCAATTGTTTAACGTCGGTGTGGACGACGTGAATGGTGGTAGGGGGAATGAGTCTTCGGGTAAGAGGCTGCCGCAACGGCAGAAAGGGTAAGAGGTAGAGTGGGTAGGTGGGGAGAAAGGGAAAGGAGGTCGAAAGTGGCGGTACGAGGGTATGAGGGGTAACCTTTTATTATGTCACAGTTAAGTCCTGAGCGTCCACTCTCGGTATGAAGAGAGGGATTGGGTAGTGCTCGTGGTGGATCTCAAAAGATGATGGAATAAAAGGTTAACTACGACAGCGCAAAAGCTACTCTACTTATACTGTCTAGGGAACCGTGTGAACTAATCTATATATACTACTACTACCCTTAACCGCATGTTCTTAAGGTCCTTGCTGTGTCCTCATGTCCTATCGTCATCTCTGACATCATCGTGACGTCATTTCATCGTCATCCCTTCCGTCGGGCCGGCCTTAGTCATAGCCTCTTTGTCATCCGGCGCTTAGATCTCGGGCGCTTAGATAGGCGTTGGAACGATAGATCTTATCTAATCGTGACAGCGAGTGTGGGATGCTCAGACTGGCCACACTGTTGCTGGGCCATTTAAAGGGCACACTGCTTCTGTCTACTCTGTTGCATTCTCACCTGATGGCACAAGGATTGTTACTGGGTCTTCTGACTGCACAGTCAGAGTGTGGGATGCACAGACTGGCCACACTGTTGCTGGGCCATTTGAAGGGAATGGTGGTTGGATCTACTCTGTTGCTTTCTCACCTGATAGCACAAGGATTGTATCTGGGTCTGCTGACCACACCGTGCAAGTATGGGATGCTCAAACTGGCCATACTACTGTTACTGGGCCATTTGAAGGGCACAGTGGTTGGGTCTACTCTGTTGCTTTCTCACCTGATAGCAAAAGGATTGTGTCTGGATCTGCTGACCACACAGTGCGAGTGTGGGATGCTCAGACCGGCCACACTGTTGCTGGGCCATTTGAAGGGCACAGTAGTTGGGTCCGCTCTGTTGCTTTCTCACCTGATGGCACAAGGATTGTGTCTGGGTCTGTTGACCACACAATGCGAATGTGGGATGCTCAGACTGGCCACATGGTTTCTGGGCCATTTGAAGGGCACACCGATTCTGTCTGCTCTGTTGCTTTCTCGCCTGATGGCACAAGCATTGTGTCTGGGTCTGATGACCACACAGTGCGAGTGTGGGATGCTCAGATTGGCTACACTGTTGCTGGGCCATTTGAAGGACACAGCATTTCAGAATCAGCAACAATCCTGCCTGGCCTCCCTGATTTGCGTAGATCAGTATGTAAAACACTTCCACTCTTCACCTAAATCTCATATGTTTCTAGTTCAATAATCAACAAGGTTCAGCATCCAGCAAATTGATTGATTACCCAACCTACAAAGATGGATGGATGTTGAATCCCCCATCTGATCTCATTTATTGGATCCCCCCTTGGCTTCGTGAAGGATTGTATGCTCCAAGGAATACACTTGTCATCCGTTGCCGTGGAACAACCAAACTTGACTTCTCTGACTTTGTCCATGGCACTGAGTGGCAGAGATGCATTGATCCCAAGTTCTGTGATGTTAAATACTAGTAGGGTGTCATTTTTTCTTCTTCAACTTACCTGCTTATTTTCTTGCTTATTTTCCTTCATAGGTCTCAGGCTCAGTTCTCTGCAGTGCCAAAAATTCCATTTAATTTGTGCTGTTTGACATGAATAGTCTTCCTTGCTCCTGTATTTTCCCAATATAAGCCTTTGGTTTGATTTGACTGCCACATTCTAATTATTGTGATTTATGGAAGCTTCAAGTGCACACCCTACTTTGTTTACCCTGATGTATGTCTTCCCTGCTAACTGGAGAACAATTAGAGCTGTCATACTCAAATTGAATGGTCAACTGAGTTCTGATGCAATAAACAAATGAATGCTAAATGTCCCAATCCAGCAGTTGCAACAAAGTACACACACAGGTTTCCCAGTCTCAAAATCCAACTTGAACTCCCATGTCCAGATCAACCACTCCACATCCTCATATGTAAAAGTCTATCCAACAAGCCATGCACGATTCCCACTACACAAGAACCAAACCATACATCCAGATCTGACTGTAGTACAGACTTAGAAGAGCACTGCAGCTCCAACCAGAAGGGTAAGCAAGAGTGCAGTGGAAGATCCCATGCCGGTGGGCAGTGCTGCAGCATTGGCGAGGACCCCAGCTGCAGCAGCCAGCAGCAAGTCTGACTGTGACACAGTGACTGAAGAGACCGCTGCTGACAGCCTCAGGACAAACAAGATTGTGTTTGTCACAATGGTGGCTGTGATGCTGGGCTGGAAGTGCTCATGGGCATCAGTCAGGGTGGCCGTGCTTGTGGACATCAGGCTGGTAGTGATCATGGACAACAGAGGCAGAGGGGCAGTTCTGCCTTGGCCTGCATGGTGACAGGCAGGGTGGCCATGGTTGTCATCTTTGGCAGCGGCATGGTCATCATTGGTGGTGGGGGCAGCATGTGGGTAGTGGTGGTCTCTGGGGGAGGAGGCACAATATGCAGTCAACAATCCCCTAGAGCCTAGGGCCTCTATGTATGATTAATCACTAGAGCTTAGGGTTCCCCTACAGTCTGGCGGAATCATAGTGTATCACTGACCTCTAGGTCAGTAATAATATTTTGTTGGCAGGGTGCATAATATTATTGGTCCAGGATCCTTGGGATTAGCTATGCACTATGCAATGCAGGAATGTGGGCAGGTGCTGCAATATTGTACTGCCTGGTGGTGTGGGTTTGGCTGGTAACAATATTATAACCCCTACCCGGCTCAATTCAGCCAATGCTTATATCAAGTGGGGACAATATTATTCTGCCTGTAATGGTGGGTTTGGCTGATGATGAGACCCAGGGATGATAATATTATTCTACCTGTGCTGCTTGGTTTGGCCGATGCTTATATTGAGTGAGGACAATATTATTCTGCCTGCTCTGCTCTGCTCAGTTCAGCTGATACTTAGATCAAGTGAGGACAATATTATCCCCCCTGCACTGCTCAGTTCAGCCAATGCTTTTATTGAGTGGGGGCAATATTATTCTGCCTGCACCGGTGGGTTCGGCTGATGCTTAAATTGAGTGAGAACAATATTACACCCCCTACATGGCTTGGTTCAGCCAACAATTAGATGGAGGGATGATAATATTATTCCCCCTGCACTGCTCAGTTCAGCCACTGCTTAGATTGAGTGGGGACAATATTATTCAGCATGTGGCAGTGGGCTCAGCTGATGCTTAAATTGAGTGAGGGCAATATCATGCTGCCTTCAACAGAGGGCTTGGCACTCGGTTTGGCTGATCCTTAGATCAAGGTTGATAATATTATTATTGCTCCTGCAACCATTGGTTAGGCAGATGCATAGATGGATGGGTGACAATATTACCTATCCTACAGCACTCAGTTTGGCAGGTCCTTAGAGTGGCAGGTGATAATATCCTACCCCCCTGTGCTGCTCAGTTCAGCCGATGCTTAGATCGAGCAGGGATAATATTATTTCCCCTGTGATGTTGGGTTCGACCAATGCTTAGATCCAGTGACAATAATATTATCCACCCTGGGACCCTGGGTTTGGCTAATGCTCGGTTCAGGCTTCGCTGGGAGGACAAAAGGCAGATTCAATGCATGAGGTGGCCTGCACAGATGGACGGACTTTGGAAAATTGAGTAATATACCCACCGCTGGAAAGTTTGCTTGCAGCCACCAGTGGCCGCCACTGAATACCAGCGGCCGTTGGTGGATGATGGTGGACATCGTCTGATGATGTGCGCCAGCAGGTTCCGAGATAAGATAACTCCCTCCACTGATCACCAGCGGCTTTGCCTGGACTGCCTCCACTGGATTCCACTGGAGTCCACTGGAGACTGACGACTATTGCTGGAGGGTATATTTTTGAAGGAATCTCTGCTATCCATGTGCATGGCAATGAATAGCTATGCTAAATACGATTTCAAATCAGGAAGGTTCAACTTGGCAGTGTTCAACTCTGTTCAATGTAAACTTGTCTGCGTGCCAGTTGGAACTTGTTTCCGGTGCATACATACTCTGCGGGCCCAAGCTCAAACATCGAATGACTTTTTTTGTAAATATCTCCATAGCCATCGGCGTTCCCCATCCGTAGGATCTTTGTGGAATACAATGATAACTCTCGGAAATTCAATGCCCACTGAATCAATCAGTTTGATCAAATATTCATATTGTACAATTTGATTGAGTATCTGGATTCTGAGGTGGTTTCCGAGCTACTGAACAAGTCCTGAAATAGGTGGCAGAACGATTGCGGTACAGACTCTTCATGCCGACCCTTTAGAGTTGGCCTTTATGATCTGGTGGAAGACAGTGATATTCAGCAGATATCAGGGAGTTCAATGGGAAGTCTGGGACTTTGGCCATTGAGATACGCTGGAAATCAATGTTGGTCCACAGAATTTGGCAGCTTGGAGGAGTGAAAGTGGAAAAAAAAAAGTAAAAAATGGTTGTCAAGATCAGCAGATTCCGTTGTCGGCCAACAGACATCATCAGAGGAGGCACAATAAAGTCCACTGGACTCCACTGGCAGTTGGCATGCACACCAGGAGCCAATGATCTCCACTGGAATCCGGTAGGCCAACAGTGGCCACCGGCACAAGCTAATGCTGTCCAGTGCCGATCTGCGGACTTTGCACCTCCATGTGTATTACTGGAAAATTTAAGATGGGAGCTGGGCAATCCAGAATTGCACCACAAAAAAAAAATCTGCAATCTTTAAGGATTCAACTCAAGACCTGAACACTGAAGTGCAGATCAGAAAGCAGGCAAATTACCACCTAGACCATGGAACTGTTATGTGGCTTCAGTCACTTCCTTCCACATTACCTCACTGCTCACCATCACCCAAAGATTACAAAACTGCAAGCCAGCTGCCAAATCGGTGTTTATTTCATTGTACTGGGTATCAACCGAGGCAAACAACAAAAAAGATATTGAAAAGGGAAGGAAAGGGAGAGATTTCAGTGAACTCAATTCCTTCATGGCAATAATTACAAGTAATTTATAACTTTGTTCAGAATCAAGATAGAAGTCAATTCTGCTACCTCATGCACTGTGGCATCCTTGAAAAGTGCATTTCTTGCCCTTGTCCACCCCTCGACATCTGCTTAATTGTCTGCATGTCCTGCATGGCACCACGCACATTTCTGTACAGTTCAAGATATCACTGTTGCCTGGGCATGAATCTCTCTAGCAGCAACAACATGAACACAAATTTTTATGTTTATGTTCGGTGTCAGCTACTACTTGACAATGTTTTGGATTTCTCTCTGAACTGCATGCAAAGTAATAAATGATGTGCTGTACATAAGAGAGATCTTGTTACTTAGAAGTTCTGGTCATATTTGACTGTTGTTCCAGCAGGCCAGAATCAGGACAACTAACCAAAAAAAAAAATGTCCAGGGAAATTTACTGTAGCTTGGAGACAGCAGATCCTACCTGTAATTTTCATTGACACCATAATCCAACCCATGATCCATTGCTGAAGACACTACATCCTGCGTGGGTGGTGCTTCATTCACAGATGTTGTGGCTGCACCAAATTGAGCAGAAGTATTCAGCCCCGAGTTATGAGTATGCAGCTCAATTGGTAATGCGGCACAGCTGGAATTGGTCTCCCTTCCGTGCTCATTGTGCGAGCTAGTGCAGCCAACTGGTTCTTCACGAGTCAAAATCCAGTCTTCATCAGTTGCATCTTCCTCGATTTTAAGAACCAGTTGCATTAAGGCCTCCTGGAATTCTTCCTGTACAATCTCTTCCCAGTCTGCCTCGACATCACTGTCATCATGGTCTGTATCAACCTCCAGATAAAATTGCATCAGCAATAGCACATTTTACTTGTGATCTTGTGCCTCTTTTTCACTTGTGAGAATCGGGCCTGAGGGAACGTGAAGGCCAAGCAGACAGGTGATAGGCAAAGAGATTCTCCATCCTAGGCAAGCTATATTCACTGACATTCGAAAAGAATAGAATCCCTCTTGCCAAAATACAGCTTTGGTCAAACCAGCTGCCGGTTCTGTTAGCCCAAAGCAAAAAAACCAAAGCCAGCATCAGTAAAACAGCACTTTCATCTTTGTCATCTTACATTGTTCAATGTTGTCTTTCAGCATCTTTGTCTTTGCAAGCGAGTCTTGTGTCTTGACAGGGGCATCTTTTGTAGTCTTTCGGCTTAGGACTGCATCTTACATCTTTGGGATTGGTTCTTGTCACTGCAGGTCAGATATTTTGGCTACAGTACTACTAGTAATTCATATTTCATGTGGTGTGTGACAATCCATTCCCATTCATGTTCGATACCAGGTGGTGTCAGGTCTACAGTTAATTGAGGCCTACAACACTGTGAATCCTCAGTTGAGCCACACCAGTGGCCCAGGGGAAGTTGTGGCACAATACAGAGTTTTATCTCACAAATCCACAACTGAGAGGGCTAAAGAGAGTAATATTGTGTCTCAGTCAAGTACTTGAACCCAAGGCCAGCAAAATCAAAGGCAAAATCTGACAAGTCATTTCGAACTCTGCTAATGGTCCGTCATCATCCCATCAACTGACAGTTGGTTGATGTGTCGCTTGTCCTTTCCTCTCCCTCCCACCTGCTTCACCTTCGTTGTCCGCCCGTTTACCCAAGTCCACCGTCCTTGCGCCTCAAGCTCATGATCAAAACCTATGTTGTTCTTACTCCAAGCCATGCACTCTGGAGCCGCAAAACCTACCAAGATCGTGCTTGCAGACCAACAGTTGCTTACCCCTGGAGTGTACTGCAAAGCCCTTCTGAAGCTTGTCTATGGATCTGGCTGGCCCATCTCTTGTGTTCCCTCCCTCACATTCTGCACTCCTGTCCCTGATCCATGCGCTGTGTCACATTCTAGCTGCCTGTGGCCTTTACACACACTAACTGTACAATGACAGGTTTTCCGCCATTACTAAAGCCAGTGTGACGCCGAAGGATGGTATTTCTTCACCGGTGAGTCATTGATTCCCCTCCTACTTATGATTTTGACACTTCACTTATCCAGTGTCCCCGTGTCTCACTTCCATTTCAACTACATCCCACGTGGAGCCGATGTTTCGCCCGAACCGCAAGTCGATCAACCTGCCCCACAAGAATGAGGGCCACTTCTCCATTGACAACTGGGCAACATCTCCACCCAGGATGACGACGGAAAAATCAAGATTTGCCGTGCTACCTTTTTCTGCACAGCATTGACAAGGTGGGATGATGGGTGATGGCAGTAGTTACACGCTGCAGTAGATGAGTGGGTGGAGAAGAAGTGGGCCATTATGTCGAGCTGCACAACATCCGAAGCCGAGGGTCTCGTGGAGGAGGAGGAGGAGGATGATGTGATCATTGTATCCAATTGATGTAGCGTATACCGTGCAATGCATCAGCAAAACCTGGTCACACTACAGAGTACTACATAGTCAGCTGTAGTCAGTCATAGCGGTCATAGAGCCTGTAGGGTTATATGTCTGTAGTGCTGCATAGTGTCTTGGGCCTTCTACATAGTGATCTGTATTGGGACGGCCACACTATGTAGCACTCCATAGTACTCTGAAATACAAGGTGGTAAAATCCCAAAATAAATTTAACACCATTACAGCCTTTACTTCAATTCATTAACCCGACTTTACTTTACTTTGAAGGCCTTGAATTAATTGTACTATTGGAAGCAAGGAAGCTACAAGACATGCTAATGTACTTATATTGCAACAGGCGGGATTCGAACTCGTGCTGTCTTCAAACACACACAAAATAAAACAAGTGCATTATAACCAACTAGACTATATAGACATAACTAAATTCTTCACATGTACACCTAAGATAAGGCTGGACAATTTGACAAAAGGATCCCTTGTGGGCGCATGTCCAGTGGGGTGTAGGAAGATTTGCAATGCCAAACAATGATTGTTCAACATACAATGTTGTGCAAGAGTCAGTGAGCATGTGTACAGTGGGGGTGAGGAAGGTTTGACTCAACCAGGTTTGCATTGCCAAACCAAAGCCAAAAAGTTGAAACGGTGTTGTGTTGTGGTCACGTGATTTTGGTGTGTCGAATGCCAGTTTCATTCAACGCAGCAAAGTCACATGATCACTGTATAGTACTACATGGCCTCAGGCTTGACACTGTGTAGCACTACAGGATTACCAGAGCACTATATAGCTCTACATAGGTTTGATGGAATACTATGTAGTACTACAGGTCCAGTTGCGTACTGACCCAGCAGGTTGTTACGCAACACGTGATCTGCCGACGGCACTTCCCGATATGGCACTGGAAGACTTCGCAGTGAATTTTGCAACATCCTAGTACTTCAAGCCATGGACAAGTACATAGGACCATGTTGGCTGGTGTAGGGCACGTACTAACAAAATTTGAGATTTTATTAGGTGTATTAATGCTGTTATGATTTATTTTAGTCAGAGTAAGGCCTTCCCGAGGAGCTACCCATAATGAGCTGCCTTGCATCCTTGTTATCGGTCCCTATGCCCAGTTGGTGGTGTTCATTCACCTGTTGTATGATTTGTAATTTATGTTCCACGTCCTTTGGTTCAATCCCTTCCCGTCGCAGATAATTTGACTTTTTGTGTAACTTTAATCCACAAGTTCCTTTTTGCATCTCTCGCCGTCGACTGCCTGGGCACCGCCAAATCCTTTCGATACTTGTTAGGCCAAGGGACCACATCTATGTATGTTATTCTGAGTAAGGCATGTCACGAGTGCGGGTCACCCGCGAGTCATCGCGGGTTGACCCATGAAAATACTCGTGGGAAACTTGACCTGCGGGTTTGGGTACCCATCGCCACAGGTCATCACGGATCCGAGTAGTAATTCTTTTGAGAACGAGGTATACTCGTGAGTTTCAAAGTACTTTTAATCATGTACTTTGAGCTAAAAAATGGCACAATGAGAGCAATACTCCTGAGTTGATCCATGAGAAACCCGTGACCCGCAGGTCAAGTACTCGTGAAGGTGGGTTTCCCACGGATCTGAGTATGGCCTTGGACGACACAAGCACTCGTGGTCACGGATCCGGGTCACTCGTGGGTTAACTCGTGACATGCCTTAATTCTGAGCATGTCCAGAAAGCCCTTGTTTCCAAGATCGGGCCATGAATAATATTCTTGAAATCTACTGATACCCCATTGTGTTTGCCATGCGTCTATTTGCCTCTTTGTCACCTTTCTTGCCCCATGTGTTATCCCTCATCCAACCTGTGGCCTCGTATCGTTCAATGTCAGCCACCATCAAACTTGCATCTTTCCCGACATCCCGCCTGACGATGCTGGCCATCCAGATTGGGTTCCCGGCCTCTGCCTGAGCCTCCAAAATTTTGGATGCCCTCTTGAGCTCTTTAGCATGCTTTAAAATGCACTCCTTATTGCATTGAATCTGGAGAAAGATGTAAGAAACAACCTGAAGTCAGCAAGAAGAGATTCAAACTCACCTCATCTTCGTCATCGCTCTCGTGACCATTGAAAGTGGCCGGGAAAAATGGCCGCCGTACCTCTTCCTCCTCCAGAGTGTCATCTGAGTCCTGCCCAGATGTTCGACCCCGCTTTCCCAACAAACTGGGTGTATTAAAGTCGAAATCCTGCCAACCTCCCCCACCTTCGAGCATGGCATGATTTCCTGACCAAGCATGGTCATCGCCATCTGTAATGCTGCCGTCGGTGGGCTCGACAAATTCCCCTGCCGCCTCATCAATTGGGACCAAGGCAGGATGGCGGTAGAGAGGAACAGTGCGCCGGCGAACAACCTGTCCCCAGAATCGCATTGGAGGTGGTGGGACGGCCTGAACAAGATGTTTGCAAAGATGACAAGAGTGGAATTTATTTGCCTTGCAAGTGCACGTCCACTGGGAAACCTTGGTGATGTATTTCTGGTCTGCATCATTGCTCACCAGTAATTTCGAAAGTGCTTGCCAGGCAGCCTTGAATTGCTTTTGAAATGGTGTTAGAGGCTTTGAACGACCGATACGATGGCCATCGCTGAGAACAAGTGCTCGAGAATGGTAGGCTGGGGTGACCTTGGTGATTAGAATATAAACCAGCAGGTCAAGACAGGGACGAAGGTGATTGTGCAGGAATCCATGCTTGAGTTGCTTCCAGAAGTTTTCGAGGTTCATCATCGTGCGCAAGTGGGAGACATAAGGGGAAGTCGAGCAGGCCCAGAGCTTCCACTGCTTAGGAGCGTACCAAGACATCCAAAGGTATCCCCACACCCCCCGTGCTTGACACAAAATGTGTACATCTCATGCACAGCATCCTGACAAATTTGTTCAGCTGTTTGAATCCCATCTTGGAATGGAAAGCAGGGATGCTCGCAAAAATGTTTGGTGAAGAGCCGGAGGAGGAATTTGCGATGAGGGGCAGGACAGAATGTGTAAGTCGCATCCTTGGATCGCTTTTCTCCCTCCTCAAACATCCAGTTGGGACCATCTTCTGCATCTTCCTCATTATCCTGGTGGAGGAACTTGTCCACCTCTTCTAGACAGCCGCCTCCCTCGCCTTCTATCCCAGTATCCTCTTCTTCAGTTTCGAGAGGAAGAGGTAGCTCAACCTGGGTGGCAGGCCGCCCATCGTTATCTGAACGGTACTGGCGAGGGACAACCGCTCGTACCACCCCGGTCAAAGAGGGTGTTTCAGCAGGAGGCCTGGGAGCCATGGACATGGGAACACCTTGGAAGCGAACAGTTAGGTGGGGGATAGCATTGGCTGCAACATAAGTATCCTATGCAGTTTTGTTGAGGTATAGTTGACTCAGAAACCGAATAAACTCACTGGTTCAACTTCCTGGGACTGTCCCTGCGGCACTAATTTTGGGTTGATCCAGTCGAACTCTGAATGGGCCAGATCAGAGTTATAGTGTGCAGGCATCCGACGGAGTATTGCAAGTCGTTTCTTGACTGCACGCAATGCATGCCAGAAGCATAACTGATGTTTTGCCTCTGGATACTTGGCCATGCAGGCATTGATTTCAGACCACTCTTTATCTGTGAGTGTGATGATAGCCTTGATCTTCTAGACACGATGAAAATGCGACAAGAGCTGACGGAGGAATTGCTCTTTCCCTCCTGCAGTCGCAGTTGAGGATGATTGGACAAGAAGGTAGTCCAATGGCATGCCCGATCCATAGACTTCACCCAGAATGGCAAAGACCTCGTAACGCGAGCCATTGGTGTTCCCTGAACACAATTAATCGACTGAAGCATGGTTAGAGAGACAAACTCACAGGCTGAATCCAAGGAGAGCTCGTGTACCCGTCCACCAACTTCCTGAAGGATCTGTGGCAGACAGAATGCGAGTGCAGTAAAGCCAGGCTCATCCTGCAAAGGAATTGCTTCAACACTGTAAAGTGGCTGCTTTCTAGTACTCAGGTCAGGTTGGGAGCTCCCAAATTCTTTGAGGAGGATCTTGGCAGATTTGACTTCGTCTGGATCGTGTTTCCACTCGGTAGAGTTGATTTCCGTCAACAGGGAATGAATAACTTTACGTGTAAAGGGCGGGTTGGGGATGATTTTCAGAATTTCGTCCCATAGCTATTGAATTATTTAGGATACTGTACGTCCCTGTAGTGAAGCAACACCCAACGGACCGTGACATTTCCGTTGCCTTTTTTTGAGGCAACGGCCATTGTCGTGACCATGACTGTTGCTTGAAAAGGCAACGAGCAGTGGCCCAGTGCTTGTGGCCAAGTCGTGAATGGGAGGAACAATGGTTCAAAATGTGGACATGGTGGCTTAGCTCCGAATCGAGAAATACTCCAGTGGCACGCAAATTTATCTAAGTAGCTAGTACCGAAAAAATCCCATTTTTTCCCCCAATCTCCGATGGCATCTAAATGCAATGCAGATAAAATTCCCAAAGGCCCGCCTCAGGAGCTAATTTCATGGATTACCCACCTTCATAATCTGCTCTGTAACCTTCCCGAATCTCTCCCCGAGAATCCTCCGCATTCACTATACCAGTTCAATTTTGATAAAGAACGACTCGAGATGGGTGGATACTTTGCTGCAGCAGGACATGCCCTTGAAGTGTCATTTGAGACACACCTTCTACGAGTTCAAGGCCAACCTATCCGCTTTTCAGAGCGAGGAGAACGGCACGATGAACTCCAGAAATTCCTCAAGTGGGCTGTCAAGGAAATGACTCCCGGCGAGCGCAACTCATTCAAAGATGCTTGGATTGAGTGGCTGATTACTGCGGCTGTTGATTCCGGTGCCAAGATCCCCCCGAGGAAGCGCAAGGAAGCGCCAGAGCCCGACCTCGATCCCTGACCTGCCAAAAAAACAGTACAACCGGTCGCAAATTATCCCGAAACTGTCGAGCAAGCAGACACACCAAGTCAATCATCGTTGGCATCATCCCGTGGTGCCCCCACATCTTCCGCATTGACCTATCTCCCCCCTCTCCCATCGTCGTCATCCGCCAGCTCCCAGGCTAGACAGCTTGTAGGAAATCCGAAGCAGCGCGGACTTGATTCATTTGGCTGGAAGAAGGCTACGCCCGAAGATGTCCAGAAATACTGGTCCAAAGCCAAAGATGATGGTGCGGAACGGCGCCAGGCCATGGTCAAAGCGAAGGAGAAGAGTTCTGAGACCAAGAAACAGCGGGAACGGGATTTAGCACGGCTGAGACAGCAACGGAAGCATGAGAGGGACAAGCTTGATGAAGGAAAAGATGATGACGACTCCGAGAACACAAATACCGTTTTGATGCGCGGTGCCAATGCATTATCGAAAGAGGGCCAAATCAAGGACGTTGCCGCTCTCTCTCGGCCCTTGACGCAAAACTGGAAGAAGAATCGGACCGGGACTTCAGGCGGTGTAATCCAGGCACCGGCAAAGAAAGTCTTTTGGTTTCATCCCTTCCTGTTTGCTCTTATCAAAGCTGCCTTGGAGCTTTATGACTGGTCGCCTTCAAAAACCATTGCTTATCTCCACCGCACTCACCCGGCCCTTTTCAATGCGCCAAATAGCAAACTGAACAAAGGCACACTCTGGAAATGGATTGTTCCAAAGGAGCACCACTTCACAGATTCTGCATTGCTTAAGATCAGTAGTCGGCGGTCTTTAGCTGGAAGTGGACGCACCGGTATCCTTGTGCCATACCCGGAGATTGTAACGGTCATCATGAAGACACTCAAAGACTTGCGAACATCCGGCTGTGTTGTCAACGTCCCAATCGCCCGATCGCTGATGATCGCAATCATTCGCAGTCATCGCGCCGAGCTCCTTGATAAATTCTCTTGTTCCGAGAAATTCGTGTGCGCATTCCTTGACAGCAAGCTGAACTGGACCTCGCGCAAAGCAACCCGAGCCGCCAGCACATTCCTGACAATGCCGGCGAGCTTTGTGAGCGAACTTTCTTTCGGTTGGCCTATGCCATCGAGCACAAGCATATTCCTGCAAAGGTAAGCCATTTCATTTCGTCTCTCCCTCTGAAAACCCATCCTTACGCCCTGCCTCCAGCTCATAATAAATTACGATCAAACCGGTGTCTATATCCGTCCAAATTATACCCAAACATTTGAAGTACGTGGCTCAAAACAGGTCTCCGTTACCGGGAACGACGAGAAGCGAGCCTTTACCTTGGGTGTGGCAAGTGCTGCAGATGGAACTTTCCTTCCTCTGGAACACGTCTGGTCCAGCCTCACGAAGACCTCACTCCCAAAGGCGTCCGCTGATGGACACCAGGATGCGATTGATTGCGGCTTCCACTTTGCATTCGCGCAGAGCAAAAAAAGAACCAGCCATTTCAGCACGTTAAAAACCATGCAAGAGTGGATTGCGAACATTATCAAACTGTACGTTGATTCTGTGATTGAGGCAGACCCTGACCTCGACGATAAAAAATGCATCATTTATATTGATGCCTATCCCGTCCACACCTCCGAAGCCTTCCGCACGCATGTATTTGACGAATACCCGAACACCATCATCATCTTCATCCCCAACAATTGCACTGGCCTCCTCCAGCCTCAAGACGTTGGCATTCAATGTGTCGCGAAGCATCACCTCCAGCAATTGATGCTCGAATATCTCGTCCGCTGTCACCAGGCTCAAGTCGCCGCCGGCATCACTCCAGAGAACATAAAATTCACCAGTTCTTACCCTGCCCTGCGTGATGCCTCTGTGCGAGCTTGCGTCGAGCTGTATGATTGGCTCACATCACCTGAAGGCCGGGAAATTGTCAAGCGGTCATGGGGAAAATGTGTTATCCCTGGAAAGCCCGAATACAATCTGTCCTACGGATGTCTCACAAGTCGCGACTCTCGAAAGGCTCTGCGGACCTATCTCAAGGAAGATAAAACAATTGCAGATGAGATCAAGTCACGGCTGAGGTCCATTACTCTTCCGGACCTCCCCATCGACACTGAAATCAGTGGCACCCAGCTCAAGGACTGCAGTCATTTGCCCGACGACGATGACCGTGTGGGATCACATAAACCGGAGGATGATTCTGATATCCCGCTGGCACACGTCGTTGAGGGCGCGCTCAGTATCCGAATCACTACACGGTCACGTGGATTGGCTGCGAAGAAAGTCATCGAGGAGAATCCCATTGAGGGATTGTCAACAGCCGATGCTGAGGAGGATATTTGGGTGTTCAATGATCGAGGCGAGATGTGGACTAATATCGAAGAAATGAGTTCTCAGATGGCGGGGGGCGGAGACGATGATGACTATGAGCCAGGTAGTGATGAACAGGACGCGTAGGGAGCTAGAAATATATTTTTTTGATTTTTTTTGATTTTTTTTTCATGTCATGCTGGTTCAAAAGCAATGTTCCTCACCGAGACCGTGACCCCGCCAAAAAAAAGCAACGCAACGGCCCCCATTGTGACCATGACCGTTGCTTCACTACAGGGACGTACAGTATGGAATAAGGATAGTAAAATTCGCACCTGTCCCGGAGTCAATTTGTGGTTCTGGTGCACAAACTGGATGATATGAGGAGGTACGTCAATTGAATAACAGGGCACATGGTCCTCCGAGTGCGAAATTTTGACCCATGCAACGTCGTCAAGGTCGTTTATCGTAATGTGAAGCCATCCTTTACATGGAAAGTTATCCATAGCAATTTTATCGCGAGTTTTTACACCATCACGTTGGCTTTTCTTGGGCCTGTGCTGCCAAGACGAAATTTGTGCACAATGGTACATGAAACGTGTCGAGGGTGTCTGCTTGTGCTCATATTTGCTGTGATATCTACAGAAGTATCAGATCTAATCCTCACCGCAAGATGTAGTATATGCACATGAAGCAGTAGCTCCTATGTTTCCATATCCCCCCCGCGAGTTCATCCGCACAGTCACATCAATCGCCAGGAATGGAAGACACGTCAACACACGCCTCAAGCTCCAGAACGTCGTCCTGTTCCGTAATGGCATCAAGGAAGTCCTTCAGTGGGAGGAGTCCTAGATCTGTGCCAAAATTAGCCTCCTCCGGAACATCTTCCGGGGATGCATTCTCTTTAGCATTGGATCTATGTTGTCGATTCAAGCCCGCGGTCCGCTCATTGCAGACGAGGCAAGTCTTTCTGCGGGTTTTGTTATCCTCTTGCAGACCAAAGTCGGTTATGGCTTTGGTCTTCCTACAAGTAGTGCAGTAGCGGCACTCCTCAGGATCTGACATGGAAGCTGATGTGCACGACGATGTGAGAGAGAGAGACGTGAGCGCGCGACGTGTTGTATGGTCATGATGTGGTATTGATCGTCACATCTCCGTAAACTACTTAAATAGGGAAGCCGGCCGGCAGATCACATGTTGCATAACAACCTGCTGGGTCAATAGTAGTGCCGGGTCTGCATCATATTATTCATTTTATACAGACCAGGAGTTCAGGAGCCTCCTGGTCTTGAATGTAGGGCTCGTTTAATACGTTTAAATACCGGTGCTGCCGGCCCGAAAATCTTCGGTATTTAACGCATAAAATGTGTATTTAATACCGTTTAAAACATATGTAAGCTGTATTTAAGGTGCCTACCACTCCGCAGCATCCCACTCCACGTCCTTTGCGTCCCACATTGCCTTTGGCTTGGCCAGCTGCTTGGCCGGCTGAGGAAGAGGTTCTTCAGGCTCCTCTTGCCCCGATGAAAAGTGCTGCGTGAGGTTGGGTGCATTGAGGTCAACATACACCTCAATCTCCAAGCTCTGAACGTCTGCACGCCGAATAACGAGCAGAGGAGGGCCAGTGTCGGTCTCGTCCTCACCCTCCTCCATTGCTTCCAGATCCTCAATGCCGTACAGATCCGGGGGATTGAAGAGAGCTTCCTCATTGATAGGTTGTGTGTTGTTAGTCGTATCCGGGTTGAGACGGTCACGTAGAGTCGGAATGCCAGCGATGATCGGGTCCAAAGGTTTACGGTTTGGTGACGGAAGCTCCAATCGAACTTTCTGACAGTGGCGTTTGACTTCTGGAGATCCAAACCCATACCGCCAATACTGATTTACCTGGGTGCAACGGACGAGGTTGACGGCGTCCAGATTGTTACGCCTCGTCGTATCTGTAGCAGTGAGCTTCGAAGCTGTGTGCTCGTCGCACATCTCACTCATAACGACACTGAAGAGCTTGATTCCGAGGCGCTAAGGAGAAGTAAGTTCAGCGCAAATTAGAAAAGTTGAATGACATACAGCCAGAACACGTGAGTTGGTATCCTTGGCCAAAGATTTCCACCAGGTGAGACGTGTGGACAACCCAGCGCACGGATTATCGAAGGGTGCCTCCCAATACATGTACGCTACACAGCTAGTCAGCGCAGAGGTCAGAGAGGAACACAAAGTACGGACAGATGATTTGGTTCATGAGAAAATCGCCTTCCGCTGCATCGCCCTTTTGCTCACGCTTCTGTTTGCTTTGAAGCATCTTGCGAGCAGAGGTGATCAGATATTTAACGAGAGGTGACGCCATTGCTTTGCTGAAGTTCTGCCAAGGTGGAAGGACTAGCCTCAAGGCACCGTCACCATAATAAACTGTTCTAATTTAGTGAGGAGCAAAACAGCGACCAAATTTCGTACCGGGATCCAAGAGATACGAGAGGATAAACATGCCCTCGGTACAGTCGTTCATGAAAATAGAAAAACGACAGTTGTACACGTCATAAGTCTCTTGCCGAAACTTGAGAATCAGATTTTCTGGTTGAAGATGAGCGGGGAAGGGGGGGGGGGGGGTTGATGTTATGCGTGACAGGGACATACCTGGATCGGCAAAGACCTCTTTGAATCCAATTGTGATGCCAAAATAGATGTTGAAAACATCTGAACAAGTCACTTGTGAGCTTTCCAATGTTTTAAGACTGCGAGAAATCGGTTTAAGGAGCATATTGATATTATTAAGCTGGAGTCAGAGCTCCAGGTTAGCCGTTGAGTTGGCTTTGAAATATTTCTGGAGCGATTTTGTCTAGCAGAGGTGAACTCATGTTGACCAAAAGATTAACCACACTTACAGCTTTCGTATTGAACTTGATCAGACCCTTAGCATAACACTGTTCCATTGCCAAAAGGCAGCGAGTGACACTGCTCGATTGGTCCGCAAATGTCGAGAACCGAGTTTGGCCGAAGGAAACGAGGCCACATCGATCCTCTTCATTCCTCAACTTGTCTCGGAGGTGTTTCTTGCCATAATTGCTGTGCGAGAGGAAAGTCGTGATCGAAGAGACAGTTTTCATAATCTGGGCAGGTGCCGTACATCAATTTCGCTCGAGTATGTGATAGAAATTGACTTACATCTGCGAAGCCGTGTATTTTTTTGTGCGTTTTGGAGCCGACAATGATATCTTTGGCAAGGAGGTTGAGTTGATGACACGGGTCGGGACAATTCAAGATCCACGGATAAAAGGCACAGATGAGAGCTCGACACTTTTTTACATTGCCGGTCATATCGGAAACAACCATTGAAAATTGTATGGCAGCGTAAAGATGAGTATCTGCAGCGGAGTAAGCGGAATTCACAGATGAGGTGTTGAAAGAGTGTACATTCTTGAGGTTTTCAAAGATAGTCACACCCCTCGTCGACAGACCAGTTAGAATGATACCAGCAACCATATAGGACATGCAGGTGGGTGTCGAGACATGCACAGTGTATATCTCGTCGTTCTTGCGACTTGACCATCCATCAAACGATAATGTCAGGTGAACAAAGGTCTCCAGCAGGGTTTTGAGCTGAGCCATCGCATTTTCAGTCTCTTTAAGAAGATTGTACGAAACAAAGCTGGAGCGGTCGGGGACAGAGTAGCTTGGGCACCTGAGAGAGAATGTCAGTAGCTGTAAATGCAAGCGGAATGGCACATACAAAGCGTTGCAGAAATCGATGAAAAACCCGTTGTCACAGAGGGAAAATGCAAGTGCACAACATACAATTAGGCGCAGCAACAAATAGTCAATACTCGACTGCCGAGTGGCTGTAATCAAAGATGCACCCCATGTGTCATCAAGTGTGTGCTGAGATTTAGATGCGCTACCAGATGATTCCGCGTGAGAGGGGGTGGTAATTCCTGGAACTGGTGTCCGCCCTTCATCGGGTTTTTCTTTTTTTCCTTTTTTTGTGCGGAGTGCGGGGGGCAGCACATCGCCGGACGCAACCTGCTCTGCAGATGGAGCAATAGCGTCCTTGAATGCCTTCCACGTCGCGGGAAAGTCGCGCTGGAGCTCCTGTCCGAAGGTGAAGTCACACTCCTGAGGAAAAAAGAGAAACTCACCTTGCATCCGAGCATATGAGATGTGTTGCAGTTCTGGGTGTTGTTGCGGACTTCGTGATCACACCCAAGACAGTAGTACATGGGCTTCATCTGTTGTTTCGAGTTCATGACCCCGTGCTCAATGAAAACAGATGCCATGAGATCAGAGTGAGTGCGTCTCTTTTCCTTGCCGTGCTGATTCCCGTTCGCTTTGCAGTTAGCACACTCATGCGCCCTGTCTTCCTTTGCGGGCGTCAAAACCGCATTTGACAGTGCCGGCTGAGATCCTGAGTCGAGTGCACCATCAGCCATCTCAACATCGGGTGAAGACCCATCTATCAGAGGAAATGGCGGCTACACAGGTTAGATGCCAGGTAAAATGATTGTGGGTAGTCTCGTACTGATTCTTTCCCAGCTTCCTCTGCAGTTCCCAACACACACCAATAGGCCGCCCATCCCTTGGCCTCCGGAGAGGTGCGATCTGCACCAAAGGCAGTGGCCATTAAGGCCTCGATTTGTGGGAAACTGAAGTCCTTTTCGTTATAGAAGTGGTGGGAGGCGACTCTGAAGGATTCATAGTGCTCTGGAGAGACCGCCATGGCCAGTACCGCGATGTATCCTGCCGCACAGTGAAAAAAAGAGCCACCGATTGGCATCACATGACCGTAATGTAGCCGACGGACCGATATCTCCGACGGCCAGAATCTCGACCGACTAACTTGGTGATGATTCTCATTCGCTCTAGGAAGGCCAAAAGCAGCTCCTATGAGGTTTTGGGCATTAAATACACATTAAATACATGGCCTCCGAGAGGCCTCCGGTATTTAACGTTTTATACCCGTATAATACGCCTCTGTTTAATACATCGTTTAAATACAGCCTTTAAAACCCGGCACTAGTCAATAGCTAGTGGGCGCAGTAGCGCTCCTTTGCCAAGTCCACGATTGAGCATAGTGCTGTACATGGCGGGATTTTCGAGCACATACGAGAGGCGCTCGTAGAGTGCCACGAACTCTTCGTCCGGCGGGGCATTGGGTCCTCCTAGTGCACAGTGGTGAGTTGCATAGATTACAGTGTGGGCGCTATACCCACACTTCTGCCCGGTCCGACGCATCCCGCCGGCTGCACAAACCCGCCCCTCAGCAAGGAGTCGCCGTTGCTTTGACTTGGCTCACAAAATCTCCAGTTCCTTCGATGTTAGGGATAGGTGAAACCCATACGCGCAAAGCCATCAGCACGTGACCAACACAACGAGCTTGTGGACTGTGACCAAGACTGTGACCAGCGCTCCCTGCTGGGAGTGACCTACAGCCCCGCCTTTTGCTGCCGCTAATAGCCTTTCAAACTTCACCCTCACTCTGCAGGTGGCACACTCGCGCGCCCGCTGACCTCTCCATTTCCAAACAGTATACGACAGAAGATCAGTTGTGTGGCAGATCGGCCGATTGCACATCTATCGGCCTCGAAAAAAATCAAAGGGTGGCCCGCAGGCCCCAGTGTACAGTTGTGAATCGTAAGTCAACGTTTAATGGTGCGATATACTTACTACTGTGCATGCGTATAATCTTATTTGTTGCCTGCAGTCTGAGTCAACGGACGCGTGTGTCAACTGTGGGGTCAAAAACGCCCGAAAACTCGACTGGGAGGCGCTTTCGTCGCCGTACAGCTGTCTACTGGAAACGAACCACCCGGTCCCTGATTGCGATGTCCCACGTCTTCGCGGCATCCTTTCAGAAGGGCGAGCGCAAGTAGCACACCTGGATGACCGAATTGCATGTCTCCAGTCAGAGCTCCAGCGGCTCGTCCCCGAGCGGAATGAATTAGACGAGAATGTCCGCCGATATGCGGGTTTTATCTCTCCGCTCCGGGGCCGGATGCCAAATGAGCTGCTCTCAAATATATTCCTGCTCGCGGTGTCTGATACAATCGACATCGACACTCCTGTGGAGCAAGCGGAGATCGCGACTCGGCGGGCGTGGATTATCGCGCAGGTTTGCCATCACTGGCGTGCAATTGCCATGTCCCTCCCCAGTCTTTGGTCCGTGGTCGCCCTCGACTTTAGTTCTCCGCAAGCCTGCTTGCTTTCGGAGACCGCTCTCGAAACCCAGCTCCAGAGATCAGGAAATCAACCTTTGACCGTCATATTTGAGGCTTTTCCAGATGAGAACAGCCAAATCCAGCGTGCAGCATTCAACCTGGTCACACAGCAGTGTTCGCGCTGGGAAGCAGCGGCGCTCTATATTCCACTAGAATCGTTACCCGACCTAGATTGTCTCCAAGGTCGACTTCCGCTCTTGAATGCTCTCCGCATTGTCACCCTCGGATATGACGACCAAGTACCAAGTCATGTCATTCAACTTGCCGCATCTTGTGCTTTTCAGATTGCACCTAACCTACGGAGCGCATACTTGGGTAACAGGCATATCCTCCTTCCATTATCGCTCCCTGTGTTACTCCCATGGTCTCAATTACAGTGGTATCGGGGTGAAAATACTTGGAGAGGCCACCTTGATGTTCTGCGGTCTGCATCCCAAATTGTATGTTGTTCCTTGATTACCTGCGCACTGGCAGGCGACATCGTCTCTCAGTTTGTGGGTGTACGCCTCCCACACCTCCTTCGCCTCGCCTTGTATGACACTTGTTTCCTAAATTGCCTCGAGACCCCCGTCCTCAAGGAGTTGGTTGTCTTTGAACACCTTGGCCCTGTTATTTCCCTTGTACGTCGTTCCTCTTGCGCACTCAAGAGACTCGTCTCCTTTGGCTGCCCTGATCCTGCTTCGATCTTGGCCATTTTGGAGGCCGCTCCAACGATTTTGGAGATCTGTCTTGAAACGAATAATGGGCCGGAACTGCGTGATTTCTTTTCACGGCTAGCCAGTGACGACACCAATTTTTCACCCAACCTAGAAACCATATCGCTACATCTCGATTCAGGGTTGGGCCTCAATGAGACCCTTTTTTTGGATGCGGTGGAGTCCAGGTGGCGAAGTGGAAAGTTGCACTCAGTCAACCTATTCGCTAGGGATCTTACAAGTCTTCGCCTGTCTGCTCACAGCCGTGTAGAGGCACTGAGAGTCGAGGGATTACATTTTTCAATTTCTAGATGCGACGGATTAGAAGAAGCATGGTTTCCTGCGGATCTTGCCTTCGATGGGTATATAAATTAACTTGCGGTGAATGAAATGGAGTTGTAATCCTATCAGTTGTTGTGATTTCGCTCACCACATTTGTTTTGCCTGTAAATATTGCCCACCAAGTGCCCACGAATCCATCTCCCTTCCGCGCTCATTGTGCGAGCCAGTGCGGCCAACTGGTTCTTCACTGCCTGACGAGTCGAAAACCAGTCCTCATCAGTTGCATCTTCCTCGATTTTAAGAACCAGTTGCATTAAGGCCTCCTGGAATCCTTCCTGTGCAATCTCTTCCCAGTCTGCCTCGAAATCACTGCCATCATGGTCTGTATCAACCTCCAGATAAAATTGGCCCACTGCCGCTCCAGTCGGTGGCCCTGAATCTATGAGAATCGGGCCTGAGAGAACGTGAAGGCCAAGCGATAGGCGAAGAGATTCTCCATCCCAGGTGAGCTATATTCACTGACATTCGAAAAGAATAGAATCCCTCTTGCCGAAACCCAGCTTCGGTCAAACCAGCCGCCGGTTCTGTTAGCCCAAAGCAAAAACCAAAGCCAGACCCAAGAGCGAGCGAGCACCCGGTGCAGGGACGTCATCGTAACGTCCGGGAGAGTGTTAGCAAATTTGCAATTGTCCGAGGAAAATTTGCGTCTTACAGGCAGCTCGACAGAATATACACGAAATCCATAACAGTCGTGTCGTATCGTCGCATAGAAAAGAATCCCCGTTCTGCCACCGATCCGTCCGTCTGGAGTACTCGTAGGAAGTAGCACATGGATAAACACCGATCCTCCTCTCGCCTTGCGCACCACACCCTCACACCCGGCCGTCCTCCATCCTACAGACTCGCGGAGAAACATCAAGGGCGACGACCTCGCCACGCCTAAGCATCTGCTAAGAACACCCTCGCCCTCTCCGCTTGCCCTTGCCGGTATTAATCCCAGCACCCCACCCCGGGCTCGGGAGGTGCCGCTGAACGTGTCTGCGTAAGCCCGACGCACAGTCCGCGTGCATCTCCCGGCGTATACAAACGGCCCAAACCCCTCGCCCTCGCCCTCCACATCGTACACGCCCAGCGGTCGCGGATGGCCTTGGGGAGTGCAGCGCGGACGACATCAACTTGCGCGACGATTTGCGCTTTTTGCTCTTTCCCGGAAGGGCGTCGCCCCCGCTGCCGGACGACCGCCTGCTCGAGCGCGAGAGGCTGGAGAGCGCGAGCCGCTCGCGCCCTACGCGCTGCGGTCGAGGTCGGCCGTGGCTTCGTCGGCATCATCGCCATTGGGGGTGGGGAGGAAGCACGCGGGGATCGTGTGATGCTGCGAGGGGCTCGGTGCGCCCACGCCGCTGGTCCGCGTGGATCTCCGTGCCGCTGGCAGCGAACGGTGCATGCAACTCCCGGCGAAACTCCGCCCTCGGCGTCGTGCACGCCCGGGGGTCGCGGGCGGCGGGAAGTACAGCGTGGACGACCGCTTCGACTTGCCGATTTGCACTTTTTGCACTTTCCCGCCCACGGGCTCGGCACACCCCCGTTGCCGGACGACCGTGCGCTCGAACGCGAGAGGCTGGAGGAGCGCGAGCCGCTGGCGCTCGCGCAGGGTGCGAAGCACGCGTACGCGCCGCCGTCGAGGTCCTCCGTGGCTTCGTCGGCGTCATCGCCATCGGGGGGTGGGGAGGAATGGCGCGGGGATCTCGCGATGCTGTGAGGGGCTCGGTGCGCCAACACCGCTGATCTGGAAGCCCTCGGACTCGCCGCCGCCGCCCGCGGCGGGGCGGCGCATCTCCTTGCGTGCGCGGCAGAGGCGTCGACGTACTTCACTGAGAACTGGGCGCGGAGGCGTCGATTCGCACGGCGGGGATGTCGACATGGGGCTATCGCGGGGCCCGAGGTGGGAGTGGAGGAAAACCGCGTTGGCGCGTGCGCGATGGTCGCGGCGCATGCGCGTGGGTGACGTTGTACATCACCACGGGTATCTAGGCGCTCCAGTGTGAGCGGACAGCGGAACGCCAAAAACCGAGATGGGACGCACCGCAAATGCAAACCGCCTTCCGCGTGCGCGGCGCGAGGCCTCGGCGTTGATACGTGGCGCGCGCAGGGATGGGCGGGGAGGAGGACAGCGCGCCGCGTGCCCGTGCTAGCAGACGTGTCCCATCCGCTCGCCGCGTTTGATATCACCTGCCGCAGCCCGAATGCGCAAAACGACGCGGTCCGCACACGCGCAGCGCCAAGCCCACGTCCGATTGCGCGCGCCACAGCCGACCGAAGCGTGCGCGTGAGCGCGCGGCTGTTCGCTGGCGCTGCTGCGCTCGAAGCAGACGATCTTCGCGCGGGGCCGCTGCACTTGCGCAGACGGACTCCGAGCGCGCACGACGACACCGACCCGAGCCGCAGGTGATCGGGCGTCGATTCAGCAGAGCACGGGAAGAGGGAGAGCGCAAGTCGGCAGCGCTCGTACGAGAGGGCGAGTCTGCAGCGATCCCGTAAGCTCGAACGCGCGAGATAGTCGGACCGCGCGAGACGACGCGCTCGCAGGGACAGACGCGGTGATCGTGGGGAGCGCTCGACTGTGCGTTGGCCTGCACGAAGCCGAGTCGACGGCATTTACGGTATAGCGAGTCGGCTGCGCTCGCGGGTACGCCTGTACCCGCTGGCGGCCGCGGCGAGGCGGAGAGCCCGGGCGTGGAGGCGTCGATGGCGGCACTGAAGAAGAGGCCCACACACACGGCGGGCGGGGCGGTGCAGCGGGTCGGGGTGTCGGCTTGCGGGGACCGCGGGGGCGGAGGCGCGAGTGGGGGACGATTGCGTCGACGTGTGCGCAACGGCCACGGGGAGGCGGGGCAGCGCATCTCCCCTTGCGTGTGCGGAGGTGACATGGCGGGGACCTATGCGTCCCAGTGTAAGTGGACAACGGAAAGACAAGAGCCGAGAGGGGACGCACGGCAGGCTATATTCTTCCGCCCGCGCGGCAGGCGGCCCAAGGCCTTGGCGTCGATGTGCTCCGGGCGCAGAGACATCGATGACAGCGCTGAAGAGGGTTCACAGTACTCTCCGACGGGCGGTGCAGCGGATCAGTACCGGCGGGGAGCTGGACGGCCGAAGAGGCTGCATCGGAATACCGATATGGGCTTTGCTGCGCGCACGGGCAGCTTTTGGCGGCTACGCGGTCCGAGGTGTGAGTGGAGGCAGGTGGCGGCGGCGGCGGCGGTGGTAGTGTCGGTGCGCGTAGGAGGCCCTCGAGCTCGTCGGTGCGGGCGCGGCGGATGGCGTATGATGCGGGCGGGCCGTGGGGGGCGTCCGCCTCAAGCGTGGGGGCGGAGCACGGTGGCGCGCAGATTGTCGGACCAGAGTGGGTTGACCATCGTGATCAGCGGCGGCGCCGACGTGGGTGACGACGAGTAAGAGTCAAATTTAAGGGGGAGCCGACATGGAGGAAGGCACGCCTCGGAGGCCGGCGGGGCCCCGCTCCTTTGCGGGGTTCATATTGAGCATGGCGCCGCGAGAGGCGCTTGCAGAGCGCCTCGAGCTCTTCGACGTCCTCCTAGTGCATGGTGAGTTAGTTAGATTACAGTGTGAGCGCTACTCCCATCGTGAGGAGACGCGGAGGTGCTGGAGACGCGGCGGTGCGGGTGGGCGGCATAGACGAGACGGTGCTGAGAGGACAAGTCGAGGCTATGCATTTGTCATTGATGCTTCGTACCACTTCGTACGATCAGGAGACACGAGATGTGGCTGTGCGGACCGTCAATCCTCCGGAGGAATCGTAGGATTTGGGAGTAGAAGTGCAGGCAATGCCAGGCATATGCGTTGGGCCAATCCAAGTTACTATGTAGCGCGCAACTTGTGTCCAACCGGTACCGAGAGGGTCTCCAGAGAGTGTGAGGAGTGAAGCTAGAGAGTTTAGAGCCCCAAGATCAAGATTTTCACGAAATACATTGTAGAACGTCAGTGTAGCTGAGCGCCAGTCAAGCCAAGCCAACAAGCTGTGTTGCGCAAGCCAAACAAGCCGGCGCAGCCAAATTCAAACTCCGCTAGGGGGGGCAAGCCGTTTTGGCAAGCCCGTCGGACAATTCTTCAGATAATCCGGTGAACCAGATAGTGTGTCGAATTGTCCAGCTCAAGGTCCAGCTATGTATCTCTCATTTACTGTTCAGTCAGGATTTGGCTGTGGTAGAATTGGACCTTGAATTTGTTGCGACCTGTGTAAGACCTCCGGCTGCTGGGGCACTGTTTACGAAACCTCGTCTTGGTAGATGGTTCAAAGACTCTGCGCTTTAGCTGAGTGTTACGAATTATTATTCCTATCGAGAGTTCTCCGTTCGAAATTATTTGATCCCCTTGTTTCTATTACTTTTAGGGTCGAAGGAAAGGGAATTGGAGGATACATCATGGCAAAGACATGTTGTTCTGCAGAAATGGGAAGATAAGTTGTATACCCTTCAAGCGTTCGCGATTTCGTTGTCGGTCAAACTGTATCGGACTCGGGTTGCCACAAATGCAGATCTTGAGCAAAAACCTTTCGACCTAGGCATCAGCTTTTACAAGGGAAGCGGGAGGTGGTGTGCATACCGATAACGTGATGGCCTGCTAGTAAAAGTTATTTTGGTAGCGCGTTCCAATGTGGATATGCATTCCTCGGGACGCCAACGCGCGGAGAGTAGCGACATGCAGAAGGGGAAGGCTTGCAACCGGGGTGGAAGAGTGCTCCGGCCAGATCAGGCGGAACGACTGGAGTCTCGCGCGTGCGGTGTCCGTTGCATCATCCGTGCATCCGGAGTTTGGCTCATCCGCGTATCTGGAGCTTAGCGCATCCAGCAGCTCAACGTTCACCTGGTCCGACGCGCACTCCAAATACGCGAGATTCTGAAGCTTCGGTAAAAAATCGGGAGCGTTGCGGCGGTCCAGCGCACGAACCACCTCAGTCGTGGATTCCCATTTTGGACCGACGAGCTCGAGGGTTGTCAGGTGTGTCAGGATCTGAAACCATTGCAGGGGGACCACGGGTGACATGCCGACAGTGACTGTCCGCAATGTGGTGGATGTCTGAAATAGAAACCGCAGAACTACGCTGTCCATGTCGCTGGTCCATAAACCGAAACGACTTCCCAATTCCAATTTTTGCAGACCGGGGAGGGTGAGGAATTGCAGAATATCATGATCAACGCCGTCGTTAGCCTCAATGATGAGCGAGTTCAGACCGGAATGGCACACGAGTGGCTGCCCGATGATAGATTCTTCCTCGGGCGAGCTAAAGCGGTGGAACTCGCAGAGGGACGTGGCCAATCGCAAGACACCTAAACATTCCTGAAGAGTAACCAATATAGCAGTGAACTTGGTTAGTTGCGACCATGGCATCATTAATGCCGAAGGTGCCAAATGCTCTACGGAAAGGTGGCGAAGCAGAGGAGCGCCACTGAAAACTGGAATAGGGTTTCCGTTTGGTTCGAGCATACCACCAAGAGAAGCAAGAGTTAGGTCGCGGAGAAGAGGGAATGGTCGGATGTCGGCAAGGTCGGAGAAGCAGTCTCCATCTGTGCACAAATCTAGGGATTCCAGACGCGATGCATGCCGACGGATGAGAGAATGCATGTGGAATGATTCAGGATCGCCAATGTATGTGACGTGGAGTGATAGAGGACGAGCACCGGCGCGACTAAACCAAGTTGTGATCAAATCCTCCATTTTTTCGGGCACCCTGAACTCGGCATCGGCGAGGCTGTCCCACAGCGCAGGAACAGAGAGAGCGAGGGCTCTCCACGCCCTGCATACTTTCAGGAGCAGGAGTGGGGCTAGAGATGGATGCGGTTCATTGCAATTGTGAGCGGAACACCACAGAAAAATCTCGGATGTTATTTCGCGGGGAAGTGTTAAAATGGGATAAATGAAGAGATCGAGCTGAAGCTGGACAGCCGCTCTCTGCTCCTTGAGCTGCTGTAGCAGATGTTCTTGTTGAGATATGGATACTTCAAGGCTGGAAAGCCGGTTTCGGAGGATATCAAGGAACATCGTCGAGTTGGGCAGTAAGGCAAACAACAGCAGCAAACAGGCTCCGTCACAGCGTCACGTTGGCCCACGGTTGCTTATGTAGTTCGATGGTGCATTTTAACGTACACACAACTCATGAGTTGATGTGGCCGGCAAGCGGCGGGGCACAAATAGAATGTGGGGTTCAGGAAAATCGAATTGGTACAGTTAGTAGACTGGTACAAGTTAAGAGGCTGAGATAGTAAATTCAAGTGCTACAGCCGCTGCTGCTACCAATACCACTACTGCTTTCACCGTCGTTGTCCTTCGAGGCTGCCTCGTCTTCATCAGAGTTCTTGGCCTTGGCACGTTTGGGGTCGCTGCCTTCGGGTTCATCGCTTGCTTGGCGCTTTTCGATTCCTGCAATAGCATGTAAGTGGATGCCTGCAGCGGAGGATGAGAGACTTACTGGGGGGAATCGGGATGTTTGAAGGACCGGCGGTAGAGATGGGGGGCGTGAAGAGATTGACAGCCCACTGTTCTTGAGCGTGAACGTCAGCGGGAGACATTGCGGCAGGACGGTAGGGTTTGGTTGGGGCTTTCTTGTAGGGGCTCGGCGGTTGCACTGGTTTAGGGTGCAGAATGACTATCTGCATTATTTCACCTGTGTGGAATTGAAGACCAAGTTCTACATTGAAGTGGGGAAAAAGCAGTACTCACCGACGAAGGAGTCGTCTTTGTCAAAGGGAAAGTGGAGAATACAGGTGGAACACTCGACAATAGCGCCCTTCAGTTTGTTGGGGATATCGACAGGGTCAATGAGGGAGTGGTCGGTGTCAAAGACATGAAAGACACAAATGGAATGGGAATGGATAATGCCAGCGAGTTCATCCCGAGCTTCGGTACGTATGGGCCAGGTGCTGATGTTAGTGGTCTGTTCTGATACTAGTTAATAGACAGTAGAGAGATCGAAACAGAGGAATACCTGCGCCGGGATCCTGTTCAACTATAATGAGACAATATGGGATAGGGAAGAAGAGAATCTTACCTTTTCCACGAATACGGGGAAGGCAAAGCGAAAGGCATCTTCAGATCCATCTTTCACAACTAACCACTTGTTAATACCCGTTTTGGAGATAGACGACTGATATTTTTTGATGGCGGTGATGAAGACAGGGAAGTCTGGGGCAAATATGTCCTCTCCTAACAAGAAACGGTGTCCGTTTGAACATGTCCTCTGTTGCCTCGTTCTCATCTGAAACGAAAATAACAACGATCTCGTTGTAGAGAGTGGACATGGGACGGGGTAGTACTGTTGCAATGGTAGAGATCTCGTGTGGATGGATGCACACGTTCCCAGATGCAGACTGCTGCCGAAGCATCGGATGACTAGATCCAGAATTGATTTTTGCCCAGCACTTGGTAGTGTGAGCGCGGGCAACGACCAGTTCTTCGGCATAAGACAGTCTAAGCAGGGCTGCTGGTATTTCACCTATCCAGCAGCCGTTTGCCCAGCTGTATAAAGGAAGTTTAAAGAATCTGCAAGCCTTCACGCATCTGCTACAAGTAGAACACACTTGGTATCGGCCGTTATGAAGAGAATGGGATTGGATTTGTGGCTGGTTATAGATGGTACAGAGAGTATCAACAGTTCTGGTAAGGAGGGAAATGTCGAGGTCAGACACACTCCAGGATTTAAGATCTTTGACCAGTTCGTTGCGATTGCAGAACGAACAAGGACTGCGCGCAAGCGCAGCAGCAGTGGTCTGTGCACAATTTTCACGCATGATCTAGATGTGCATGAAAATCCAGCTCTGCAAGTCTTGTGGAAGTCGCACCTCATTCAGGAAGCTCTCAGATTCGATGTATAGCAGATTCATCTCGTTCGGCTTCAAGATCAACGAGACTGCGGTGGGAAGTTTGTTCGCGGGATGTTTTGAGGCATACAGCTCGGCTACGGGCAACTGAGACAAGTTGGCATTGGCGGTCGAAAGGAGGTGGGATGCCTTGGAGAGAGTGATCAAGCTGTCCTGCTTCTTTGGCATCGGAGTAACGGATAAGACAAGGCCACGTGCAGCGGTGAGACTGCAGTGCAGACATGAGAAGAGGCCGCCTCTGGTGCTTGATTTTGTGTTCGCAAGCTATAGTGAAGAGGGCGCTCGCGGAGACAATAGAAGGATCAACAGTGATTTTGTCCAGCATGTATTGAAGAGTGCGTGATTTAAGCTCATCCGACATATCCACGAACCCTGAAAGTAGCCTCAGCTTAAGAGACGACCATTAAGGAAGAGGTCCAGACCTGTAGTCAACTGCAGACCTGCAGCTGAGCCACTGTCATTTGCCGCTGAGCCACTGTTACTTTTACGACGTTTTCGAGGGCCATCAGAAGATGTTGGGGTAGGACGTTTACAAGCAGACTGTGCTTCAGGCATCGAACAGTCAGAGACCATCTTGAAAGAGAAGAGAGGAAATTCCGAAATGCACAAGCGACGAAGAGAAAGAGCACATGATTACAAGATTACATAAGCTGTATCGGAACATTTTTGGTCCTCTGAGCACAAAAAGAAGTAAACTTCTATTTGTGAAAGAGCGAATTTACACCTCATTCTCTCACATAAGTGGTACTGCCAGTTGGTCAACAATTGTTTTCTGAACCTTGCCTCTCCCATATCTTCACTGGTCTGTCTTTTCTATTTTATTCTTGAGTCAAAACCATTGTTGTGCTGGCCAAGCCTTGATCTAGTCCTGTAGTTACCATGCTGTCACAATAGGCGACCAGGCTTATGATGTAAGCAATCCGTTTTAGGAAGACACGTGTGCCATCAAACACAACAACAACCGTCAACCTTCTCGACACGACTTTGTGTACTCGCGCATGGCACCGTCACGAGGCCGGAAATGGCAAACCGAACATGGTCGTGCGACCATACAGCAGATTGTCGCAGCCAAGATATCTCAATAGGCTGGTGGTCTTCGTGACTGGCAGGTCACCATCATTGCCTGGATCCTCGACGGCGAGGATGTTCTTTGCATCACTGCAACGGGTGATGGCAAATTGGCCCTCTTTGCTGTCCCCATTCTTGTACTTCTCGAGGTTGCAAAGAATCCCGCGATGTACCCGGGTCTTGGGGATCAGAAGAGGAAGACGCCTGTCGGACTAGTGATCGCGCCCACGAAAGGACTTTCGGCCAATATCGTCTGTAATTTACAGCATTCCTGTCTCATTCCTTACCGTGTACTATTATAAGATATATGAACTCCAGGCCCTCGGTATTCCTGCTCTTGCGTGCACACGCGAAGCTCTGGCTGACGCGCGCAAAGCTAAAGCTGGTCGTAACATAGCCGCGGAGATCGCGTCGTGTCGCTGGCCCATCGTTTGTGTTGATCCGGAGCAGCTAATGAACAAGCTGTGGGAGTTCATCACCAACTGCCAGAAGTTCCGGGACAACATCTCCTTTACGAGCGTTGACGAGGCCCATCTCATTGACGAATGGGGTGGCGGAGAATTTCAGCCCTCTTTCCGACACCTCGGCAATTTCGTCAGAGGGCGCCTTCCCCCAAACATCTCCCTCTCCGCTTTAACGGCGACGCTAATGCCTGGGCTGCCACCAGAACCGTATGCACAAGCCTCGGCTTTCAAACCGGAGTATTCCACCTGTATCACCGTTCGAACGAGCGGGAGAACATACAGATGCTCCTGTGCACTCTCACACACACCTTGGGCAGAGATTCGTTTCCGGATCTAGTCCAATACCTTGCCAGCAAGTGCAAGACTATAATCTATTGCGCGACCATCGAGCTTTGCTGGCGTGTTTACATATTCCTCCTCCGCCTCTCCGCCTCCTTCCTCCCAGTCCACGGCAGCTAACTCGGGTGCGACTCTACCATGCAATGTGTTGGCCAGATGAGAACGAAAAGACCGTGGCATTAATGCGGGACGATCCCATGTGCCAAATCATTGTCTCCACTGTCACGTTCGGCCAGGGGTTTAATGTAACACCTCTGCTCGACAGTATCCAGCTTGGGGTGGCCAAGACAGTTCCGCAAACAATTCAGCAAGCCGGCCGTGTGGGCCGCGATCCAGCCACTATTGGGTGGGCAGTCATCTTGGTTCAACCGGCGGCTTTGAAGTCAGCACTGAAATATCTAGCGCACAGTAAGTTACTGAGCTTAACTCTTCTTTCCTCTGTTGACAAATATCCATAGGTAAATCTGATTCGCGGAAACCGGCGAAAAACAGCAAGAGTTTGACGACAATGAATAACAAAAAGGCATTAATGGTCACCACGACGAGCTGCCTCATCGTTTTTTTCAACAAGAAGTTCGGCAATAATACTGCCAGCTCGCTCCTCGACTGCATTGCCTGCAGACATCGCCTTCCCTGCTCCAACTGTCTTCCTCGTTTCACCGGTTCCATTGAATATCCCCCCTCTCCTCTTCCCTCTGGCACACAGCGGCTACACCCCTTTTCCGAGGCCCAGCCCAAAGTGTCGGGTGCTAAGCCCTATCGACCCAAGAACACCAAACTTACCCGTAAAATGCAGACCGCCGCCGACACGGAACTTCGTAAATTCCGATTGAAGGTTCAAAAAGCGGAGCACGAGTACGACATATATAGATGCACACCCCCATCCTCGTACTTGTCCAACCCCGTCATCACTTCCCTCCTCGACAACCTTCTAGTAATTTGGACACAAGACGTTCTAGTTACGAAAATTCCATTATGGGAACACCACGAGCGCCACGGTGAGAAACTTTGGCTCCTCATTCAGGATCTCCAAGTCCAATTCGCCGCCGACTTTAAAACTGCTCAAATGGAGAAAATTAAGCAAACCAGAGTGGCGGTAGCGAAGAAGGGATTGAGGAACCCGTGAATTCGGTTCCGCAACCGCCGCCGCCGCCAACCCTTAAACAGCACGCATTCGAAGACACAACCAACTTGCCGCCGGCAGCGAAACGAGTTCGGGGTGCGCGCGAGCCACCAAAAAGTGTGAACGCTACCTTAGAAACCTATGGACCACAGTACAAGCCTCGCAACCGCACTCGTAATGTTGAGAATTAGTACAGTTGATTAATATAAAATAAACTGGTGTGACTTCATTCCTCCGCCGCTGGCTCTTCAAAAATAGGAACATAATCGTCCATCCCATCCTCCTCCAGCTTGGACAGTATCTCGTCGTCCTTGTTTTCATCTTCGGAGTTGGCGGGTTCTTCAGGACTGAACGTGAGATGACCTTCCTCGTCGGACTCGTTGTCGGAGTAGTTGAGTCCACGGACACCAGGATCGCTGGCACCATCACCAGCCATTGATTCAGTTTCGCTTTCCGCACCCGAATCCCCTTCCTCGTCCCCATCCTCTGCAGATTTGAGTAATGCATCGAACTCCAATTGCATGTCCTCGTCCCAGTCATCGTACTCTTTTCCATCCAGTACATCCTTCATCACATCGCTGTAAGCCGTGCTGTCGTGAATGAATTTTGCAATGTGAGTATCTTCGAGCTTCTCGTATCCCCATGCATAGAAATTGACCGCTGCGTGTTCCATAGTTCGGCCGGGTCGAAAGAGGTGCAGCTGATCCTCTTTATACATACGCAGTAATTGCTGAAATTCGTTTCGCAAGTGGGGCGCACCGTGAGTCTTTCCACGGGGCTTGAGTTCGAATGCCGTCTCCATTTTCTCCTTCATTCGAAGGAAATGCATCACGTTTGGCGCCAACGTATGCCTATAAAAATGGTCGTCAAAATCACCGCCTTTGTGTTCAACCAATGTTTCAAGCCACTTGTTGAAGTCCTCCTGGACCCAGTCACACTCGATGTACCCCTTGCCGCGCAAACTGATGAGCCAATTATTGAACATGGCATCAGAGAAATCCTTCGAAGCCTCGTATCGATGGAGACAGTACGTTTCGAGCAGGTAGTTGGTGTAGTTATGATTTCCAGAGCCAGCGAAGGAGATGATCCAGATCTGTTCGAGGTGTCAACATTTCTGCAAGCGAAGTTCAAGAGGAAAGTGCACTAAAAACCTTCATAACTTCCCACACGCGTCCAATTTCACCGTCGGGTACCGCGTCCGACGCGATAACCCACCAGCCCATGTCCCTGAGAAACAAAATCTTGTTTGCCATAACACGATCACCGGTGAAATCATCGGCCTCAACATGCACTGAGGGACGCTTCTTCTTCTTCTTTGGGGCACCATCATCCGATTCGGAGTGGATTTCCGCCTCCTCGTTAGCTTCGTCCACAACCAGCACTTCGGGGTCATCTTCATCACCCTCTTCTCCCGTTTCCCCGCCCCTTCCCCGCGAGTTTTCAGCCGGAGGCACCCAAGCCGTTCCCGGTGGGATTTTCATATCGCCGGAGGCGGAGTCGGCCCAGTCCTTGTCCAAGGCCTGGTCATATGCTTGCTGCGACGTGTATCGTTTGACCAGCTTCCACGCTATTGCCAACAGACTGTGTAGATCAGGGGGATTCTGTGTTGGCTTTGCAAAATGCTCGATTATATCCTCTGCGCCGAACGAAATTCTGAAAGATAGATTAACTCTCGAGGCTGAAGACAGGACTGAAAACGTACCGCCAACAGTCCAAAACTCTAGCCTCATAAAAGAGTTTCATACTACATGACGTTGGGAAGAAATCAACTTTTTTCAGGTTGCTCGGCCGTTTTGCCCCTGCCGCCGTTGCGCTTTTTGAAAGCCCGGAAGGATCTGCGGAAGAGGCAGGTGCGTACGAATTGGCGGAGATTGCGTTCAACTTCGTCCATCGGGTATGGAATATTTCGGGACCTGGAGGAACGACATTTCAAAACACCTTGTAGTGTTCTTTGTGCGCACATAAGAACTTCTTTATCCGCCAAATGGCAGCAATGGACGCTCCGTAGCCACAAGGCATGAAAATCAAGTTTTCCAACGCCTTTTCATCCAACCCCAGCTGGGCAAAGAAATCCAGGAGCGCCCGCATCATGCCCTGAGTCTCCGTCGAGTGTTCGGCATTCGTTCCAACAGGTTGCATCTTGGTGATACGGTCTTTGGGCAGGCGCCGCTTGGTCATGCCGGGCGAATTGAGCAATGCAGTGAGCTCTGCGCGCAAGTAGGTGAGCTCGGGAATAAAATACACCAACGGTCGATATGATCTTGTAAATTGAATGCACCCGGAGCACAATCCTCCAGGAGGATGGCAGTCGCCGCGGTGCCGACTTTAAGAACATCCTCGCGCCCAAGTCGATGATCGCGCTGTCAGCAGTATTCCTGGACATTATCGAGTACGAACTGCCAGTACATGGTGCCGTTTGCAATTCCCTCGGCAACAGACACCCTTAATTCCGACATGCTCGAATCTGTGAGGGAGTCCAAGCAGGCGCGTGCCATGGTGTCGTGTACAGTGAACCCAAAGCGACTGAAAACCCGCTTTTCGTCGACATGGGTCCTGCATGCAAACTGCCACACTGCCAGCGGAAGCACAAGATAGCCGCTGGCGTACCAGTTCCGGGAAAGCGTCAAGCAGCTAATGGCCCCCACTTGAACCTGAGTGTGCATCAAACAAAATTCGGCCAGAAATAAAATGAAGTACTGCGTTGTGAGGACACCGTTTTCTCAGGACGGTTACTCCGTTCATTATCGGAGCACCACAGCACTCTGTAACATACCACAGACCTGAAGCACGACGCTTGTACGTCGAGGCAATACAAGGAATGCTCACGCGGCCAAAAGCATCCCAAGTTGCTAGCCGGATGTTTTTTGCTCTACCGTTGGTGCCCGCACGAAGCTGAGTTGTGTCGGTAGGGTCCGTTGGATCGTTCTGAGTGAGCCCCCAGGTCTGCCGACGGAGCTCTGGGCCGACTATTTGAAGAGCCCAGGTAGAGAGCGCCGGTCGAGCACAATTGATGTCACGGGGAGAGGAGATGTCTGGCGGGGAAAAGTGCAGTGAAAAGTCCGGACTATCTCTGGATGGGCGACTTTGTGGGTGGTTGTAGAGGAGGTTTATGATGGTGGCCATAGTCACGTTGGTTTCCCCACCCAGAAATGCAGCTACTGCGCGCACATGGCACGTCGTGCGCAGATCGGGTACGCCGGATATCTGGTTGTAAAACATCACCTCGAGAAAATGAGCGAAAGAGTTAAATTCCTTTCCAATGGTAAGCAAAATTTCGTCTGCCTTCTCCCATAAATTTCGCCGCTTGGCCCTGAGCCTGGGCTGTGTCGACGGGACGTTGGTGGCGGCAGGAGTGGAGGCGGACAAGTTATTTGTTCGAGGAAATGAAGCTGCAACAGAAAGTAAGTTGATGAAGATTTTTATTCATATGACTTACCTCTTCCCGCAGAAGTGTGATTCGGTCCCGGCATTGGGGAATTGTCTTCGGGAACCCATGTAATGACTCCAATTGTATTGGCGCTCTCAGAAGTGGATTGCCGTGGTGAGGGCCGTCGCGGAGTGTCATAGAAGGTCTCCGGGGGGACTAGACCCATTCTAGATGAGTTTCTCACCATTGCGTCGTGTCAGATAGCGGGGATACACGTCGAGTGAGATGGAGACGCGTGAAAATAAATGAGTTGTTTGGTGGTGTATCTCGGAGATATCACATCATTACAGGCGTTTGCATAAAAACCTGCAGTCGTGATAGGTTCGGTCCAAGCCCCGTTCTGATGCGAAGCCGTACGTGCCGTGCAATGCCGGAGCGGGACAAAGAGAGGCAAATACCAACCAAACAGACCAAACACGCCTTCGTCAGAAGGGGCTTGCTGCAGACTGCCGAAATCGTGGGGGTTGGAGATCGCCCTCCAGCACTTCAACGCGGCCTCGGAACCCCGGGGTCAATTAGTGAAACCCTTGGATTATCAATCTGGCTACAACATCCACCACTGACCTGCAACCATTCACCCCACATTCATCGAGCTAGAAGGCCCCGAAAGGTGGTGTAAACACCGTTTTTTTGAGGTCCTCCACAAATATTTATTTTTGAAACTATAATTGAGCCCTTTAATTTGAAGTCGCCCTGAGTATGTAATTCCATGAATCACCCATCCCAAAGGTGATATGTGTCCTGAGCAAGAAGCTATTCACGATTGAGTTCGGAAAATGGCCAAAATCACATACATTGTCACGCATTGTGACCGATGCTTTCTCGTCACACCGCACGAAGAAATATTAACTGTGCTCCAGATACAAGCTATAAAATTATGATTCAGACGCGAACCAACTCTTATGAATTAGATATGTACCCTAGATGTGTCATTCAGATAAAACCGTTGAAGGAAACATGAGATAGTCAAAATTAAGAGGTTCAGCCTCAAGTCTCCATGACAGCTTTACTTGGTCCAAAAATAGCCGGCATATACACTCATACTGCTCTCGGTATATTCTAAATTATGTCTCGCTGCAGTACCAACCTTCTAGAGCATGTTTTCTATCCCTGAAAAGGAAGCCAGGCATTAAACAAGTTGGAAAAAACCCAAGTTATTCTTCATGCTCCCAGGCCCAGGTTTTTGGCTTCGGTGCCGAGTTTTATCCTTTATTACGCCTAAAGTACGATTTGAAAGTGCCAGAGGTGTATTATGGGTGAGTTTAAGACGCGTCGAGGTCAGGGTGACGGGTGTGACGCAGTGTGACAAGACGCGCTTGCGACCTCGCGCGGCTCAGGTATCCGCCACACCTTAACCTAGAATCATGGTAATATTTGGGGAGATTCAGAAATGGTATATAAACATTTCACACCCCAAATGTGCATCCTCAGCCCCACACCCTAGACCTATAGCAGATGATATTTAAAAATGCAAGAAGAGACCATCGATGCTTGCATTACAAGGTAACAATTACTCCAATTGCACATGGAAAAGGACCCGGACCTACCCATGCATATCATCTCAAACCTCCAGTTTATAGCTAAGGATTTGAGCGAGGATTGAGGTCGGTGTAAACTGATTTGCAAGCCCTCTGTTTGTCGCAGTTTGAGGCAAGCCCCTTCAGCGAAGGGCCGGCTCGCCGGGCCGGAGCTGCGCGGGCTTGCTCCGAACCTACAGTCGTGATTTCACCGCGCCGTGTTTGTTTGTGTTAAAATCGGCCAAACTTTGATGGGTGTGACTTCAACTTCATAAAAACCAATCGCTAGCTCGCTACCCTGGTCCTCTAAAAATTCCAAACTCAAATGGCTTGAACGTTTGAAATTTCCCTATTGCGATTCAGGTGCATTCGAGCCGAAAATCGATGGGGAAGATAATACTGGGAAGATGTCACAGGTCACAATCAAGACATCCATCAACATTTAACACGAACAAACAGGGCGCGGTGAAATCACGACTGCAGGTTTTTATGCAAACGCCTGTAACCGTTCTTTAAGATTTTGCTCGTTCGGCTGTGCTATATCCCCATATAACCATTCTCCTTTTGTTTTTCCTCTGCTCTTGCTCTTCGATTAACCCCATCTGTCCTCAACTCTCTCCGCTCTTCAACACTGCGGTCAAACAGCTGACCCGCGCGCAGCTTTTTCTTGACAGGACGCAGTCGATCGCAGTCGTTGCTCATGATTCTATTCATCAGGCTGGGGCCCCGTATGCCCCGGGCAGATGATTATTATTAACCGTTCTTTAACGAAATCCTCGGCGATTCTTTGTAAATGTTTGGCTCCATTAACCGTTCTTTATCGATTACCTCGGCGATTCTTTGCATCTCTTTGTTCTCATCCCCATCTAGCATATGCCCTTCCTTCTGGCTCTCTCCTCGTCCTCCTTTCTCAACGTCAAATTATTTCTGCACAGTTTAATTTTCCGGACGACAGCCCCATGTGGCTGAACAGCTGACCGGCCCGCAGTTCTTCTTGACATGATGCTGTTGGGATGCCGTTCCTCGCTGCTGCTGCTGCCTACGGCGCAGCCCAACGATTTTTATCAATGCCTGGAGGATACGTAGTGTCCCCGAAAATTCTCAACATATAAAAAGGCGATGTTTCGCTGCGTTCGGACCCGTCTTCCCCCCACTTCTCTCGCGCCTCAATTATTGGAATTACAAGATTGTTCTGGGAACAGTTCCTGCCTTGGTCCCTCAACGCTTCTGTCTGCTGCTTGGATCTGTATTCTGGGTTCGGTCGCAACTTCTCTTCCTGGAAATGTCGCGGGGATTAATTGGCTTTGTTCTGTCTGGAGACATTGAGCTCGTCGGAGAACCTGCCGTGTGCAATGATGATCAAGATCCCTTTCCCGCTCGCATGTTTCTGGCGGTGCCGTCGTCCGTCCCCCTCAGACTGTCAGCAGCTTATGGAGCTGTCCAATTACTGCTCTCTGTCCTCTAGGTTTATCGGCTTATCATCGGTTATTTTCGCGCCGTTACTATGTGAACTACTGGCCAAATCACTATCTGTTCTCGGTTTGTCTGTTTTTATACGCAAAACCTTCGGGCAATTAATACGCTGCAACCCATTCTGACTGCTGCTCGCCATTGGATCAAGGTCGAGATGCAACCTTATTGAATTACGTCGGCCGAACTCCTCTGCGGGTTCATTGCAGGTTTGGAAATGGTCTGTGTTCTTCGTTGTCTTCAACTAAAGATCCCTGAATTGACATGGATGTTCCACACTAGTGAAGCACGTCTGTCATATTCACTGGCCTTCTAATGTTGGGAATGGTTTTGCCTTTGTTTCCGCTTTGTTTCGGTTTTTTATGTCGATATGTCATGGCTTTTTTCTTCTCTGCTTCCGGAGCGAAGCGGAGGTCCGTCTTGCTTATCATTACAATTTACAATACAATTTAATTTCTTATCTGCCGGAGCGAAGCGGAGGCGGATCTTGTTATATAATAAGATTGGACGCCGCTTAATTGACGCTGTAACCCACAGACTCTATAACGCGAGGTACGAGCGCAATTTTTATAGAATGTCTGTCCTAGAGAGACTAGCCTTGATCAGGTTGCCTGAGTTCAGGACCTAGCCCGCGGAATCGTGGAGTCGGTGGGCGGGCTTAGTCAGAGTCGGCGACGAGAGTCGGCCGCGGTCGGATGGAGGCGGGCGCCGGCGGCAGTCAGAGTCTATCGAAGTCAAGCCCGTGAGTACTGGACCCTGTTCAAATCGCTGACATTGACTCCTGTTAGCTGCCGGCGCATGAGCACGAGGCAACTGAGACGCGACTTGGCACAGGCGGGTCTCGGCCGCTTGGCTCGTTGCACGCCGCCGCTCGAAGACACCTCCCGATGTGCGCGGCCGGCGCGATTGCGCAGGGCACGGAGCAGCGGGAGGTATACGGACGTGAGGTGTCGTACGGCATTCCGCTTTCGGACCGAGATGGTCCGTGCGCACACAGCCAACAGCTGGGACCGCCAGGCGTCGTCTCGATGAAAACCGTTAAGCCGACGGCGCGCGAGTGCAGCGCCCGCGTAAGTGCAGGCGGGCATGCGCGCACACGTTTGGAGCAGGATACAGGCCGCGCCCCGCCCTCTTCGATCACCCGCCTCGCGCCGCCGATCTCCTGCGCCGGTGCACCTGGGCTCGCTGGAGAGGAGGGTCTGGCACCGACTCGCCCAACCCGGCCACGCCACAGCAAACGAGCGAAAAGGCGGAAGGCGGGAGGCGTGGCTGCAGTCGGGTGCGGGCGCCGTGGACGAAAAGCGAGCGGGTCGTCTGAGGTGCAGACAACTCGGGGCGGGCGGGGTCGGATGCGAGGTGCGCGGTAGAGGTGACGCGCTTGGAGCGCGTCGTCTGAGGCTGTGAGTGAGTGAGTAAGTGGCAGGCGAAGCGAGAAAATGAGACGCACCGCGAGCGTCCGCCTGGTTCTCCCGCGCGCAGCCGACTCGCACGCGCATGGCGGTTCTCCCGCGCGTTCCGTCGTCATGCACGATCGGGGCTCGACCCGCACGCGCTCAGACCCCCCTTCGGCCGTGCGCGCAATTACGCACGGACTGCACACGCGTCTTGCGCATTCGGGCCGCGACAGGCGGCGAACGGAAGGGATGGACGTGCTAGCACGGGGCGCGCCGTCCTCCCCAGGCCCCCAGACCCGTTCGCATCCGACTCGCGTAGACGTGTCCCGCGAGTGCTGTCGACTCGCGCCAAGGTGGCCCCGTACACCGTCGTCCACGGTGCGGCGCGGCGCGGCTTGCTCGAGTACAGACGCCGAGTCGGCACGCTCCTGCCCGCTCGGGCTCTCCCGCGAGCGCGGCAGGCTCGATGGGGGCGCCTCCCCTTCGCCCGCTATAGACGCGCGCTGCCACGAGCGCCACAGCCCAGTGGCCCCGTCGGCGCACGTTGTCGACGTGCGCGCGAGTCTGGCTTGTACCATCCGTCGAAATCCACGCAGCCGAGTGCCGCAGGCGCAGTGAACAGCCCACGCCTCCCATTTCCCCCGCGCGTGCCTCTCCACCTCGCGCCGCCTTGTCCGCGCGCGGCCGACCTGCGCTCCTCGGGCCCGACGACCTGCCGCTGCGCCGGGCTCAGGGGCGAGCTGGCGACCTAGAACGACGCCAACAAATCGTCGACGCAGCGCCGCGCGGACTGGACTCACCACGGACTGGATGCGGCCCTCAAGCGCCGACGAGCCGAAGTCCCCATCGAGCGGCCCCGCCCCGCGTCCCGACACGGCTGGTCGGACCTCGCGAATCGCCTTCGTCCGACGCGCTCGGGATCTGGCGCGACTCGTTGGTGGACGCAGCGGCGAGTGGTCACGCCACTCGGAGAGGGACAAGGACACAGCGCGCGACTGCCTCGATGCCGCAGACCCGACGGGCCATCGGGCGCCGTCATGCTCGGCGAAGAGCGGCGCGCTCGCGCTCAGAGCCGCCTGGCTGAATGCACTGGTAAAGTGCAGTTGACGTACCTGCACTGGCTCAGCCCCGTGCTAACGCCCTTCGAAAACGGGTGACAGCGCCAGGGTGCGCGAGCTGCGTGGAGTCGGGTGCGTCGGGTGGGGCGACTGGGATTGAGGAAGTGGCTCGGCGAGACATAGAGCAGGCTGGGAAAGAGGGACGAGAGACGGTTAGGGAATCGGTGCGGGATGGACTAAATGCCGGCTGGAAATTCGGGAGAGCTCGTCAGTAAAGGTTTGGTGGGCGATGAATTTGGATTTACCAGGGCCTTTACGAAGTCAGTCCGCGCTCGAACGGTCGGTACAGATGCATTGAGCAGGTAGAACCTTATTAAGTTCGATAGCTTTACGAGTTGAAGGGATCTGAGACGAAAAATTAGTAAATTTGGACTGAACAGCAAGTAAAGACCAACTGTGAGTTAATCCGGGGTCTGATGCACTCAATCGCTCGGCATATGCTCCGCAACGAAGGCTCGGTTCTGTCTAGTTATGGGTACGAAGCCTGTTTGAACGAACATTCACATGTCGGTACAGGTGTACGGGGCGATAAATTCGGACTTACCTAGGCCATGGGCAAGTCAGTCCGCGTCCGAAATCTTTTGGACGTTAAATACAACTTTGTTGAGAAGGTAAGAAGTGTTTTTAAGCGATAGATTGAGGAGTTGAAGGCATCTGAGACGAAAATTTCCCAGTAACTTTGAACCAACAGACAAGTGAGGACTCGATTGCGAGTTAAGATACAGTCAAGCCGGGTTCTAGCGCTCCAAGACGCTCGACAAACACTCCGCATTGAGCCCCCAGCAATATCTAACCATAAGCATGAAGAATCGAAGCCTATTTGAACGAAAATTCATATGTCAGCACAAGTGTAATGGGCAATAAATTCGGACTTACCGAATTGACGAGTCAGTCCGCGTTCGAAGGCTCTTGAATGTTCAATACAATTGTATTGAGAAGATTCGAAGCGATTCAGCTTGATAGCTTCATGGAATAAGGGAGCCTGAATCGAAATTAAGAAAGTCAGTACAAGATTAAGGTCATTATCAAGTCAGTCTGCGTCGGAAGGCGCTAGGCCGTCGATAGAAATGTGTTGTGAGGTTAACAAGTGAATTAACTAAATAGCTGGACGATTTGAAGGGATCTAAGACGAAAAATTAGAGAGGTCAGTAAGTTTGAGGCGAAAGACAAGGAGGGACTGACTGCGAGTTAGGATGCAGTGAATACACGCCCAAACGTTCGAGATCTACCACATTTCAAGTGCGGAATCGTACCCAGGGCTGGAATGGCGAGGTATTAGAGGTAACTAAGAGAAGAATTCAAGAGCAAGATGAAATGGGCTATAATTCGAGCTTACCTCGGTCGTTACAGAGTCAATACACGTCCGAAGGCGCTCGGATGTTCAGAGTAGATGTATCGAAAAGTAATAGATTTAATCAAGGCGATACTATATCTGACTAGGAAGCTGGGCACACAAGGAAGCTGGGCACTTGCCAAATATCAGGATCACTAGTATCGGATGGTGAGGATTTGGACTTGTGGGAGGTAGTACGACCCCTGAGGACCACCCATGTCAAATTTTGAGGCCGAATGATGCGTTGTTCGAAAGCTGTGTTTGGTTTGATGGCGGGCCGGATGGTGAGAAGATCATTTCCTTAACGCTGAGCGGCCATCTCACCTGTTTCTCGACCAATCCTTGGCCAATTCACCAGTTCTTTGGCTCGTTCTGATTGCTGAATGTATTGCACTAGTATCCCACATCAAGTGCTTCCAAAAAGTGCTCTTTCCTTGCTCAACCTTCATGAATAAACATTATCTGCCTTCAAGTATCCCACCGCCGCGACGTGTATATCAAACAGCCCTTTGACCCTACGGGTCTAGACCTTCACCTGATTCATTATGATGTATAAAGCTTCAATATCGAACGTATACCGCTATTATATCTGTCTGATACTTCTCTCAACGTTGACCATGCACCAAATCACCCCATTTTCACTAGTAACAATGTCTAAATGCCGGGTTCTCGACAGTTCGACTCAGGAGTGGAACGAAGGGCCCGGATATGTTGATCGACTTATTATGAAGCTCTCCTAAGCTTATATTGGGCAATTACACCCTCTCACTGTTGCGCTGCAGTCGTTTGATCGGCAGTTTGGATCCTGTTGCATGTGCCTGGCATCGGGAGCACTCAACTGTACCATTTGTCTAGGTCCAACATACCTTTTTACCATCACAAATATTGTAGTTGGATCCCTTGAACATCATAGAGCAGCATAATGGCATTAAATGAGCCGATAACAATGGATTTGCGTGGGTGCCCAGCTTCCCCATAATTGCCTGTTCAGGAGTTTCGCCCGAACTAAATTCACTGCGGTTTCAAATCTTCCCCAAATGCGCCCCAAATAGGCTCAACATGTTCTCAGAATGCGCGCCTACCATCTGGGACTTTCGGATATTCACAAAAATCCTGGAGGGAGTTGTGAACAGGTCAAAAGCCCTAAGCTGCCCAGGTTCCCAGCACCATATAGTAGGTTGATGAGTTGAGACGAAAATTCAATTATGCAGGGATCAAGGAAATCCAAGGTGTGGGGTGCCCTTGAAATAGAAAGTCAGGTAGGTTTATGAGGCAAGATTCTTCCCCAAGCCCTTGAAGTCGGTGTGGCGGACATGGACGTCGCCGATTGCTGATTGGTCCGCATTTTCCGCATGTGCTGTGCGGAGATGTGCCATTGATGTGCTGCCCTTGGCGATGATGTGCCGCAGATGTGTGCCGAGTGCTGCGGACAAATGGCATGTGCTGCACTCTTCCTGTGTTGTGCACGCTGCATTTGAAGCAAAGCATCTGAACAATCCCGAGGTCACACAGGGAGAAACCCTTGGTGGATAGGCATTCATGAAATGATAGGCATTTGTGAAGCAATAGGCATTCACCCGCATAATAGGCATTTTTTTAATTGCGATAGGCATTAGTCCCATCAATAGGCATCATCCAATGCCTATCATACTAAAGTTGTCGTGCCTCTTGACGGAGTCCTAGACCGCGATCAAGAAGCGGACGCCGAGAGTAACCAGGTAAGTTGCTCTGCAATCTGACCTTACATTCCACTTATTCCTTTACATATTAGCAATACAAGGTCACTGAGTGGACTGGCCGCGAAGATGGCGATAAGAACCAACCAGCGGATCTCATCCTTTTGCATCTCAAGCCCACGTACGAGGTGAGCCTGCAGGTGTCCAAAAAATCTCGGCCTCTAATCAGCCCACCAGAAACCTTTCGCTAACCGTGGTCCAAGCCCGAGCCGCCGAGTTTGCAACACGAAAAGTACTGGAGGTGACGTAGACATGGAGATTACGGAGAAGAATGTCGTCCCTGGTGAGGCCCCAATCTTATGCTTACCAATATCATCATTGACAGCAGAGAAGCTCGCAAGGTTGGCGACACGTACTCCCCCAACCTACCTTCCGACCACAAAGGGCCCTACTTCGCACACGACAAGGCAAAACTCGTTCAGCGTCATTACAAGGATGAGGATGGGAATCTCATCGCACCCCACAAGTTGTATGAGAAGCTCACAGAGGGAACCCTGTTCTTGGCGCAGATTTCCTTGGCGACCTATGTCATCAAGGAGAAAAACCCCAAGTGGAACGACAGCAAGGTAAGCCCTTTCCTACATGATGTTCGCTTCGGTTTCATACATAGATTTATCACATCTACATCGACAAGCTTACCATCCTTGACAAGGGTGATGGTCCTGCTTGGAACCCGGCCATTCGGAAAGACAGGAATGGCCCATTCCTGTCTTGCCCCCTGTCAATCCTCCCCAACCTGCGACCCCCAGGGGCAAGAGAGTTCAATGCAATGCCATTTAATCGTTGGTCCTACTACCTTTGTGAAAGCGGAGGCATAAATGATACTAAGCGCCGGGTACGCAAGTGATGACGTAGATCCATTTCAAGGCACGGTCAAAACACATTCACGTCATCCAGTCCAATCTCCCACAGATCCGGTAGCGAGCCTTGCCGCTCGTCGGGATGAAATACGAGCACTCTCAACTCTTACTTCCTACTTCCATCTCGACCCCCACGCTCGCTACCCGTCCGCTCTCTCCTTTGCGCCATGCTCGCCATCGTTTTCCCAATCGCGGCGGCTCTATGCCTTGCCTCCTTGAATGTCGCCACCGCTCAAAGCAGTTCCTTACCTGGCCTCACCGAAGGCCAGCAGGAGTGTCTGGCGAATTGCATTTTCGCCGGACTCCCCGCCGCCGCCAACTGCGACCCGTGTGTACTTTCTATAACCCGGCACCTGGATTTCCCGCTGACCGCCAATCGCCCCGTTAATTCATAATTTCGCACTCACGCACCCCGCTCGGACGCCCGCCCTCCGCCGAAATTACAGCAACGCCGACGCCCCCGACGTCGCCTGCTTCTGCGCCTCGTCCGCCTATACGTCGAATGTCACCCAGTGCGCGAGCGCGACCTGCAGCATCTGCACCACGGGCGCGTGCAATATCACAGCGGACCCGCTCACGGACCAGTGCAATAGCGCTGCGCGTGCGTGCCGCTCGTCATATACATCTTATGTGTTAAAATTGATGATGTACATACAGCGTCGGGCTCAGTGCCTGCCTCGGCTTCGAAGACCTCTGCAGCGCCGTCTGGTTCTGGGTCCGGCTCCGCGACGTCCGCGGGCTCTGGCTCTGGCTCCGCGACGTCCGCCGGCTCCGGCTCTGGCTCCGCCACGCCCGCCGGTTCTGGCTCGACAACGCCCAATTCCGTCTCCACTAAATTCAACGCGGAGCGCGTAAAGGGGGTAACGATATTCACGGCTGGGCTCGTACTTTTTGGCCTGGTGGTGTAAATGTTTGGACTGGTTGTGGGACTGCACGCTCGATACCTCCATGTCAGAAACATTGGGAGGTGTTTCTACCCATGCGGTGATCCATAATTCCATTGCCCCCCGCCCGAAACCAAAGTATAAGATGCGGCGCACAACTTTGCGTGCTCTGATTCAGCATTCGATACTTCCTGATCTCGGCTTGAAATACTTTCCGTTCTCGCCCTCGGGCAGTGGACTATCTTCGTGTAAGGTAACCAAAGATCGATTCTCTTCTGTCATTCAGCATGTGCCGTCTGTACACGATGTTCTCCCCTTGCCCTTGTGGGTGTATCCCTTGCTTTGACTGTCGATCTGCGTTTTTATACTTGAACCCCTGCGTCATGGATTTTCCGGCTGTCCTTCGAACCTGTTGAGTAAGCCTCTCCGGTCGGGGCAACTTTCACAGTTTTGCTCTTCTTTCGCGGTACAAGAAGCCGTGCCTCAAGCCCTCCTTTTATAACATGGGTCCGATTAGCCAAGTATATGGAAAAACAGGAGTGTAGTCATTACCTCGACAATGGGGACCGTGGAGCACATGCAACCTGCAACACGGTAAGCCCGCCAGCGCTGTGGCGTTGCTCGGATTCCAGGTACAGCGGGATCGCGGCCATACAATTTGCAATTGAGCACTAGAAGTTGGGCCTTGGTGCAGCGAGATGAGAGTTCTGCCATGAATTTGTGCAACCTTCGTATGCTAAGGGAGAATCGGACAGATTTTTTGGATGAATCTTCATGTACACAAAGGGTCGCTCTGAACCCGACGAAACTGACTAACCTGAACCCTTTAGAGGATTTGAAAGAAGAGAATGAATTTAATAACGACATGTTGGGCCCCAGTCTCAGAAACTTGCAGAGTCCTAGTATACGCACATAATATTCAACCGCTTATCACGATGAAGTGGTGTTCCAACATGTTCTTGTATTTTTCGCGGCTTACTGTAAGCCATGGCGATTGAATATTGAATTGCGGATTTGCCATTCGGTGACGTAGTTGGTGGGATGAGAGCATTGACTACTGTACCATTTTGACCATAGGTTCACGGTCCTAACATGTTCATTTTTCTAGATGTTCATTCCTCGGCAATCACGGTAAAATTACCATAAATGGCAACCCAACAAACGCCGGAGGATTTTTTTTTTTTTTTTGCATTTTTGAGCCTATTTGGGCCTCAACAAGTCGTCATCACCGTCACAGGTACCAAATAGGTTCAGTTCATGACCTTCTGTCACCCATCACCTGAACTTACGGTTGAAATGGTACAGTAATCTTTGCTGTGCTCCTTTGCCATGTCGTCGTCGCTGCTGTCCTCACCGCTACCATCCTCGCCACTGCTGTCCTCGCTGCCTTCCTTGCTCAACTTTTCCTCTGACCACCGTCTCATCTATTGTGCCCACCACCACCGACGCATCTCCAACGCCGCCCGATGAGCCTGATGTGAGTGGCTGCCTGCATCACTTGTAATCCATTGACTCACCATGCACTAGGAGGATGTGGATGCCGCACCGGACAAAGTCCTCGAGGCGCACTACAAGCGCGCCATGCTCAATATGAAATCTGTGCGCCACCGTGCTCCACCCCCGTCACCGATCCTCCTCACGCCTTCCCCACCACACCCTCACACCCGGCCGTCCTCCATCCTCCAGGCTCGCAGAGAAACATCAAGGCTGCAGACAGCCTTGCCATGTCTACATGTTCGCCAAGAACACCCCCATCCTCTCTGCTTGCCTTGCCGGTATTAAACCCAGCACCCCAGCACGCACACCTCCGAGCATGTCTGCGTAAGCCCGACGCAAAGCCCGGTGCATGCAAACAGCCCAAACCCCTCGCCCTCGCCCTCTGCGTCATACACGCCCGACGGTCGTGGATGGCAGCAGGGAGTTCAGGGTGGACGACATCGACTTGAGTGACGATTTGCGCTTTTTGCGCTTTCCCAGATGGGCTTTGCCCCCGCAGCCCGATGACCACCTACTTGAGCGCGAGCCGCTTGCACCCTGCATGCTGCAGTTGAGGTCGGCCGTGGGTTCGTCGGCGTCATTGCCATTGGGGGTGGGGAGGAAGCGCATGGGGATTGTGTGATGCTGTGAGGGGCTCGGTGCGCCACGCCGCTGGTCTGCGTGCATCTCCGTGCCGCTGGCGGCAAACAGCGCATGCAAACAGTCCAAACTCCGCCCTCCGCGTCATACATGCCCAGCGGCTGTGGACAGCGGTGGGGAGAGCGCGATCGACTTTGACTTGTGTGAGGATTTTGAGTCTTCGCTCTTTCCTGGGGAGGACGTCGTCCCACGGGCCCGCACCTATAGGGAACCCCATGCCCAACCACGCGTTTGAGCGCGAGAGGCCAGAGGAGCGCGAGATTTTATTTTGAAGTGACTGAGCTATCCAAGAGACATTCGAGTGATTTCACGAAATTGTGGCTATGTTGTTTACAGATGTTATCTGCCAGCCGTTGTGGAGAGGTTCACCCTCAACTTTCTGTCACTTAATCACATCACGTTACTTTTGTCACACGGTCCAATATCTCTGTGCCACCAATTCTGTATTCGATTAAAAACCTCCTATGATTGCAGTCAGAACTTCGTGACAAACTTTGGTCCCAATTTGGGAATTGCTACTGTTGCCTCAGTTTTGTATGAGACATTGAGGTGTTGCGTAAATAGCACCACAAGAAGCCCCTTTATAGATCCCCTGGAGCAAAAGTCCCAAAAGTTGAAAAAAAAAAATTACCACAAGAGATTTTGCGTTTTCGGTCCGGCCTGACCATAGCCGGTGGCTGTGCTCCACCATCAATTTGGCCCGTCGCCCCGTCCTCGCCCTCCCCAGGAGCATTCCAATGGCAAAAAGCCAAGGACCTCGTCGATGAGGGGCTTTGCCTCTGTCCCCTTCCAACCATCTGCCGCTTTTATCAACGTGCAGATCGCTACGCAAGCGTTTATCGACTGGGCGCGACCGGACCGATTGCCGAGTTTGCCGTCAAGAAATTCCGCTCACACCGTGGAGTGCATGCAACAGAACTGGCTGAGTCAACAGCAGAATGGAAGGCCAAGGCAGAGGCGATATCTCGAGGGGTAGTCCCACCGGTCCGGGCCAAGGGAAAGGGCAAGGGCGAGCAGACGGCTCAATAGGTACACTTAATTCGAAAAAATTTGTTCCAGATTTTGCGTTTTTTTTTCCACGCTCTATAGCCCCCCGTTTTTTTTGAAACGAAATTTTTACCTACAAACTATACCTACTTTCCTGCCTAATATCGAGTCTCGAAGTGTCCGGGTCAAAATTGCAGCTTATCATGAAGTTCTGACTGCAATCATACTGAGATTGTGAACCTCGGAACCGCGGCTGGGTAGGAACCTGCGACACAGTCCCAATTCCAGTAATGTGCCGCAGATTGCCACGTTATCAGCGAAGTACGACACATAGTACGCATCATTTAATTTACAGGAGATACAGAATATAATGTAATAAACACATCCCTCATGTTTAAATTGTCCCTGGGTGTTTGTGGCCATGACAGGAGGGCAAGGACATAGATTTGCCATTGATTTCGGCGAACTAGGTGTGGGGACAAACATGTGCAAATAGACATTGATGGCCTGCCAGTTGCTGGTCCCCACAAGGTGCGACACATCAAGTGCAACAACTTGTGCCACTTGACCTGGAGGGTTATATGATCTGCCGTAATGTCTCGTAGACTCGTGATATCCTGGAAACGTGCGACGTCGAAAATAACGGGGCAGCTGTCTGTTTTTTGCTGTTCCTGGAGCTTCTTCTCATCAGACTTCTGTTTCTTGGCTCAGTGCTCTTTGACTGTTGCCTCATCAGCAACTGCTTGCTCTAGACGACACCTCTTTTCTCTATGCCGTCCATCAATCCTCTGAGCCGCCCCCCTGCAAGAATGCCTGGGAAGCAGGAGACTGGAGGTTCTGTGCTGCATGGGCCTTTGTGTTGTTCTTCTTGTACATGGCCTTTGAATTGAGTGTCTCCAGCCTCGCATTGGGTGCTATGTGCTTTGCTACATGTGCAATGGACCCCAAAGCACCCTTGTTAGCATCATTTGTAGCTGGCATCCATACCCGCTCCTTTTCTGCTGCTGTCATGAAATAAGATAAGCTCATCTTAAGTTCTGGGCGGTCCGACCGCATTTCAGACTTAAGTTCCGCCCAAACTTAAGTTCCCAGTAACGTCCGTGTGAGAATGTATCCCTCACCGTATATCCATATATGTACTACAACTTGAGTTCAGCCAAACTCAAGTTTCATCTAAAACTCAAGTTCCATTCATAACTGAAGTAGTGACAAAGCTCAAGTCCTATTGAAACTTATGTAGCGCCAATGTAAGTGCCGCGTGAGTGCAGCGCCGATGCGTGGGACAAGGGAACGGCAGCATCACAGAGGTGCAGCCGGCGGGACAGTCCTGGATATGACACATGCTGAAGTCTGCCTCCAGTGTGCCGACGTGCATGCGCGACGTGGCCCGCAGAGGTGACACCGATTCGCAGGGATGTGGTGCTCTTGCGTGCCGTCCATGCGTGAGCAGAGGAGGAGGAAGGGTAGAGGAAAGAGGGAGGCGGGGGTCGTGCAGGGTATGATGTGCGACACGGAAAACACGCACCTGGGTGTGCCATTGACGATGTCCGCGCGAGGGAGCTGAGAAGCAACTCAGGTGAAAGAAGTCAGGAGAGACATGTTATCTCGCACCTGCTTGTTGTCCCATCTTTTTTACCCTCTCTTTCTCCCTCCCCTCGTCCTGTTTGTCGGCGGGTGGCATTATCTATATCAGACTCGTAATCCGAGTGAACGGCAAAAGAGATGTTACAGGCAGCAGCTGGGAGCGGCACCTCGTCTCGAGCCCCGCCTTCGCAGGTCGTTGGTTGGTAGGTGGCGGGAGCGGCACGTTTGGTGGTGGTGGAGAGAGAGAGAAGTCAGAATCTGTAACGTGTGACGTTACTGGATCACAATGGGTGGCCGTGATCGCCAAACACGCCACTACACATCACTTGGACTTGGCTCTGACTTCGATGAGCTCTGCTCTGCTCCTCTCCTCAACACCTCACCAGGCACCCTCACATCCCAGAACTTGTCCGGATCACTTGGGGATAGCTCAAGCTCAGTTGTACCCACCTCTGTTATACACATTTTCGGTGGCATAATACATTCTGGTATGCCTCCCTGCCAGTTTGTGTTCGGAAAACAGTATCAAGAACTAACTATGCGACCCAATAGGTCCACAGTATCGTTTATCCTTACCAGAGGTGCGTTTCTGTTCTGTGTCCTTCGTTTTCCCTCAATATTGATATTCACTAGCCATTCAAGGGATTCAGCTCAAGTTCATGGGTAGAACTGGAGACAAACTTCAGTTCGGTCAAAACTTAAGTACTTCATTAATTAAAAATACTATATTAATATGAACTGATCTCGATTTCCTGACTGAGTGTCGAACTCAAGTCATGTGCGAACTTGAGTGCACGGCGTAAACTTAAGATCGAGGTTTTAGTGGGCCATATACAGCAGTGTAGACTACAGTAGAAGAACTTAAGATGTCGTAAAACTTAAGTCTGAAAAGCGGTCGAACTGCCTAGAACTTAAGATGAGCTAATAAAGTATTTGACAAATGCAACAAGGACCCCACAGAGATGTGGAAGTCTAGATGTGAGAGCTGGGACTGCATAGACCGCTTCTGGGCGCTCCCAGGGACAACCATCCAGTGATCCAGTCTCGAAACAGGCTGCTTCACCACAGAGCAGTTCAGGCCTCGAAATAATCAAGCAGCAATGTAAAATGAGCCGTATATGCAGGGGACCAAGATCAAGGATGTTCTGTTTCGCTCTGCAGACCTCGCACATGTATGGGTGTGTTATTGCCTGTCCATAGAGGGTCAGAATGGCAAGCTCGGTGAGTGTGGATGGGCAATGAAGTGCCTTCCAGATGTTGCTCTTCATGTGATTGAATTTTAGCGACTCCTTCCTATCATGAATGAATGCAAGGAATTCAATGTATATGTGGAGATGGACAAGAATTTCAGCAGCCCCTTCTGAGTGGGACTGATAGCGGGTGTTACTGGTATCAGGGAATGTAAGGGAGTGACCCAGCTGAGCATGAGCCTCAAAGTAAATTCCGTGTCTGTCCTGTTCACCCTTTTTATCGTCTTTGTTGTTCAGCAAGCTGCCCATGAGCTCTGTTGTTTTGACGCTCCACAGGAGGAGACCTTCTCAGCCTGTGCTTTGGCTGCTACTGAGCCTGTCTGAACAGCCACATCAGTATCCTTATTGAACAAGAATATCGGCCCAGGTAGACCATGTGCCGGCCAATAAAGCATCATCTTCGCATTTCCACCTGGAAAAAAATCCAAATGAAGCAAACAGTATGGGATATGAGATGGAAGTGTACCTTTATGTGCATTCAAGTCCTTATGCATGCAGCAACCAGCCCAGACAAATAGATCAACCTCTCGCTTCTGCTCTGGAGAAAGCTTGTCAAACTGCTCCTGCCCGTAACATCAGCAGAGTTCTCCATGAAGCATGGCATTTCGACGCGACTGCCCTACAGTTGGAAGAGCATCCCAGCCTGCCTGCCCAGCAGCCTCTGCAATTTTCTCTGCATTTAACTCGCTGATAAGCTGCAACAGATCTGGAGGTGAAAGCAGAAGCAGTGCACATTCACCCCAAAGTTCCCGATCCATCCGGTGCTTCAGCTCTTCGAACAAGAATGCCAACTTCTTCTGGTCATTGGCATGGTCAGTTATCATGCCTGTGACCTTTGTGTAAAATTCCTGCAAGTCGGCAGGCTCTGTGCTACTGTGGGGACTCTCGTTATAAATTCAGTACATCTCGTCAACGAGATCCTGCCAGCCTTGCATCTGTGCTTTGCTCGTGTGTTTTGGTGCAGTCCCAAGTCGATAGAAGTGGTTCTCCTTGGTAGTCTTGCCCGGTTTGTTGTAGGTTGGTACATCATTCATACCATGCCGAGATTCGTACTGACTGCGCCTGTGGGATGTACCATCTCCACTCAGTGTTATGCCTAGGCATTATCAGCAGTGGTGACATTTGGATGCCAATAGAGAAGGCACATACTTTTTGTGAGTTTAATCTCATCTACCAATTGAAGCTGTGCTGCAACACCACCTTCTTTCACCACCCGGCCCACACTCCGAGCGCTTAAATCGCCAACAAGATTGACGTTAAGTGCCTCTGCAATGGACTGAATGATGGCAGAAACATTGTCAACAGGGACATTTCCAGCAGCAAGATCATCAGAGATGACCCCGTGTTCTTTCACAATTACTACAATAGCCCAAAGGGCACATCCCCAAAATTTTGAGCAGGGAGGACTTTGGAGTGAGAAGTTGAACCAGCCCTCCTGAACCGAGTGGCTATGTTGTTTATATTTGTAAAACGCCAGCCGCCGTGGAGGGTTGGAAAAAATAAGAGTTCGGAGTATGAAATGTGTGATGGATTGATGGGCCATCACTAAATTGTCATCATCATTACTCAAGCGTTCCTACTGCGATTTCGACCTGCCACTGAGAATCGCCAATCCCGTAACGTGCGGCTGGGTAGGAGACTGCATGTTCCGAACCTATTCTTGTGTGTGCAGCGCAGCGGCGATGGAACGGCGAGAAGCAGGACAATGCTGACGTGCGGTGTGACACGTGGGTAAAGCGGCTTTCACTGGGGACTGCACCTCTCCACTATGAACGACACTGTATTCGACGTTCACCAGGCATGCACTGAAATTGAACTGAAGGCCTGTGATTTTGCAGCGGACGTAGACCCAACCACCTGGGAGCTCACCAATGGCGCCCAATACAGCAGTATACTAACCGAACTCTGCGAGCTCATCCGCACGGCGGACCCAACGAGTCCAGACCTCCCACCTATCGTGGAACTCGTCAACAAGGCCATTAACAGGGGAGTTCGGTCGGGCACCGACCTTGGATTTCGCTTCTTGCCCTCATTTGCCCACTCAAACGAGTTTCCTGTACTTGGGAACCCACCGAGCGAGCAGGTCAAGCTTCGTATGTTTAAAGCTCTGTTCGGTAACCACACATCGTATTCAATTTGCATTTCGTTAGCCCTCCTTTCAAGGCTCCTCGCTGGTCTCACGGCAATTGTGACCGGTGCCAGTATGATATCATGTTTACTGTGTTCTCGATTTCCTCTGACATTTTTGCAGTTCCCATTCAACCCGCACCAGAGGTGGGACCTTGGTGGACCACATTCCGGCCGCACATCCTGAGCACTCGTCTTGCTCGCTTTACTGGCGAAATCGCAGCATTGTCCCATGCCACACCTCTCACAAGCAGGATATATCAGGTGCGCTGCGAGGTGGGGAGCGACCAGTTAGAAATGCCGCTTAGCATCATGAATGGTGGCATCTGCTTAGTGGTGCCATCCACCACTGGATTGGACCATTGCTCCGCGCACCTCACGTATTATGTTCTTGGAGAGCGCAACCGTCAAAACGATTCTTCGCTTACCGCTCACCACATGCGCCTTCCAGTGGAGCTTGCAACGAGTGATATGACGTCTGTGTCGGCCGCAAGCGATGAAGAAAACAAGCTGATATTCTGGGCTGGGAGAGACGTGGTGAAATCCTACGCATGGGAAAATCCGTGGACTGGCACAGTATACAAGAGCGCCCCAGAGTGGTCCTGTCTGAGTAGCCCCGGGTGTGCTGGTCCACTCTATTTCTCAGCGGCGTCTTGCTTGCTCATTAGAGCTGGGAAGAACTTCGCGTGGGTCTGGGGTCCAGAATGTCTCCAGACGAGGACCCAAGTTCGTCAACCATTCCATGATCCTTCCAATTACAGACGTTCACATAATCATGTTCCCATAGGGTTCTGCCATCATCAAACCCACGGGTATGATCAAGTGGTTCGATCCTAATATGAGCCCGCGCGTGTGGCACCCGCACCCGAACCTCCCCACGAACATGCTTGCGTGCTTGGAAGGCGATTCTGAAATCGTCGACCTCTCGTGCATCGCCCTGATCTCGTGCACAGTGGCAAGACGGGGATGAGGTATCTGGGCCACGGAGGCAAACCCACAGGATTTTCCACCAGCGATGGCGACCCCAACGTCTTTCTCACCGCAGCGAGTGATGGGTACGCGCAGCTATTCAATACGCGCATGAACCTGCCTGTTTTATCACTCAGAGCGGGGACCATAAACGGCCGCTGTGCTGGGCTGCTGATACATCCGGACGGTGTCCCAAGTGAGTTCACCTGAATCCTTACCTGATTCGCCATGCCGTACTTACTCATCATGGATGCGGCACAGTTGTCTTCACGGGCGCATTCGAAGACCAAGTCATCCGCCTCTGGGACGTGCGCATGCGAAAAATGGTCTACGAACTGTCGACAGGGAACAATGGCGTGAGCGGTATGACATGGGATACAGCGCGCAGCACGCTCTATGCTGTCACGACGAATCCTTCGACTGTCGAACAAGATAAGGACAGGAAGGCTTGGAACGCCCTTCATCCAACTCTGGCCGACAATCCCGAGGGTGCTCTGGGACAGACAGAATCCATTTCTAAAATTTGGCCAACAAATCCTGCACACCCCGCGGATTACTTCTGCCACCAATTCAATGAAGGAAGTCATCGTATCTGTGCGTTAATTTGATGCCACCTCTGAATATGTCCCTGACACCACTGCTTGCAGTCCAATATGCTTTTAAGGAATGGCCAGACCCGTCGATTCCCCCCGTATAAAGCCGCAAACTGAGTAGCGATGTCGATTGATGCCTTTCGGTGGTCTGTTGTGTTTGTGTAGTCTTTTCAGCGCCGAAACATGCGCTCAGGTCCGTAGTTTCAGTTGTGAGGATTGTGTCACTTACTTTGATGGTGTTGTACTGCTACTCAGTGAATTCAGCATGAATCCCCGGACACTGTACGTACTTGTAGGGGAGCAATGCCCCAAGGCACCGTGACACCTCCGTTGCCTCTTTTTCAGGCAACGGTCGCCTCTGTGACCAGGACTGTTGCCAGAAAAGGCAATCAGGAATATTTTTTAGGCCATAAAATTGGCATTCTGTGAGGAGTTCTGTGACTCAATAAACTCAATTTGGGGCATCCCAGAGATTTTATGGATGTATCTTAGCTGAGATTTTTTTTCAAGCTCTATTCACAGATGTCACGATATTTTCAAGGCAACAGGCCTCATCGTGACCATGACCTATAAGCTTTTAAGCAATGCAACGCCGTCGTCTGTGACTGTGACCATTGCTCCCCTACAAGTACATACATCATGTCCGCGCACATCATCGATCTGCTGGGGTTGTGTTCAAAGAGCACCCTGATTTTCACAGGCATACCGGGGAGGGTAGGTTTTGATGGATAACATGGTGGTCGCCCCTTGGGAGGGAGGTAGACCCATGGCACAGTCCTAATAACGAACACGCGCTTTCAGGTTTTTTCCCGGGGTACAAAGCAAGCATAAATTACACCATTGGGTCTAAACCTCTATCTGCTCTCCAAACCAAGCTTGCACATATTTTACAACAAATGCAATTTGTAGAACTAGTGCTGGCAAAATACGAATACGATACGGTAAATGCCGTATCATATTCATATCCATATCATATTCACCTCTCCGAGGCCGTCTCGTATTTGTAGTGTATCGTATTCATATTTTGGAGGTGAATATGAATATGTTTTAAATATATTTGAATATATTCTTGAGGCCAGACATGGTACAAAAGAGGTGTTGAATTGGCCCACATATCTTCCAGATGTTAAGGATAGACTTTCTCTTCTAGAATCGAGCCTCAGAAGCAAGATGAGGACCCACGATGTGCGAAAAATCGGGGGTTGATGGATTTCAACAGCGAGATCAGAACATTTTGATGGTGGCCGGAATGTCCGACAGGTCAGTGGGCTTTTGCCGTTTGGCCGGTTAGGGTACATCAGATCCCGGGTGCAAGTCCGGCAGTGAGATTTCATGCTCTTCAATGTGCCGGCTGAGGTCCCTGGCCGGCAAAATCAGTACAGTTGTCGAATTCAAATATATTTGAATACACCCAACCCCATATCATATTATATTCATATCATATTGTATCATATTCGGGTGTATTCATATTCAGAGGGAGACCTTGAAGCCGTATTGTCTTCACATGTATTCAAATATATTCAAACTATATTTTACCGTATCATATTTTTGGCCAGCACTATGTAGAACCCTCGTATATCGTGGCATGGCTTTCAAGAACGCAACACTTGTGAGGTCAGCTATGCTTCTCTGCACATTTGGCACCATGCAAATCAGTTCGTCCAAAAAATATTTGAGTACATTGAGTACTAGGCTCGTGTCCAACCGTTATAGCACAATGATGAGCAAGCTGAGTATTGTGTACTATATAACGGCTGATGGCACTTAGCTGTAAATTGATAGATGGGAATTTTAAACTCCGACTATACCTTTTGGGGAAGAAGTGGCAGTGCTCATTTCTATGGCGGTCCAAATGCACTTTTAATATTTCCCCATATATATTGTAACTGCTCGACTTTCTGCTATCAAAACCAGTCCTTTGAGTGATTTCCCCCTACTTTCAAGTCCTCAAAATCTTCGATATATGCAGCGGGAATCTCAATTTTCCTGCTACATACATTTGGAGTTTCTGCCATTAATATAACCGGTCGGCTAACTCCTGCTACTAATTTCGGCTGACTTCATTCCCGCTACTTATAAACTTGCAAAACTCACTTCTGCTACGTATATATTCAAAGTTTTGTTTTTCAAAATTTCTACTTACAGCTTGCACTTTTAGTTCTAATGAATCACTGCAGGACTCCGAGTCCATTCACCAAAGCACCTTTGACTCGCCCTCCGCACAAGTTAATGCACCACAAATTTGTGCTTCCAGTCGGTCGGAGAGGGCATGGATTCGCAGAAGGTGCAGCTTATTGTGCATGACAAGCATGTGGTTTACCATCCAATGTAACAGACCTGCTCCAGGGCATGGATGGGTGTGTCTGGCACAAGCCATCAGTCAGAAGGAGGTGTCGAAAGAGTGAGTGATCTGAATTCCACCCTGCCGTAGATATAATATTAATGCCTTCATGCAGAGAGTACGTCCACATCACGCACAACTACCTGCTCGCCGCTGCCAAAGCATTATTGCAATGGTAAAATTCCAGTACCTGCCTCTGTGCCATCAGCACTGGCTTACATGACTACTGCGCGCAGGCCTGATGTCGTCGTAGGGCACAGGGTATCGAAGATGGATCAGCATGCAAAGGGTAAATAATAGGGGAAACAGACATACCTCAGCGCTAAGTGGGATGTGGCACTTGCTGTGCTCACACCAGTCCAAACATCTGTGGTGATCACGACAGAGAAATACCACCGCAGTGTACTGAATTACCCGGTCGCGATGAGGGGGCACAAGTAGCATGAGCCGCCATTGAATTCCTGCTCTTTGGGGCATCAAATTTGCAAGTATGCAACAACAAACGTGAGCGTGCACCGAGAGTAAAACCAGCTCAGACTCGCGGTACCTGCCAGACCAGGGCCCATACCTGCATGTGCTGGTCTACACACACCTGTGTCATACCCTAGCCAGAGATAATGTAACAGCAAAATTCTGTTGTGAAAAGAATCAAGGGTAGCTGAGCAATGAGGAGAAACAAGGCAATGAATGAGACAAGGAGCCACAAACAAGCCAAATAACACAACACGAGCCTTCAGAACCAGCAAGGGGACAAGACAGCCCAATTCGGAGGAGGCGACCGCAGTGGATGGGTCAAGTAGATGGCGACAGTCCTGCCTGAGAGGACCCCAGTGCCGGCAGGTAGATCAGCTGCAAGGGGAGGCTGATCAGTTTGGAGAGGAAAGTCAAAAAAGAGATAGAATGCATGGGGACAGAGTACTTGCTTGCTCGTCGCCTTAGTCAGCACCTTGGTCGGCACTCAGTCAGGGTCAAGTGAGGTTAATAAAGGACTCGAGAACCTTGTGAGAGCAGGCAAAGCAGTCACCCAACTCCCCACCAGCCTCGAAGTGAGACAAGGGTGGAAAAGATAGGGGGAAAGGAAGAAAGATGTGTTGGCACACCATCAAAGTTTGTCAACATTTGGCAATTGTTTGGCTGATTGTCAGAGTTTGAAACGCTTCGTAACTTTTTCGTTCTGAATGAAGTGAATCCATCATCCAGTGAAATGAGTGATCACTATAAAACACATTTTTATTGGTTCAGTGAGTGTGGTTTCACTGTCATGAACCGTGTACCTGAGGATCAGAGTGGCGTGCTTATTGTTCCTTCAGCAATTTGGCAGATAATATTGAGAACACAGGGTCAGTTGGAGGGGACCTACCCACGGGACCTATAGTTGTCAGGGGAGGTTGCTCTAATAAACCACTGACAGACCGAGGCATCAGGGGAAGCTTCCCACATTGCTAGCCTGACTGATATCGGCTATTTCTTAGCTCTGTTTAACTGTTTGTAAAATGTATAAAAGGTGTAGTTTACTTCGTTTGTAGGTCAGTAGACCTCACCCCCAAAGTATCGGGCTCTGAGTAGCTGCTGGATTAGAGACAGATTTAATAAAAAGAACTTGTTAAGCTTGAATAGCGATAACATTGGGATTGACTTGAGCATTTCAGACAAAGCATTTATGGAAAGAGTCTTGCTCCCTGCAGAAGTGCTCATTGCTAGGGATGGACACGGGTACGGGTTCGGGTATAAATCAGTCAACCCAGACCCGAACCCGGAAAACCCGAACCCGAACCCACGGGTCCACGGGTTGTCCACAGGTTGTCCGAATTGATCGGATCACGCTGGCCAAAGCCTGCCGAGAAGGTTCAACACCTTCAAAACATGAAATATTTTCACTAATTGAGGTTTTTAAATGCATTGGGTGCTTAACGAAAGCTTGGGAGTACCATTGATTGCTGGTAGCCATGTCCAGCTGCCTTAAAATAGGTTAAATTCAATAATAAAATCAATATTTGCAGACCTGCGTTGTACCTGTGGGTTTCGGGTCCACTAAAATTGAAACCCATACCCGTACCCAGGCCGACCCGACCCGAAAACCCGCCGGGTTGACCCGTACCCGTGTCCTTCCCTACTCATTGGTTTAAGATTTGTAGCCAGCCAGCGGTTCGGACCTTAAGTGCTCTATAGATATCTGCGGGTCCACTCTCATACACCATAGATTAGAAGCGGCACAGTTGCATTTCAACTCCTGGGAGCAGGAGCTCGGAGTTCTGTCTTGCCTGGTTCTTTTATTATTATATAAAAAGCCAGTGTCGTGTGCTCGTAGCTGTTCTCCCTGGTAGCTTTGAGCTTGGGGTCAGTTTACACTTGCCGTCCTTAGTTAGCTGTAGGCTCAGGTCGCTCAGTTCGAAATACACATACCTACCCTTGGAGCTGTAGAGCTTGGGAAGGTTGTGGGTCTGTTCTCGAAGCCACCCACCACTCCTTTTGGATTTTGGTTTAAAAGATAGAAAAAGATTATAAAAACTCTTGCACACAAGGCACCCCATTTTTAAGATTTGATTGCTCTCCCGCAAGACTCTTTTGAATCATGCATACTTTCTTGAAGGGCAAGTAAAACTCCCCTACTGTCCCCCAAGCAAATAAAACCTACAGGTAGCATCTCTTTATTTAAGTTCCCTCCCCTGGGACTTATTTTTAGGGTGTCAGCACGAGATCTTTAGACTTTTGAGATTTAGCTGAGTTAGGTTGAGTGTTGAGTTGGTTGAGTTTCTTGGGTTTGCTCAGACTCGCTCTCACATTTTCCGAGCTCACTATTTTAGAGATTTCGATTTCACAGCTGCACCAGAGTGCACCGTTTCACCGCGATGCTGTAGCTTTCGATCAACCCATCACTTTCAGCTGAAATTTGGTCTGAACATTCGTTGGAGGTCATACTCTGTTTGTACATTATGCCCAGTCATAATTATCAAGCCCTGGCCTTCTAGCTCTCAAGTGGCCAACTAGGTAGGTGGCCAGGTAGGTGGTCCCAAATAGTACCTCTAATCCCTCAACATTCCAGCCCCAAGTACTCGACATATGGTAGTTCTTGAGTGTTTGGGCACATTAGATGCTGAATTGACTGAGCAATGGCCCACAGTATGTCCTTGTGTTATGTCTCCCCCAAAATCACCAACCTTTGTAATTTTCGTCTCAGGTTCCCCCAACTTGTGAATATATCGTGTTGAATGACTCCTTACCTTATTGATACATCTGTTCTGAACATTTAAGCACGTTTGGACACAGATTGACTTGATAACAGCTGAGGTAAGTTTTATTTCTTCGGTCACTGACTCCTGAATTGTAGTCTCAATTATCTCTTTTTTCTTCTTTCTTTTGGTGGTAAAATATCAGCAATGGACAGTAAACAATTGGTTAACTTCCAAAACTGCGCAAGGAACAGAGGGCATAAGACCTCCAAGAAAAAAAGGGTCAGACGAAACACAACCACCGCCTGGGGAAATGTGTACTCACGGACGCGGATGGCGACAGTGTGGGGCTCCAAACTATCGATTCCTACCTCTCCGGCCTGAGGGCTGGGAAGGGGGATGCGATGATTGAGGCTCAGTACCCACTAAAACCCTGGGCTCTTTGATCCAGTCTTGCGGAAATCTATCCTCATGTCACGATCTGTTCCATTGGTTTCCATCGGACTCCGTCAGACTTACTATTCATCAACCCCAACTTTGCCATTGGCTCTTATTGTCGTGAACACTCTTATTGTTCCTCCACATGCTCTTTAGCAATTATGTGCACACATGATTCTTCATGTCATCATGGAGGTTTCGGACCTCCGGCTCTTTGACAATTACTTTATTGTTCTTGCTAAATTCTTCATCCCCATACATACTGTAATTAGTTTATTGTTTTAATTGTTTCACGCGGAAATATCTCAGACTCCGAAATTAGTATATATATCACCATGTACTTACGATTATCTCAGTTTGAATATCGACTAAGATTGTGCCCTATCTCTGTCTCACTCTCAATCTGTCACTTCTCGAAATCGGGCCTTGGGCGTAGGGAAAGGCACAGCGCATGAGCTGAAGCCAAGCCTGCTCCATTTGCCAGCACCTGCCTCGGACCTCTGTTCGGACTCCATCCAGACTTCACACCTATCTATGAAGTTTTATCACAAGAGAGTCTCATCTGTATTGCTCACTTCACCTCTTCATCTTGATAGAACCTTCCGGACTTCCATCGGCCTCCGAGAGTAACCGACTCTTGACACCTCATTGATGAGTGTCGATCTCCAGGTTTGGAGGATGAGGGCAGAGCTTATTGCGTGCTGCTTGCTGTATTTAGCATAATTCATCAGGATACAGTCAAACTGTAAGCGCAAATTAATTGCGCTCAGCCACTTGTTGTGGATCATGTTTTCCGGTAGCAGATCACCCTGTTTGTTGATCACACTGTCGTTGCAGATCTTCCAGATCATGAAGAGCAACTCGGAGATCAAAATAAAATATAGTCGAGAGGTCCCAGGCATGTTCTGGCCTTTCTCGTCTTTGAACATTGCTAGACCGCAGCCCAGGATACCACCCAGAGAGAGTTCGGGCCAAGATAGTCTCAATTATCTCTATTCTTTGACATTCCAGTCTCAGGTACGATTCCACACTCAATATGTGGTTGTTCTCCAACATTTGGGCATGTTAGACGCGGGATTCACTGCATCCTAACTCGTAGTTGGACCTTGCTTATCTTGTGCTCCAAATTTACTGACCTCCTGAATTTTTGTCTTAGATCCCTTTAACTCATCGAGATATTGAGTTGATTCCCTTGTTAACCCTTCAACACATTTCGGTCCACCATCAGAGCACCCTCGGGCGCGGACTAACTTTGTAACGGCCTTGTAAGTCGAAAATTTTCACTTTTTACTGACCTTCTTAATCTCGATTCAGGCTCCCTTGACTTGTCAAGCTATCGAGCCGAATCACCTGCTATCTTACAGGTATAATTATCTCGAATGTTTGAGCGTGTCTGCCCCCGATCGACTTGATACTGACTGGAGTAAGTCCGAATTTATTAGCCAGTTCCCATGTACTTATATGACCATATTGCACAGAGGCTTCAAGCTTGCCTGTTTTTCGAGCGTCTGGGAGCGCAATACCCTGGATTGGCTTTATCTCAACTCGCAGGTGGTCCTTGGTTGTCTTTTGGTTCAAAGTCACTGACCTCTTCAATTTTCGTCTTAAGCTCTCTTAACTCTTCGAGCTATCGACTTGAGTCACTCGTTGCATCGCAAGTACACGTGTATGAAACGTTGGAACGTATTAGACCATGGATTGACTAAGTAACAACTGATTACGTCCGAATTTATCGCCCATTTAATTTTACTCACTCTTGACTTCTAGTTGTAATTACTTCCAGTCCTCCATCGCCTCACCTGGATACTATTTTTGCCCCATTTCGACGTGTTTCCCGACCGTCTGAGCGCGCTTTTCATTGAGCGCTTGAGGCTGCTGGACCCCGGATTAACTGCAAGCCACAAGTGGTGCTACCTTTCTTGTATTCTGGTTCAAAGTTACTGACCTCTTTATTTTTCGCCTCAAGCCTTTTCAAATCTTCAAGGATTCGCCTGGATTCACATTCACATCTATTAATACATCTGTATCGAACGTCCGAGCATGCTCAGACTCGGATCCACTGGCTATTGAATGCGGCAAATCCGAATGTATTGCTCACTTTCACTTACTATGGCTTCAGGGAGAGCAATAGATCACCGTCAAATCATCGATGATTTCGTCGGGAAGCACCGCGACATGCACCATTTGGATCTTAACAGAGTTGATTAGGACGCCATCATCATGGTTGTGGTGTGGTCTGGTTGGCAACTTCCAGCATAGTTTAGCCACATTAGTAACATGACAATTTACTTGTCGACTTGTCGACCTTTTTTACTTGTGGCAAAAAAATAAAACCACAGAAATGTTGGTTAGATGTCAACGCACCCACTCAGTTTTTTTTTTTTTGCTAACTTGTGGGAAAATGGACATAGCTTGCGGGCTTGTGGTCTAGCGTGCTTTTGATGCTTGTACAAGCGCTGGCAAGCAAACTGTTAAAACCCCGATGTGTTAGGTTCACATGTCGTAGCTTACATCATCATCTGGGTTTTCTCCGCTTCCCCCACCTCGCTGCGAGCCCCGTTGGCTCATCTCCGGCCCCGGAGACCCCAAGTGGTCTCCATCTTGGTGACAAGAGTGTTCCTTGCACTTCCCACGCCCATTCCGCGACGAGAAAGGCTTCTCCAGTTCCCCAGCACTCTCCCTGTCTCGCCGATTTCTTTGCACTACAGTGGATATGGATGGACACAAACATACCGGCCGCCGCCTGCAGTAAAGTGCAATACATTTCGAACTTTCGAAGATACATGGCCGGGGGTAAGGAAGCAGAGATGGATGGAGATGAATACACACAGGTTAAGTACAACCGACTCTACTCTTCCGTTTCATCGATTTGTTTTGCCTTCCCTTTACCTGGTCGAAAGGGTGAGCCCGTTGAGTAGAATCAGTCATAACGACGCGCCTTTGACAGCCCGCTTACTCGGCGGCCTGGGGTTAGCAGCCGCCCTTTTTTTGCGAGCCGGAGGTGGGGCGACAGCGAGGGCGGCTGCGCCAAACGGAGGTAATGCCGCCACAGGGGGCATCGTGAACGGAGGTACGACCGCCCCAGGGGGCATCGCGAACGGCAATCCGAGCGCCCCAAGCGCGAGTGGCTGGCCGGGTGGTCCCGCTAAACTCTGCCGGTGGTTGATCATCTGCAACGCATTATTGATCGGGAACTCATAATTTATCCCCAGCGCATTGTAGGGATTATTCTGAGCCATCGCATACTCGAACTCCACCACCTGGAAAGGGTCATGTACGTGCATTCGGCAGTCTGTGGCGCACTCACATATCTCGGGACGACGAGTTCGGCGTACTTTAAGACGAAGAAGCCGGGCCCCGACCACGACTCGAAGCCGTTTTGGCCGAGGGGGCGGGGGATAGCCTGCGATACTGGGAGGTAAACGGTCGGTGGAACTTATGACACTGTCGAGGAAACCGCCTACCTCTGAGCGTACTTCTTCCGGTTATCACCCTACACATGAACATTTTTGTGGCGCCCCACGCATACCCGCACGAGGTCGTGGACTCCGTTGCCAGGTATATCCCTCTGCCTTCGGTTTGTCCGTTTACCACACGGGCCCCTGGAGAGACCCCGGGCATCAGAAACCCGTTCTGTGCGAAATTTGGTTGGTTAATAATCATTCATTCATTCGTGATATCTGATTCGCGTGCCTCTAGTATAGGCCGAATATTAGCTGCAGCCGTCCCGTGGAAGAGATTTCTCTCGGTGGTGTCGATTGCCAACGAGTTGAGGAGGTCTTTGGCCGCTTCAAATCGCGCCTCCAACTTCGCGTTCACGAACCAGGTCACTGAACCAGAAGGGTCAGACAGCGGTTTTCAGTGATGCATCACATACCAGTCTTGAGCTTGACACCGGATGCCAGCGTCTTTTCAAAGTCGCGTTTGACTAAGTCCAGACTGGGGTGAGATTTAATGCGCATCATGAAGAATAGCGGAGACGCTGACTGGGTGGCATTGTCTGGATCCTCGTCACCCTCTAGCGTCTTCCCGTCCGCGTCGATGACGACCTTGAACACGATACCATCGTCGGGAACATCCTTGCTCTGCGCGAGCTGTCGCCGTTTTTCGGCCATGCTCTGGTCCATCTTCTGGAGGTGCGCAATCAGGCGAAGGCTCTTCTCCTCGGTCTCGGCAGCCAGTTTCTGCGCAAGTGCATCTTCCTCATCCCATTTCCTCTGCAACTCAAGTGCCACGGCGTGGTCTTCGTTGGCGATGCGATCTTCGTCGACTGATAAAGGCTTCGTTTTAATCGACTTGTGTATCTTCGCTTTGGGGGTGTCGAGGATCTCGATCTCGGAGTCCGATGACGAAGTACGCTGGCGCTTCTTGTGTGGTGTGCTGGCATTTTGTTTCTGGTGCCGCAGCTGAGTATTAGCGATTGTGGATGGTCCAGCCAGGAGTTCTGTGGGTTTGCATGGTGCCGGTGGCTCGACGAATTCGACAAGGTCGTCCGCCTCGGCGTCGCTGTCGATCCAGATAACGGACGCCATGGAGTCAGGTGGAAGCAAGCACTGGAAAGGGGCTTCGGAAGCGAAGAAAGCTGTGCTATTCTTTGGCTCTGTTGGTCTATGTCAGGCGGAAAGTCCATATTTGAGGGGAGGTAGTTCTCGATCCCATCAAATCTCGGACATATGACAGATCCGTCCATTCGGACCATATCGCCCCGACCTCCGGCGATTGGGAACTCCAGAGCTAACATGTATATCTTATGTCATGCAAGTCACCATGAATATTCTATAGCTTCCTTTTGCCTCACCCCCCCCCCCCCCCCCCAACGGGTGCGCGCCAAGCCACTTATGAGTCTATTTTTGGCCTCGCTATGGAACGTAGCTCAGGCAGAAAGGCTAAGTCTCACTGCTCCTGTCCATGCTCCCTAGCCCTGAGGTTACCACTGACATTCGGCCGTAATCCTGAAGCACGGCATTGACATTCAGGCTTCATCCTGAAGGGCAGCGGCAAACACTGAGGATGCAACCGAGAACTTCAGTACAGTAGGCTTTGGGATAGTCAGAGACCTGCTCCTGTCAAAGATCTTATACTTTCTGGCCCTCTAAATGGCATGGACTTGAACCGGCTCTTGAATCCAGCCCCGGAAGCAGCACCGGTCAATATTTCTGACGAAGTAAGATCCTTGGCCGGTTTTCTTGTCCAAGGCAGCACTCTCCTTGCCCCTCCTCGAGTCCAAGTGGTGCTCCAAGACATCCTTGCAAGTCTGTCTCGTCCTGAGATTATCCCTCTTGTCCTCACCACAATCCTTTACCACCTGTGCCTCCTGCTCATCCTCTGGCTCCCGATGTGCAACACAATGTTCGCATCACTCGGTTGACAACTCTCAGCACATTGTACATCTACCCACCTGGATCTTCTGTTGAATATCCTGAGATGAGCAAAAGTGGTGTTGGTCACCTTTTCCAACTGGAAAACACACTGAAAGGCTGGAATATGCCAACACTGAACTTTGCCTACTCGCTTGGGCCCCCGAAAGGCCACAGCAGAGAAGGAAAGGAAGTCTGCATATCTGTTCTGACGGATGGTGACGGCAATTCTGTTCCATGTAAAGTAAAGCATTCTACATGTACAGTTTATTTTGGAATATATAAATTCTTTTCTAATATTCGTCAACTTCCAGGCCAAGGCAGCAAAATATGCCCACAAGTCGACCGTGATAGGATGACTCAACCTCACCACAGGGCCACAAGAGACATGCTGAAGGAATGTCTAGGGAATGATAGAGAAGTGCGCATCCAGGGTGCTTCTCCTTCTAGGGACATATTCAATAAAACTTCGGCTCTGGTGTCTGCGCTTTGAAAACTGGGGTGCACAGCCCCACTCCAAGAGGAGACGTTCATTGATTCTGATGAAGAAGAAGCATTTGAGAAACTGATTCTACATTGAATCAGCACCGCCGTGGCTATGTCCCCACGGAAGAGACATGTCAAGGTCACCTAGAACTATGCTACGTGAATGACTCGAGACCATACATTAAGTCGGTGATATTTCTGACTACTTTCTGTGTCTTCTAATACTTGACTAGATGCAAGCATTATTCAAAACAAAACAACAAGGACCACTACATCAACAACACAATTTCAGACGGGTCATATGACATTAACTATCTGGAGGCCTTGTTTTATAACAATGAAGATGAAATTGATTTGATTGAAGAAGCTGCCCATGGGTTAGGATTTGGCCCCCAGACAGGCTGTACAACCGTCTGTAATCCTTCTACTCAAGCCACATTGTGTCGTGAGCATTTTTGCTACTTTCAAAGTCCTCTTACTCACTCCATATAGCATTTGATCATTGGGACCCAGACGGCACTCTCACTCAGCTTGAAATGGTGTCATTATCGTGCTCATGCAAAATCAAAGTATACGAACCTCTGGAAGAGTATCAAGATGTTTGTCCCTCAGTTCTCGTTGTACTTAAAGGTGTCCATTTCCACTCTATCCCGTTACCAGCCAAGATGCCACCAGCCATAAAGGCTGAGATTCTGCGGCTTTTGCCCCAATTCCAGGAGGACCTCCCTGATTTAACTCCGTGCCGTTTTCTGTGCAATCCGATAGTCAAGTCCTACTTATCAGTCAAGTTTCCAAGCATTTTAAGTCCTACTATGAGCGACTTGCATACATCATTGGCGAATCGATCTCATTTGAAGGCATTCATTGACCAAGTTCGGAAGGGACTGTTCCCTTGTGGGACTGGTTGGAAAGGTGAAGATCTTAATTCTTCTGACCATACTATACTAAGAACTATGAGAAGGTGTAGAATTCATGCGAGCCGAACAATCAATATCTCGCCCTTTGGCAGATCAATACATTCGGTGTTTCATTGATTTGGATTCCACAGACCTTCTAAGTCATCCTGAAGATGAGCTACAAAAAGCACTGGGCTCTTCTCGTTTGAGATTCATCATCTGCATGGGCAGAGAGGGGAGTGAGAGGTTGCTCACAAGTCAGTATGTTCAAAGCGACATCGGCTTTAAATGTGTGGTGGGATTTTATGAGTTCAAGCTGGCTGGTTGGGAGCGAGATGCTCATACAAGTGAGTTTTATACTCACACTTATTCACGGTTATTTCTAAGACATTGTCAACCACCAGCTGTTGTCTTCTGTTGTATCTTTCTCAATCGGCAAACAGCTGTTGCCCACCAACGAATATTCGAGGCTATTGAAGAAATTGTGTTTGAAGACACCGGTGAAAACCTTCAGTGGCGCCATATCCATGGAAAGGATGTCAAGGACTACAACAGTAAAATTCTTCACTGGGGGGCAGATCAGCATGGCGGTCAAGCCAAGGGTGTGTTATCACTTATGCATGTCCAGTGCTCGTAAGCTAATTCATCTCAGGACTTGGTTTACACCTGCAGAAACTGGCTCAGCAGTTTCCAGATTGCATGGACTTACACCAGCCAGAGCGTCGTTTGGCATCCCTCACACCCTATGAACATCTGCATCGGTGCTTCCGCCTATGTGTTACACATGTCTTCCACAATATCCAGAAGTGTAAGGTCAAGGCCCTTGTCAAAGAATTGATGTGCAGTCTCGTATGTATGGCTCACATTGATTGGGATGGAACCATAGCAAAAATCAGAGAACTAGGTAGTAAGCCTGGCCAAGGTTTTTTTTCTTCTCTTCTTTTTGGCCTATTCATCATTATGCTGTAGATTGGGTTCGCGACAAGGAACACTCACAATTCGCTTTTGGAGCCATGTGCTGGGTCAAGAGTTTCATACCTGAAGATGTATGGAGAGCAGGGGAACGGACGAGCAATTTAATTGAGTCTGTCCATGCTGATGTCAATCGAGAAGGCATCCATTGCACATGGCTCAGTGGGGTTATGAAGGGAGAATTCTTTGACGCTCTCCAGATGAAGACTCTGAAGGCACATCTGATGTTTTTCTTTTGATATCTGCTAATTTTTATTTAGGTATTTGAACAATCGGATATTAGAGCTTCATACAAGATGGGCCATCCTATCAAGAACACCATTAAAAACATTAAACGCAAATGTATGAATTTATTTCTTTGCCAAAAGAACACAGATTCAGACTCACTTCAATACACAGTCATTGCCTACCGTAAGGGTCTAGAGGCAGACGACAAGAAGATCTGGGATGCCAACTCAAAAATCCAAGAGACATACAATAAATTATCCGACGCCAAAGCTAAAGTGCAGGCAGCCGCACTGCATCTTTTTAATGGCCCCCCAGCAGGACCTATCCATCAAGCAAGATTCTCTGCCTTACATAGGGCCGAAGACATCTTAGGGCTGCAGAAGATTCTGTACAGGGAAGAGGTCGAGGCAGCAAAACTCTTAGTGGCAGGAATTACAGGCAGTGGTCAAGTAGCTTTAGTTTATTCATCGGGAGATTTGTGATAGAAAGTGTTGTTCTAGGGGAACCCTTGTGAAAAAAAGGATCAAGTACAACAAGCGTGGTAGACAGTGGGCCGAGTCCGCTCCCCCAGCGCTTGAGACGCTGGACAGCAGCCATGAATGAGTCTCCCTTGAGACAGTGCACAAGTCCATCCCCCGTGTTCTCGCTACTGAGCCCCGCTGTGCACCCAGTGACGATCCCGGCTCGACCTGCATCAGTTGCAGGCCATCCCGAGTCCTGCGGATGGTGCACTGCATCCACCACCCATGAAAGCGGCTGGTGTACGGCACTCAAGTTGCCCACGCATGGCCTGACTGCCACGATCCGACTCAGAGGCGCACACGTTCGAGCCATGCGCTGGACCGGGTGTGAGCGATCGATCGCTGTTGGTGCGTAACATAGTCGGATAACACCAAGACCTTGGGCAGAGCAACATTGAGAGACATCGTGTGCCAAGAGCAGCTGGAGGTGCACTGCTGGGAGGTGGACAGCACAATGGAAAAACACCACACGGTATCTGGAAAAGTGTCAGCTTCGATTTCAGTGCGGGCACCGTATGCACTGCTTCACGACGACGATGAGTGTAAGCTTCGGCAACAGCAGCCTTACCCCTTTCTCTGACCAGACTTCTCGGCAAGTTGAAATGAGTTCAGATACTAGTTGAAACCCGGTGTACTGTGTCCTACCTTTGATAGCAGCTATTTCTGCAGCTTTCACTGTTTCCGACTCGCCTTCACTGTCAGCGAGGCTGTATGTTTGCATAGGGAGGGAGAAAAACCAAAATGTACTTGATGAACTGCATCCAGTTTCCTGAGGGGGGTTCATCAGATTAGGCAGGCAAAGAAGGGCCCAGATGAGGTAGAACACACCGCACTTGAGCGAATCGACACTGAACACGTCATCCGGCCACTCGTCCAGGCCCTCGTTGTAGTCCAGATCGAAGCAGTACATCTTCGAATCGCCGCCCAGCTGCTCCGCCTCGCCACGGGTGCTGCCAAATCAACAAGAAAGGACAGCATATTACGGTATTAGGAAAGACGGACCCGGTGTACACCCCCCAGCACTGTCCCATGCACGACATCCACTGGTGCGCGCACACCCCATCTGCATCGGCGTGTCTTGAACACCTCGATCGGGACCATGCGCGACGTGGTTCGGGCAGTGCGGTGAGCACTGGCAATACTGTTTATCACATAGTATTCAGTCAACTGCTCCATCATCCAAAGGAGGAAGAGGAGTGGAGAACGCACCAGATTGCACTCGACAACCTCCTGCGTATGATCGTACGTGAAGTTGAAGAGGCCCTGGTGGGACGGGGGTCAGCGCTGCGCTGGAGAAGGTCAAGACAAAATATTAAGAAAGTGTATGTCGGTGTAGGCATAGCCGGCCTGCATCGATGTGCACTGTCAGTTGCGCTCTGCGGAGTTGTGGCACTCGGTCTCGGTCTTGCAGTTGCAGTACGTGAAGCAGAAGCTCGGCGGGAGCGGCGTCATGGATTTCCTGCAGGCAAGTAAATCCAAATTCGATGTGGGAAAAAAACAACGCAGGGATCGAACAGCAGCGTCTCACACGGCTCATACTTGTCCTCGAGAGAGGGGAACTCCCACCTGTCCCTGCTCAGCGTCGGCGGCAGTGGCTCGTCGTCGACCTCGTTCATGAACGAGATCCACGCCACGCCATCTGTCGCCTCCGCACGGCTCAACCATGTGGTAGCAGCTTGGATGCCAAGCTGAGCGAGGGGGGCGAAGCGAGATGAGGGATCTGGGCATGTAGGCAAGAAGGTGAGGGTGATGTTCTGGTATTGGCCGTTGCGGGGAGGGTGGGGCTGGTGGGGCTAGTAGCTACGGTGTGAGTAGGTAGACAGTGGGGGGGAAAAGACTTACCGCTGGTTTGAGTGTGCGCTAGGGGCCGGATGCCGGCGATGGGAGGGGTGAGAGGCGAGCCACGACAACAGGGGGGCGCGGTGTTTGCAGGACGAGTTGGGTTCGAGGTGGTGTGGGGGTGCGCTGTGCCATCATCGAGGCCCGATGACTCAATTTGCAGCATGCGCGCACCACTGTTTGCGCATGGGGGAACATGCCCAGATGTCGATCCACGGGTGGAATGTGCTCATTGGAGCACGTGGGCAGCCTGGGTCGAGTCGGAATGGCTGGCCGCGCTCGATCTGCTGCAGCTGATGAAGGGACCAGCGCGGACCAGGGTCTCACGCACCAGGGCGTTCAGGGGTGCGCAAAGTGGTCAGGTGGCCTCCTCGTGAACAAGTTCTCACGCTACCGGGTCGTTAGCATGTGCACGCAGCAAGGGTGCAAATACACACCTTTGCGCTCTTGAGGCATGGCTCCACACTTATTTTGTCTGGTTGGGCTGTGCGGAGAGACAAGAGGTGGTGTTATATCCGTGCATCTCGGAGTACCTCGGAACTCCGATCGGACTTCCTTCGGAATTTCCGAGGGGGACTTCTATCCATCGCAAGGGACATTACGCGATGAGGAATTACCAAGCGGAATCCTTTACTCATAATCCCTTACTTCACTCTCGGAGTTTATCCGGACATCCACTTATTGTCCACGGAGAAATACTTACTCATCGTTCACAAGATGTCTTGACGACTTATTGTCCACGGACTTATACTTACAAATCCTTCACAGGATTGTCTTGACGACTTATTGTCCACGGACTAATACTTACTAATCTTTCACACCTTATTGTACTTCACTAAACAATTAGCTTACTAAGTATTTGAGCTAAGTAGTTTAGCCTCTGTTCTTCAGTTTGATAATTGTATACGTTATTGCGTTCTCCCTTCCCAACGCAACCTGAGTCGGACTCCGACCTATCGGATATTCCGTGCCTCCTCCGGCCCTCCTGCATCCTCACTCGTCCTCCCGTTATTATCTCTGGACTTGTCTCTCCTTGGTCGCAAGCCGGGTAGTCGCACACTCTTGTTTGTAGTGCTTGCGAGAACGACCTTCTGACCCTTCGGAACTCCGTGACTAACTCCGACATATTTCCTTCGGACTTTCTCGGCAATTCCGATCCCCTCGGCTCAGCACTTAACAGGTGGGTGAGATGATGCTGGGAAGAAGGAAGGTGGCGAGCGGCGATCCGCGGCGTCTCCGGCGCTCAGGCTCGGGACCCGGGCCGCAGCACGTCCACTCTCGGCAGGATGGCAGTGATAGGCAGGTGGAGGGTAAGCCGGCGAGACAGACATGGTAGCGCTCAACGGCGAGCGCAGAAGGGGCCGCTTCGTAAGTTATAGGTAGGACGGCCGCCCGGGTATGCTGATACCGCTGTACCACGCTCAAATCGTCCCGGGGGCATGCGCAGTCTCCGCGGCAGCGTCATTTCGGCACCCAGAAGTTGGGATAGGAACACCGTTGCGCTTCGTCTGGACTAGGTACCAGGCAATGGTGAACCCATCTCGTGTGAGACGGCCATCGTTGTGAATATCACCTGTGTCACATAATCAGCGACGATGCTGGAAAAAAAAGCGGGATGCATACCAAATTGCAGCCCGGTCCTCACCAGACAGTTTATGAAGGGAACGGCAACATCATCTTGGATGAAGCCACGCTTCCGCATAACCAAAGTCAAGCCAGTGGTCTGAACTGGCTTTCTCGGCTGTGGTAATGTCCTCATGCAGCCGGGGGCCCTGGTTCCCCCTGACGAAGGATTGGGGTAAGCAGGCAGAGTCGTCTCCATCTCCGTCGTCCTCCATGTATTCAGGTGGAGCTGTCATTCGTCGCTGGGAGACCGACTCAAAGTGTGCAGGGATCTGCTCGCGGTTCAACGGGGAAACGTCCAGCAGGTACAGATGGGTGAAGATGTCCGGCGCACTTGAAGGCAGCATTCAGCAGAGCGGATTGGTGGCCAAGAGGGATTTGTAGGTGGGCTTTCCCCAGCGCGCACACATGCTGAGACAATGGCTGAAGGGCTGAGGATGTGGGCAGGTAATGGGCAAGGTGAGGCAAGGTGGACAAGGTGAAAAGTAAGAGGATATTTCCTTTTTCGGACATCTTCAACCAACTTTCCCTTACCCACAAGGACACGTCTTTTGGTCGTGTCAACATCACAGGTACGCGCTGTTCTGTGACAGTTCGCGTCGAAAACTGACAACTGTCCGTCAGTTTCTGGGCTGGCTGCCTTCTGCCTCTCTTCTGCTTCAATGCCTATGCTCTTCATCCCCGACGACGTAGCCGCATCTCTCCTCATTGCACTCGACTCCGCTGCCACCGCTCAACTTCCAACGTCATTTGGGCAACTCTGAACCCACCTATCTTCAGCTATGCAGGGCCCGTCGTTGCGCCGGACTCTCTCCCAGCAACAAACTCCATCTTCCCGTGTCCCAGGCTCTCCTCCTCCTCGCATCACCGACTCTCCTGGTCCCTCGCCCCTTCCTGAGCGCGTCCCTGACCCTGACCCCAGGCTGTGGGTCAATGCCTCCCTGTATGAAACACCACGAGGCTTACGGAGAAGTCGAAGCTTGCCCCCTGTGAGGTGCGGGAGGGCTGTTTTGGAAGACGACGTCCACCAGAGTAAGAGCCCTTTGCAAGACATTTATAGGACGATTCTGACACAGAGACTCTCTCCTCAGACCCAAACCCTGTAGAAATGTCAGCGGCGAGCTCTCCAACTATGTATGCAGCATCTCCAGGTGCGACTGGTAGTTCTTTTTCCTGGACATTCTCTTATCCTACCTTACAGTTCACCCCCTCCTCCCTTCTTCATTGGCAGGGAAGATTGTCAAACCACAGGCACCCATGGGCCTGACTTCAACGTGTCCTTCCCCAGCCTTGTCTCAGGCTGACTGGTCTCCTATCCTGCCTTCATCATCTCTGGGGTCTCCTCCCTCATCACCTTCTCCTTGGCGGCCCCAGGATACCTCTGTTGACAGCGACGAAGACAACAGGGGTATGCAAGACCTGTCCCCCATCGCTGATACGACTCGCAAACGTCCGGCTGCCTCCTTTGAGGAGGAGGATGACGATGAGGACCATCAGCCTGTACAGTGTCCGTCAGGACTGACAATAACCATCCCATCACTCGGTGACCCCCAACAACGCGCTGCTGCTGGAGGTGCAGGGGTCTTCCTGCTCATCTTTGGACAGATGATTGTGTACGGAAGGGAGATCGTCCCAGACAAGGAACGGACACTGATGTAGGGTCTATGCCATGCTATCAGGCAGGTTGCCAGCATTGTGAGGGGGGTTGTGCTGGTCTGGGGGAGAAGATGACGAGGACAATGAGAGGGAGGAGCCCGTGAATAATAAGCAGCAGGGGGCCCGCAAGAGGAGGAAGGAAGATGTGGGCTGGAGAACAGATGGTGAAGGGCCTCCTGTTACCAAGCGAGCAGGCGAACTTCTAGCTAAGCTCTTAACGATTTATGGGAGTGCGCAGCGCCAATCTTTGGAGAAAATATTAGCAGGTGATATTGCTTCTTGCTCCACCGCCACCACAGGCGATATACCCTCCCTTCTTGCCAGCCTTAAACAGCAATCCGATGGTTTGAAGATGTCCGAGTTGAGGCTCATGATCACGCTCGTGCAACTTGCTCTGGATGTTGATAGGTGAGGTCATCTTCTGTCCTTACCCGTACTATATTGATTTGTTTTAAGCTTGAAGGCAGATGCGAAACTCAAACACATGTCCAAAGTCACTACTGACGACTTGGCCACCAAGTATGCAGGCATCACTGCCCGTACAACATTTCTCGGCTGGCTGAGTTGGGGTAAAAGACTCCTGCTGCTCTGTTCAGCCAGTAAGCCAATGATTTCTTTCACACATTGGAACTAAACATAATATGGGTAGGAACATTGTATATCCTCCCGATAATTGCTGCACTCAATATGAGAACACGGATCACAGGGTGGACCACCGACAAGGCTGACATATTGTCTTTGGCAAATGCCTTGAGGGAGGTAAAGCATAAGTTAACTGCACTTCTTGTGAACCACTGCTGATTGGTCCCTTTAGATGGTCAATGGCTCCCTATGGTGTGACACTTCATGGTCCCCATTAGCCATATGTGGGTGAGAGATGGGTACCTCCAGACCCTTCGAATTCGCTACAATGTCCCATTACCGGAGGGAAAACCTGCTGAAACTAGATTCTTCAAGTTTGCCGACATCGATGAGTCTGACAGGATATTCGACAGTGTTGAAACAAAGCAAGTTGTCTGATCGTCTGACCATGACAAACATTTTGATCTCCCTTAGGTACCCCAAGCTGCCTGCCCGATCATTGGAGTGGAATTTGTCCTCATCCACAGCCTGGAAAAGCTTGCAAGATCCAGGGCATATAACCCTTCCAGACACCATTACCATCAAGACGCCGCTGAAACTGAAGAAGACCCCCAGTCCCGTTACCAAAAAAAATCGCAAAAGCTGGACGGCAGAGCAGAGAATAGCTGCCGATGGTGCTACTGTGGCGTCAAGTATTCCTGACCTTCAGGAAAGGGTCAGTTCTTCATTTATATATACCAAAGGACGACAACTTTTCCTGAATGTTGTTTTTATAGCTCAAGGAAATCCACAAAGGTGGAACTGCAAAGCCAAACTCCTACGTCGAGGTCAATACTGATATATTGCATGGGTAGATTTCTCTTTCTTGACTACAGTAACCAACATGGACTAACAAGTGTTCCAGGAAAGCTTTATATATCAGAGACTCGAATGACAAACTTTTGTCATTCTTATTCACTGTCCCGGATGAATATTGTCAGCAGCTTCTAGATGCCATAGAATACATACATGCTGTGTTGCCCGGTGAATTCAAGTTCGCAGACTCAAGTATCGACGGCTTCAAATATTTCTCCTGCCATTATTCATGGTACGCACGCTACAGGGAGAAGGTATGTCTTGTCTTGGACCTAATATTGTGTATTTGACTAATTATATCCAAGGGAAAGGATGTTCCCACTGGCGCTCATCCAAACAACATCCGAAAGGATCACAGGGGAAGAGTAAATTTTGACCAGCGGGTACCCCATTCGTCAAAAGATATTCAACAGGACCTGAATGGCTATGCTCTATTGGCCGAGACTTACACTGATTTCTTTGAGCTTCTCTGGGTGGTGGTACAATAATTGCTTACCATGTCACAAGTGTTCTGACTATTCATCAGCTTAAGCATTATCTTCCTGATGATTACGACGAGATCAGCATATACACTGGGGCATTACCTTTGGATGCAGCTTCTCCTGCATTTCCCTTTGCCGGGTTTGTGGTTAATGTCTGTGCCTGCACTTGGGGTCACCATGACCGCAACAAAAACCTTTGCTTTGTTGTCCCCTTTGGACCTTTCAAAGGTGGTCAACTTTGTCTCTATGAAGCTGGTTTGAGTTTTGATCTACACCTGGGCGATATCATGGCTTTCCCTTCTTGTGATCTGACGCACTTTAATCTACATTTCAAAGGACTTAGAGGTACTCTAGTCCTCCATTCTGATAGACAAGGGGATAATTGGGTTCGCGATTGTAATGGTTGGTCGGCTCATGTAGTTCGTCACTAAATGTAGTACTTATAATCATATCAAGTTCTTCAAGTACGTTAAAAGATCAATTTAGATGTGTGCTCTACCAATAGCTACATACTTTTGGACTTTTGGTGCTGAATACGTATCAGACTTTGGTATTTTTTAAGTAAGTCCAGTCAATGAGAAAGGTGAACTAAATGCGAACTCAATCCATTCGGTATAAGACCATTTAGTGGCCTTTGCCTTTGAGAATGGAACTTGTCTGCCCTTGACCAATGTCCTGACACTCCCCTCCCTCATTGCGGTGAGCTTTGTCGGCTTCAAATGAATGTACAAGGTCACAGTGCTGGCAACGAACATATGCTGTGAGGAATCCTGGCATCAGCAGGGTAGGATCGAAACTTAAGGAAGGGAACTTCGTCCAAAGGAGGATCTTGTTCCTCAACTTAAGAGAGACGTCAGAGCTCATTAGATAGACGGGGTGGAGTAAGGACTTACTCATAGGGAGGTCCACATTATTGGTGCAGCGGCCGGATCGATGGCGATGCTGCTGATGGCCCATGAGAGAATACATGCAAATGCATGCAAGACAGGGATAATTGTCTTTCTGCAAATGCAAAAAAGTGATATATGGAATGCCAGTTGTCGAAGTGAACTGGCGAATGATTAGACCAGTCGGAGTGGTCATGTGTTGCATGCAGTCAGCAATTCGGCGAATGCTGACAGCTGGGTGGTAGGGCAAAAGCATGGCTGCAAGTGGTGACTGGTGTATTGGGTGCTTCTCAGGGTGGGCTGTGTAAAGTATCAGTTGCAATACATTCACAGAACAAGAATAAAAACAGACTTTTGTAGAGTCCGGCTTCGTGATTATTATAGATGTTCAGTACGAAGGTGTGGTCTAGGTGATTGTATTTAGATTTAATACGGATGATAGGGTTGTCTCAACTCACTGGGTGATCCACGTGTCTCTGCTACTAGCACACTGAAATATGCCACAGCCCTGCCATCTGACTTGTGGGGAGAGGGATGTGGCCGGGTTGGAGAAGAGTTGACAGATCCAGTAGGCATAGAAGAAATAGAATCCAAGGAGGAAGATGGTGATAAATGAGTCAAGTACGATGATACCTGGCCTATGGAAGAGGCCGATGATGTGGTCTGGGGCGACCAGTCCACTATTAGAGATAAGAGTACATACTATATGAAGTAAAATAGAAAAGGAACACACTAGAACCACTCGTGTTGTACTTGACACTAAAACCCTCATCACCGCTGTCAGTTACATTGCCATCTGAAACGAAAATCAGAGGCTCCCCTGTGATTAGAGATCTAGCATCACTCACCCATGTACTCCTCACTGTTCACGTAGTCAGTGAGTTCTTGTTCTGTGAGAAGAACCTTGGCAGATGCCACTGGGGGGACAATCACTGGAGAGTTTTTCAAGAACTGAAAGTAGGACATATGTAGTGCTACTCACTGATGAACTCGCAGCCATGGGAGGGGCAGCAGAAGACCCAGTGATTTTGGGATTTCTTGCACTTCATGGTGCACTCTTCCCTCAATTGGAAAGGGTTGGAAAGATGGGGACAGACAGGCAGAACAATACCTGCTGTGCAATCAAATCACGAAGCAGGTAGCTGTCCAATGGCACCTTGGTTGTTGTAAGTGACAGGCCTTCCAAACCGTCAGTATCTGATTATAGATAAGAGAATAAGGGCACACCTGAACCACTCCACAAGGCACTTTTTCTCAAGGCTATAAGTGACAATCTGACCGGCGGCAAGTGCAGCCTCATATTGCTCATGGAATGCTTGGATCTGACCTGGAGTTGGGTCAAAAGGGCGGAATTCATCTTCTCGATGGCGACTTGCTGAGGGTGGTGTGCGAATTGCTGAGGAATAAGGAGTGCCACCACGGTGAACACCTTTCCGGAAAGGGTTGAGATAATGTTTGGGCATGGAGAGATATAGAGGTGAAACGGTAGAGAAAGTGCGGTGGTTATTGCATTAAAATAATGCAGAGCATTTATAGTCCAGGGCATTTTCCGCTTACACTGGTGCACTATTTTCTCAAAAGTTTGCCCAAGACAAAGACGATATTGCTGTCGCTAAGTGCCAAGAGCATCGGGCAGTGGCCAACAGTGAAGGTTAAGTGAAGTACTGCCCAAAATTTTGAAGTGAGGTAGAATGAGTCATTATATGGGGTTGGACTCGGGGTGGGCAGGGGGGGGGGGGGGGGGGGGGGGGGGGGGCGTCGGACAGGGGAGGGAGTGCCAAGAGAATTCTATTTTTTTGCCATCACAGTAACAGTAGGTTTATAAAATACTGAGGCCAGATGAAGACAGACTATGTCATGTCCCAAAAGGAGCATTTCACATGTCCGGATGTGTTCCCTTGATCCGTGTTTGATATCCGAGAACTACCCATCGACTCTAGACTCTCCATATTTCCACCTACTTACCCTGCCCTGATTTGACAACCAATCTGATGGACTGATCACATCGTGATGGTCTAAGGCTCCAATCATATAGTTTTCGTGTATAGGTTCAGGCAAATCAAATGGAAACGGTATCTAAACTGTTTAAAACCGTTTAAAACAGTATATAAACAGTATTTTTTGCATGGGATCCAGGTAGCCAGCGAACAATTACACTATGACCAGTACTAACCTCTGCTGCACTCCAAGGATGCTTGTTTGAGGAGCCCAGCTTTAATCCACATTTTTGTAAGCATTGCCTCCATGATTGTCCTTGCCTGCAACGATCCGTGGGACTCGTGGCACAGGTGGCGTGATTTCAAGAATAACCGCTCTACCGAAACACTTGTACCGGGAATGGCCAGGAAGTCGCACACCATCTTTGAAACAATGGGGAACTCGTGTTCATGCTCCTATAGAAAAAAGTAAATAAATAGCTCATCAGTGCACTGAGCAGCGTAAGAAATTTTCGTCAGACTAACCTTCCACCACGTCAATGGAGTGTTAGGGTCACTGCTGGAGGATGTAAATGCTGCCCAAAATCGGTCCAACTCGCTCACGACAGTTTCAGGTACCAGGGGAGGTCCTTGTTGGGAAGGTACTCATTGTCGACAGTGGGATCATCAGCCTCGTCAGGTGCAGAAAGGATCTTTTGGACTACAAGGTTCACGACGTGAGCGAGGCATCTGATCTGTGAGTTTGCAGGCACGAATTGGATGTCGAATTTCTCCCTCAATAGATGCGACAGTGCCTGGATAAGAACATTGTTTGTAGGGGCATTATCAAGTGTCACCGCTATGAGGTAAATAACCAATTATCAGCCTGAGATTGCCGCTTCAGAACGATGGACATATCTTTTCTAGGACATCCAGATCGGCAAGTCTCTTTGCAAGACAAAGGGCGGTGTATTCCCCATCATGCTCCTTATCCTCAATCAGATGAAAGTCGAGCACACGCTCTATGAGCACCCAGTCGGATGTTATCCAGCTCCCAATCATACCTGCAAATGTGAACATCATGGAGTATGTTGTCCAAGTATCAGTTGACGTTGCAATCTTGGATTTGACATTCTCAAAGATAGTTAGATGCAGGCGCAGACTCAATGAGCATAGTACTTACAGCAAGCTCGATCTTGATGCATTTGTACATGTCGATGTACATCTGGGCCAATGTATTGCCTACAGTGGTGTCACTGGGCAGCTGGTAGTGCGCATGGAGAAATTCAAACAATCTATTGATCCCTGGCATTTCACCGGTGCTAAAGGGAAGATCATCTTCAATAGTCCATGCTGCAAATATTTTCAAGAAATTTTTCTGTGTCGTATTAATCGCAGGATTAAGCTTGCCATGCATGAGGAAGCCCTCCATGATCTTTGAAGAGGCCTCTGATATCCCTCGTGTCTCCCCAGGCTTGGTGTCGGATGGTGGCAGAAGGCCTTTGTGGTGCTGTCTGAGATGAGTAGCAAGATTCCTGAGCACTGGCATGGGCCTCTCATCACCGAATAAGGCCTTCTTGTCCACAGTGCACTTGAATGTGATGGATCTGGTGACAATGGAATCAAATTCAAAAGACGAGGTCACAGAAGATGGGTATGTCACAGTCAAGACCTTTAAGCGTCCACTCTTGGTAAGATGAGAGGGATTGGGTGGTGCTCATGTAGATCTCGAAGATGATGGAATAAAAGGTTAAACTACAACAGTGTAATGGCTACTCTACTTATACTGTCTAGCAAACTGTGTGAACTAATGTAAATATATACTGCAACTACCCGTAACCGCATGTTCTCATTGTCCTGCTTCTTCAATGTGTTCTGACATCATCTATGACATCATCATGACATCATCCTTCAGGCCAGGTTCTGTCATAGCCTTCTTGTCATCCAGCGCTTAGATCTCGAGCGCTTAGATAGGTGTTGGAACGATAAGATTTGCATCTAATCGTGACAGGGTAGGCAGGAGGACCTTATGTGGTGCAGCCCACATGTCGGCACTTGAACAACCATCGCTTTTCACCATTATTCATGGCGACGGGTGGCCAAAAATGGTCTCGTGTCGTGCTCTTCGGACCTCTCTTACCGCCCTGGCGAGTTTTGTCCTCAGACTCATCATCGAAGTCGATGACATCGACGGTCGGCACAGGAGTTGGGGTAGCTTTGGTCTTTTTCACCTTCTGAAGGACAATCAAGCTGTCAGAAAAAAACAAAGATAATCACAAAGCAAACCTTCTTGGCTGGAACATCCGCGAAACTGTCTACGACGATGACCTTGCATTTCCGTTTACCCTGGAAGACGAGACATTGGGATAGATCAAATACATTAGACACGGATGCCGCATCAGCAGCGACATCGTCAAGGTCATCATCTTCCTCTTCCTCAGACACGATGGGAGCCTTCTTCTTCAGTTTATACACATTGCCATCTGCTTTACCCTTTCTCCCAGCCATTATCACTTCAAAAATGATCAACAAAAAACTGCTGAGTCCTGAGCGATCGACATACTATCAAAGAAATCATCTTGCTCCAGCACCAGATCCATTGCGGCAGGAGTCTTCTTCTTCTTGGCTGGAGCCGCAGTCTGCATAGACAATGTTGTGGCGGTCGATTTGCGCGAGGTGGCAGCCTTCTTCTCGGCGCTCAAGCTGCTAGGAAGTTTAGGTGGTAAATATGATGCACGAGAGCGAATGGGTAAATCATGCACGAGAGGATTTCCATCTCCTTCACGATCCATTCCAGCTTGATCTTCGCACCGTCCAAATCCATCTTGACTGCACTCCACTTAATCTCTCGAAGGTAACACACCACTAGCATCCCCCAGCTCCCCGCACCAGATCAGATGCAGGTGACTGTTCTCGTCCCAGCATTGCATGTCCTCTTTAAAAAGAATATCAAACCAGTGATTGAAAGTGGATGCAGCATTGCCTTCATAGTGGCTGTAGATGGTGGTTATGACACAATGAATCTTGTCTTCTTCAGTCCCTGCAGCAACAGAGGTCAGCAGAAGGGACGACAAGTCCTCAATGATCTTGATGAGGTTAGTGATGGCACCGGCTGCAAGTTTGACATCTGGCTGGGTGTTTTTATGGGTCATGATGGTACAATTTGACGTGTCTTGTCACTGCCCATCACATTTTATACCTGTACACATTGTTCAGATGCCCAGATGTGGGCCTGGCACAGGCTCGAGCGGCGAGCCAAGACCGCGCCGTCGGTGGTGGTGTGTAAGACCTTGGAAGGTGTTGAAAGCTCTGACAAATAATCACCGGCCCAAGGAAGCTGCCAAAATCAATCTAATCAAATGCACCTCCATCTTCTTGCATCTTCCAACCCCAGCGACCTCTGTTTGCTCTCAGATTATAACCGTTTGAGCTGTTTACAAACAGTTTGTTTATCATTTGGGCTTCCAGGCAAACTAAACGAAAATAAAAATTGTTATTACCATTTGAAAATGTTTATACATGGAAACAGTTGGAGCCTTATGATGGTCCAATGCATGGGTATTAAAATAGGTGAGTACATGGATCTGCTGGTAATACCCTTCGAGAGCTCTGACTTTAGGGCTCCCCAGGCCTCATTTGCCGTGTCTCACCACCCGACGGCCCTTCCCAATTGGGCCACTATGCCTGCAGCCTAATTAGGAAGTTTCGTGATTGGGACAGCTTCTCATGATATCAGGACACCTCAGAGCAGTACTTTCCTTCCATACTATGCCTGCATACAGTATATGTAAAGCAATTGGAAGTACGAAGCGACATCAATAGAACTACATTAAACCACCTGCAGTCCCTTCAGTGATCTATGTGTCAAGGTCCAGCGCGGGCATCACTGAGAAGTCGAAGTCGAAGCTCTGGGCAGAGTACAGAGTGGGTCCCAATTTGTTAGGTGAAGGGTGCTGGACACGCTGGCAAACAGAGGTGCAGCAATGCTGGATGCATTGCATGCAGCAATGGTTGGTGTGCCGGCTTTGACGGCAGTGGGTGTGTTGTCATTGGAAATGAAGGGGCAACTCACAACATGCTTCTTTGACTTATCTAGCGCCACACCCGTCACCTCGTCCTCCCTTAGGCCCTTGCCTGCCTTCTTATTGCACTTGTTCTTCTTCCCCAGCGCCAGCGCTGGCTTAGCAAGCACTATCTTGGCCTTGCTAGGGACAAGCTGAAAGCGCTCAGGGGGTGTCATGTTCACCATCCTATGGCACTTCTTTGCAGGCTCCATGGCAGCGGCGGAAGGGGTAATCGAGGAGGAGGTGGCTGGGGCTGTCACGGGTGTTGTCGAAGATGCGCTGTTGGTCGTTGTCGAGGATGTGGTGGTGCCAGGGGTGAATCCGTCAATCTCCTCCGTTAGGTCGTCATTGTTGGGGGGCTCCTCATCCTCCTCTTCATCGTCATCGGTCAGCTTCCGTTTCTGGCCAATATCAGCTTGGGGGTTGCACGTCCTAGCAAGGGCCTCGCCAGAGGCAACATCGGCCTTCCACTGAGCCTTGTGCTCCTTGTGCTCTTCACGCATTAGCTTGACCCACTTGCAGTCACCGTTCTTGATCATGTTGCAAAGTGTTGTGAGCACCTGGATAGACGAGCTAAGCTCGCTCGGGTTGCAGAACTTGTCAGTGGTCCACCCGGTGAGGACGACACCATATCGTACGACAATGTCCTCCATGTGGAACATGTACTGCATCAGGATTTTTTCCTGCTTGGTGATTTGGGCTATGCCACCATTCAGTTAGTGTCCCCATAACTGTGGGTGTATCACGCACCTAAGCTGCTACTAACCCCATTGCAAATCTCTCCCTTCAAGAAGTCGACCTTTTGCTTCGTTGTGCACAAGAGATCTGGAGGTAAGTGAGTTAAAGAGTGATGCTGGCTCGACATGATCATGTACTCATAGTGTCCATTCCAGCGACAGCAAAGGCTTCGAGCCTTGTCCCAACATCTCCTGTGTCCTATTGACATCGCACTGCCGTGGGCATATACCGTTCCAACTCCTCACTCATTGTGGTGCCATACAAAAGTCGGGGGTGTTGCGCACGATGCAAAAGACTCCCTCGACCCCAACACGGTAGCTAAGTCCTTGCATCTATGAGGAATCAGAGCAAGCCCAACCACCCCCCCAAAACATCAGGTCTTTAGCAAGACCGTAAAGACACATTATGACTTGGGTAAGCTGCTCTTAAAGATGTCGAAAGATTGATTGAAAGACCTCATACAATGGATGAAATGGCATAAAAACATATATTGGCACTTCAAGAACATACAAAAAGCAACGGTACATGAAGGGAATATAATACTGATGGATCCTGGATGGCTCAAGGTATATGCCTCACCCAACGCATGAGCCCCCACCCAGACCCAAACACAGGACCAAGAGCATTTGAGCATCACTGAATGGGTAACCACTGGCCACAGGGTAGACCGGACCCATCAGGGCAGGCTATACGTGCTGGCGCCAGCAACGGGAAGGCATATGTGTCAGCCTCGGCGGAACATAATTGGCAGGGTGGGGTTGGAATTCATATGGACATGAGCATACCATCCACAGTGTCAGACATCTGATGCCAAGGGTGCAGATGGACACATACCTGATGGGTGAGGTGAGCATATGTCCCAGAAGACCCCTTGTCCATAGTCAGGCTCTCGGCCTGCAAAGAAGAAACGAGAGTCAGAATGATACGTGTATAGCAATGCTTAGGTGCACCGGGGCGTCCCATACAAATGGCGGTGATGGTCCTTTGGATTTGGTAAGCTGTAAAGGGGGGCCACAGGTGCCATAAAGTGCGAAACAATGCACCACAGAATGGGAAGTGCCACAGGCGGCCAATGCAACACAGCACAAATGAGGATCAAGGAAATGAGGCCACAAGCAGCAAACTGTGGCACAGCGCAAGGGAATGGTTGGGTTCAGGAGGGGACATGGAGGTGAGGGCTGGGACAAGAGGCAAAGCAGGCAGGGAGGTGCAGGGGAGATGGTGGGGGGAAGAGAGAGAGCAACGAACCAAATCATAAAATCACACCATCCGTAACCATCGTGATCTGATCAATCCGGCGGAGTCTGAATGACTCAAGGATTTCTTCGAGATCTAAGCACATCATCATTCTCATTCTGATTTGCTGACTTCGTTTGCACACACCGAGATTTATGCAGACATGTATATGAAGTGATTGCATCTCCTTTGGGAAGAAATTCCATCACAGATATTTTTTATAGAGGCCAAGATGTCCTACCTTACCCAGGAAGTCCACCCAATACAAAGATGCTCCAAGACACTGTGCCCAAGATGAAAGACACATGTTCCAAGAACAAGCCGCCCAAAGACATTGTCCAAAGCTAAAAGATGCCAAAGCCAATTGTGTAGTTTTACTGATGTTCATCAGCATGTACCGCTCCACGAGAGCTTCCTTTTCTTCTGCAGTCAACACCTTGTACTCAGTGTGATATTCCTATTGCCATCCCTATCACTGTGGCGACAACATCGGTGTGCTCCCTTACCACCCTTCATCCTTTCACGGGACCTCGCAGACCCGGGACACATGGCCCGCGCCATTCCTGCTCTCCATCCGACCTCTTCAATGGCTTCGGGTACTCTCCTCCTTCGGCCATGGCAGGCCACATATCCCAGATGTTTACAATCTGCCCCAGCGGGAAGAAGGCCACAGGGAATAAGCAGCAGCTGGCATGCCTCTTCTGCCGCGAGTGCAAGATTCGGTGCCAATGGCCCGAGAAGCATGAACTGGACCAGACATACAAGTAAGCATTTAATTTGCTTCCATATTGCTGCATTGGTACAATGTGGACATTTCCTTTGCCAGCCAATGTGTGTGCTTTAAGTGGAGTTTTGGTACACTGATTGAGTCATCAACATTCAAACAAATGTTTGATGCTACATGTATCCACAATCCCCTGCCATAAATTCAAATCTTGTCCACAATTCAGATGGTAGTGTGCACAATTACCCGTCAAATATCCCTGTATCCTGATGGGAAAAAATGTTGGCTACAAGTGTCGATTTAACAACCCCCCAGCTAAATATCATTATGTTCCTATGGTCTGGACTGGCTTTCCCAGGGACCAACGCCGATTCAGAAATGGGGGTTTATTTCAAAGTCACGCATTTCAGAATGCAGAGCTTTGCCTAGTCCTTTGGATTACCTGCAATCGCACCCCTGCAAAATGCAATGCCTGTGCACTTTCGCATCATGCGCATAACATTTCGTTCTCAGTGTGCTGATATTATTGTCCCAAGTGTGCCGATGGGTCGAATGCCACTCAGAATAATCCACTTGAATGAAGCAAGAAAGCTTGCTGTGATATCCAACTCGAAGGGGCTTCAGAGTATACAATAATTTTATAAATATACACATGTCAATGTGTAATGTTGCACAGAAATGGGTGGCATTGAGGCAACATTGAGATACATCAGAAAAATTCAAAGATAGGTTGTAATGATATTAATATAAGAGCTTCCATGGATGTGGCACATCCGGAAGTGTTAATTTGGTGCTACGGAATTTTAAATACAGTCTGAAGGCCGTGACTGCATTGGGAAAGGAGGAGCCAATGTAGCAGATCCTGCACATTGGGTCAAGGTAAAATTTATGGAATGTAACAGTCGAGGGAACATGTGGCAACATGCGACACGTTGCCACACATGTGAAGCCTTACATTCATCCATGGAAATTGTCAAGAACTGGTCTCAGCAGTTTTTCGGCAAGAAATCTATCAACCAACTAAATCATGTCCAGCTAGAAGCAAAACTCAAAGCTCTGGCTCATCAATTACATTTGGAGCAGGTCAAGGTCTGTTTTAACCCAAGAATAACACATGTGGTGTTTAAATCTTTCCTTCTTTCAGAAAAACAATTATCGGAGAGATCTCAAACAAGCATGGAAGCAGCTCTACGATTATGAACAGCTCTTTGATTGTATAGCTGTTAATGAGGTTCCTGGCCTCTCCCAGCTACTTTCGAATGCCAAGAAAGAAGGTTGGAGTACGACCAAAACAACTGGAAAAGCTCAGCTCACTGTTGATGAAAAGTACCATCCTTGGAATTATACCGATCTCGACAAAGATCTTGCCATCCTGGTTTACTGTACTATTTCGACCAAGTCTTCAGGTGACACATGACGGTTGATTTTTTCGAGGTGTTTAAAAATTGCTATAATTCAAAAGAAAATTTATCGGCCATCTCAGTCAGTAAAAAATCCGAAATCAATGAAGACTTGGTTGAAATAGTACAGTACAAGCTCAGTGGTGGTGCTGCGCTGCATGCATTAAACAAGGCACCCATGATGCTCCCTTCACACCACACCATTGCCGATATCTGCTGCCAGCATGATCTGCATATCACTGTTGGAGACGTCAAGATCCCCAACATTCTTGACCACATTGAAATCCTTTTTTCCGACATTGATTCCAGGGATTGCCACCGGGTTGGTATTACACTGTCACAAGATGAAATTGCAGCCAATGGGTGTTTATGCTATCTGCCGGAGACGGACGAGATAGTGGGGCTATGCGAGCATGCAAACTCATGCCTTAAAACTTTCAAAATGGGCTTTGATCTGACAGCGGTTGAGGAGGTGGTGCAAGCTGTCCAGGCGGATGAAATCCATGTCAGGAAGGAGTTCAGTGTTGCTGCTTTTTCTCAACATGCACCAATAGATTACAGTGCAAAACCAGTCCTATTAATGCCGACCTGCAAAAAAGGCTCCTGGCAGTCATCCGCACAGCTATTGCAAAAGCTCATACAGGCATGGAAGCTATCTCCCTTTGGGGAAGCAAAACACGGGCCACTCTGGTCGATAGCATCCGATGGTGATGCAACACGGAGGGCAGCATTATACTTGGTCTGCATGCACAGACATCTTGGCCGCAATGATCCTTTGTACAAATTTCTGTCCGAGTTGGCTGGATTAAATCTGTACACCGGTGAGGGCAGTATCACTATTGATTTTGACTACAAGCATTTATTCAAACATATGAGACTGGATTTTATATGTGTATGCTTCGTCACTGATACAAATCTAGGACTCTGCACCCTTCTCTGCTCGAAGCTGGGCATGCTCGTCAATGGTGTTGTGATCAACAAGTCTCTTCTGGCGCAATGGTTGAAAAAATTGCCCGAACATGATTGGTCAAATGAATCCATGCATTCTCTCTTAAATCCAAAAGATCCCCAGGATGTTACCTGGGTTGTCATGCTCTTGTGTCTCATTTCTGACTTGCGCGACCTTGATGCCTCTGAGTTCACCCCCTCCAAAAAGCACACTCACTGCGCTCTGTCTTCTTGGAGAGTTGTTCGAAGCTCTTCTTGAACCATTCATTAATCCGACACTCTCGCTTTTGGAACAGCTTACACATCTCGTGAAGTTCGCTCATATAGCATGCGCTCTCTTCGTTAAACACAAGGGTGATTTCGTCTCCAATCAGCTTTATGGTGACCTTCAATGCATGGTCAAAAATGCGATATTTAAAATCGCTCATTCAAAGGTTTTGAATCCATCCCTCAAGGTCTTCCTTTGTCTCCTGGGTGACGACGTCCTCGCAACTCTCTTCGGAAGGTCAAGAATGATTGGCAGACATGCACCGAACATGGCGGTTGATGCATCAGGAAAAACCTCTTTTCTGAATCTGGCCAAATTGGGCCAATTATGCCAAACACTGCTAAGCGAACTAAATGATCCAAATGATCACTAAATTCTGCGAATTCGGAAGGATTTGAACGACTGTCCTCAAATCTAATCAAAAAATTGCAAGATCCAATATAATGAAGCTGAGAAACATATCTGCTATGCTTATACTCTTTCAGGAAAAGAGCAACACTGGCACCCCTGCTATGAGTTCACCAGTTGAGCTGCCAATTGGAATTTAGCACGGCTAGTAGTGCATTGACATCCTTACAGCGTTAAATTCATCCAGTTGTGGAATAGTCACTTAAAAAAGTAGCCACGCTGAAGATGATTAAAGTAGCCACGCCAAAGACGAAGTAGCCACGCCGAAGATGATTATAACCCGACCCTGATGCTGGAAAGATGGAAAAACGCCAAGTCATTCAAGGTCCGTCTGATCCGATCATCGGGGACCTACGTGGCGTGATTTGTAGCCAAACAAATAGTTAGTCGCTTTCTTCTCGCCCTCCATCTATGCCTTCGCCTCGTTGGAGTTCCCCTGCATAAGCCTCTACTCACGGCGCCGTGGCACCCACCGATTACTGGCCCAATTCCCTGCAGCTCTCTACTTCATTGTACGTACTCATTGTCTCCCTAGCGCACTTTACTAACCTCGTGTTCTGGCGTTCAGCGACTTTGGCAGGCAGCTCACCAACACGTCTATCGCCTGGCCAATCACTGAGCCCTCCGCCACAAACCTTCTGCTCAACATGAAGGACAACGCCGGCACGACGCAGACCTCCACGCCCTTCCCCGTTCTCTCCGGTTCTAAGTCTGTAAGTTCACACTCCATCCCCGCCGCACACTGATCCCCACATGGAGACTCCGCCTGCCTCAGCCCCGGTTCCAGCAGGGGCTCTGTGTCCAACTTGTCCCCGTCTAGGTCGGGCTCGAAGTTCACGTTCAAGGTCACCAGCACCCCCATGTCCACGCCCGCCGCGTCCACCCCAATCTCCACTCCCCGTGTCCTCCTCAACCACCAAGCTGTGGGTCCCGCTTAACATATTATGTGCGACGCCAATGCTAACTTTGCCTCCAGCGCGTCGTCGTCCGCCCTGACAACGCCAGCCCCCCGGCGTCCCCTGCGCAGTCACCCCGGCTGCCCTCTGCCAACTTGAAAGTAAGTCAAGTTATGCCTATTCTTCTCTTATCATTCAATTGCTAATTAACTATGCCAGGTGAGAGTCATTAAGTTCTACACCACCACAGCGCACTCCCGAGATGCCGAGTAAAGGTTGGCACATACATGGCACGTCGTGGAATCTCGCGCGACCACTTACTTACTTGCCTGTGCACCAATGCACAGCCAACATATGCACTGGGTGCCCCGGCGCAGTTTATAAGCAGACAGAGGTTATGAGTTACTCCTTGGACAACATGTGCACCTAGTACGTGGCCACCTACTAGTCTCGCACGATTTACTTACCCATACTCATCGCAGCGTGGGTGTGCAAACTCTATTCACTGACGCCGCGGATACGACCACACGTGCCCTGCACCGTGCAGATTGGCAGCTGCTTGTTTTTTGACCGAATCATTTTTGCGGATGATAGTGTGTACTTGTTCTCCATGGTGGTTGGGAAGGTACCTAGGATATTAGGATATTGGTTTACTTTATTGTAGTTTCATAGCTGTTATGTTGTATGTAGGCTTTAATGGATTTTCGTTGTCCCAATACCATCTTTTGTGAAGCAAATGAAATCTTAATGGTCTCTGAATGCATGCGAATCAGTGCGAATTTGACCCAAATTTTGCAGAATTGGCAAATGCACGATAGGATTCTCAGAATTCGATTTGTGGACCATTTGGTCAAAATTTTGCAGAATTGAACCAAATTCTACTAATTCGGCCGAATTGGTCTAGATTCAGGAAAGAGGTTTTTCCTGATGTGAGTTGCAGCAGAATTTTGGTTCCGCTTTGCGGTTGGATACGATCTTTCGAAAGTATCCGTATTTGGAACGACGTGCTTGGAAACCCCCTTGCCCTCCCCCACAATGACATCCCAAAAAGGTAACTGCTTACAAAGACGATAAGATAACGCTACCGCTCAATGTTTTCAAGTCCGTGTATGTATTATGCGTAGTGAGAAGTAAAAAAAAATGTTTGTCCGTCGAAACTGAGTACCGCCAGCTATTCGGCCGAAGCCGCGGGTCTAGCGCGGTAAAACATGGCACTGCCGGCTGATTTGTCCCACGTCGAAGGCGCCGGGCCTCGTGTCGACCTCGCCCTCTTCTCTTTCCCAAGACACGCCCTCGCGAGACGCAAAAATGACGCTCCCTCGCGCTGCAACGTTTGGAGCATGCGCTGGTCCCGGAATTGGCGCTGAAACTTGAGCCCCTTCGCGAACTCAAGAATCACGTCGATCTCCTCGTCCAGCGCCTCGACAAATGTGCGCTGGTCACCGTCTGGCTGCGTATCCACCAGGCCATCGTCGTCGTCGTCTTCCGAGTCGATCGACGCGTCCGCAGCCGAGTCCACGCGCGTCATTTCACCACTCGTGTCATCAGAAGCCTGTTCTGGCGCCGAAGCATCCGACAACAACCGCAGCGATGGATGCGTCCAGAACGGTGCTGTGCGCTGTCGCTTCACCTCCAGGAAGAACACAGGCGGAACCGGCGCGAGGCCCTGTACGACGTGTTTGCAGAGGAGGAAGCGGGAGACCGCGAGGGATGGACAGGTACATATCATTTTCTTCACGTCCGTTTTGTACGCAGGGTTCACGGGGAGCGTAATAGGTGTTTTCTCGAGCCGCCGCCATGTGCGCTTGAAGTCCTTGCGCCAAGAGGGCAGCTCTCGATAGCGTCCCGTATCGGTAAGCAGCCGGTCGAGTTTTCGATAAAAGGTCGGCGCTAACTTGACGATTAATATCCAGGCAAGCAAATCACAGCGCGGCATGTGGAAGTGGTGGAGGAAGTCGTGCTTGACACGGCGCCAGCTGCGTAGATGGTGAGTCAATTGCTTCACATCGGAAGCACGTACTTACTGGCTTTCCAGAATCATCGTCGTCTTCAAAACCGGTATTTCTGGATGTACAGACCGTGCCCAGAGCTCCCAGCGTGAGCTCCTGTACCAATTTTCCCAAAGGTACGCCCAGACCTCGCGCAATTCATGCTCCACACAAAACTTATACATCTGGGACACTGCCCAGCGTTTGATTCCTTCAGGACTTGGCTGCGCGTAACCCGGGAGCTGTGGATGAGCACAATAATGCTTCTCCATCATCGTGATAATGGGATCGCGGAACCTGGCTGGGCAGAAGGTGCGCCTCGTCCGTTTCTCTTGCTCCTCCTCGTCCTCACTCTCACTCGCAGACGGTGCCTCGTCTGCTCCCTTCTGCCGTTCCTTCGTCACCTTGGGTGCTGTTGTCCCCGTAACACGCGCCTTCATCGCGCGCGCGAGGATCTCAGGGTCTGCCGCCTCTCCAAGTGTGCTGGTGGGCTTCGTAACCCGTCCGGCTCGAGTCTGCACACCGATGGGAGTCTCGTTTTCCTTCCCCGCTCCACCACGACCCGGCGGCATGTTGGGTGGAGCCCCACCGGTCCGAGCTTGCACGTCCTGATTGCTCTTATGGGCAACGCGCGCTCCGGGTGCGGCCTCCTCCCGCGCAGCATCCACATTCCTCTCGGCCGGTCCTGTTGTGTGGGTAACGGCGGCAAGAGGTGGACGCGCTAGTAGCGTGATGCGCAGGCCGTTTGTGACTGTAATGGTCTGCGGCTGCTGCGAGGCGGCTATGACAGGCGGGGTGATATCTGGCATGCCCCCTTCGTACTCTCCGCCGTCGGCCTGGCCCAACGGAATGAACACGACATCAATGAAGGAGAATTCGGCGTGTGCGCGACCGGGATCATACGGTGTAGTCGTTAACTTCGCATTTGCGAGCCGGGTGCGTACAGCGCGGCGAAGGTGCCACCAACACAAGCTTATCTTCGCATCCCAGACGTCCTTCAGCATCTTGATCTCCGCCATGTCCTTGTCGACGTGCGTGAATTTTGCAATGATCCCGTACGTGTCACGGACACATTTCGCCCACGCTGTAAGCGCCTTGGTACGCTTGCCTTGATCTATTGACGACGCCGTGGATAGAAGCAGATACGACACCGGGAACCCGGCCCCGTCGTGTTCGCCCATTATGCTGTACAGCTCAAGGTGCTTCGAGTTTGTGTTATCTGTGCCCTGCCGTTAGTCTCATCTTCCCTAATCAGGAAATGTGCACATACATGTCGCGTCGACTCCAACTTCGACAATTTTTCCCTCCAACGGGGTCGCAATCTTCTTCATCCCCCAACAGATCATGTCCACACCTTCCGGGACGTCCTGCGGCTCGAAAATATCGACATGATCTGTATGTTCTTCGAGCAATATCTTCGTCGACAGGAGCTGATCGTTGTCAAAACGCCAGAAGGGTTCGCTCATCTCCATCCAAGCTCGGTGGATTTGCGCAGCCGTAACTCGGGGGAAGGCAGCCTGGACTTTGGTAACCATCGCCACAGGTGTAAGCCACTCGACATTGTCCCGAATCATGTCCAGCGCTTCCGGGGGCATCGAGACGTCTTCGTAACTGATGTGTTTGCCAGCGTGCTTCAGCTGAACAGTTACGTCGAGTTTTTCTTCATCGTCCTTCTGTGCCCGGCAGCTGATAAATAGTTTACTCTGACAGGGAAACCTCTTCATCCCCAAAGTATCGCGGTTACGGATATCGGGGTTTTGCGAAGCCTTTGATTTTTTCTTGCGCGCTTCGTCCTGACTGCACCAGTAGCGTGTGCGATGCCCGCTCTTAAGCTTCTGATGGTCTTTGATGCTGATGCATTCTGTCAGTATCAGTTTACGCGATGTACGATATGTTTACTCACGTAAATCGGAAGCCACTGAGCTTCCAGATCTCTTTCGCAACCATCTCAACGCGGGCGCGTGGGGAGACCATCGGATCCATAAGAATGGGGTACGTCCCGTGGAAATCCACTGCCTTCCCTGTCTTGAATTCGGCCCTCAAAGCCTCGCAAAAGCTTTCGGCATCCAGGAAGGTCTCGATGGCCTATTTCCAAGTCAGATATGTCATAGGTGGACTCCTTTGGTACGTACCCGACTCGTATCATTGTCGCGCTCATACCCACACATGTCATCTTCAGACTCGACACCTTCCTCAGCATTCCCTCGGGTGTGGGTGCCGTCCTCGGAGGATGTGTCTGTACGTGGACGGGCAGTGGGTCTGCTGTCAGCACTGCCAATCGAAGCCCTCCGCTTTCGGCATGTAGTGGTGTTGGTAGACTCCGCTTTGGCCGTCCTGCGTTTCTTTTGGGCGTTCCTATTATATTCCTTGCATTTATCGCAGTTGGTTTGCCCAATAGCAACCCTTCTTTTGCACCATGATTTGTTGCATTTTTTTGTGTTTGGAGGGTGCGCCGGTGGCTCAGGAGAGGATTCCATAAGAGACACAAACGGAAGAGGAGATTTGTTGATGCGCCTGCGCGCTGTTTGCACAAGTTTATGACACGTGCTGATTAGATATGCCTTTTTAGGCAATGTCATTGTGGGGGAGGCGTGGGTCAGTTCGTGCTTGGCGCCGGACGAAGAGCTTGAGGCACTCTACGAGTCGTATGTGCTCGAAAATCCCGCCATGCACAGCACCATGCTCAACCATGGACTTGGCAAAGGAGGGCTACTGCGCCGACCTGGGGACTCTCCCTTGGATCTACCGCTTCCTCGTCGTCACCCTTGTCATCGCTCCCGCTGACGACGATGGTCAATCCCCCTGGACCGACGCCCTGTACGCCGCCATCGCCTCCTGCGCCCCCTGCTTTGCCTACACGCCCGACGCGGACGCACCCGAAAGCCCGCGCACATCGTACGCCATCCGCTGCGTCCGCGCCGGCAAGCTCGAGGGCCTCCTCGCCGACACACACCGACACCATCTCCGTCCACCCACACCTCGGGTTGCAAGGCCGCCACCGCGCGCAGCGTAACACATACCGTCCTCAGATGCAGCCTCTTCGGCCGTCCAGCTCCCCACCAATACCGATGCCCCCGATCCGCTGCGGAGAGCACGACGAACTGCCTCTTCAGCACTGCCATCGACGTCTTCACACCCGGAGCAGAGAGGTGCCGGGCAGAGGAATATAGGTTGTCAGTGCCTGCAGTATGTCCCGTCTCACTTCTTGCCTTTCCGCTGTCCAATCAGACTTCTACGCCTAGATACCCGTGGTGATGTACCACATCACGCACGCGCCGATGTAATCCTCCTGCACTCGCACCTCGATCACATCGACGCCGATGTCCCGCGCCGCGCGGGTGGAGGACTATAGCGGGTAGCGCCTGCGGTGCGTGCCGTCTCGTTTCTCGCCTTTCCGCTGTACACTCACACTTAGACACCTAGAGCCCCGTGGTGAAGTACCACGTCACCCACGCGCACGCAAGGGGAGATGCGCCGCACCGCCTCGCCGATGCAGTTTTCCTCCACTCGCACCTCAGGCCCCGCTGTCGCCGCAAGCCGATTCCCCGACCCGCTGCACCGCCCCGCCGTGCGTCCAGACCTCTTCTTCAGCACCGCCATCAACGCCTCCACGCCCGGGCTCTCCGCCTCACCGCGGCCATCGCGCTCGACGCCAGCGAGTGCGGGCTATACCGCGACTCGGCTTCGTGCATGCCCACGACCATACTGACTCGTGCGCAGTCGAGCGCTACCCGCGATAGCGCTTCTAGCCAGCGTCCGCGTGGTCCGACTCGCTGGGTGCCCTGATCTCGGCCCATCCCGTGCGTTCAAGATTCCGGAACCGCTGTGGACTCGCGCTCTCCTTCTCCCGCGCGTGCCGCCGAGTCGTCGTGTCCGCTCCGTTCGGCGTTGTCCAGCGCACTCGGAGCTTGGCTCGCAAATGCTGTCAACTCGAGCGAGAACTGTGGTGAAGCTCCAGCGAGCGTGAGCGCCCTTCGGCCGTCCCGCCTGCGCGAGCGTGCCCCGGCCTTCGCGCGCGCGCCGACGTACGGACGTGGGCTTGGCGTTGCGCGCGCACGGACCACGGACCGTGTCTCTTCGTCGTGTAGCACATTCACGCAGTCTGCGCGTGATGTCAGACGCGGCGAACGGACGGGACATGTCTGCTAGCACGGGCACGGGGCGCGCTGTTCTCCTCCTCGCCCATCTGCGCGCGCCACGTATCAACGCCGAGGCCTCGCGCCGCGTGGGTGGAAGAGCATACGCGGTGTGCGTTTGCGGTGCGTCCCGTCTCGGTTTTTGGCTTTGCGCTGTCCGCTCACACTTAAGCGCTTAGATCCCCATGTAATGTACTGCGTCACCCCCGCGCATGCAAGGGGAGATGCCGCGCTGCCTCGCCGCGCACGCGCCGCCCCGCACACACCGAAGCACATCTCGCTCTCGGGCGGCCTCTTCGGCCTGCACGTCGCGACGCCGTCACTCTCGACCCGCTGCACCAGCCCGCGCCTGCGCCGCACTGCGCCGCGTCGGACAGCACTACGGGCCTCTTCTTCGGATGAGCTCTCCGCGGAGCACCTCGACGCCGAGGCCGCGCGCACGAGGAGATGCCCCGCCTCGCCGCGGGCGGCGGCCGCCACTACGAGGGCTTCCAGTGCCGTGGCGTCGACGCACCGAGCCCCTCGCAGCACCGCGTGATCCCCGTGCACACCCCTAATGACGACGACGCCTCGGCCGAGACAGCGGCACCTCCACGCGCCGCACCCCGCGCGCAGGCGGGCATGGACGGCTCGCGCTCCTCCGGCCTCTCGCGCTCGAGCGGGCGGTCGTCCGGCAACGAGGGCGCGCCGAGTCCGCGCACGGGTGCATTTCGTGGTGCGGGTTTCTCTGCCGATGGGGGCCCATGGGACGACGCCGTTCCGGGAGAGGGCAAAAAGTGCAAATCAGCGAGTCGAAGCGGTCGTCCACGCTGCACTCCCCGCCGCCTGCGACCCCCAGGTGTACACGACGCGGAGGGCGGCGTTATTCGACGTTACCCGGTGGTCGAGATCGAAGTCGATTTGTGGTGGATTTGCGGGAGGACGGAGGACGGCCGGATGTGAGTCTATCAACCACTATGAGTGCTTCGGACGGATCGGTGGGGGCACGGGGATTCTTATTTACGCGATCATACGATGATACGATAGGACTGTTTATGCGTTTCCTGCTGCGGGGTAATCTCGGATGGTAGTCTGCAACGAATCAGAGCCCCCAAGATCGTATTAAGTTTGTTTGCTTGAGTGGGCGACATTGCCGCGCGCTAATCCTCACACATATCCATGTCGCAAAGCTACTCGTTACTCGGTAGGTGCACTGCGACGTCCATCGGAGTTCCTCTTCTGAATTGATGTCTCCCCTAGTTCAACGTGCAGACAACATCCCTTGGGCGCCAGGCCCGCTAAAGCAAAAGGCCCCACACCTCCATCTCAAGATCTATCTAGACGGCATTCGCATCCTTCGGACCCGTACGGCGGAGCGGGGGCTGGAACCCAAGTGGGACGAGACCGCGGCCATGTGAGTCGAGCTGCACGATCCCTGTCTCGATCCTTCTTTATCGAGCTTCTTTCCAGGTCGTCCGTTAACCCTTCAGCCGTCCTCTCTCTTGGACTTTACCATGATACTTCAGTCCCCTTCAAGGGAGACAGCTGCCTCGGCGTCCTGGAGATCCAGATTAGTGCTCTGTTAGACCTGTGCAGCGCGGACGGAGGGGATGCAGGTGCGTATCGTCCAATCATTGTGTCCCATCTCTTACAGGCAGCACCAGTTGTCGGCCTGGAGCTTCGGGGTGTCAAATCTGCTTCCAAGGGCAAGCCTGCCGGCACCCTGTATGTCTGTCTGAAAGCCGTTGAATCTGTCATTGTACTCGACCGTGCAACAGAGAACATCAAGAATATGGGACTTGATGCGAGTGCTTCTAATAAGGTCATCAACACTGCAGACACTATCACGAATGCTAGTGAAGCTGGAGGCACCCTTATCTCAGGATTGGAAGCGGTGATCACCAAGCTCGATATGATCGTTCGCGTAGGGGATGAGCTCACCAAGGTGACTCTTCATTGTGATCCACATACAAACATGTCTCACTCACATACATTGAAGATACACCCGTATGCCCATGCAGCATGGTTGGTTCTTACTTCTGTTTACAAGGTACAGAATATCATATTTTTTGCTTCACACATGCTGAGTGGATACCTAGGTGGTGAAGACACAGGAAGCAACAGATAATAAACTCCTCAAACTGGTCCAGACAATGGTTGAGGTTTACTTGTATGTGGAGGAAATTGGATTCATTTCTCAGAAGAAGAAGGGGCTTGAAGAAACTGTCTTGGGGATAGTGAAGCAGACTGCTGAATGTGCCATATTCATCCAGGAATACACTGGGAGCGGATTCTGGAGTGCGTGCTGTTTATTACTATATTACAGACCCTTATGTAGATTCTCCACAGACCGAGCTGCACAAGGCCTTTGGTCAGGAGCAAGTGAGAAGATAGATGAGCTTACTGCAGTTTTCATCAAGCTCAAGGGTTCATTTGATACTGGTGTGGCTATTCAAACAGCTTTCCTCTCCACAGAAATTTTTGAAAAAGTGGAAATTCTTGGTGATTACACATTCATTTGTCCCTACTCTAATATGCTAATACTTGAGTGCAGTTCAATCAGAGATGCTTCAGCATCTGAGTCCCATGCTGATGAATGCATCCTCTCGTCCTGAATGCCTCCCAGGAACACGTCAGGAAATCTTGGACTCCATTATTGAGTGGGTCATGGTCCCATCCAGCTCTGCAAATGTCCTCTGGTTATCTGGTGTTGCTGGCTCAGGCAAAAGCACAATATCAACAACCATTGCTGAATCATTTCGTGCACTACAGCGCCTGGGAGCATTTCTATTTTTTGACCGAAATGATCAAAGGGGAAATGACCTGAGTGCAGTGATTCATACAATTGCACACAAGCTGGCACTCCTTAACCCTCATCTCCGAGCTGCAATATGTGATGCTATCAAGGTTGACCCAGGTGTGGTGAATGCACCAATCCACACCCAATTCAAGAAACTATTGTTCAACCCACTAGTCTCTGCTCAAAGTCTTATCCAAGGCCCCATTGTCATTATTCTGGATGCCCTGGATGAATTTGGGGATTCTAGCTCACGTGCAGCCTTGGTCTCTCTCCTTTCACATGATTTTCTGGAGCTTCCACCCCTCTTCCGCTTCTTCATCACAAGTCGCCGAGATTCAGACATTGTAGAGGGATTCCAATGTCAGCTTGCTGAAAAGCATCTTGACATTGGAACACCATCAAGCACCACTGATGTCATGTCCTTCCTTCGTTCACAGACTGATGATATCAGGAAACGAAAAAACCTGGGAAAAACATGGCCTGGGGAGCAAAACATCCAGATACTGACTGACCTTTCTGCTGGGCTCTTCATTTGGGCATCTACTGCCATAAAATTCTTGGATGCCTACCATCCAGCACAGCGGCTCCAAGCCTTGATGAGCAGTGGTTCCAACCAAGGATTCAATCTTGATAGCCTGTATGCTGTAGCTCTTCAACATTCTGGCCCCTGGGAGGATGAAACCTTTGCCTCAGATGCACATGCTGTTCTAGGTGCAGTCATACTTGGTAGAACACCGATGAGCAACTGCACCATTGACAGACTGCTGGGCTTAAAGGAGGGCAGATCATCAAGAACTGTGCTGGAATATCTTGGCTGTGTCATTCAATGGAGTCCAGGCCAATCTGCTCGAACATTGCATGCCTCATTTGCAGATTATATTGTGGACAAAACCCGCTCTGGGAAAGAGCCATGGTTCCTTGATACCAGAATTCAAAGCCATGCACTCTCTGTTGGATGCTTGCAGGTGCTGAAGAATGATCTTCGATTCAACATATGTGAGCTTGAGGATTCACATCGCAGTAATGCAGAGGTCTTGGACCTATCAAGCCTCATATCTAGGTTCATCCACCCTGCTCTGTCATACTCCAGTGAATTTTGGGCTGCTCACCTTGAAGATGTGGATTTTGATCCTATCATACTTGCTGAGATCAAGCAGCTCATGGAGACACAACTCCCTTACTGGCTTGAAGTTCTGAGCCTCACACACCAGGTTGGGGCAGCCTCAACTGTCCTAACAGCTGCAGGAAGATATGTGCAGGTGAGAATCAGATAGAGCCTGAACCATTTTACTCACCTAAATATGACAGGGCCATGACCAGAAGCTGGTAGAATTTATTGCTGATGCAAAGAAATTTGTGACAGCATTTGCACCTGCTATCCTGCAAAGTGTACCACACATCTATCTTTCAGCAATTCCCCTTTCTCCACACAATTCAATCATAGGGCAACAATATTCTGCTTTTTTCCCACACACTCTGCATTTCCACGGCCCATTGGGAGATAAATGGCCTGACATCCAGGCAGTCTTTGCTGGACACAGAAGTGGGGTAAATTGTGTTGTGTTCTCACCTGATGGCACAAATATTGTTTCTGGGTCTGATGACTACACAGTGCGAGTGTGGGATGCTCAGACTGGCCACACTGTTGCTGGGCCATTTGAAGGGCACACCCATTATGTCCGCTCTGTTGCTTTCTCACCTGATGGCACCAGGATTGTGTCTGGGTCTTCTGACTACACAGTGCGAGTGTGGGATGCTCAGACTGGTCACACTGTTGCTGGGCCATTTAAAGGGCACACCAGTCCTGTCTACTCTGTAACTTTCTCACCTGATGGCAAAAGGATTGTGACTGGGTCTGATAATACAGTGCAAGTGTGGGATGCTCAGACTAGCCACATGATTTCTGGGCCATTTGAAGGGCACAGTGATTGGGTCCGCTCTGTTGCTTTCTCACCTGATGGCACAGGATTGTGTCTGGGTCTGATGACCACAGTGCGAGTGTGGGATGCTCAGACTGGCCACTGTTGCTGGCCATTTGAAGGGCACAGTGGTTGGGTTACTCGTTGCTTTCTCACCTGATGGCACAAGGATTGTGTCTGGGTTGCTGACCACAGTGCGAGTGTGGGATGCTCAGACTGCCACACTGTTGCTGGCCATTTGAAGGGCACAGTCGTTGGGTTACTCTGTTGCTTTCTCACCTGATGGCACAAGGATTGCGTCTGGGTCTGATGACAGCACAGTGCGAGTGTGGGATGCTCAGACTGGCCATACTGTTGCTGAGCCATTTGAAGGGCACAGTGGTTGGGTTCACTCAGTTGCTTTCTCACCTGATGGCACAAGGATTGTGTCTGGGTCTGCTGACCACACAGTGCGAGTGTGGGATGCTCAGACTGGCCACACTGTTGCTGGGCCATTTGAAGGGCACAGTCGTTGGGTTAACTCTGTTGCTTTCTCACCTGATGGCACAAGGATTGCGTCTGGGTCTGATGACAGCACAGTGCGAGTGTGGGATGCTCAGACTGGCAACACTGTTGCTGGACCATTTGAAGGGCACAGTAGTCGGGTCTGCTCTGTTGCTTTCTCACATGATGGCACAAGGATTGTGTCTGGGTCTGCTGATGACACAGTACGAGTGTGGGATGCTCAGACTGGCTATACTGTTGCTGGGCAATTTGAAGGGCACACCAAAACTGTTGGGTCTGTTGCTTTCTCACCTGATGGCAAAAGGATTGTGTCTGGGTCTTCTGACCACACAGTGCAAGTGTGGGATGCTCAGACTGGCCATGTTGCTGGGTCATTTGAAGGGCACACTAGTCAAGTCTGCTCTGTTGCTTTCTCACCTGATGGCATGAGGATTGTGTCTGGGTCCGATGACAGCACATTGCAAGTATGGGATGCTCAGGCTGGCCACACTGTTGCTGGGCCGTTTGAAGGGCACACCAATTGGGTCCGCTCTGTTGCTTTCTCACCTGATGGCACAAGGATTGTGTCTGGGTCTTTTGACCTCACAGTGCGAGTGTGGGATGCTCTGAGTGGCCACACTGCTGCTGGGCCATTTGAAGGGCACACCAAGTATGTCTCCTCTGTTGCTTTCTCACGTGATGGCACAAGGATTGTGTCTGGGTCTGCTGATCACACAGTGCGAGTGTGGGATGCTCAGACTGGCCACACTGTTGCTAGGCCATTTGAAGGGCACATCAATTCTGTCTGCTCTGTAGCTTTCTCACCTGATGGCACAAGGATTGTGTCTGGGTCTGCTGACCACACAGTACGAGTGTGGGATGCTCAGACTGGCCATGTTGCTGTGTCATTTGAAGGGCACAGTAATCAGGTCTGCTCTGTTGCTTTCTCACCTGATGGCACAAGGATTGTGTCTGGGTCTGATGACAGCACAGTGCAAGTGTGGGATGCTCAGACTGGCCACACTATTGCTGGGCCATTTGAAGGACATACCAATTATGTCCGCTCTGTTGCTTTCTCACCTGATGGCACAAGGATTGTGTCTGGGTCTTGTGACCACACAGTGCGAGTGTGGGATGCTCAGGCTGGCCACACTGTTGCTGGGCCATTTGAAAGACACAGTATTTCTGGATCAGATACAGTCCTGCCTGGCCTCCCTGATTTGCCCAGATCAGTAAGTAAAATGCTCCCACTCTTCACCCTTATCTGATATATTTCTAGATTAATAATCAGCAAGGTCCAACATCCAGCAAATTGAGTGATTACCCAACATACAAAGATGGATGGATGTTGAATCCCCCATCTGATCTCATTTGTTGGATCCCTCCTTGGCTTCGTGAAGGATTGTATGCTCCAAGAAATACACTTGTCATCCATCGGCGTGGAGCAACCAAACTTGATTACACTGACTTAGTCCATGGCACTGAGTGGCAGAAGTGCATTGATCCAAAGTTCAGGGCTCCCAAATACTCGTTGAGGTAAGGCAGTTTCCTCCTGTTTTTATCTTATATGCTTATTTTCTCTCATAGGTGTCAGAATGAGTAGTGTAGTCACAAGAAATTCTGTTTCATTTGTCTTGTAATTTGAGATATAGTGTTTCACATGAATAGTCTCCTTTGATCTTGTATTTTTCAGATACAATGAAGTTCTTTCATTTACAGCCCCAATTATTTTAATTTCCAAAAATAGTTGTTGTCTACCAGGTAAGGTGGAGACACAGCACACATCGCTGGCCACTATTAAGATTCTATGAACAGGTGCAACCCAAACAACAAGTTGTGCAAGAATCAGTGGATTGATCTCTTAGTCATGGAGATGATAAGCCACAGAATTTTGATGGCCTAGGAAATGGCACTTTTGTGTTTTCAAGGACTGCACACCTTTATCTTGGACTGTGCACTCTCAATTACAAGGGTTATTGCGAGCTCTGAACAGTTAACTGAAGCTGTTAGACACGTGTTATGGTTCCTGTCCTCAACCTTCCATGGTCATCAGCTTCATGCTGGCAATCCAAGGGGTCTTCGACCATATTCCTCAGGCATCCCACTCCGAAGACGTCTCCCAACCACTGCCTCTCCTATCAGATTTCCCCAACATGCATACTGTGCCCCTTTAAACTACTAATTTTCACATTCTTTCGAGGCTGGGGATATTTGGGACCTGCTCCAGGTATGTTAAACTATCTTACCTTCTCATGCACTAAGCTTTCTCTTTCCAGCCTGGCTTTAATTGCCTGCGGAAAGAAAGCCATCTTTTGTGGATGAGGTCCCCCTTGCGCTTACTGCAAACAAAGTGGTGTGCCATGCTGTTCGTTTCTTTTGGAAGCAGAGGAGGCCAAACAGGTGCACAATGAATTGGGCCCCTACATTGACCTTGGCAACAGCCATAAGTTTGCAGCCCCCTTTTATTCATTGTACTTGATTAAATTACAGACACTGAGTTCATGGTCGAGAGCACCCTCACTGCTCATCACTGTGCCATACAGATGCAGTACTTGGTGATTGAGGCAACTGCGGCTTTCGATCATGAGTTCAAATATCTCGTTCATCACATCAAGACTGTTGTCAATGCAGTTGGCCTTGAGGATTTCCATGGCCAGTTCACCAACTCAGGCAGCGGCTGCGACCTGGTCGAGTTCCTTAACAACCAAGTCGCATCCTACAACAACCAGGTCAGCATTGAGAACAACTTGCATAAAACTGGGGATCCTGCCTCTTGTCCAGGAACTCCCCTTTGTGACACAGGGGGCAACACCCATGGCCAGGGGTTCATGGCATCTGATCGGCCGAGGACCGACACTTGCAACGGCCGCGGTCGCACATTGTCTTTGTTGTGCGAGTGGATCACCGGGTAGGCATTCCAGACTGATGTAGATCACGATTAGATCACAATGCCACCATGTTTCTTGACTTACATCCAAAATACATCCTTTCCACTCCTACTGCCTGGCCTTCTGCGGAATTTTCATTTAAACTTGTCCTCCTACTGGCTCTTTGGATGCATTATTTTCTGACATAACATATTGGCTCACTCGGAGACATCACAGTTCTTCCGAATCAATTCTGGTCGGATCAAACAGTAGCTGTGTTCCTGCAGCCACTCGGAGGCGCTCGGAGCTCCGTCTCACATGGTTCTCGGTTACCGGCTCGGTTCAAATTCTTCCCAGTTCTCACGAATGTGTGAATGTCAGACAAAACTCTGTCCAGTTCGGGAATTGAAGCTCTGGCCCATGACAGATAAATATCAATGGAGCAGATCTCCGCCCACCTTTTCCCTTAGCCCTACCATGGGCGCGAAAGTTATCTGCACCTGTCCTGACTGTATCCTCCGCTGGGTCGTTGTTGATGGACAGCGGAGACCAGGGAGGAAAGTTAGCTCACAAATCCGCCGTCGCCACGAAATATCAGCAGCAGTCAATTGATCCCCAGATTTTCCGACAAAGCCAAGCCCTGTGGGCAGAAAAGACCTGGATGAGGACGATGATGAAGCTTATACTTTTGGTAAGCCTGAAAACCCCCAGGGTGAGTGTCATGGGCTCGGAGAAATTCCATGCATTGATATATAGGATGCTCAGATATTGTGATCAACACCTCTTTGCTCATCCAGATGTGTTCTGCTCTGGTGATATGGCTGAACTTGAAGGCTGGCATTAGCCGTGACACAGCAAACACCATTCTAAAGGCTCTCCAATTTATATTATCCACCACTCTGGAGATTGTGCAGCTAGCTTTAGTGGCTCATGGGATTCCTTTGCGACTCCCAAAGCTCCAGATTCCACAGGACATCTGTACAGCCTACAGCAATCACACCAAGGAGCCAGACATTGTCCGGACACCATGCTGTCCAAAGTGCTACACACTTTACCCTTCACTGGCAAGCATGCCAGAGCATTGTACTGCAAAGGTCTCAAGGAAATCACACATAAGCTGCAAGGCAGAACTTTGGCGGACTCAGCAATTGGGAAAGGAACATAAACGGGTTCCAAAAACAACATTCAATACACAAATATTTGAATCATGGTTCGAATGGTTCCTCTCTCGCAAATCGATAGAAGAGCATTTGGAAAAAGCTTTCCATTGGACTCCTTCTCTCGATGATGAAGATATGTTCGATTTGCAGGACAGTCCCCGCTGGAAATATCTCAAAAGCCTGGGCAAGGATAAATATAATCTGGTGTTTGGCCTTTATATTGATTGGTTCAACCTGTGTTCAAATAAGTTGGCAGTAGTCTCGGCTCCAGACGTTTGGGTGCGTGCGGTCCGCCGGACTGCCGGGCCGTCGGAGATTGAAAAAATGATGGACGGAGTGGGCACCCAAACGTCTGGTGCACTTCGCTCACTGTTCCCACCCATCGAGTCACACCCACTTTGTTCTCTTCACTATACCATATCCCTGGCCACAAAATCTGTTCTGATATCATTAAATTGATTTCAATCTGCATATTCCAAAATCCTAGATTTTTTCTGGCTCTTTTGAAGCTGTTGTGGCTCGGACAGCGTAAGGGCATAATTTCTGCTCATTCAGCAGCAGTGGTCCAAATTCCTTCCACAAAAAACTTGAAGCACACCTCTGAGTTATATTGGATGAGAATCATAATATCCCAGCCAAACACTGGGCAGCCTGTCTTGCTCTGGGCATAGATTTGAGGATTTGTGACAAGGATTGTGTGACCCGATGGGGGGCATCACTATACGAATTGCCCCAGACGTTCTGGAGGGATCTCTGCACTTCATTTTCGACTCCGATGTTTGTTTGGCTCGGAAAGATCCGAAGGTTCTATTATTAGAAACAACACACGGTCTTATCCCTCCAGAACGTCTGGTAACGAGACTAAGTTGGCAGGTAAATCATTAAATCCCTGATCACTTTTGACACTCACACTCCAAATCAAGGAAAACAGGTTTCATGTGGCACAATTGTTCTTTATTGCCTGAATCTTCCACCCGATGTTCGCTACTTGCCAGAGAATGTTTTCATCGTGGGATTGACACCGTCTCCCAACAAGCCCAAGGCCACAGCTCTAACAAATCTATTGGATCCCCTCATGAAGACAATTCTCTCCTATTACTTCCCTGGAAAGGTGGTTAGAACACACTCTCATCCTGAAGGGGTCAATGTCACAGCCCGAATTGTGCCTCTTATAGCAGATCTGCCTACTGCCAGGGAGGCTGGCGGATTTTTATCTTATTCAGCCACAATGTTTTGCTCGTTTTGTCTCCTCACAAAAGATGAAAAGCACCGACTGGACTACTGGAATTGGCCCAAGAGGATAGGCTCTGTTGTGCTTAGGCAAGCAAGGAAGTGGTTTAGACAACCGACTTGAACCAAATGAATTGTTGAAGAGAGGAAAACTGGTGTACGTGGATGCTCGCTGCACGTTCTGACATACCGAGATCTGGTTAATGACACAATATTGGGTTGGATGCACAACTGGCTTGAAGGTGTGCTTGAGCATCAACTCCGTGTACTCTGGGGCATAGGGCGAGATGCTCAACGAACCAAAGCTCTTGCAGAGCTAGATGCGGATGACGAGGATCTGTGGACAGATGATGATGTATCAGAGGCTGGCGGTGAGGAGGATGCTCAGGAAGTAAGGGAGGATGAGGAGAACTTTGACCCCCATGAATTTGCAAAATGGCGAGAAGACTATTTAAGGGCTACACAGTCCGATGAGGAGCATTCAGACAATGAGGATGACAACACCCCAAGAGGAACTCCGGCACCAGAATTCGATGATCCGATTTATGGCCCGACATCTCAAGCTACTCCTGTCCCTGAATCTCCTGCTCCAGATGAGCCAGATGTTGACAGCGATGAAGAATTTGAAGATGTTGCCATACATGGTTCCTGGAAATTTACCTCTGAGAGATTGGAGAGAATCCGCCAGCGCATAAAAGAAGTCTCTCTTCCTACATGGGTCACCCGCCCACCAGGAAATCTCGGTGATAAGAAGCATGGAAAGTTGAAAGCCGAAGAATTTTTGACTCTTTTCTCTGTAATCTTGCCTCTCGTCCTGCCAGAGATGCAATTGGACGATGAATCCAGCTGACATGAGGCAATGTTTGACAGTTTCTGTCATCTCGTTGCAGCTACAAATATCCTGGCATCATTCAAAACTTCGAACTCTGCTGCAAATGCATTTTTGAACCATTATTATGACTACTTTTCCTCCATACAGACTCTGTTCCCGGATGTTGCTGTAGTCCCAAATCATCATCTTGCAATGCATAACGGCGACATTCTAAAAATTGGGGACCTCTGGCCAGCCAAAATGAATTTATGGGTGAACGCACTAATGGAATGCTTCAAAAAATCAAGACAAATGACCATCTCTTTAAGTTTTCTAGTCATTGTTTCAGTTAAATCCCCTCCTCATGGCTTTTAGATGATATGGATTATACTATGTTGAGGCAGATGGCTCGCCTGGGGCGCTTACTTGCTCGGAAACACGATGATGACTTGTGTGATCAGCAACATCCAGCACTGAAAACCCTTGACCATATCTTGGACCCTGAAGACAAGAAAAGGGCTAAAAAGCCCAAAGAGCTAGATGAGGCTCATTTGGCTCGCTTTCTGGCAAACAAAAAGCATGGAATGTCAGGTGATACGTACAACTTGATTCTCACATATCTGGCTGCAGTCAGGGAGCCCAAACTGAATTTCTGGGGTTCTTGGAACACCACCGGTGTGGTTACCCTCCCTGATCCGGACCATCGTTCCATGATTCTGCCTCCACGAGCCAAACAGTTGAGGACCTTCCAAGTTGACAGAAAATCATACAGCTGCAACTCCTCGAATTTGGGAAATAGTCTGATTGAATTTTACAACCCAATGTCCGATCAGAACCCGAAGCCCACCTTGCTCGGGGTTATCAACACAATTCTCAAAGCCTCTTGACGGCTTTTTGAGAACTTTCATCCTTGTCCGCAAGTATCATTGTCTAAACATCCAACCTCATCATGATCATCCAGAACTCCTCACTACAGTGGTGTACAAGGAACCCGAGCCAGGTCTGATAGTCATTGAGCCGAACCATATCATTACTGGTTTGACCTCATGGAAGAGAGGTACAGATATTTATGGAACTGATAAACCAGTCCTGGTTATGTGCTGCGCCTTAAACAGAGGCCATAGGTAGTTGGATGCCTCATAATATTGGGAGTTTTTTCAGACCTTCCACTGTTGAATCAGGTGTACTGCATATGCCATACTATTTTTTTCGCGGTTATTGGAATTTTGTATCTGAACTCTGGCATTAATTAATTGAGATATTGTTCCGATTGGTTGAATGTTATATTGAATTATGTTTCTTTTCATAAATCAACGTGAGACTTTTGGGACACAGAATCATTCTGTGAACCTTTGAACAGTCAATAAGGCTTTGAATACCCAGATATTTGTGGGCTGATAGGATAGAGGATGGCAGCATAGCACAGTCTCGAAGTCTGATTGCCTTTTGACCAAACTGATCTCACCCCGCATACTTCAAGACCCAGGATGTTTTTGTGGAGCTCTGGACAATTAATAACACTTCAGATACATGCTTTGGAGATACATGAATATTTATGCGCAGATAGGATCAAGGGTGGCAGAAATAGGGCTCCCTCGGACTCTGGTTGTCTTTTGTTTACAGGCCAAACTGATCTCACCCCGCATGTGCGTTTTGTGACCCAGAATTTTCTTGTGGAGCTGTGTACAATTAAAAAAGCTTCGAATACATCCTTCGGAGATGCATGAATATTCCTGCGCAGATAGGATTGAGGGTGGCAGCATAGTGCGGCCTCAAAATCAGACAAGAATGTCAATCACATGACAGTTATATTCTCCCCGAGCTGGATGAGGGAAAGTGTGGATCAGCTGGAATTAATATGAGAGACTCTACATATGTCCTACTTTGAAGATTCCAACCTACCTTTGCTTAGTAGTTAGGCCCTGACCTTATTTTCCAACAAACATTCTGCCGACAATTTTAACACATGATCATTAATATATTATGTGACACAAAGCTCAATGACCTGGACTGCTGGTAAAAATTGAGCTCAAGGACTGGGAATACACTACCAGCCCAAGTGTCGCATCATTTTTGCCATTCCTATCCCTGGGTTTTACACAAACCATTGAATAAGAATGAAACTCGAACACATGGGTACAAGAACATCTATGGGAAAGGTACACCGAATCAGTTCTACTAAACGCCACTCACCTCCTCATCCACCTCCATCTCCGAATCAGTATCCACCAAATTTATCTCCTCTTCTTCACCGACTTCACCGTCCTCAGCCCCGGAGTCTGATTGCGCATCAATCTCCTCCTGGGTAGGAATATTATACCGCTTCAAAACTTTGTTCCCGTACGCCCGCATGAATTCGGACTTGCCCATTTTCTTCCAAGCTGCATGCTCCAGGGAGAAGACGTATGGCTCGAGCGGAAACACAACACCAGTGTCAGCATACCGGGCACGTTCCTTGAGAGTGAGTGAATTGTAGAACTCTGGAGTAAAGAAGTCAATGGGGACATCGGGCGGCAACACCAGCGAAATCTTGGAGGCAGGGAAGAGGGGGTCATCGTGCTGGCGGACCTCAGGTTTCCTGGAGGCAGGTTAGCGATGTGATCGTCAACTTGAAGGATTGGACATACTTCTGACCAGGAACAGGATTACGAGCTCTATACTCATCTGACTTCACATCGAGCTCGGTAACAAAGAATTTACCGACAACTGAATTGCGCCCGGGCTTCTCACGAGTATGGCGGCCTTGCGTCGGGGAGTGTTCATCGTCGGAGTGCGCCTCTTTGACATAGGCCAAGCACTGAATGGGTTTCCGCAGCCCAAGTCGCTTAGCAGTCTGGAATCAGGTGACACCCAGCTGAAACAAGTGTAAGTTAATGTTGAAGTAAGAAGAAAAGACGTACTCGGGTGCAAGCCTTGAATGCGACACTGTTCTCAAGAGACTTGCCCAGGCTTCCCGGATTCTGCCGTTCCATCTTCGTCTTCTGCGCAATCGTTCCGAACATGAAATTATCGAACATGTCACCGAGGAGGTCGCCGTCCTGAGCGATGTGGTTGTCAACGTTCAAAGCGTAGAGGGCAAAGGAGGACAACAGGAATTGGAAGGCGGAAACAGCTAAGTGGCGGTGAAGTTCGTTGTAACGGGACTGCACCGGCCCCTCGACGTCGGGGATGTACCCTTTCAGACCAGCCTTCGAAACCATAGTAAAGACGGCGGCGAGATGGTTGGCAGGAATGCGAGCAATGTCGCAAGCAATGGGCCCAGAGATCGTTTTGGCATCCTTAATGAGCTTCGTGGCATGCTCAAGAGCCGCTTGCACAGCGGTTCCAGACTGGGAGATGAGATCTCGCATATGAGCGCGAATATCATCGACTTTGTCGAATCGTTTCTCGTACTGCGTGCAGGCCTCAATGGCGGAGGGAAGGACGTCATGCTGCGTGAGTAGACCGCACATTGCTCTAATCAAGCGCTGGAAAGCTTTCTGCGATGCTCGCCTGTTAGCCCTGTCCATAATGAACACGTAAGAAACGCACCTGAGTCGATTTTGCCTCCGGAAGAACCTCCTTTGAACGAATACCTCAAGGATTTCGTGCACGCTTTGGAGTTTCTGGGTCAGAACCATCCCCACTCTGCACGTTGTGTGATGCAGGAGAGCCGTCGGCCGGTGTCGCAGATCCTCCAGCAGATGCAGGGTCGGACGCGGTGGAGCCCCGGGAGCTCCAGTGCTCTGGGTGCCCGTGTGCGGCCTCTTGCGGGACGAACCAGGTTCAGCCGGGTCGCTCTCGGAAGGGCTGCCCCCACGCTTTCTGCCAGTCTTGTCTTTGGCCGCAAAGTGGGCTTTTGGCAACTTCGCCTTTGCCTTCCCTTTGGTGCTGGACTTCTTTCCCATTGACGGCATGAGTGCGAGATTGAGAGCGTAAGAGATACGATGAAAGGAATATGAAAGAGAGTATCTGAAAGAATCTAATAAAAAGCTGATCATTGATGTCCAGCCTCGAGGCCAGTGACAGCAGCGAGCGTGTCGGGTCGAGGACAGGAATATTAGAGAGAGGGTGTCGTGTGGGGCTCATCTTAGCCATCCATGTAGCCATAAGCGCAGACTAGCACTGCTGAAGGCATGGATGGCTGCGATTGGATTCACAGACATTCCCCAATTTCGATCCAAAGCGGGGTCTGTGGAGGAGACAATGCGGGAGCAACAAGAGTTTGATGGGGCATTGGTCCAGAGATGGAGTCTTTTGAGACAAGCTCACAAATGATGCAACGAGGGATGGGAGGAAGAGGAGAGACAGGAAGTAGCTGATCATGTGTGCGATCTGGCAATCATGGATGCTCAGGCCGCCAGCTCAGCCACGCCCAAGCCACGCCCATGGCAAGTGTCAGTGCTCCGCCGATCAAATGCCATGAACCCATGCCCACAGGTCTTGCCACCTGTGTGAGCCATTCATTGAGCCAGCAGTCAGGTGTCCAGGAGCCAAGGGAAGTGGGGCCATCGAGGATGAAAGGGAAGATGTCGAGAGGGGTGAACTGAATCCTCCTAGTTTGATGCCCCCATTTCTTCCCTTGCGTAGCATCGCACTGCCCTCTGGCACCTCTTTATTTTCTTGTTTTTACCAAGTCGGACACCTGTCCTACCATTTATATACTGATGTAGCAGCATCTGGAGAACTCTCTCTCTGTTTATGTAGTAATTTTTGGCAGTAGACACTACAATATCACATTGCCTTCTTCTCAAAACCTTTGTCTAAGTCCCAAGTTTGACTTGTGAATTGTGTTGTCCCTCAAGAGTCTCAACTCCAATCCTATTCTAGACAGATGTTTACCAAGTCCTTCCAGGAATTGTGGCTTCTGAACTGGTACTCAGTGATTCAAGATCAGATGTTTATCCGTGTTTGAACCCCCTGAGTCCCTTTATAAGGTCTTGGGTAGATCACCCAAAACTTGGCCTGCTTTTCTCAAACCATCTCCATGTCTGATTACCAGCCTACTCCATACCGTTGAAACAGTGATTCTAGGGTGGCAAGGCTAGCCATGCAGGAATGCTAGTTGGAGTTGGCTATGAACCAACTGACTCTCACTAAACACTCCACACAACTACACAACTCCTCCTCCTTAATAGTGTCACTGTATGTTTGTTTGGGGTGAAGACCAAGTATTAGGTCTCAGGAGAGAATGCTCTTTGTAGGATCGTTCACAGAAACGGAGATTGGTTTCCTAGGACAACTCAATCTACTCCTTGGAGTGGACTTAGTCTTGTAGGTTCGTAGTTTTAATGCACAGGGTTGGTCTTTTGGACTGGGTTTGTGGTTTGTGGGTCAAGTAGCTTTGGTTCTCTGGGCTCAAGGTTTGGTTCAATTCTCCAGGCTCAATGGGTTTGTTCGCAGGGCTCAGTTTGTGTCTCAGAGCTCAGTTTGGATCTCTGGGCTCAGGGTATCTTTCTCTGGGCTCAGGGTATATTGGTCAAGTCAAATCCAATACAATCCAAGTTTATAACACACAAATGAAAACTATATTGCAAGTAGAGAGTAACACGACTATTGAATATCACAAATATTCACGGGTATCTATTCGCGAATGGCGAATATTTGTATTCGTGAATAGATGTGGCTGTGTTATTCACGCGAATGCGAATATCAGTTTCTGGGAAAGTGGATATTCACGAATATTCATTGAGTAATCACCACGGAAATGACCCACTCAGAACCAACTCAGAACTAAAGGACTGAGACTTCTGCCTTCTTGCCATACTGCAGTAAACATAGATTGCATGAGATATTTCATGTTGAACACCTCATCATCCTGAAAGAAACCTGGTGGAGCGTGTCCTCGCCAATGTTGGAATTGCTGGAGACTGGTTGCAGGCTGGAGTAGTGTTGCCGTGACTTGGACTTGGCTGTCCTTAAGTTGACTTCGCTGACGCGACTTGAGTCAAGTTAAGTCGAGTTGGAACTGAGACTTGACTTGACTTGCAAGTCAGTGCAAGTCGACTAGAAGTCACTTGAGTAGACTTAAGTCGGGTCTTTGAAATGAGAATCTGCTAGAACCTCATACTAGCTCTACAGCCAATCTACAGCAGCAGAATGTGCCGCATTTGCAACTGACGATGGCCGTTCGGGTAATTTGATAGTGATGGCTGATCAATCATTCAACCAACAGAACAATCGTGTGTCAATGATGCACAGCTCTGTCTTAACGACAATGGACGACTACATATCGAAATCAATGAGCTCTGGGAGCTCATCCGAATCAACCTCCACAGGCGATGAGAGGTGCCAAGTGTCCCAAGTTGGAATGGATATTTTTTTCCAGCCATTTTATTGCGACTTGTTCAAAAGCTGGGGGATCTGTGAAAAAATTCGGAAAATGAGGATGCAAACTCTGTAAGAACTCAAGAAGACTATATTGTAAGCTCCTGAACAAATTTTCACCCCTTGGGTCTTTCTGAGCCTGGCAAGTTCGACCATTGGACAAGCAGAATGGCTGAAGTAAATATGTTGAATTTAGCATTGGCATGATGCCAGGGCCACCCAATATATATAGGATGACATTATCAAGATATATTTGAGTCAAAAGAAATTTATTTACATCGGGCCTGCTGTTGCAACTACCTGCAAGTTGGCGCAAAACTGTTCTCCATCTAGTCACGTGATTGCGCATCAATTCATGCATCGCACTTCAGTCGCGTCAAATGAGGCGCATCGGGGTGCCCCCAACTCGGCTTCTATTTTCCAATGTACCCATTTGACCTTTCCTTCATTCCATTTAACACCCACCAAGATGGTCATTGTTTTACCTCTGGCACAACTCCGACAGTATGTACATAGTGATTTCGGACAAAGTTCTGTCTACGCTGGACAAGCATTGGGGAATATCACATTTTTGCCTCCAGTCCTCTGCATCTTCCTTGTGCTATGATGGTCTTGGGGAAATTGGATTCCTGATGTGTCTTCCTCGCTCAAATAATGGGTTGTAAGATAAAGCAAGGAAACATGAGCTGTATACCCTCGATTTTAATTCATGTCAAGCTTCAATCATACAAGACATCCCCTGTCGCTGTGGATGCTCGGTCTCGAACCAGGTCCAGTTCTCCAGGCCGCAGCGGATCTGGATCCGATTCTCGGCCCCCATCTCGGCCTCATTCCAGATCCCGCCCAGCTCCTCCAACACTGACCGTCATTACACATACGGCGAAGTGATTTCGGAATGCCGCCCTCACACTTGATTTCACCTCGGCGAGCTGGAGTTCAGCCGACCAATCAATTGAAGATGAGATGAACCATTATATGACCAGCTCCCTCCCCGCAAGGAAGTCGACGGACATGGTCGGGTATTGGATGGTTCGGTGTCCCAATTGTTGATTGTTAACCACACCTGAATAATCTGCAGAACCACGGCAAAGCAACCTGGCCAAAAATATTTCATCTCTTTGCTGATTACGCCCCTATCCAAGCCACCTCAGTGCCTTCGGAACGAGTATTCTCGTCCTCGGCTGAGACAGATACTAAACGCCAAAACCGCACCAGTGCTGTGCTGATGGAGGCTCTGCAAATGCTCAAGTTTAATTACAAGAAATCGAGGCTCAACTTTATGTCTGACTGGCAGACTGTCCCTGTTGCCGACGACGATGAAGACTGGCTTCGAACTCTGGCCGACACACATGACAAAGACAGGGATGGGATTTGGCACGAGATTGTTGACAGTTGCGACTCAGCAGATGGGATCATATTTATGGAAATGCCAGAGGAGAACGACGAGTAGTTGAATTTGTTCATAAATAATGAGTATTCAAAAGTCGCTGAATGTGAATAGTTGGCATTCACAAATATTCGCGAATATTGCTGACTAATCAATTAATATTTGCACTGGATATTCGTACGAATGCGAATATCACTTGTGAAAATCACATGGTCTTTAGAAACAGTATAAATACCACTCACTGTATCTGGAGAAATCATCTCTGAACTCCCCTGCTCTCTGCTACTGTCCTAGACTAGAGCGTAAAAGTAGGATACCTGCCAATCTATAGAGTTCACTGGTCACCAGGGGCTCTCTTCTTCATTCATCCTCCATTCTGAACAAGAATAATCCCCGGAAGCGTCGTCCTTTAGGCCCTTCACAAAGCTCTCCAGGTCCTGAGAGGCACTGTCCACTAACAGATTTTATACTGTGAAGCTCCAAAAAGAGCCCCAGTACGGCGCCAGTTCTTGGTACAGATCCAATCTGACCCCGAACGACTGCACGGAAACAAATCAATTACCCAGATCCATTCTCCGCTTTGGATCCTGCCAACAATATTAGCATTTCGAAGTGTGCGGACTCTCTGAGGAGCCATCCACATCCTTCACATAGTCTGTTGAAGCGTCCGCCTTCTACATTTAATCATTCGCGGTGCCGTGGAGCGCGATCGGAGACCTGCGGACATCATTTTTCTGTTTGCTTTCAAAAGCGGACAGTGTCCATTCCATTAAAAGAAACCCTTAGAAAACTACATATCCTTGGAGGCTTACGAAGCGAACCCGCATCACGACAAAGGCTTTTTTAGCAGCTCCGCCTGTAGAACAGAATTCACCGTCTATCCTCCAAGAAGGCCCCAGATTTGTATCAACATATCCGGCGAAGGATACAGGTCTAGAAAAGGGCGACCTAGTGCTTCCTATGCGAGTGGAGACGATTCCGCCGTGTACCAGTAGTGCAAAACAAATATTATTGGAGAATCCGGACCCCATCAGACAGATCATAACTATTACACTAACCAACTAACTTTAATCCACACAAGGAATTTTATCAAACACAAAAACCGAAGACCTCCATCACAACTGAAAGCTGTAAACTCTAATCCCTCTAGAGGACGAACACTACTCTACTTGCAAATACTACCCTGCATCTAGTAGAACCGTAGTCCATATCACACCGCGCACAAGATACATGTTCTGCCTGCTAATACAGTTATTCTGTTAACTCATACAGACATTTTTTACCCTAGAAACTCATCCCATAAGCTCATAAAATGATTCTGCATGACTAGGAGGATGGGGGAACTTGGTGGGAACGAAAACTCATGCTGGGGAAAGAGGGGACTTAGTCCCGATTGTTGGAAAGATGACTGGAGTTGTTGGAATGAGGGAAAATCACATGGACTTTTAGAAACAGTATAAATACCGCCCACTGTATCTGGAGAAAGCATCTCTGAACTCCCCTGCTTTCTGCTACAGTCCTAGACTAGAGCAGAATAGTAGGAACCTGCTAATCTATAGAGTTCACTGGTCACCAGAGGCTCTCTTCTTTACTCATCCTCCATTCTGAAAAGAATAAACCCAGAAGTGTTGTCCCTTAGGCACTTCACAACTCTTCAGTCCTCTCTGCATCCTGAGGGGTACTGCCCACCAACAGATTTATACCGTAAAGCTCCAGAAGAGCTCCAGTACAACACCAATCCTTGTTAACAGATATTCTCTGACACCAAACAACTGAGCGGAAACAAATCAAATACCCAGAGCAATTCTCCGCTTTGAAACCCATCGACAATATTTGTGCTCCGAAGCGTGCAGACCCTCCGAAGCTGTCCACATCCTTCATGTAACCTATTGAAGCATCCGCCTTCTATGTTTAACCATTTGCGGTACCATGGAACATGATCAGAGGCCTGTGGACATCATTCTTCGCTTGCTTTCAAAGTGGACAGTGTCCTTCCCATTCAATCCAGAAACCTACACATCCTTGGGGTCTTACAAAGTGAACCTGAATCACGACAGAAGCTTTTTAACAGCTCTGCCTGTAGAACAGAATTCACTGTCTATTTTCCAAGAAGGCCCCAGAATCATATCAACATCTCCGGTGAAGGATATGGGTCTTAAAGGGCGACCTAGTGCTTCCTACACAAGTGGAGACGATTCCGCTGTGTACCAGTAGTGCAAAACAATATTATTGGGAGTTCTGGACCCCCATCCGACACACTATAAGTACCACATTTATCAACTAACCATTTTAACAGCAACAGGAGATTTTCCACTAGCCCAAGACTAAAGTCTTCCCTCTCAACTTAAGGCTGTAAAATTCATTCCCTCTAGAGGACAAACACTACTTTACTTGCAAATACTACCCTGCATCCAGTATGATTGCAGCCAAAACTTCATGACAAGCCGAAGTTTTGACCCAGGGCCTTCTAGATTCAGGATTAGGCATGAAAGTAGGTATAGTTTGTATGTAAAATTTTCGTTTCAAAAAAATTGGGGGGTCTCATAGCGTGGGAAAAAAAAAACACAAAATCTGGAGCGAAATTTTCGAAATTCAGTGTACCTATTTAGCCTTCTGCTTGCCCTTGCCCTTGCCCACCACCCCTCGTAACATTGCCTCTGCCTTGGCCTTTCACTCCGCTGTTGCATCTGTGTCAGATCCCGTATCACTCTCCCACAGATTGTCCCGTTGTCGTCTGGTTCAGTTTCGGCATTCCTGGGGATAGGCTGAGATGGGGCAAACATTCCCCCGGTGCCCCTGTGCTGGTGAGAGGCGGTTTGAGTGACTCGCGGCATGATGTGGAACGAGAGGGAGCTGTCGGGCGCGATTGATGGCGGAGCACAGCCACCGGTTATGACCGGCCCGAACCGAAAACGCAAAATCTCGGTGGGAAAAAACATTTTTTCACATTTTTTCACATTTGCTCTGGGGGATCTGTAGAGGGCCTTCTTATAGTGCTATTTACACAATAACATGATGCCTGAGTTGAAACTAGAGGAACAGTAGCCATTCCCAAATCGGGACAAAAGTTTGTCACGAAGTTCCGTCTGCAATCATAGAACTGCAGTCCCCATCACATTGTGTTGCTTAAGCAAACAACCACTTGTCAGTTGTGGATCATTCACAGAATGACTTCCAGCTTGACACAATAATATCTCCACATCTCTTTGGTAATCACGGCACGCGTGGATCCATACTTGATATCGGCTGCAGATATCTGCCCAGATGTGGTCAAGGTTCGGAAGACAGAGCGAGAAGCAATCCAGAATCATTACCTTCGTCGCATATTAGGCCTCACTGAGCGAAGTGTGATAGCGGTGCTGTTTTCAGAAACTGGCCTTGAGCCTATATCATATCGTCGAGCCTTGTTGCTTTTGCGAAACCTCAAGTACTTGGCTGGCCTGGGAGAAGAGCGGCTGGTAAAAAATGGGCTCATTGACTCACTGAAACTGGCACGTCAACATAAAGTGTCCTGGGTTAACGATGTGGTTATAGTTTTATCTGAGCTACCCATTCCGGTCTACTGGAATGTGACTATGGATTCAGCTCTTGCAGAGAAAACAATTGACGGGCTCATTGGAGATGTTAAGCACTCCATGGAAGCATCCATACATGCGGAACTCAAAGCCTACTCACGCACACGCGACCTTCTCACAGACCGAGTTGTATTGATTGATAGCAAATGGGTTCATAAAGTCATGGCTTTCCGATTGTACTTGCGTGTCCGAAATAACAAGCACAGGCTTGCATTGACTCACGCTGTCCTCTCAGGCCATGCTCTGGCCATGGAACGAATGCGGTGGGCCGAACGGTACAAGCCGGAGGTCCCACGGAAATGGTGTTTGTGTAGATTCTGCAAGGACCACCTTGAGGATGCCATTCATGCATTATTTGTTTGCAAGCATGCACCGTTGCAACAGATCAGAGCAGATTTCTTCCAAAAATTCTTTGCCACATACCCTGAGCTTCGAGGTGTCTATTCAGACCCCGGACTATTCTTCAAGGATGTCTTGGTGAAGGATAAAAGTATTGGGCTACTCGGAAAGCTGGCCTACAATATCCTGGAGGTCTTCTACAGTGAGCCCATGCTGGTAATCAATCCAGCATTGTATGCCCCCCAGTCATGAACAGTTGAATTGAAGTCTTGGGCAGGCCGTTCAATTGTCATTTTCTTTTCTTTCTCTCTTTCTTTCTTTTCTTTTCGTAGTATCTCGGCATGCGTGCCCAGAGGGACTGTTGAGTTGAAGGTATTCAAATGAATTCTGGCTGCCAGGGATTTATGGTTCAATTCAAGGAATTGGGTTGAGCCACCCACGAGGTTTTAACCGGCAACCTGCCTGCTCTGGTCCGAGCCAGGCCGGGAATATCATTGGATATCTAGACTTTCTGCCCCCCTCTTGGTAGTACGTGTGTTCTATGTATTGATGGGTAACTTTTAGCCTGCATAAGTTACGATGTCATGCGTAGTAAACTGACAGTTCCAATTGTGGGACCGTGTCAGTATAATATATCCTCCTCCTCCTCCTCCTGGTACTGGGCTTTAAGATGTTATGGGATTTCGGTCAGATATATCACTCCTAGGCTCTATCCAGTGCCAAAGGACTGAAACTCCTCACTAGTCCAGTCTCTAGTACATCAACGGGCTTTGGTTAACTGTTCAGACCTCACGATACCCTTTGAATTGGAAAGTGTGCTGTCCTAGGAAAACACAGAAGTGCCATTTCCTAGGTCCGAATAATCTGCAGCTTATCAACAAGTTGGTGTCTGACCAAATCAAATAGCAGATACAACTTGAAGTGTGATGCACTTGTAGGACAGTAATACTATAGTCCCCCATCTTCCCCAACTCAAATTGTGAGCTCCGATGCAATACTGTACTGGCTTGTATGGAGGCAACCCCCGCTGAGGCGTTACAAAATTTTTGGGGTTCGATTAACAACCGATTGCCCTTTTAGGATGGGCGGGACCCAGATAAGGCAACCGTCGGCCGCCGGGCCCCAAAATTAGCTCAAAACAAGCCCATATCCACTTTTGAGCGTTACTACCTGGGATTTAGGCAACGTTCAAGGAGGGTCCGTTACGTGTTACATTGCCTCCATACACGCCAGTGCAGTAGACCAATGAATGCCAAAAGTCCCGATCCAGCAGTGCATTCAATCCACGTAGCGACAAAGCACACGCGGGTAACTCCCAGGTCCGGATACTAAATGCTCCAAACCAACCGCTCCGCATCCTCATATGTAAAAGTCCCTCATAGGTAGAAGTCCTTCCACCACCACCTATGCGAAAACCGAACCTCGCGGCCAGCGATACGGAAAAGGCAAGTCCATATCAGCCCGCAGTGCAGACTTAGAAGAGCGCGGCAGCCCCGGCCAGAAGGGCGACGACGAGCGCAGCGGGGGATCCCGCGCCACGCGGCGCCGCAGCGTTGGCGAGGGCCCCAGCGGCGGCAGCCAGCGGCGAGCCCGACTGCGACGCGGCGCCCGACGAGACCGCCGCCGACGGCCGCGGGACAAACGAGATCGCGTTCGTCACGATGGCGGCCGCCGTGGGCGTCGGGGCGGCGGTGCTCGTCGGCGTCGGGGTGGGCGTGCTCGTCGGCGTCGGGGTGGGCGTGCTCGTCGGCGTCGGGGTGGGCGTGCTCGTGGACGACGGAGGCGGCGGCGGAGGGGGCGCCGCCGCCTTGGCCTGCGTGGTGACGGGCGGCGCGGCTGTGGTTGTCGTCTTCGGCGGCAGCGGCGGCGCGTGGGTGGTCGTCTTCGGCGGCGGGGGCGGTGCGTGGGTGATGGTGGTGGTCTTTGGGGGGGGAGGAGGCGTGGATGTCGTCTTGGGCGGCGGGGGCGGAGGCGCCTTGGTGGTCGTTGTCTTTGCCTTGGTGGTTGTTGTCGTCTTGGGCGGTGGTGGCGGCGCCTTGGTCGTCTTGGGCGGCGGCGGCGGCGCCTTTGTTGTCTTTGGTGGCGGCGGCGGTGGCGGAGGAGGCGGCGGCGGCGGAGCCGCATCAGCGCTAAAAAATCGTTACGAGAAATCCGGCTCCTGGGATATAATCACTCACGCCTTGCTGAATGCCGCGCCTTGTGCTTCGCCCTTGGGGCAAGTGCTCGACCCAGATGAGAAGCTACCATCCTAGGTGCGATGTGCTCAGTATCCCCCAAACACATAGCTGAAGCCATGACTCACAGCAGCAAAGTACGTGCAGGGCCCAGCGCTCTTGTACGTGCATGTCGCGAAGCCATCCTCGCCGACCGCGGGAGAGGAGCTCAGCAGAGCACTCCCGTCGTCGTCCGTATTGGCACAGTTGACATCGGGGTTGATGAACGCGACGGGGGCAGCAATGACGGTGACAGATGCAGTCAACAGGAGCAGGTAGGTCGGAAAACGCATGGTCGACAGCGGGATTCAGATCAATGAGCGTAGGAATGTGAATGGGAACGAAAGGCGACCAGCCAGTGGAAGGCGTCTAGCGCTGGGAGAAGAAGAGAAAGGGAAAGGGAGAGAAACGAGGGCTAAGAGGAGAGGGAGTGCCGATGGCGTCTGACATTTGCGGAGGTATTAAGTAAAGCCTTCGTCGTAACCTTGGTTGATGCCAATTGTTTTTGATGTGGCAGTGCTTCCCTTTGGCGCTGACAAGCATCGTTATTGATCCTGTCTTCATCCCTCATGCGCCCTGGCCCGCCAATTTTTTATCTTTCCTGTGGGACTTTTCAATGTCTACTCGGGCTCTTGGTCCTGCGCGACTTGGGTCCACCGCCTTACGAGAATCAGTGATATCGATCACGTTGTGCCATCTTGAGCGTACCCTTGTACTGGGTCATCGACGTTGATGCGAATCTCCAGAATTGGCATGCGCCCAACGGGAAACCGACTCCCCTGTCTCGCCCATGTCCTCAATGCCGCTATGTCATGCAAGTCGACATCGCGAATTCAGCTTGGGCTGGGATGCCTCTTTTCAAGCTTCTTTCAAGTCACTCTCCGGCAGCCTCGCCTCTTGATATGCTCGACCTGCAAACAGTTTCACACTGGGATCTGCTCTCTAGTGATTCTTGGTCAACCACTGCTGGGCTTAGCCCTCTTGGATGCTTGGCATAAGCTGTCGACGGGAAAATATCAATCATTTCCGGTGGTAACCTTGACAACTCTCCTCGATATGCCAGCCTCCAACTGGGCTTGTATCAGCTATCTTTAGCTTCAAGTACTACTTGCATGTGACGCGTCGTTCTTGGCGGAAACCACCCGTTCAGTTACCTGAAATGGCTCGCCTTTATTAACTGATTTAATTTCGCGGATCAAACTCTAATGCATAAACCCTTGGACGATCTCCGAGTCTGCCACACTAACTCCTGCTTCTTCTTGGTCATCTTCACGTGTAACTCATCGGTTACAGTTCTATTAGTATTCTGGGACATCGGGCTGGGTCCAGACCGGCAACAGTCGGCCTGTAGCCCAAAATATTTTGCGAGCGAAGCATAGAGACCACCGGGAACTTCGACGGTTACTGTTTTTGACTACGAGGAGCTGCCACATACTGTATCAGACCCGGTACCAGATCAGGCACGATCTTTTCAACAAGATCTCTTTCTTGGGACATTGTATGCACATACTGAATAGACAGTCCTCTAGATAAATGAGTTTTGGATATGTACTTGTGAGCCCGTATTTTTGGGGGTTGTCAAAATTACATAATATTTTGTGCAGAAAACGGCAAAGTGATTGAAAGTAGAAGTGGATCAGTCTGCGGCAATTGCCGATAACACTCTCGCTCTGCTTCGCATATTGCTTTCTCATACACTCTGGCCATTATACCCCTGAAATCTATCTCTAGGTATATCATAGACATTGGCACTGCACCTACAAGAAGTTTGGATCAATCACTGCAGTGTAGTTGGTCACCGTGATGCCAAAACCTCTTGGGATCTCTGCTGCCACTGCTCCACTGGATGACTCTTCACCACCGAACTCAAGGACGGGGACAGCACCACGATAGGCCGGGCGGGGCCGGGGACGAGGACGCTTCTGGGAGGGCGGCGTGTCGGGGGCATATGGAATAACCTCGGAATTCTCACCCATCTGTTCATCGGCCATCTCAATCAGCGGTGTCTGGGAGAACGGAGCCGTGCTCGGATGACCCCACATCCGTGGGTACGGGCAAAGAGCTTCTGGACGAAATTTTGAGTCCTTACTCAACCTAGAGAATGGAAAATACGCACTTTTCTCTGTTTGTATCTCCCCCATGGATAAGAGGGACTGTATGTCATCCTCCTGAGTTCTGAAAGAGCCCGGATTGTTCAGAACGTTTCAGGTGATTCAAAAAAGCATATAATTGTCAGTCGGCGACATTTGGGGCCAGGGAAATGCAAGAAACTGGTAAGGTGCGCTGAAAGTGTGAAAATATGGACCTGGAAAAGATTGGGTTAATATAACACCGTAATCTTGTCGTAAAAATAGCATGTGATATCGCTAGCTATTAGCAGTCCAACCAGATGACCCTTGTAATGGGGCATAGGCTAATACACGATATTGGCTGAGATATAAGGAGAACCACGAAGATGGTGGCGGCTGGCAAGCTAGAACGTGAGTATGTCTATAAACGTGGCTTTTGAAGCCTCAAATAATTGACGAACCACGTAGAAAAATAAAGTAGATTCCGTTAAATGTTTTAAACGACTCCTGTAGCCATAGAGTATGATAGCGTAGAGCTGGAGCAAAAAGAAATTCGCGAATCATCCGATAAAGGCAATTTACTATGATCGACCCGTTTGTGATGCCCCGTAAGCAGCCGATATTGCTCTGGGCCTCTCGAATTCTCATCAGAAGCAGTATTATATGTGTACGGTAATTTCGTACGACTCAGAAATCCCAAAAGAAATGACTGGAAACTATGGTTTTAATGGGTTGACCTGGTACCAGGTCTGATCCGATCGTGGGTCCGATACAGTAATTATCGGTCAGGGACACCCCATCGCAGTCGTCAACGGAAGGTGCATAAGAAACTTCTACATTATACGGAATCCAGTCGGTTTCCAGTGGTTGCGATCCCGGATTCTTATGTGCATGCTGCCCGAGGTCGACCCTCCGGAGCCTGTCAGTGTGAGGATGTGATGCAAACCCAACCCTATTCTTGTTTTCCAATTGGCACCGACATCGTAAGTAGATGATATAAACAATGAAAGGGTGATTTACAAAGTCACGATTGAGATGCTACAAGCGTCAGAGCGCAAGCGACGCACTGAAGTCAACGGCACCCGTGAGATTCGCGGCAGCCAGCGACGCATCCGAAATCGTGCTCCAATGAGTCCCGTTCACCTGGATCTAAGTAGATATTTGTTAACTTGATAAAGGACGTCGTCCACCCAGCACGAGACTCCGCACTCACCTCGTAGTCTTCTCCCGAATGCGGGTCTGCGTTCGGGATGAGCTCCCATTAAGTACAACCAGGGAACGTTGAGTCCATTAATCGCCTTGACGTTTCCCTCACGGTTGCGCGCGCGGTCGGCGTCCACGAGCGATCCCCACTCCTCGACAATAGGCTTCTTCCCGGCGGCCTGGGCGGAGCTGATGGCCTTGGCCATGAAGGACGAATAATCCCTGGGAGCTGTCAGAAGTCCGCGCTAGCAAACGGCATAAACGACCCGCAAGCCACAAGCAGTAGTCGTGCAAGGCGATCGCGTCCGCGCCCGAGCGCGATGGGTCGAAGAACAGCGGCTGTACACTCACGTTCCCCGCCCCGCCGCCGGTGAATATGAGCTGCTTCTTGTCGGTTACTTGGTCCCTGACCTACGCGCCGGTGAGCTTGATTTACAGACGGCTTTTATGTATGAAAACTCACTCGTTGCGGGTCCAAGGCAAATTATTCATGTACAAGGTCTGGTTGAAGATCATCGGCCCACGCCTCTCTCAGTGGGATGCAAATAAGTAAATATTTGATCGACACGCACTCATTCTGGGCCTCCAAGCCAAATATATGACTCGACAAGGCGGTTGTTGAGAAACTTGTTATGCGTGGAAAGAATGAATTCGATTCGGTTATTGAAGGCTGTGATGGCGGCTGAATGCTGTTAGATTCTGCGCAGACCCTCGTGCGATAGAACATACCAGAGTCGGTGTAGAATCCGTCGATACCTTTCAAAGTAGCTTGGCCCGGGAAGAACAGGGGAGTGGGGGATTCACCAAACGTAGACCATAGATATCCCTACTCTTGAGAGCGTTCTCTGGAGCCCCGATGAATAGACAATGCCGCACACTAGGGGAATCATACGCACGGTCATACATCCCGATTAAGAGCTTGATGCCTAGGATAGCCATCCTATCGAACGAGGGGAATATGACGAAACGCAAGTGCTCGTACATCGGTGGTGCGCATCGATCGATCCGGTTCAAGATGGTCTCATCGTACTTCCCAATGCCGCCCGCCTCGAGGTCCGCCACTTCCTGCTCGCACTCCCCTTTTGGCCAGCGGAGTGGCCCGAGACCCACGTCCGCAAAACCTTAAAAATCAGAACGAGGGTGGCAAACTGTGAGCTTGCGTACTCACTTCATCCCGGCAGATTTCATGTCGTCGAGCAAGGCATGCCTGTCCGCTTCAGGAAGACTGTATGCAGGTAATCGCCGCCGCCAGTGTAGTGTGGTATTCGGGCCTCAAGACCGACAGTTTTGCACAGCATGTCTGGACACCTACAGTAGATCGGGACAATATTAATTGTTCGCGCTAATCAGACCGAGGCAATGAGGATGGCGACCACGACGGGTGCACAGAGGGAAAGGGGGCACATTCAAAAACCGACGTTTTCATCGTTTTGTTTCGCCTAACTAATGGAGATCCGAGAAATAGAGCAGCGTGCAGGCAAGGTGTCGAACCAAGTGTCGAACTCGGATCGCCCCTGATGGACGGTGAGAGAAATATAGCAGAGTGAGCCCCCAGATTTCCTCCTATATATTGACACGTCCTGGGGAAGAATTGCTTCGAATCTTGGCAGCAGAGCTTGTTGCCTTTGAGATTGAGGCCTGAGGGCTGGATCCGGATATCTTCGAGCCATTTATGACAAAAGTCTGATCCTGTGTCGGAGTTTGGCTCGGAGTTTGAAGTGGGCCACACAGCTCCCTCAACGCTTGGAGAGCCTTGGACAAGCTTGGACGCAACTTTCTCTCGTTGAGCTCGCGCCTTGAGCTGAGCCTTTGAATCTTGCCATGAATTTGACTCTCGATTTTTCGAACGTGAAGACTTCTTGATTTCTTGGACCCTGGCGGATGACCTTGAACGGGAAAACCTCGGATAAATGTCCGCTCTTGAGATCTCTCACTCTTGAGCGCTCCGCAGCTGCAGTCAGTTCAAGGAATAGCCCAACATCCTTGCCTTTCGACCGTTCTTTCCGATGCTCCCCAGAGTATCTCTTCAATCGCCTGTTAGGTTGGCTATGATCAAGACATTCTCCCGCACGATGGCAAGTTCATCGATGCCTTCTGCAACGGCACCGCGCCGCCAGAAGGAGGAGGGTGATATATCTGCTGTGTTTGCCTCTCTCCGTCCCTCCGACCCGGTCAACAGCTTTCCTGCTCGCTTCGCAGATCTGAAACGCATGCTGTGGAAAGATTAACTGGCCCGGAGTTGGAAAGAGGTTCTTGGGGAGCTTGAAGTGGAAACCAATCGCATTGCAGAGCACGGCGACGATGTGGGCACACATATATACTCTACGCCAGCACTTAACTGATTGGACGTGTGCCAGTTGATTCCAAGGGTCTCGATAGAGAGCATTCACCGTGGACTTTCACCGGGAGAGACAGAACATATACGAAGGGCCGGGTGCGTGGTCGTCAAAGGGGGTATTCCAAAGGAGGTCCAGTTTCCGTCTCTTCCGCAATATCGGCCGTAATCAACTTTCCCCAGGAGGCTCTCGCTTGGAAAGAAGCCATAAAGGACTACGCCGCTGCCAACGCAAGCCAAATAAAAGGTGCCCATAGCTCTTCAAATCTTTTCGCCACATTATAGGGTCTGACATGAACTTGGCAAGGCTTCCCAGCAGATAATATTCAAGTATATGAGCTGTACAACACTGCAAGCCAAATCCGGGCCAGGACTCACCCAGCCTTGCTCGACACCCAGCGAGTCCTTCTCTCGCTGTGGCGCGATTCTTCTGGGGAAGTCAGCCTCAGCACCCCAATATCCTATTTCGATCGCCTGAGAATCAGATTCCCTGGCGATGCCAAGTTCGCGCTTGGTCCACATGTCGACGGCGGGTCCATCGAGCGCTGGGAGGATCCTGAATACCGAAGATGCTTCAGCAAAATACTAGAAGGCGGCAGCGCTTGGAGGGAATACGATCCGTTCGACGCTGGTCCCCGAGTTCACGCTAAGCAGGATCTATATCACGCACCGTACTCTCTCTCGTTTTTCGCCTTAGTTTCCTGTCTGACTTTGTTCGATTTTCAAAGGAACCAATGCTCGATCTTCCGTCCATGGCAGGGATGGACCGCTATGTCGTACACTGGTCCGGGCGAAGGGACCCTCCGCGTCCTGCCTATGCTCCGCCTCGCGACTGCGTACTGGATCCTACGTCCATTCTTCCGCGCGCGCAATCCGCACTCCGCTTCCCTGAAATGGGAGGATTGGAACGAGCCCGATTTAGACAGGACCGGGTTTCCTGGAAGCGGGTTGGGCGCAGGGCAAGAGCTAAACGATCTCACGCACCCCCATCTACGTCTGGATAAGACGATGGTCTCGATGCCGAGGGTTGAACCAGGGGATCAAGTTTATTGTATGTTTTCTTTGCGATCACCCGTTCTGCTTAACCAACGCTCTTTTGAAAGGGCACTGCGATATGATACATGCCGTCGAGGGATACCACGGCGGGAAGGAGGATTCATCGGTGATGTATATTCCGGCAGTGCCACTGACTTTGGACAAGTGCGTGTCCTGGCTTTTCTGACAAAAAGGGGTTGATGGTCTCTTGTCAGCGCACAATACCTTCGCGACCAGCGAACTAACTTTCTTGCGGGCCTCCCAGCGCCGTACGTGTATTCATGTCGTATCTGTATATGCACATTTCTCATGTCTTGTTAGTGACTTCCCAGGAGGACTAGGCGAGTCGCAGTTCATCGGACGCGCCACCATCGATGATGTGCATCCGCATCTGGGTGGACGGCGCGCACTCGGATTTGAAAAGTTTGAGGGTGCAGACGGCCAGAACAACGCTGAGCTTCTCCGCCAGGCTGACCGCATCCTCGCCTGAACGATTCGATGTCCTTCTGAGTATTGATGTATATTTTTTTGTAATGTTATATTCGTGATTTTGGAGTGGAACCGCGATGCGGAATAAATGGATTTCAAGTCTGCGACGACATCCTCGTTCATGAAATCGGTCCTTCCGAATTTTGTGTTCAACCCGCACTGAGAGTGGGATGCTTCCTGCTTCATTTGAAGTATCTTCCTCTCCGATCGACGTATCTTTAGCTACAGTTCCGCTGATATCAGGACGTCGGAGCGGGCAGAATGATTGTCCCTCATCTCGACGCCATATACAAGTTTACAGTAGTTGTCGTCGCTTCATATATATGTACATCTTCCCTTCTCTTTATTGTCCTATACCATGAATGTCTCGCAATCCACTAACCCATCCCTTTGCATTTGGAAATCATATGAAATTTACAATCGCAAATGCATACAGTACTGTAGCCGAAACCAAATATCGGCAGGTGATTCATCGAAGGCACAATCCGAAGTTTGATATATCCCCTCCTCCACCTACAAATACTTTTGCATCAGATCCTTCACCTTCTCTAACGGCAATGCATCGACCTTCATCCCACCCAACCCCTCCATCGACTCCGCCATGCACAATGCATTCAAAATTGCCTCCTCCACCGCGTCTGCCGTCGCCTCGAACAGGGCGTTAATCGTCTGGTCGTCCAGCACCTGCACATTCATCGGCTTCGGCTTCCAGGGATCCACGCTTGCGCCGCCCGCCTCCTGCACCGGGATCTCGTTCGCAGTGCTGAACGCCAGGAAAATATCGCCGGACTGGTTGTGCGCATTGCCGCCCACGCGCGCGAGGCCCATCGTCGCGCGCTTGGCGAGGCGTTGGAGCTGCAGCGGGTGCAGTGGCGCGTCGGTTGCCAGCACGATGATGATGCTGCCGTCTTTCTTGTCCTTCTTCGCGGCGAGCTGGGCCATGTTTGCTAGGCTAGCGCTGAAGGACGCGTCGTTGGCGTTTTCTTCAGCGGCTTTGTGTGCGCCTTCTTCCAGCAGCCGGCCAATGGGCGCGCCGCCGATGCGCAGCTCCCACATGCGCCCGTAATTAGCCTGCACGAGCGCACCGACAGTGTACCTTTCTTTGCTGGCCGTGGGGGCGGCGGGGACGACGCGGCTCGCGCTACCGGTGCCACCCTTGTGCCCGTGACACAACATGCCGGTGCCCCCGCCAGTGTTGCCTTCGGGAACGGCGTCTGCGCTGGCGCTCTCGATACCACGAATGACGTGCGAGGGCTGCACCTTCAGTGCGGAGATGTCGTTCATACTGCCGTCGAACGTCTCGCCAACTACGGGCAGCATGAACCAGTCCACCTCGCCCTGCGGTTACGGTACCGCGGGATGCCAGTAACCCTACAAAGTTTGTTTAAACAATCGGCGTCTCAACGTAAAACCCTGTTCAAGCAATGATTTACTTAATCCTGGTTCAAACCGGGTTGAAAACATGAAGCAAAAGGAACACCTATGGTGGGATTCGAACACACACCAGTTGAGTACACAATTCATAAGCAGTGAAGTAAGATCCAACTGAGCTATGGGACCATTACCAAATGGGTGCACAAATGCATTGAAGAACATAAAACAGGCAAAGGTTACTCTTTCAAAGTACAAGTCCATCGCACCTTGAGCAGCCGTGATATTTAAGCAGTTCAAGGTCACTTCAGAAGCTCTCACATGCTAATTCCCTTCAATGCATTCAAAGCATCCAAAATTGCAAGGGGACATCAGTTTGTCTTTCATCTGTATACGGTAGGCGGGATGGTCGAGGTTGATTTTTGACATTTTGACATTTAGATCCGGCGATCCCGGATATGGATTCTCACGCTTGTGTTCTATTTACCTTAGCACTACCTTAGCACTTGCTGGTTTCATAGTCAAGCCACGAGTCTGAGTAGGATAATTGTATTTATCGCCCCGTTCGGCACCTGGGTGCTGCTATGCTGCAAAGTGAGTACGATCATGATCGGATGTCACAAACATGTCACAAATGTGACTGTTCGCGTCTGCGTGCTCGACGCGTCGCTGCCAGTGTCAAGCACAGCTCAGATCATTCTGCCAGAATTAATTGGCATTAATTGGATGTCAGGGCAGGTTGTCCCAATTTTTTAGGGTAGGTTGACCTTTCACTTTGGTCCCTCATAACCCCGGCAAGCTATAGGCAAGCTTCGTGACTTGTTCGTCACTGCGCCGGTGCTTGTGTAACAACTATACACACACTTAGCAGTGCTAGGTACTAATCACGATTAGTTGGGCTATGAACTACCTCAGAATCAGGCTCATAGAGCCTCGGCCCAAATTTACACTTCCAATGTAATCACACTTGAATCGTGCCGGTTTGAATATGTGCGCAAAACATGGGGGCTCCTACATAGGTCATTATCAATCCAGGTCCTGGCTAGAGGAGCGTCTTGAATGTCTCATGGGAAAAAACTTGGGAAAGCGTCCCCTGACATCCAGTGAACACCAATTAATTCTGGCAAGGGGATCCGAGGTGCTCTTGACACTGGCAGGACGCGTCGAGGACGCGAACGCGAACAGTGACACATGTGACATGCTGTGACATCCCATCATAATCGGGGAAATCGGCATCACTCATTTATTTATTCACTCCAGCCTCACTCTGGCATCGACAATAGCTACTCGGACTTGCTATGGACAAAGTATGAAACTAGCAATGTTACGGTAAATAGAACACAAGTGCGAGAATCATATCCGGGATCACCGGATCGAAATGTCAAAATGTCAAAAATCAACCTCGACCATCCCGCCTACCGTAATCTGTAGTCAGTAACTCGAGCATCAAGTCGTTGAATTTCCTTGTCTGTTACGGGGGTTGCATACAGAAAGGCAGAAGTATTGGAAGTACTTTGCCATGTTCTCTTTCAATACATACTATGGTTCATGGTATTGAAAAGAATTCAGTCCACAGTTCAGAAGCAATACAACAACACTTGTTGAGATTTAAACCAGCCATTCTTGTTTTCAAAACAGACATGAGTAAGGCTGTAATACTCCACCCCTTTACATTGGTTGCATGGTGTACTGGTTATTGATATCTCCCTTCCATTTGCAGAGAAACCGGGAGGTCCGAAGTTCAACTCCCCTGGGTGCCTCAAATTCTTACATTTGTCCCATTGAACAGTATTTAATCAGTGTTTGAACATTCTTTAAATGCGCTTTGATCCCATTTTGATCCAAACACTGATTAAACCCCGTTTTTCAATCCCAAGGTTTAAACCCCTCATCCTAATGTTCTCCTCGGTGATGAACACCATTAAATAAATCATTGCTTAAACAGGGTTTTACGTTGAGACGCAAATTGTTTAAACAAACTTTGTAGGGTTTTATGGGATGCAGTACTCGTAGATGCCCTGGTACGCGGCGCCGACGGAGAACGAGTTGGTGAGGACGATGGGGAGTGCAGCAGGCCCGTCTCCTCGATCCAGTGCGAGCCGGTGAACTCCCCGGATCTGTTGAGGCGGAACATTCCCACATAGCAGGCCTGATAGAAGAAATCAGCGCGGGGGAGGATGGTGGTCACGCCCGTGTTGACTGGGCCATGTGTCGAGCTGGGGGGAAGGATAATGGATTCTGTGTGGCAGAGCACGCCGTTGACATCGGTGAGCGAGTTTTTGGGCCCGGGCTGGAAGCGTCCCAGGTGCAGGTCGGGGAGGAGTTCCCAGAGGCAGCAGTGCGTAGAAGACATGGTGATGGTAATTCAACTTTGTTGACAATGGCCGCAGGTGTAGGTCGTGGAGAATTATCGAGCAAGGGCTGGAGAACAACTTTGGAATGATACAAGAATAATTGTTTATAAAGAGAAGGATTAGTAAAGATGCCTGGGAATCAAAAGAGTCATCAGCCCACCCGACGGCACCAATGCCATATCAGTGGTCGCGATGGAATTCAAAAAGATCACTCGTCATCGTTCATCGACATCCCCTTTGCCTTGAGCCAGGATGACGTAACTGAACACAGGTTGAACGCAGGGCCGGCTCGGCTTGCCTCTTTCTTTATTGAAAAAATCTTGGCTATTTTTATTTTTGTTCATTGACACCAGCAGCAGTTGTGGATTCGCGTGAGTCGAACCAAGTATTAAATTTGTATGTCAGAAAGCTCACCGTCAGCTTGTCGGCTGGGCTCCCGACGTTGTCACAGGAGGTATAACGGTTACGATGCCCATCTATCACTTTTGTGGAAATGGGTGACCAGGGTTCGACTACTCGCTTGGGGCATTCTTATTATCAGATTTTTTAACGAAGGCGGGAGTCGTTTGAATGGATGCTTTTGTTCTCTGGAAGATTTAGAGGGGTTCTCCCGACCCTACGAGTTGTGGCGACATTTTAAACAGTTCCAACTCCAAATGCTGTAACAGCGACTGATGATCGGAATTAGACTTAGACGTATCTATGGATTATGAATGTTAGAATCGTGAATCACAGCAGAAAAACCAACGCACTAAATCATTATGTACCTAACAACTATGGTGGCAGGTACCGCCGCATGTCATGAACCAAGCAGCCCCTCGTCAGCCACGGGATCCATCCATGCCTGATCCAGGGGAAGGAACATATCCGCCAGGACGCTATCCGGGTTAAAAAACGCCGGGGCGCGGGTCACATTAAAATTATCGATGTACTCGTCGAGGTGCTCGATGAGCGACGCAGTGAGCGGCAACGAAAATATGTCCAATGAAGAGTGTTGTAATTATTAATAGGCAGCTCGGCCTTTGGGCATTGATTGATAAGATCATTGGTACCTGCCGAAGACTCTGATGCCAAGAAATTGGCAGCGTGGAAAAAGGCTGATCGCCGCGCACTATCTGCGATCCGACTCCATGTAGCCCCCGATGTCGTGCACCACATCCAGGGAGAGACCAAAGCTCTGAGTGCATGGGAAATGCTCTCACACCTCTTCGAGCTTAAAGGTCACATGGGCATTGTGCTAGCCCGTCACAAGTTCTACAGCATCCGCGCTCCCGCCGATCAAGCTCTCAAGCCGCACATCAAATTGATGCGCCAGTTCCAGGGAGAGTTGAAATCACTCGGACAAGAAGTCACTGACAAAGACTTTGCTGTTGCACTGCTCAGTTCCCTTCCTCCTGATTGGGATGCATTTGTGCGATCCACATTGTCTGGAAGTACACCCCCAGAATCCAAAACCACCATCTCCGCCATCCTCACCGAGGAACGCCGCCGGAACAACCGTGATGGAGAACCTGACATCGGTCTGATAGCCGGACATCACCGCCACACCCCGAAATCATTCCGCTCCAACGGCAATTCCTACCCGACTCCCACGACTTCATCCCCATCGTGGAAAAATGCCATTTGCCATAGATGCGGCGGCAAAGGCCACATCGCTCGTGTTTGCCCATCACCCAGCAGTGATGAATGTGACCAGGCAAATCTCGTTTTCGAGACCAATGAAGCAACCAACAACTTTGCTTTCTAAATCTCACAAATTGATCGACAATTTTGATGCAGTGATTTAGCATGTTGCGGCAGTAGGAAATTTCTACTTAGTTTCCCAACTGGGATGCAGTAGTCGGAGTTGCCGCGGTTCCCGAAGTGGAAGCAGCACGTCCGAACACCTTCTTCTTGGGACAGGCGTCACTGCGGTGGCCTTTTCCTCCGCAAAGCAGGCACAGGTTCTCGGCAAGCTGACGGGCTTTCTCGGCAGGAAGGAGTTTGCCGTCAGATCCCAGCATCTTCGCCCAAGGCTTCTCCGAAGATGTAGAAGCCGAAGTTTGAGCGGGGGATCCCCCGGAGTTCCCTCCGTTCCCCCTGCCTCCCTTCTGCTTCTTTTTCTTGGAGTCGTTATTGGCGTTGTTGGGAGTGGGATGATTGCCAGAGTTGCCTGAGTGGCCCGGCTTTGAATTGTCGGAGGTTCCAGATTTCGCCGGCGGGGCCCGAGAATGCCGAAATCACTGCTCCTTCTGCCATTCCCAATGGGAGGCGTCAATGGATTGAGCAGAGATTTTGAGGACATCAAGGGAATCGGGTTTCCTGCCGGGAATATCACAGAGTTTGAGCTGAATACGCTCGGGAAGTCCATCATAAAAGACTTTTCGGAGAGCGACGGAGTTCCAGCCTGTAAGCTGTGATAGCTTATTGAAGCGGACCAGATACTTCTGGATCTGTTGTCCGTCGCCCATACGTAGAGCAACTATCTCGTTCTCGGCGTCCTGTCGGGGATCGTAGGTGCTGAAATTGAGTTGGAGTTCCGAAACATAGGTGTTGTAATCGTTAAGCCATTTCGGAGTGTTGTTCGGGTCCAGATTGACATAGGGCGGTTCAAACCATCCGAGGGCATCTCCTGTAAGGTAGGAGATCATGTAGTTGACCTTCTGCTGATCACGGACGAATGCCGACGGGCGATCGCGGAAGTTCAGAATGCCCTGGAAAAGGAAGGTTCGGAGTTTCTCGGGGTCCTTCCCATCGAATGTCTCAGGATCCCGAACTCGGGACCGAGTCTTGTCGTTGGAAGTATCACGTTGAATAAGCGCATTGCCAATACCCTGAGACATGGCTTGGGTGAGGGACGTAAAAAACAAGGTGGGGTTGTTGAACGGGTTCTGGTCGGGGGTTGAGGATCGACTGCGTCGGCCCCCGTTGCCCCCCAGACCGTCATCTCCGCCGCCACCTCCACTGCCTCCGCTAACTCCACCAACAAGATCATGGAAAGGGTTGGTTGACGATCTTCGCGGACATTCTCGTTCTTCCGGCTCCCGAGGGGGAGTCGGAGGCCGACGGTTCTCCCCAGAGGAGATCGGGGTCCGAGGGTGGTCTTCCTCGTCCGATTCTTCATCTATCTGTACCAGGCTATTTCTGCCTGATCGGGGTCCACCGGTTTGCGAGATCGAATCGAAGGGATTAGGTGAAGTGGGATTGCGGGTTTGGGAAGGAAGTGTTTGTGTGGAAGTCATACTGCCAGCAATGTGAGCGCTTTGCCGAGTAACAAAAGATGATTGAATATTTTGGCTGGCTATGTTTCGGAGGCCCGTGCTGTAGTTGATGCGGGAGTCCCAAATAGCCTGATCCTGTTGTCGGTGTTGCTCAGCGATTTCTGGAGGAGTGACCGAGAGTCGTGCAAGTCGCTGAAAGGCACATTCGTTTCTTCGTTGAATTTGTGTGTTGAGGTCCAAAGCCATAAACGGGTGGGCATAAGAAGAGTGAGTTTGAATATACTGTCAAGTACCAGATTCCGTCGGGGCCCGTCGGGGTCCGATGGGTCCTGTCAAGACAATAGCTTATGTGAACGATAAGGGAGGAACATCACAAAAGGGGGACTTCGTGTGAGAAGTGTGAAGTCCTATCGGATGCCGGACGGAGGTCTGACTTGGGGACTGACAGAGGGAGTGGACTTGGCTTCAGCTCGTGCGCTGCGCCCTTCTCTACGCCCGATGTCCAATTTCGGAAGAGGGAAACTTAGTCGATATTCAAACTGACTAGAAGCGAGAGTACATCGAGCTATTTAAATGATATCATAGTGTAATTAATCATTGGAGGCCAATAGGCTCCGCGATGGGAATGAGTATGTAGGAGTCAATGTAAGTCAATGCTGTGTCGGCGGACGTCGGAAGGCCGAAGATGCCGATGAAGAAAATCATAGTGAATCATAGGGAGTCTTGAGCATATGGTGAATGAAGTAGCCAATAAGAATGGGGACGTTACGATTCAGCGATTCTCGGAGGCCGATGGAGTCCGATGTCACGGTATGTGACAACCCCTCTCCACCAATACCGTGAATTAAACTGATGACTTGCATCCAGGCCAAAGTGCAAAGATACCCGAAATCGGTCGGATAGAACTGAGTGACGAAACACGCTGTTTAATGCGCAGATAGAAGTGATGGTTGATGCCTACCAGGTTTGGAGTTACAATCAAGGCTCCGAGGGATTGAATAGTGTCAGAACTGATTATTCGGGCTGTCCAGTTGACTCTGTGATCCACAAGTTCCATGTCATTGATGTATACAGTGCACATTTCATTTATCTTCGTACCCAGCCCTCTTTCTGATGATGTGTTTTGAGGCACGTACATGACACAGGTGGATATCCTCCAGGCAGATATCAACATTCCAGCTGCCCTGATTCGACAGGGAATAATCCCCTGTGCACCCCACCGACCCACAATTGGATTTACCACTCGGGTGCTGGAGATGTTTTGCATGCTTCATCACCCAGCTTGACGAAATATAGCTATTTGAAGGGCCTCTGCGATTTGCATAAGGTTCACAATGATTTCCTGTTTGTTGAATGAAACTGAATGCAAAGGTATAGGTACCATATTCGCCTGGACGATTGGAGCAGTTCACGACAGCATACAATGTTTACAACTCCCTACTTCATGCCACGCAGAAGCAAGTTGAGGTCGAGCTTAGACGAGATACTCCAAACTGGAGGCTGAAAAATTGCTGTTCAGTGTGCACCTATAAGTTAGAGGGTGAGGCAGCATTGGTATTTGAGATGCTATTTATGATGGATGGGAATGACTCATTGAAGAGAATCCTTCGATGTTCCACGCTAGAGGAGGATGTCGAGGATAAGGAGGGAAATATATCTAGGGATAGGCCATCCAAGGAGAGAACAGACACCAGGGAGGCCCCTGGTGACTATTATTTGGATAGAGAGACGGTGGATAAATGGACAAAGGAAGTTATAATGCAGTTGATTGGTGAGACCGTGGATGTGAGTGTTTCCAACCCTGAACTCCGTGAGGTCCATGAAAAGGCATTGATATCTGTGGAATAGATGGAGGCAGAGGACAATCTGTGCGCAGAACGATGGAAGAATATGGTCAATGAGCTCACTGCTCGTATGTGGGGTATATTTGACAAGACTGGAATCTTCCTGGCCCTGTGTAGACATGGGTTTGTTCTCCTCATTGCTGACAAGGTTCAAAGCGGGGAGCTGTGAGTCATAGTTCCTTTTTTCAACAGAATAGTGTCTGACTGGATCTCCAGTAGGGCAAAATATCCACTGGCAATTGTGGAGGCATTGCTGAAAGCATTAGGTAAAGGCCTTGGGGGTGGGTATGACATTGGATGCAAGTTCAAGTCGACCCTTGGGAACAGCCCTTTGGGAGAACTGGCCCGAGCGCAGGGCTACCAGTCCCTTGTTGGGGCCTTCCATCGGCATGCACACAACCGACTCTGCCAGCTGAAATTCCTGGCCACCTATATGGTGGGTCTGGGTATCGAGGATCTGGAGGGTTGTGAAAGGTTTTTCTCCAAGTCAAATGCCCTTGCCACCTCAACTCATTATGCCAGTGTCTTCTGTCAGAAGCAAGAGATTGCTGGCTTCATGATGCATATGGATCACTTTGAGACTTCTGCAAACCTGAGTTTGTGTTTTCTTTCAGATGGATCCATTACTGATCGGTGAATAGGTTTGTTTCTATGTAATAACTACTACCAATCGATCAACATCCTCCGAACACTGCCAGCACTCCACCAGTGGATGAAGTCCAATGGTGTGGCTGAATTCTCTGTATTCAATGCCTGGCTATGTGAAGAGTTCGATTTCCTGTCTATCAGGGACAAGGAGCTGGCAGTCGAGACCTTAGAGATGGAGTATTATCAGAAGTTAATCAACTTCAATGTGGTGGAGTGAGTATTGAATCAGTGCTTTCCCAATCACCAAGATTTAACAAGTGGCCTTATTCAGGGAGGTATTGGAGAAGGAATGGGAGAACTCAACTCCTTGAGACCACACCTCTATCAACGACCACTATCAAGAGGGCTTGCGAGTTGCACCCCAGGAAGCCAACCGATGGGCAGCTCTGGAGCATCGTGACAAGAATCTGGAGGTCGTTCTTCACTTGGAACGGAGGCTGGGTGTCACTAGACGATGGAAAGTGCCACAGTGCTTGTGGGGAAGCGACGCTACCAGAGGTGCATTGACGAGCTTGAAAAGCTTGTTGTAAGCCGATTGTTTGAGCTGACCAACATGAATCAATCCAAGACAGGTGAGTTTGCGGTATTCATGATTTCACAATATTCATGGCTAACGGTATTCATGGTAACACATCCACTCAGGCTACAAAATGAGAAAGCATATGTCAATTGCCCTTGAATCGAGGTCCAAGGCAATCAAAGCAGCATTGGTGAGGTAAAATGCAGCAGCAGCCTTGCATGAGCCGTGACCTCCTCTGAGTTGGGAAGAGGTGGTCAATACACATTCTTGGCTGATTTTGACCTGCTCCGGGACACCAACCGATTCGATCCAATCCAAAGGTCATGGGCTCTTCCAGCTGCACGACTCACAATGGACAACTATTTCAAAATCTGTAGGGCTGCTGAAGAGATCAAGCGACTTGACATCGAAATTTGATGTGTCATCACTCATACCGGGACAAAGACACCTTTTTATGCCAGAAGGAGGAGGAAACCAGGGAGACAAAGCCAGCAATCTCACACCAGATTTCCATGTACCGAGAAGAAAGAACATGTTTTAATGCTCTCCACATGAGCCGTTTTCAGAAGCTGGCCATATCACCTGGTTTCATGGGGACGATTGTGCTGGGGAAGAGGAGGAGCTCATTACAGGTGGGGGAGGGGGTGCAGTGCAGGGTGGGCTACTGATACCCAGTGGCAGAGAAGAAAATTTGATGGAGCTGGAAATTGAGGAGGAGGATGCTGTATTAACACCAGAGGAAGCAAGCCGTCGAGGAGTGGAGATACCAGAGGGGAGTGAGGAGGACTGGGAGGATGATGGCAAGGGGATGAGGGGAGTGGACTGTACAGAGATGAGGACAAGCCAGGTGAAGAGGAAGAGGAGGAGGTTTCACAAGTCTTGGGTTCTTTTCTGCATATTTCCTTTGATGATTAGACTTCAAAGGTTTTGTTTGTTTAATAACATATACTGTGTCGGCGGTATTGGAGGTTTGCAACATGTCTTGTGTTGGGAACACCAAATCATTCTGCGGTATTCCCAGTTGGGCTACAAGGTAGTTGGATGCACCCGTTGATTGCACATGTACGCAGTATCCATGGTTGGCTATGGGGTACCACTTGCCAACACCAAATTATTCTGTGGTATTCCTGGTTGGGCTACAAGGTAGCTGAATGCACCCCTGTTGATTGAACATGTACTCGGTATCCACGGTTGGCTATGGGGTACCAGGGTGGGTGGGGGGGGGTCTATATTGTGTGGTTCATGGTATTCGTGGTAGGCATTTAGCCTACAGTATCCACAGTGGTATTCACGGAGCCCAGGTCTGCAAACATGCCTACTAATTAGTGCCTACCACCCTCCCCTCAGTCCCCCACTTCCCCACTTATTAGAGGGCCCTGGTGGGTCTTGCAGGTGGCTGGATGCTGTGAAGTCAGCCTAGAAGACTCAACAAGATGCAGCCCAGCCTCATGAGAGCTTAAGCAATATCTTTCAGCACAACTCAAGATCACCCCAAATGTGTTGCACTGGTGGGGTGTAAGTCTTGTTAAACATAACACTCTATACCCAACACTACGTCACATGGCTCAGGACTATCTGGCCATTCAAGGCTCTGCAACTCCTGCTAAGCACACCTTCTCAAGTGGAAGTCTAACCGGTACTAAACTCCGCAACAAACTGAACATAGATTTGTTTGAGGTGTTGCAATTGTTGAAGAGTGCATACCGTAATGGACATATCAGCGCTGGGGACATTGTGGCAAAGCATATGGACGCTCTTCTTTCAGAGCTTATAGAGCAGGGTTTCGGTCTCAATGACTTGGATGAGGATGACTGATGTATTTAATACAATTTTTCGATCCTGCGCACAAAACAAGTTGAGAGTTAAAAAAAGTTCGGTTCTGCGTTCAAACACCCTTCAGCCAAACAAAGATATTATAATTATGAAAGAGTGAGAGACCCCACAGCTACTTTTGTGCTCGACAATCGTCTCTCAAAACGGGTCGGTCAAAATTCGACAGTGGTTCTGGATGATTATCCCATGATTCTGATGTAAAACAATTTCCAGAAACCATCAGAATCTTCATCAGAACCTTGTCAGAACCGCCACAGAACCAGCTACTCTGACCATCCTTACTGAGGCGGTCCAGGCCTACACCACCCATAGGGAGGCTTGAAGAATGAAAAGTCACAAAAATGCGATTTTCATGCATGTGCGGATCCACTGAATTGATGGACCTATCAACCGAGATAGGAGGCCCCGATCGCGCTCAGCTCTTCCTCAGTGCCTGACAACTGCGACGGGGGTAAAAGGCAATAACCCCATATCCGTGACCAAAGTCTTAAACGAGGCTAATAGATCTTCACACTGGCAGCTGCTCAGCCTCCTAATCAATATATTCATTATTAGCGACAGACCAGTATATGCATGAAATATCCTCTGCGTTGTGCAGCCCTGCATACCCCAAGAAATAGAATGAATGATCCAACGACATGGATGAAAAAGGTGATCAAAGAAGTCGCGCGCACCACGGCGGAATTGCTATGTACAGGTGCTATTACTGATCATTACGAAAACTAAGAAGTGGCCTAACAATCGGACGTCAACTGAGGGAAAACCAACGCACCAAGAAAACCAGAAAGTCGAACCACATCAAAGCTCGATGTAATCATATTGTGGCCCGCGGCACACTACAGACCCACCGGCCTTGCCGCCAAAGTCCGAGAAGTACTTCTTGTCGGAAGTGCTCCATTGACCGTCCGATTCCACGAGAACGTCTTCAACGCTATCGGGCGTCGTCTTCAAAATCTCGGAGAAAAATCTGCGACAATGGATGTTCAGCGGAGGAACAGCAACGAGGGAAACAGCGCGCGTACCCATCAATGATGAGCTCGCGCCAATCCAAGACGTTCTCGCACACGGGGCAAAGCCACGTCGTGGTCTGTTCCATGACCGAGAACCACGACGTGGCGTCGAAACACTGAGAGTGCGTGCACTTCGATGACCGACAAGGAGTGGAAATGCGCATGAAGCTCAGCTGTACTCGGATAAACGCAGTGAGATACTTAGCAATCGAATCGTTCGATGAAGTACACTAACCGGGCACTTCAATGACATCTTAAGGGATCCCGCGATAATATCGTCGTCTTCGGGCATTGCGGCGACCACTACGAGAATGAAATGAAAGCATCGCGGGAAAACAACTCGCTTACTTTGCCTGCGGACCTCTTGACTACTGACAAACCGCGTATGGAGGAGGTTGTCAACAAGCGCGTCAACACTCTGTGATTGCACCAATTGTACGACAAGGTAGTATTTCTGGGATGTCCAAAAGCCGAGGTCAGTCGTAGATTATTTAGAAGAGACAAAAGCAGACCTTGAGCTCGAGCGGACCTTGGCCGCTGTTGATGTAAACCATCTTCACTACGTTACTGGCTGCCGCGTATGATATGCCGGAGCCTAGGTCCGGAGGGGGAGCAGTCCCGGGCCGTTTCTTGATGCCCTTCAGCAAGGTATTCTTCAGCTGAACATTATTCACGTAGATTTCGCAGGTTGGTGGGAATTCGATAAGACATTCGGTCGTTCCGCTATATCCAGGCGAGAAGAATTTGGAAGACGTGCAAAATAAACGCAGTTGGTATTTCGAGCTAGTAGTCGCCGGGCGTTAATGCGACATTAGGAAATTGACGAAAAGTGTCTACCCTGGCGTTCGCAGTTGTGCGATATGGTCGTCATCAAGTTTGAAGTGTAGATTACACTCCCGGCGATCGGTGGAGCTATAGGATTCTGGGTGCGTGTCTAGTCATGCCCAGAGACAAAAATAGCAGAAGACAAACCTGGACACTCGAGAACGGTGGACACCACACGATCGATTATGAAGAAGGGAGATTGTTTGAAGCGATATCCTGCAAGTTCGGTTAAATTCACCATACAAATTGAGCAAGGGGGAAAGAGAACCGTGGCTGAAACTCGGGGGATGGGGCGAGACAGGACTCGATGATTCGCGGCTCGTTGGAGGAGCTGACGCATAATTAGTAGTGCCGGAGTAATCGCTCGAGCTCATTTCACGAGAGGGAGTCTGTTGTACTGAGTTAGTTCGCGTATTTTTTACGTATCTGTGTATGTATGACGGTCATAAGCATATCCAAAGAAATATGAGGATGACCTACGCGGAGTTTGTGGCCCGAATTTGTGAAATGACAGCCTTAGCTCGCACCCAATTATCGGCAAGTTTGGCGCTTTTCCAGGAGGCGAATTGGACAGAAAGCCGGTCTACGAGGTCCTGCTTCTTCCCAGACCTGGTCATATGTGTTCCGCATTCGTCGTTTACGCCAAGAATAATATACTTCAGGTCCGCCACAGTGATGTAAGGGAGACTACTGCATATAACCTTCGATACCTGATCAGCATGGCCACCGCAGATCGCGAAATTGTGGACGGCAAGCAACACACGAGTTCGAAGGTGTTGTCGGCGATCCAGGTATCAAGATGAAAAGGTAGATAGCTTGCTTACATTTAAGTCAGCCCAGATATCCCCGCTATCGGAGGCAGTCATCGGATGTGAAGAGACTTGAAAAGGCGTGCTAGGTTTTTGCTTGAATATGTGTCACAGTCACTCGGGATATTCCGATCAAACTCAAAATAGAGTTATCGATTTTTCGTCCTTGTGTTTCCTTTAAAGGGAATGCCCTTTTGGGATCGGCACCAGCGGCAGGTGTTGTTTTCAGACCCTGCTCAGAGGAGTGTCACACCTGTATTGCAAGGGACTTGGAGTCGGTATGCCAGTAAAAATGTAGGTTCTCAGTGACAGAGTCCTCGGGCCTTTTTTGTGGCCAATTACAGGGTGGCATGCAAGAGATAAACATTTTTTAATTACTTGAATGAAGGTTTGAATGAAGATAGTGCAAGGGTGGCACAGAGATAGATAGTATTCAAGTAAGTGCCAAGTAGATAATATAATACACCCAAGAAGGCATTGCACACTGTCCAACTGTGAATCTGATGCAAACAGGCAAGGTCAGAGCACGAGAGTGGGGGCAGGAATCAAAGGGTGGCCGCGCATGCGTATAGCCACCAATCATCAATCAAGGATGCGACTTTGGGATGGAGCCCCCTTGGTAATCGGCGGGATTGTAGTTGCTGCACCAACAGGTAACAACGGCGGTTGCGCACTCAGAGCACCAGGTGCATGTGGGTGTGGTGGTCCCATGTCAGTCAGTGGCAAATAGATGCCACAGACCATCCATATGACAGGTAAATGTCAGAGGGATGGAGGCCTCTGTTGGGTGGCATGGTGTCATGGTGGTGGTGGTGCAAGGAGGAAACATGAATATAACATGTAATGCAGCGGGGATTGAAAGTGTCAGGCTGCCGCAAAGTGGCCGAAAAGAGCCTTCCTAATAAGGAGATGCTTAGTCATGAACCCAAGGGCAAAAAGTCAAAAACTGCCAACAATCCAGCTCAGTATACACTGCCAAATACAGTACCCACCCCCTCCTCTGACCATCGATCTCAGTACTCACCATATATCTGAACTGGCCATTAACAGGCTGCCAGTGGCTTATCAAGCTCTCAATATGACCTATGCAGGTGTGTCAAACTCTGAGCACTTGGGACAACTAGTAGTAATAGCTAATAGCCTTCCAAAGGCCCTTAAAAGTCCTCGCAAGTTTTATGGCATCATAGATCTCCCTTCACCTTCTCTATCATGTTCTGAGTCAATCAACGAGCATTTCTATTTCTCATTCTCAGCACTGGCCTAGGCTGTTTCTCGTTGGCCAGATGGTCCAACCATGTTATAGATGAGCTCGAGCATCTTCTGGTAGACACAAATGGCTTCAACGACACCGGTTTCCAAAAGGCTATCACCCCATGCACCAACTACGTCAGTGGCAGCCAGTTACTTGGCTGAGAGACAGCGGAGACATAGTCTCCGGAGCTGCTCGGGTGGACTACTATGGACTGGCTCAGGACTGCACGGTACGGTGAGGAGCAAGGGATGGATGTCACTGCTGCTATGACTACACTACTAAAGTCTAGCAGATGCTGCCGCTGATCCTGATGCGCTCAGTGGGGCAGTGCCAGAGTGCACTGCCACATGTGCCCCCCACCAAATGGACACGGTGTCCTCGTCGTGTCACCTATTCGTCTCCACCTGACTCGGACGTGTTTTCATTGTCTCCTTTATCCTCTATCCACAACCCCATGGCCCACTCTTCCTGCAACTCGTGCAACAATGTGCATCTCCTTGGGACGAACTGGCATAGGAGCCTCAAACTGAACCTGCTGTCGAGCGGTAGTCCTTCGAGTGTTTCGATCTTGTACAAGTTTCGCCAACAGCTGGTGATGCGCCGGGGTGCTGACCACATGGGCACCATCTTGCACTCGATGAGGAACATTGCTCCCAGCTTGTACTTCGTGTTGTACACCTGTACCAGGGACCCTGTCTTGAATATAACCTCCTTTGGCGCCTGCACCAGGATCTTCTTATCGAATTGGGCCTTGCACCGCACGGCATGATCTACCATCTCGGTGTACCTGTCCAACCGAAGCTGGCCCATGTATGCCATCTGCAGCCTGGTGTCAGCTTCGTCAACAGGCAGCGTGGCTTCTTCGATAGGTGTGCGTGCAGTGTTGACAACCATCCTGAAGAGGAGCTCATCTGGTGAAAATTTCAGCGCTGGAAGAATGCGGTTGTTCAAGGCAAAGACCGCGGCCTCGAGGTGATCGGGCCAATTCTCTGGTAAGTCCTCCCAATCCATCTTCTCGTAGTCGTCCTCCCCGAGGTTTGGTGCGCACAGGAGCTTCAGCTGCCTGAGGAGCTTTGAGTTCATGCCCTCCAAGAGGTCATTCACCCATGGTGAGTACTTCGGCACGAGGTGGAGCTTGATGCCCGACTCCTCGCACAGCTGTTTTAACTCCCAATTGTCGAACTCGGGGCCACCGTCACACATGCAGCTCTCGGGCCATCGGAACTTCCCCCACACTTCGTGTAGCGTTTTAACCGTCGTGGCGCCAGACACTGCAGAGGTTAGCGGTTGGACCCACAGCCACTGTGCATACACGTCCATATTGAGGGAGAGCTTGTGGAAGCCCCCCTTCCTGTGCAGCATGGATAATGTGTCGCCCACCATGAGCTTGAACGGGTGGCGCCACGTTATTGGTTCGAGGATCTTCGAGTTGACATGTCGTGCGCCGAAGTTCTTACAGTGCCTGCACTAATTTATCGCCGTCACGATTGACTGGTCAAGCGTGGGGCTGTAGATGCGGTCGAGCAGCTGCGCTTTGATCATGTCATGGTGGAAATGCCCGTTGCGCTTGTGGGAGTCCCCTGCCAGCACCACCGCTTCGAGCTTCGTGACACACTTGACTTTGGCGCATCTGCACACCGATTTCAGCCCAAGCTTCCACAGCTTGCTGTCCTTGAGGTAGTAGTCGAGCGCATGGTGTGGAGTGCGCTTGCACTCCTGTGGGGAAGATCCGTGGTCGAGTTCGAGTAGCACCGCAATGACCTCCTTAAAGACATTTTTGTCCTTAAAACCTGTCGAGCAGATTAGAATATTGTGTCTCCTCGGCAACGTGGAAAAACACGTGTGTCAAACCGGTGCATGCCTCCCAGTCTTCGCAGGCTCTCCACTCGTGTCCGTCTCCCTTGACTAGTGGGATGCCGACGAACTTGCGGCTGAGCCTGTCTGCAACCACGTTTCTTTTGCCAGAGCGGTGGCGGATGTCAACGATCTGGTGGTCTGTGACAACCTCCCGCCAGCACGCGTGCGTTGCATTGAGTTGGTCATTGACCAGGTGATTACGGAGAGCTTGACAGTCAGTCTCAAGTTCTACTGGGAATCCCCAGATTAAATCAGAGAATTTGTCGAGGCTGTATTTCAGTGCTGCAAACTCGAGCAAGAACAGTTTATACCGCTCCTCAGACCCCGAAGTTTGCTTCGACGTGAAGCTGACCGGGTGTAAGCACTTGATTTCTTTGCCTTTGGCATCAACCGTGATGTGCCACTGGGATAGCATCTCTGCGAAGCCATGTTTGCTGCCGTCCGTTGTCACGATGAAGGGCCAGCTGTCAAATACAGGGCCCTTGAGCACAGGCTCCTGTGTCAGCACAATTTTCAGAGCGAGGAATGCACACTGCTCCTTTGCACCCCACACGGCTTCGAGAACATGCACCTTCATCGTGCGACAGAACGTGCCCTTCCCTTTCCGGTGTGGGACCTCCACTACATGTATAAGATCGGTAAGGGGCTGCACTATACCCGCATATCCTTTTATGAGGGTTCGGAAGCACCTGGTGAGTCTGAGAAACACCCCGAGGTTTTGGAGATCATGCGGCATCTCCCAGTCCACAACCGCTGTGAGTTTCGTGAGGTCAGGCTTGATGCTGTCAGGTCCAACGTGCCCGCCCGCGAACATGGCTTCAGTGACGAAGAACTGGGATTTTGCGGCAGAGAGCATTAACTTGCACTCCCGGCACCTGGTGAACAAAACCTGCAAGTCAGCTATTGAATCGTCAAAGTTGTCTGCTGCCATGCTGCGTCATGATGAATAACTCAAAGAGACTACTGACGAGGTCCCCGATCTCAGTGGCGGTCATATTGCCAAATGTAGACAGCACACCGGTGAGCCCAAACGGCATCCTCTGGTAGCAGCAGTACCTGTGGCCTCCATGTAGAAGCAGATGTATGGCTGATCTTCCTCACATATAGCACACACATAGAAGCCAGAGGCGAAGTCGAAAGTGTGCACCCAGCGGTGCCCGCTGAGGCACTGCTGTTTTGCGCGGATGTCGCCTTGTGGGACTGGGGCGACTTTGGTTACATCATTGAGAGCTTTGAAGCTCTGGCAAACACGCCACTTCTGCTCTGTGGGCGTGTCAGACAGTTTCGGCACGCTGGGGGTACCTTGAATTCTGTGTGGAATGCGGTCTCGAAACCACTCGCGACGCACTGGTCGTCTATGCAATGTTGCAGCTCCTCAATCGTCAGTCCCTCTCCGCTGTGGGCTTTCTGCGCGAGTGTCGTGGAACCGCAGCATTTGATGTCTGCTGGGTTGATGGGGCAGATTACGCCGGCATCGAGCATCTCGTCAATGACCTTGTTGAAAAAGGTGGTTGTGAGGGACTGAGCCGTTGCTGGTTAATCTTCGTCTTAAAGGTAGCATCCACAGGTACGTCGGGTCGATGTTCCGCGCCCGGAACTGCATGAACCTCGCTCATTGACAGGCCAAAGACATCCACAAACTCGTCAAGGAGGGAGTCAACTTGCTGCCGCTTGTCTGGCATGAGATCCTTGCCGACTTTGATCTGCCGCTTGACCTCTGCCATCCTGCAAGCATCACGCAGATTCGTCTTCCATGTGAATAATCTGTTGAGCCTGCAGACTCTGGTTGTTCGATGCCAGGATTGTCGTGGAGGTCACCAGCAGCGTCATCAAGGTGCCAGATGTCAGCCCAGTCCTGTGCCAGCTCGCCGAGATTGGGTACTCCATCACGAAGGTGTGGTAGGCGGCTGTCAATGTGTTCATCAATACACGGGTTCTTCTTCCGTTTCCAAGCTGGCTGTACTCCCCTGAGAGGGGTTTGCAAATCCCCTCCAGAGTAGTGCACACGTGGAGTCGTGGACTCTGCCAGGTCTTCCTCAAGTGTCTTCATGTGGAATCACTTTGGCCATTTCCCGCTCTGGGCCTCGGGTTTGTATGCGCGTCATGGTTTTCTGTGACCAAAGGTGTCAGTGATGTTGGACGCAACCAGTTTGATGTGAGGTGGGACTTCCCTCGAGGGGGTTCTCGAATCCTCCTCTGAGTTTGTCGCGTGTGGCAGCACGTGACCGCCGCTGCTTAGTGCTCTCATCCTCTTCCATGCCATTCTCTCCTTCATCCACCGCGGCTTCACCGCTCTGCTCTCCCCCACCAGCGCCACCAACCACGCCTTCGCCTCTGCTGCCACCCCCCTCTGCGCTACCGCCTCTTCCCCTCCAGTACTTCGCCACATTGCATCCTCTCATCCCTCCTCACCACAATCGCTCTCCTCTGCTGAGCACTCGATCCGACCCTCACGCCCCCATTCTGTGCACTGCCTCCCCCTCCTTTCCCCTCCGACATCCGCCACCTCGCTCAAACCTGGACCTGCCATGGCCTCTTGCACTGGCACTGGCAAATCCTGCGCATTCGCATTCTTCCGCTCTCGCTCGCGGCGACCACCGCGCTTCCATTTTGCACACTTGTCCGCAGGCTTCTGCGGCTCTTGGGACTTGGCATCGCTCACTTCTCGTACCGGTAAGTCATCCGCTACATCTGCTTCCCTCCTGTAACTGGGTGCTCATTCAAGTTCTCAGAAACAGGTGGAGCGGGGTCTGGTACTTGCCTCGTGGGGGGGTGTGCTGTCTCCCCCCGTGGTTGTTCTGTGCGTGGCTGCAATGCTGGCCGATTTCATATCCGGTGCCCTCCACCAGTTGCTCGTGTGTGCACTGCTTTTGCTTTCAGTCGTCTGGGTGCTAACATCTATCACCGCAGGCTGGTCAATCCACTCTACACACACGTTGCTCGCAGGAGAGGGTGCTTGCCTCATGGGAGGTGCGCTACTGCCTCCCGGGATGTTTTTGCGTGTTGTGGCCTCCATCACCGTCATTATGGGGTCTGCCTTCCCTCATGCCTGTATGTTGGCGTTTTCGATCTGCACTGTCATGCTGTCATCACTGTGCAGCAGTATGACATCCTTCTCGTAACCGTGCCATGCTGCAGACCCCTCAAGCAGCGGCTTCCCGAACAGCATTGCCCAAGCACCGCCGCTCGGGAATACCTCTAGTATTCCACGCCGTGTTACGCCGCCAAGCGTCACCTCCCTGCTCCATGAACCCCTCAACCGCACCAACTCGCTGTTCGCCATGCAGAGTACGTGCAGTGACCAGGCGAGCTCGCTGAGCGCTTGTTGAGCCACCTTGTATGTTTCTGTGTCCAGCGCACTCTGTCATCAACGACTGCCTTGAGTTCTATTTCCTCCCCTTCTTCCCCTTGTACTAGTAGTAGCACCTTGTGAATCAATGGCACACTCTTCTCCTTCAGTCCACGCGTGCACATGCTATACAGGTCAATGCTGTTAGATTGATTGTAGTTGTGTACATGTGCATCTGAGATAACCGCTGCCTCGGTTCCCAGTGGTAATGCTCCCTCCCTGCGACCCAGTGTATGTGCGTGGGATTGCTGCACTGTGTCCCTGAGCAGTTCCTCTGTGTGCTCGGGGACTCCCCCTCCTCCTCCTCACTCTCGGTCTCAGGCCGTCCCATGCTGGCTTAGGTGGATGGCCCTTCCGCTTTTCCCTGCATGTGCAGGTACTCCTCGATGACGGCGTGGTCGTACTCTGCGGTCCCGAAGACGTCCTCACTGGCGTCGGTGATGATGTTAATGGCTGTGGTGTTGGCGGTGCATGTGGCATGGGTGCGGATGGACTGGACGATCTGGTGCCAGTGGACCTCGATGTCAGGGATGAGGAGGTTGCTGGCAGTGGAGCATTTGGCGCTGAAGTGTCCCATCGTCCCGCACTTGTGGCATTCCCCAGAGCCCACATCGACGGTGCACAGCGTCAATGGGTAGGGGTGCTCCTCACTCGGCTTGAGTGTCCCATGCTTTTGCATGTATGCTGTGGTCTGCTGCACATACGCCGCCAGTCCTGCTTGGTTACAGGGGTGGATGGTGACGGCCGCCGCCTGAATCATCCGGAGGCACTCCGAGTCGGCACAGTAGACGCACACCAGCGTGGTGGTTGCTGGCACTTGTGGGGAAAGGACGCACCGCACAGGGTCAGCCTGCAGAGGGGATGATGCTGCCATGCTGGAGAACGCGGTGCTGAGGCCAAGTGTTGGGGTCTGGGGCTGCATGCGCTGCAAGTTACTGATGAGGGACTCCATGCCGGCGAGGTGGTCCTCGAGACAGCGCACACCAGCAACATCCAACAACAGGATGTCTTTCATGGTCTGGACGAACTCTGCCCAAGTCTTGCGTTTCAGCCCCAGGCGCAAAAGGAGAGAGTCGGGGATGTTCTTGAGCGCTTGAGGGATTAACCCCCTGTCGTCCTTGATGCACACCGCAATCTTGGCGACTTTGATGGCCCAGCGTACCTGCCCCCATTCTTCGATCTCGTCCTCCTCGACTCGCACGCCCACCTGCTCTGGCTGCAACTTCAGGCTGAGATGCTCCTCCTGCAGCTCCCCCTTCTCCCATATCGCCATCTCCTTTTCAGGCCACTTTTTCTGGAATGCTGCTACGAGGTGCGTGAACGTGTCTTTGTCCATGGCGACTAGCTTGTTGTACCAGGACCTCACGTAGCCCCCCGATTTCAAGCTGAGCTCGAAGAACTCCAGCTTCTCGGGGTCCTTCAAGGTTGGGTTAAGCAAGTTGCGGCAGCGGATTGCATTCAGGAAGTCGGTGGTGTTCTCTCCAATGCCGTCACCCTTGAAGAGTGTGTGGCTGAGCTCAGTCATGTTGTCAGGAGGTGGTAGTGGGACGGTGACGATGGCGGCTAGGGCTGTGTGTAGTGCAGTGGGATCTGGCAGGGGTGCTGGCGAGGTGGTGGGTGTGGCTGGGCTTGGTGCTCCTTGTGAGGAGAAGATGCTCGATAACGTGAGTGACGACTTGTCTGAGATGTCAGGGCTGACTGCTCTGGGTCTGGGTAGGAATCTGCCTGAGGCTGCTCGGTGTGGATACGGTAGATGAGCCAGTTTTTTTTTTGGTCGGTTGTGCTGTAACAGCTACGGTGTGGTGAGTTTCTTGGTGTAGAATCACACTGTTGTCACCAGATGGAGATGTAGTCTCGGGTGCTGCTCAGGTAGACTGCTACAGACTGGCTCGGAACTGCACAGTACAGTGAGGAGCAAGGGATGGATGTCACTGCTGCTATGACTATGCTACTAAAGTCTGGCAGATGCTGCCGCTGATCCTGATGTGCTCGGTGGGGCGGTGCCAGAGTGCACTGCCACAACAGCTGCACAATGGGTCCAGGTCACCTTCCATGAGGTCGTGCTATGGTCCATAGAGGAAACTTGGCAACTTTGGCAGAGATATACTGCCACAGAGGAAAAATCTCCACCAAAGATGGCAAGTTTGCTGTGGGGCCTGATATTTCCACCAAAGATGTCAAGTTTCCTCTGTCACAGTAAATCTCCGGGAAAGATGCCAAGTTTCCTCTGTGTGGGGACTGGCAAGACCGCCAAGTAAATGTCTATTTGTGCGTATTTGGTCCTCCTGCCAAATGAGTGATTTCGATGGCAAATCCCCTCGTTGTGTCCTTCCCACTGGCCACAATCTCCCGAGACACAATCTGAATCACCTAAAGCATTTTGAATATGCATAATAAGGTATCTACAGTAGTTACAAATTTATTAATGATTAAATGGGTGTGTAGAATTCCGATTAGTTTTGATCCCCATAACCCACATCGTCTTCCTCTTCCTCTGGCTCGACAATATTTTCCTGCAGGTCAGATACCACAGAGAGTTGATATCCCATCCTTGGCACCTCTCTGCTCTGTCCTTGAGGCAGCCAATGTCCCAGAGCAGCTACAATTACCTCAGCTTTCTGGCCTTTGTTAAGCTTGGACAGTGCCGGGATCTCTGTCTTCTTGTCTGTTTTGAGTTCACAAAGACGATGCCATTTGAGCAGGGGGTCAATTTGTGGTAGGTGGATGTCCTTGAGTGCCGCATGACCTGTGAATCGCAAAATATCGAAGACGGGGATGCACTTGTTAATGGCCTTGAGCTCGGCAGCTTTCTTTGCGTTGGATTTCTGCTTGCTGGCTCGGTGTTCTGTAACTGTCTGGGTGTCGTGGTCTGCCTGGTCAATTTTCCTCTGTTTCTCGTGTCCCTCCATCCCAATTGCCCGCACTTTTTGCCGCAAGTGTTGTTGTCCTTCCGGAGTGTCAAGCTTTTCCATGATAAAATCACCGGTGTGGTTGTGCTTGTACTGGGATTTGGAATTGATAAACTCCAGTGTCGCATTTGGGCTCTCCACTTCGCAACCCGTGCATTTGCTCCCAGCCACCCCTCGGCCACATCGTTCATGGATGGCATCCATGCCTTGCGCCTTTAGGCTTCCGTCAAATCAACACTCAAAACATCATCACCAAACCTCTCCCATGTCTCGAGGGCACCCTCAAAGAATGCGACAAATACGACCCATACCTCGTTCATGGGAATTGTTGGGAGAAGGGCATGGGCTGCATACATCACCTCTGGACGCTCCCATGGCTGGCCGTCCACCGACGTGGTCTCATACAAGAGATTATCACCACAAATGATGTCAGGATTTGCGATAACACGCTGCAAGTGTTCAATAATTCTGCAAATTGCTGGACCCTGATCCCAGAGACTCTGCAGACCACCATTGCTCGACCACATCATGCACATGACAGGGTGACTGAAATTCTGGCTGTACCAGAGCAAGATAATGAGTTTGATAATGGTGCATAGGTCATTGATCACTTTCCAGATGTTCCCTTCGAGATGACTGAATGCCAGTGACATCTTTCGATCGCGCATGAACTGCATGAGCTGCTGATAGACAGTGAGGTTCGTGATGATTTCAGAGGCGCCCTCGGAGAAGCATTGGTATCGGGTATTGCTTGTGTCCGGGAACCGAATGGAGTACCCGATGTGTTCGTGCACATTGAAATAAACACTGTGGCTATCCTGCATTCCTTTCTTGTCATCCTTATTGTTGAGAAGCATGCCCATGAGCTCACAAAGCTTCATGCCACCATGACTGGAAACCTTCTCAGTGTGTTCTTTAGCTTTGAAAGATCCAGAGTTTGCTGCAGCTTCATTATCCTTGTTCATCAGAAGAACAAGTTGCTGAAATCTGTTCTTCAACCATGCAGCCATCATTGGTTCAACACCACCTAGATCCACAATCAATGGAGTCAGTACTTGTCTTAATAAAACAGTCATACCTCTGTGAGCATTGAGATCTTTGTGCATGCAGCAGCCACTGCTGAGAAAGAAGTCTGCATCATCCTTCTCTTCTTGCAGCAACTTGTCGAACTCCTGCTGTCCGTACTTCTGGCAAAGCTCCACATGAAGGATACTATTAATACGGTCCTGTTCCAAAGCAGGAAGCGCATCCCATTTCACCATGCCTCCTGCTGCTCAGATTTTTTCTGATGTAAGCTCATAGATCGTGTCAAGTAGCTTCAGTGTTGTAAGGCACAACAAGGCATGCTCCCTGCAAATCTCTTGGTCAACCTGCTGTTTCATCACCTTGAAAAGTGCCTTCAATTTCTTCTGGTCGTTGGCATGGTCTGTCATCATACCCATGACCTTCTGGAAGAAAGTCCATGGATCCTTGGGATGGGTGTGGCCGAGCGGACTTGGCATTATATGTGGCATACATTTCATCAATCAGGTGTTGCCAGCCAGCCATTTGCTCCTTGCTCGTATGGTTTGGAGCCTGAGTAAGGCCAAGCACAAGAAGCTTCTTGTCAACAGAAATGAACTGCACCTCATAATTGAGGGGTTTGTGCGAGGTGCCATCACCACTGGCAGTAAAGTCTAAAATAAGGTTTCATCAGGAAAAAAAAGAAACTTGAGAAGTTCGGAGATACATGTGTTCTGTGTTCTTCACCGCACCCACGAGTTGCAACTGTGCAGCCACTCCCCCCTCAATGACTATGCGTCCAGCACTACAAGTGCTGATGTTCTCATTGACTCCGATGTTCAAACCCTTTGCAACAGCATGGATAATCTTTCCAACCCCTTCCAGAGGTGCACCAATTGCGACAATGTCTCAAACACAAGCACAAATTTCGCTGGAGATAATCCCGTGGTCCTTCAGCGACCGTGAGGAGAGCTTTGCAAGACCGGTCTCGATATGGCCAGGAATATGTGAGACCTTCTTCGACAGTGTGGCCTGCTTCTGCACTAGATATGTGTTCCAAGCATGAAGCACCATCTCATTCTGCTTCCGCTGTCCCAATTCCGCTGTAATATCATCAAGCTGCCGTTGCAGTGATGCCACATACCCTGAAGAAGACTTCCAAAGCCCAGAAAGTTCAGCCTAAAGATCCACGACATGCTGCTCAAGCTCTGCCTTCCCATCCGAGGCCCAGCTGACCTTATGCATAAGATTATGGCACTTCTTCTCGTACTTTTCACTTTGGAGTTGCATTGCTAATAACACGTCGTCGGACGATATGTGAGCACTGGAGGGCTGCCGATAGGGACTTGACACAAGGTGGGATGAAGCAGAGGATGTGGGCGTGTTCTCCTTGCCCAGAGGAGGGGGACGCGATGTGGGACCAGAAACCTGGGCATTAGACCCCAAAAAGCAGGACAGCTGCGCCGTGGATCTCCTCTTCTTGGGATTCCATCGTTTCTGATCCTTCACCATGCATACAGCAGGCATGTGAAGGATCAGGAAGCAGCGAGACGCGAGACAGATGTGTGACCTGAAGTGTTTGATGTGTGACACTGCCGTTTTGGTGGGCACTTCTTCGGCCATCCATAGTGACTTCCACATTGACCGGTTCAGTGCAAACTAAAATGGGTCACCCACATCTCGTTAATCCTCAGGGAATGTTAGAGCCACATTTTTTATTTTGGCTCTCCAAACACTGATACAAATTAGCGGGAAAAATTGAAATAAATGGAAAATCTACTTCTAACATTCCCTTCATAATGTGTTTCTAAGGGATTTCCTCACCCAAAGTTTGACCAAAAGATGCCTAGATAGACCTCTACCAAAGGCCGAACAAAAGTACCATCTTTACGGGTGTTTGACGTGTTATGTAAGCACCATCAACACCGTCTCTGTTGCCAGTCCCCACTCTGTGGCAGTAAATCTCCACCAAAGATGTCAAGTTTCCTCTGTGGCAGTAAATCTCCAGCAAAGATGCCAAGTTTCCTCTGTGGCAATACAGTCGAACCTGTCTTAACCCATACCCCCTGGTGGAAAGGTTAAGGTATGGGTTATCACAAGGCATGGGTTTCGGGAGGGCCATCAAAAGAAAATCGGTAAAAAATCCAGAAAAATCGTATAAATTCCCAGAATATTTGTAGATTACTTGTGAGTAAAGAAATCAGTAATAGAAGTGGAAACAAGCTCTTTAGTGCGTTCAGCCTGAGTTTCATGTCCGAATTTGGCCAAATGATGCTCAAGATTGCGCGCAAATGATCCATCAATGTCGCCGAGATACCTGCAGAGCATGGAAGCTGCTTGGATAGCTTCTTTTTGGGATGGCTTGGGGTCCCCGAATAGATCATTGTGACCATCGTCGCCGCCATTGATCTCCTTGTTCTCCTGGTCAGCTCGCATTTTTGTCACAGCATCAAAAATCTCTTCATCGCTGGCACCCTCGGCCACTTGCTCCTCGGGTGTCTCCACTAGGTCCAATATATCGAGCCTATTCCCCTTCTGGAGGACACCGAGCGACTGGAGTTCATCCAGGACCTTGGAAAGACCGAGCTCAGAGTTGTCTTCTGCCTCAGCTAAAACAGCAGCCGCCGTGGCATGGGTGGGAAGGATCCCTGCTTTGATCCAGCAGTTGGCAACAGTCTGGGCAGACACATCTGTCCATGCCAGATCTGTGATACGCATGGCCTCGAGCTGATTGATGTCATAGATTTTTGCCGGGGGGATGTCTTCATCATAACGGTCGAGTGCCCGTTGCATAAAATAGCGACGATAATGTGCCTTTAAGCAACGGATGATGCCCGCATCCATTGGCTGAACGTGGGCGGTAAGGTTTGGTGCAAAATTTTCCACACGGACATTCATGAGATCATCGGGTGTGTCGTGTCCTTTGAAGTTGTCCTGAAGGAGAAGGATGTGTCGCCCGGCTCACCACATGTCTCTGTCAATGTCTCTGAGCCACTCCTGATACAGGACAGCTGTCATCCATGCTGTGGCATTGTTGCGATAAAGAAAACCCAATTGGGTGCCGTACTTCTTGTTGAATGCCCGCGGACGCTCAGCCTTGCCGATGACAAGTGGAGGCAATTTCTCGGAGCCGTCTGCATTGGTGGTAAGGGTGTAAGTGATGTGCTTTTTGACCCCTTTGACACCCGACATTGGTCGGTCCATAAGGCCACAATCCGGGGGCATCCTGGCATCAAAAGGAATCAGCCATGGCCCGTGATTTGTCAGAGAAAACAAAATGTTCTTACGCCAGAAGAGTCCCGTTTCGTCCATATTGAAAATGTCTCGCAGTTCATAGCCCTCGTTAAAGATGAGCTCTTGAATACGCTTCCTGTCCTCTTCAACATCAGCGGTGTTGGCAGAGTCTGCCTCACCATCCCATTTAAGCTCCTTCAATCCACATCGCTTCTTCAGAGAATCCAGCCAGCCATTGCTAAGTGCCAACCGCTCATCCATGGGGATGCCAACAAGATCAGCAAAGTGTGTCCATTTCTCCTGGATGATTTCGCCGCTGAGATGGACACGGTCCCACATCGCCTTCGCGATCCAAAGTTCCAGCATGTCATCGATCTCCAGATGTTCCACTTGCTCCACACGCTTTGCATCTCCCCGTCTCCCAATCTGCTTTGCTTCATCCCATTGCTCCCGCCATTTGCTCTCATCCTTGAGCCAGGACGACACAAGAGGCTGTTTAATGCAGAGGTTGGGATAAATGGGGCTAAAGTGTGCTGCGGTCTTGCTCTGACTTGGCTTGGCTTGAGCATGGTGCCAATCAAGAATTTCGATGCGCTGTGCTAAGGATGCATTCTCCCTCTTGGTGAAGACGGGAGTCGTGGGAGCCTTCTTTCCGATTCCAGGGTTCTTTGATATCTTTCACTCCGAAGGCCCTGGTGCTCGTGAATTTTTAAATGGTAACCAGTAGCTGTACATGCACTTTGTCGCTTCACAGAGACCTTGGCTGCTGCCTTCTCAGCAAATCCCCCAGCTAAACCCTTGAGCTTATCAACCAGCCCCATCTCCTTCGCGTCTAGCCGTGCAAGCCCCCGCTCATAATCAGATGCATTCTCCAGCTTCAAAAGCACAGCATCCTCCTCGACGTGATTGGTGGCATCATCGAGCCAGGCAGAATCAGTGTCAGAGATCCTCTCAGCTTTTTTTAGCTTTTTTTTCCAGGGCATCTTTGCGTAGTTTGATAGAATCATTGAGATTAGATAGACCCTTCTTAAGAATCGCGAGCGCCGGATGAGGAGACATGATGGGAGCTGTCAAAAAACGGCGCAAACAAACAGAAATAAATAGCCAATAGGGGCTAAATTATGGGTTTTCGACCTCAAAAATGTATGGGTTATGGAGTATCAATGACTTATGGGATTTAATTGAGAACCAAGTTGGTGGATGGCAGAAATCTATGGGATTTAACAAGTTATGGGTTACGCCTGCCATGGGTTAAGACAGGTTTGACTGTATATCTCTGCAGCCTGATATTTCCACCAAAGATGTCAAGTTTCCTCTGTGGCAGTAAATCTCTGCCAAAGATGTCAAGTTTGCTCTATGGCCCAATATTTCCACCAAAGATGTCAAGTTTCCTCTGTGACAGTATATCTCCACCAAAGATGCCAAGTTTCCTCTGCAGCCTGATATCTGCACTGAAGATGTCAAGTTTCCTCTGTGGCAGTATATCTCCACCAAAGATGCCAAGTTGCTCGGCAGCCTAATATTTCCACCAAAGATGCCAAGTTTCCTCTGTGGCAATATATCTTCACCAAAGATGTCAAATTTCCTCTGTAGCAATATATCTCCACCAAAGATGTCAAATTTCCTCTGTGGCAGGAAATCTCCACCAAAGATGCCAAGTTTCCTCTGCAGCAAGATATGTCCAATCACACTATCTTACTCATAACTGTCATGAAATTATTATGATTGACATTTTTAATCTGTTCTGTGTATCCTCTCACTTATATCTGCTCACACTGCAGAAGATGACATAAAAATGTCTCTTATGGATTTCTTCCTGGTTGCCAACATGAAATATATTTTGAATGTCCTCTGCTGAACCATCTATTGACCACTTTCCACTAATTCATATTTAATGCTACTTGAATCTCTTTCATCTTCCTTTCTGCTTTTCTGACCCCACATTTCTCTAATGTTTATCCTAAACATGTTGAAGCTGGCATGTAAAAGACCTTGAAATACATTCACAATATCTTCCCCAAGATTTCATGCAGAACTATTTTAAATAATTCCTATAATGTTATTTTGAATTCATCCAAAGTATTCAACCACAACATTTTAAATCTCTTTTAGATGTCTTTCAAAACATGCAACATTCTTTATCTGCAAGTCATGATTAAAACATTCCTAAAAGTAACTAAAACAACTGGTGAATGTCATTTTACAAATTTCAAATTACCATTACATAATTCCCACCCAGTTTCCCCAAAGATATATTGATTGTTTTGCACAAGATAACTGAAAAACATTGTGTGACAAGATCACAATTTCTGTGTATCTGGGAAGAATATATGCTGTAAGCATTTTGAATATCTTCATGCTTTCCTCCTTCAACATGCTCAAGAGGTATTTGAAAGATATTGTGAAAAACATCATGTATACATGCTGTACATATTCATTATGTATCTTCAATAACATTCTGGAATTTAGGATGAAAACATTTTAAAAACTTTCACGCTAGTTTAGCGGTGACATATGCAAGACTTATGAGTTCTTGGATATATTTAGCATAGTTCACGAAGTGTTATTGAAATATCCTTCCTGTGTAGGTGGCAGTCAATTGCATTGACAGGTCACGGACATTGACGTTCATTACATTTGTTGACTGACCTTGACAACACTGCAGCAACAGAGGCTTGCGGAATCCTGTCCTCGGGTGGAATTAGACAATTGTGCATATGGAATGGTGTCGAGGACCATAATTTGGCTGGTGTAAATTCTAGGTAACCAACAAGGGGATGTCGAGCACGGAGTTACGTGCCGTCAAGGCATGCAGCGTTGAATATTTGAATGGGCATTGGGCCCCAAGAAACAATTTAAAAAATCTCAGATGGCCATCGAGCTCAACACGATACGTGGGTGAAACGTGGCCCATTAGTGGGCTCGGGTGTGGCGCGCGATGTACACGAGCATAACCGCGCTCGACTGTGCTCTTGCGTCTGGGTTTCAGGGTCCACAGCGGTCATCAGTCGGCAATGATGCCAACACTCGCTTACGAGTGTGGTGCTCCAGCTTTTGCTCCAGCTCTGAGCTTTCCATACCATCACGTCGAAATCGAAGTATGCCATTAGCACGCCCAGACACCCTGACACGCCACAAAAGAGCTGCAGCGGTCTAGGAGCAATGTCTACGAGCTCTTCTGAGACAGATGAATGGCTGGGACAAGAGAAAATCAAAAACAGTAAAAATTACTACATCCACTTTGTTTGTCGAGCATCCAGCTCAGTTTCACTCCTTGAGCCTCATTCCACCGCCCATGGCCCCCCATGGGTATGCCTCTTTTGATTGAGTCCACCTTTGGTCCACTCGTCTTCATGCTCGCCGTTGTTGGCCTGGTGCCGCTGCCAGCCCCATCTTGAGGTGCTTACTCAGCACGGCAATACCGGCCTGTCCACGCCATCATTTTCCGGATCTACTAAGTTTCCCTGCAATTTCCGCACCCTCCGAGCATCTCTTGCTGTTGTGATAAGCGAGGAGGGCAAGATTAGCGGATGAGTTAGAATAAGATTGCAATAGCACTGTTGATTAGAAGGCTGCTTTAGAGCAATCAGATGCTCTATCAGGATTGTACAGGTGAGCTTATATACTACAGAAATGTATCTAGAATGTTCTACAACTGTATACTTGAACTGTCCATTAGTAATAATCTTATCAATCAATGCCCGAACGCCGAGCTGCCTATTAATAATTACAACACTTGCCCACTGCTGGCCTGCTATACAGGATGAACTGGGATCTGACTGGTATTCGCCGTGCGACTCCGGGATCGGTCGAAATGGCGGCTGCATTGATATTATTATCATAGTCATAGTTGATGCACCCTGATTACATTTACTGCATATCTCTCGGACACATTCCCTGAATTCACTGGCATACCCAAATCACTGACACCGCTTCTTTTCTTGCTGTCTACAAATAACACTCTCCTCGTGCAACTCATCAGTAAAACATGCCTTGATGGTGATGAAGTGGATTGGACACAGAAGTTTCTTGGCCGGGTTAACGTGCTTGGTGTATCCATCTCTGTTTTCATTTTTCTGGGCTTTATGATCATCAGCCAGTCACTTGACAGGAACAGCCCCCTTGTAATGAACTGGACCAAGCTTGACCCTGTTCCTGTGTGCGATGATGCTTCCAACCGCCCCAAGAATCTGCTTAGCCAAAAACAGAAGATAGGTCGGGATACACGAGAAGAGACATAGAACACTCTCGACAATTTACTCCAAATGTGCGGGCACAGGCGGCTTGCTATTGTGGGGAGTACTGGTGATCACAGACATGCGTGGCCAATCGTCATAAGGAATGCAAAGTTGTATGGAATGCATGACCAACAACAAACTCATTTCAAGTTCCTTATGTCTGCCGCAAACTGAATCTCCATACTTACTCCATGACTGCTCTGCCACCCACAGAAAGTGGGATAATTCCTCTTCGAGTTCGACACCTCCATCTCGTCTTGACAACCTCATTTGACCCCGTTCAAAATGACTAATCTCAAGCCACTCTTAAAAAAGTTCACGAGAACTAGGTGCAATGAGTAGAATTCATGGGCTAATGATTTAATATGTGTCAAGACTCCCATTCCGTGGCTGCACTGTACTTGATCTAGTGGATATGACCTCACCTCAGGATGTCCAAAATGAACTAGAGCAAATCGGTGAACATGCACAGGAAGAATGGGTTCAGGAGTCAATCAATTCGAATGACCAGCTCTCTTTACATCAGGACGACCTGAGTCATTGAAGAACTACCACGAGTATAGATCACTTCAAGAAATACGGCAATACCAAACAATGATGAACATTCAGGTATTTGAACCTCTTTACTGCTCTAGTCTCATCATTTGCCGCTGAAGTTCTACACTTTGTGTTTTCCCACAATGACCCAAGTTGTTCCTGTCTTGAGCTTGTTTCGAGGTCCTCATTTTCCACTAACTACTTCTCTGTTTTTCCTTTAGTTCTACCGCGGCGTGTCGAAAGATAGTGACTGTGAGCTCGGCTATGGGGTTATAGAGGAGTCCAGGGACCGTAGTGTATGATCGTGCCTTGTACACTCAGATACTTCCTGGGCCCCGGCGTTCCTAAGCGGGACCGTGCCGTGTAATTTACCTACCTACCTACCTACCATAGGAACTAGCATTGCCAAGACTTTTGTTCAAGCGCACTGCATAGAACCGCATATGCGAATGGAAAATTACCTGCTTCAAATGCCTTCAGTCGCCGCCCTTGCACGGCTGTCCAGTAGCGGCTCAACACAGCAGGGAGTACAACACAAGCCCACAGAAAATTAGAAATCCGGTGCAATAACTACGTAGAATACAGCCAGTCTAAAGTCCAGTGTGAGAGCATATCCGCGAACATGACCGCTACATAATTAACGAACCAAGTACGAGAACTAGCGCCACGGCGCCACCCCACCCCCGCTGCCACCATACCAATGCCAGGCTGTGCCCGGCCGACGGGACGCTCGACGTGGTCGTATCGGGCAGCGGCACGCTGACGGACCCGGACGCGGCGCCGGTCGTCTGCGGTGCGGTCGACACGGTGTTGTTCGTCGTGCCGGGGGGGTTCACCGTCCACGTGCGGATGTATGGGATCTCGAAGTACGCGTTTGCGTAGTTCGAGCCGTTGCCGAGGACGTTGCTCGCGAACTGCGGGATGCGTCGTCAGCAGTTGGTGATGATGAAGAAACGAGAGGGAAAGGGCGGGAACTCACGCAGTTGCCGGGGCAGGTGGAGCTGTAGATCGAGGGAATGCCGGCCCTGAGTATAGGTGTATGTATGATGAGATCGATGCGCAGGGTAGATGGGCGGCGATAACTCACCACAACCCGCAGAGGGTAATGTCTATCGCAGGCAGGATCCAGTGAGCACGGGATAGGGCTGATAAATAAAAAATAGGTTAGCTTACCAATGACCAAGTGCTGCGCTGGGAAGAACTCGGTAATGTTACAGCCCGCCGCCGGGTACGCAGCAGATGGTGTCCCCCAGTCGCTGAGGTTCATCGTCGACGTGGCGGTTGCCTGCGCGAGTGACGCAGGGATATCTAGACGCTGGGTTTGCGCGTAGCATCAGACTTGGGGCTATGACCAAAGCAGCCGAGAGGATAGAGGCAACGCACGCTCCAGAACCACATATAGATACCCGACACATCGAATTGGAGTGCGAAGGCTCCCCCGTTGGCCGCTGCGAAGCCCGAGCCGAAGCTGTTGGGCTTCGTCTCGCCGACGGTACAGCCAGACGCTGTCGTATCGTTACAGTTGGATATGATTGTGTGGCCCGACTGTGCCTGCAGGGCGACGGGGGCCTGGACGCACCCTGCGTACGAATGCAGGGCCATTTGATTATGGTCCATCTATCGCGGTTTGTTCAGGATGCATTTTAACGCGATAAACATGGGAGACGCACCAGATTTATGGACTCGACGAGATCGATTTCCCCAGCAGCAGGCCATTCTTGGCCTGGTTCCAAAACTCCGTTCAGCCAGATACTTGGCCAGACCTGCGTCGAATCAGAATGTAGCCGACTGCAAGATATCCGACTCACCGAGCAGCCATATGGCATGTGGAGGGCATCGATGACGAACAAGGTCCCAATGGGAAATTCCTCCTTCGACGTTAGTCTTACCTGCGGCACGTCAGTAATGTTCAGCAATAGGAAAATAACATACAGAGTTTCTGTAGAGTATCCCGGTCCCCTCGACTGTGCTTGTGTTGTCCACCTTAATGATAGCATTGCCATTTGCATTCACATAGGCCAAGTGGTCGTTGGTAGCGTTAGCTTGATCAACATAGGACACATTACCTAATAATGGTTGAGAATTGGGGACAGAGAAATCAATTCAAGTGCGACGCACCCCATGTCGTGTTGTCAATCGTCCCGTAGAAGTCAAACCCAGAGAAGAATGTGGTTCCCGAGTACTCGACCAGAGGAAAGTATTGTCCGGAAACCGGGAGATATTGCCATCCGGCGGAGAGAGCTGCAATAACGTAGGCTCTTTTCATGAGAGTAGTTAGTTGCGTTAGCGTAATAGAGTCGTCGCAAGGTCGTCAATGTGCCTGTGATGAGGGACAATGAACAGAAAGTGCGCCACGCACGGAATGTCTGACGTACGTTGTGAAGTGGTAGTTGTACAGCAGTCTAAGGCACACAACTCTTGGAGGAGGATAAACAGCTCTTTCGTTCGGTGGTGGGATGAAAAGTGCTGGCGGAGCGGGGAACGTGGGATGACGGAGACGAAAGACCGAAAAAACGCGTGCGTGACGAACCACAGCGATGCACGTGCAGGTGACCGATGATCGGATGCTCTGCGGACCGCATCGCCGATCGAATTCCCTTCCATCTCTGCTACTCTGGCGCTCCCTAGGGGGTATATAAGCATTATACTCGGATGGTGTAATGTATGGGTGGCTATCCTCACATAAAGCTATAAGATGCCAACGGAGCACACACCGGTCGAGTATTATAAGATGCTCACCAACTGTGGACTGGCCGACCGCTTGTATGGCAGGATACTCAGTTTAAAACCCCGCGGTGGTCGGAGTTCTCCCCTCTAAATCCCTGTATCACAGAAAGTCGTCTTAAGTAAGTCTAATAGAATAGTTAATATTATGTCATCCGGCTGACAGGGGAAGCCGATGCCAAGAGATCAACGGATCTATCAACACCGATTATGCTTGTCGCTCGACAAGGCAACAGCATTCTTGAAGGTCTTGTGGGTGTCCTCGGCTCATAAGCACACGAAAGGACCCAGCCGGGAGCCTGAGATTGCAAGCAGACGCTACAGGAGTCCCGCCTCCCTGGGGCAGCGTGCAATCCATGTCCATCTAAGTACGTGTACGTACGCCGCATCGTGCATACAAGTGCCCCGAGCGGTACGATGTTCCGGATGCAAGACCCAAGAGGCGCTCGATCTCTGGATCATGGAATAATTCCCACGACCCTCCCCTCCCCCAAAAAAGGCAGGTATGTGTCAGCGGCATCAATTCGGCCATCACCACTGACAAGCACTTCCAGTTAACTGCCGCATTTTTGAGCACTCATTGGGAGTACAATGTGGATGCCTAGCACATATATTTTGGGCAACACACTGCTCAACAAGGTACTGGCAAAATGAGAGGGAAGTCGCTTCATCAGTGGCTGTGCAGCGCCACCTCGCGTGGCCACATCAAATTCCGCGATCCAGAGATCACTCACCTCTTGGCAAGACCGGCCCTGTGGTTTCGTGGAACCTCCACGCACTTCAGGCGAGCTAGGGAAGCACTAAGTGAAGTAGGTCCTGATCAGCGGGGTATTGCACCAATCCAGCCCGAGATGCACCGCACATCAGGGCGTATCGCGAAGATACCAAAATCGAAGAAGTTGCCGACAATGGTGGGTCCGAGTAAACGCGTCCCTAAGTGGCAAGGTAAGTTCCTCACTCGGCTCGGCTTGGCTTCTGGTCACCGTTGTGGTCCCTGGCTTCTGGTTTCTGGCTTGCACTAGTTTCCAGCTGGCACGCATCGCAGGCGTGATCGGGTACGCGAGCGGCGCGAAGAGATACATGAACGCGAGGATGACGGGCGCGTAGGCGGCGCCGATGGAGAGGCCGACGGAGAGGGCTTGTGGGTTTGTTCTGAGTTGTGAGGTGAGCTTGTCGTCCACTGAAGCTGAGAAACGGACGGCTAGGTTCGACATTCGTGTCAGGCTCGAAGAGAATCACAAAAATCAGAAGCAGAAGACTGCTATGTCAGGTGTCGGTGACGAGACACTACACTTGAATCGAACTGCAGCAGTTCAGATGGGTAAATGACACTGAACAGTGATTTGAAACCGGTCCTTCAAATCCATTAGTAAGCTTAAGAGAGTCGGGACTCGGAATAGGGCCTTGACCTCGGTGCGAGGCAGGGAGCCGAGGCCATTGGAATTCAACTCCCAAAGGGCAACAAGCGCCTAGTAGACTACTACTACTAGTAGTACTCTAGCTCAATAACCGTAGTCCGTCGAATCAGACATATCGTCTGAGAGATTGCCCGTTGACCCCAGCTGTAGATGATTAGTGATCCCCCGGGGGCGCGCTTGAACCCCGATGCTTGAACAGGCGCTTCAAGGGTCGTCGCTCCACGCTGGCCACCAAATCATCCGACTCAGACTCTAGCTCGAAGTCTGACTCGGATGATGTCGCAGGCGTAGACGGCCGCTTCCGAACCCGTTTAACCTTGTGCTGGTTTGCGAGGCGTTCCCGGTCAGCCACGGCAGCGGGGTTCTCGTGCTGACGCGCTATGTCCTCGACTAGGGTGTGATCATATGAAACGCACTGCATTTTGATGATGTCGATGGTCTGGGCGTATGTTTTTATATCAGAGACATCGCCAATAGCGGAGTCGAAAAAGGAGACACGTACATGTTCGCCCCGACTAAACGCCTGGATCACGTCCTGCGGTGTCACCGGTATGCCAGTCCTCTTCCGAATCTTATTCATCTCGCGCGCGACATTCTCGTTTGTTTCAGCGATTCCAGACTTCCGTAGAGCGATACGAGCACGTATGGAAACATACACGTCCCACCGTTTCGTCTTCACGATGAGCTTCCCCCACGTTTCCTTCACCTGTCCCAAATTTATCGATCAGAAACAGGGCAGTCAGAGACACGCAGACACACCTCGGTTGTCTGGGCATTGAACTGCTCCACCGTCATCTGGCCACATATTCCATTCTCGTAGTCCCCCATATATCGCCAGACAGCCTCTCCTGACGGCTTATCCCTGCAGAAAAGGGCCCAGGGCGGATTACTGATGATCTCGTGCCGCGAGGCGAATATAAGCCCAGGGGCGCCAGGGCTGCGCGGCAAGCAGGGATTCAGATCTGGTTTGGGAAATACGACTGCGCGGCCACGGCCGCTGCGCCCGTCAGTGGACTTGAAGTGGACGACAAAATGCTGGTCGTTGCCTCCGAAATTAACCCGCAGGAACGCGCGAGAGACATACAGAGAGTCCTTGGGCGGCGGGTATATTTTGAATGGTTTGGCGCCGTCTAGATATGCCGCGACTACGCTACAGGCCAGTGTGAAGGCCTCTTTCTTGATCTTGATGGGCATCTGTCATTGACAATGTTAACGAATCTGTGAGCAAAGAAAGGTCGCCAACTTGTTCATTCTTGAACGTGTGTGTCATTTTGCGACGCTTGAGAGGGTTGCCGGCGGAGCCTGGTGCGAAGCAAGGGGTTGAGGCCATGCTCGGTTCTGAGGCCAAAATGGGGGCATGTTTCGGCGATATGCGGGACGAGCCAGAGTCGTTAAGCTACGATGTGTTTGATTTTCGGGCAAATTCAAATTCAAATACACATACCAGCGTTGAAGAGAAAGACAGTTCAGTGAGCGCTGAGAGTTCTGGTGTCCGTAGCGAGCGCTCGGGCGATGACGATACTGAGAGAACAATTAGAGGCCACTCGACTGTTCAGATGCATGGACTGACTGCGTGGTATGCTGACGTAGTCCATAACCTGCCGTTCGCTTTTTGAAACCTTTGTGTTACGGTCAGCAAGACACTGAAGGCTCAAGTTAAAACAACCTGGGGAGTACCAAACTCAAGCACCGGATCAAAATGGAGTGTCGTGTTTTCAGAAAAAGCAGAGCTAGCGCAGATTTTATCTTCCGATTTCGCTGTCAGCGAAACTTGGCCAAGACCGCTGCCTTCATCGCTATCCGAGATATCAATGATATGGGGGTGTACCGAGAGGTCTTCGCGTTGGGCCTGAGGGTTCCCGTAAGTCAATATTCGTACTCTTCAATAAGATAGTCAGTACTACTGGAGGCCGGGAAATACGACGTGAAGCCGGCGCAGCCTCAAGCGCACGTATCTGAGCCTTGAGATCTGCAACCTTCCAGTCCGATTTTTGAGAGCGATGCTCAAGATCTGCGATTGTCTTCTGCGCCTCTCTCCGCCGATTCTGGCTGTCATCCCTCTGCTGTCGCAACCGCACAGTCTCGCCGAGAAGACGCTCAACCTCGTTTCTAAGCCGCTTGTTTTCTTCTTCGAGTTCGTTCCGGCTTGGTCCAAATTTAGTCTCTTCGTCCATCAGTCCCGGTTCCCAATTGACAGGCAAAGTCAAGGTCAAAGATAGAGCAAAAGAGGAGTTGACACTACGTGATCGCATCACGTTGCTTATATGGCTCTGATTGGCTCGGTGCGTGCAGCCAAATCTAGAAAAACAACACCTCTTAGCTCTGTATTTTTACTCTGTATATGGGAGGACATGGAATTCCAACGTGAAGAGGTCGACAAGCTCGCGCAGGCAACGGCTCTTGTTATCTCTGTTTATCAACAGGTCTATGAGGAGTTCACCCTGTGGAAGGCAGACCACACCAATAAAGTCTTCACCTCGTTGGGGCGTCCGCGTTCAGATGCCACCGCGTCTTTCCCCCCGGAATCGGTTGCTCACACGTCACGTCATGGAATTACGCCACATCCCTCCGCGTCTGCCTCAGAATATATGGAGGTCTGGGATTATAAGACCTCAACTACGGAGCGGATCCCCGTGGAACTGGTTCGCGTCGCAAGTCTTCCATCGGCTGCTCCAGCGCACGAATACAGCACCCAGATTGAACGCAGTATCTTCCACGGCGACGACCCGAGCGCACTGCCCTTCATTCCGTTTGCCGATGACCCGAGCTTCGACCTCGCAGCTTATCTGGAAGAGTATAAGTCCTTCGGCTGGGAAGAGCCTGCACGAGACCCCGATTGTACGTGTTTCTGAAAACTGGCATGTGTTCTCTCTCTCAAGTTGCGGAGTTTGCAGTGGAGTTCATGGTCATAGAGACCACTCGTCGTTTGTGTTCAGACCACAAGATGGCATATCGACACATCGATGAAACTGGCATTCTTCCGCTTGAGCTACTGGACCGTGGTGACCAGAGAGGAATGATATATAGAAGTCAGCGAAGGTATTGAATTTTCATGGTGGAAGCCGAATCGTGGACCCCTCATGCACTTGATCTCCAGAGACTTCCCTGACTGGCCAGAGGGAGTCCCTGCCTCCGCGAAGCGACTCCAAAATGGCCCTGATCCGACCTCGGATATGCCGGATAAGCAGCTGGCTAACCTTGTATCAACATTCTGCACTAATCTCAATTGCCTTGTCGGATTTTGTTCGACACACAGTGAGTCGCCTGTAGCATATCTCTCGAGCTCAAATCGCTGACTGTTATTCACCGTAGTTGAGCCTGTGCCGATGCCACTCAGCAATACCCCACTTCTGACCGCCCGTATGAAGGAGTTTGTCACTGGCCCTTGCGGGGAAGATTGTTTCCTTGTTAAAACCGTTGGTGATCATGCATGTCGCACAACCTGCCTATGTACGTCGCCCAGCTAATCAATCTCCGCAGGCGATCGATTGGCCGGATGAAGACACCCAGCTTCTGCGTACCATTCTCGATGCCTCGCCAGATACGCCTCCCTGTGATCTGGCTACCATCTGTCGTAGACCGTGCTATGAGGTACGTACCAGCGTCCCCATTGCGATCGCTGCCCACACGTGATCTATGTCAGACTTTCCACCAACGCTGCTTTTTCCTTCCGGATGGTCAGATAGACAAAAAGGGGAAGAAGAAAGCCAAGACGACAAAGCCATCTTTGGCCAAGACTGGTTCATTGAAATTTGACGGGAGGTCAAGGTCAATTGCGTCTCGCATGAAAACTTACGTACCTGGTAGATTTCGACCCCCGTCGTTTCACGCCGTAAGTCTATACTTTGGTACAGCCTCCTTCTGACATGAATGAGGATAGTGGCCTTCCGTGTAGCCACGAGGGGCTTTGTGATTCCGAGGCCCAGTGCGCTTGTTTTTTTAATCAAGCCCATTGCGAAAGTGGTTGCCGTTGCAGCCGAAAATGTGAGCTTTTTCTTGCATGTAGCACCGGCAATGTGTCTACATTGCTCTCTCGATTAGGTGCTCGCAGATGGCGGGGCTGTTCTTGTTCATCAAGCAAACGATTCGGGGTAGGGGTATGCAGAACAGATCGGTGCTCTTGCTATCTAGCACATCGGGAATGCGATCCGGAGCTGTGCTTGAAGTGTCAGGCAAAGTACGCCGTCATATATCTATCCTCTGAATAATCTTTGGCTGATGCTGTTTTGTAGAGGTGAGTCTCTCTGATCTGCGTGTGGCCATCTATAACCATCCGACCAGATAGCAAGGCGAATCTGTGCCGTAACACACCTCTCCAGATGGGCCGCCACAAGGTCGGGTGAGGAAAAATTGAGCTACTCATTCTGATCACATTGATTCCACAGGGAACGGTGGTGGGTCCAGCGCGCTGGGGTAGAGGCCTGTTCATGACAGAAGAGGCGAACGAGGATGAGTTGATCATCGGTAACTTGTCACCTTCATCGTCACATTGGTCTCACTTTCTTCTATGTCCAGAGTATGTCGGTGAACTCATTTATGAGCCCACAACCGATTCCCGCGAGTGTGTCTGACAGTTACTTCCAGAATCCAGTCGACGAGGACTGATGGGTTTCCCTAGGTTGGTTGCCGCCCACCGCGGACGAAATTATCTCTTTCAGCTCAATGACACTGTTTCGGTTGACGGCACATACGTGGGGAATAACTCCCGATATATCAACCATGACGCCGCCAATCCAAACTGCAAAGCACATGGTGGGTATGGTGCCCCACAACCTTCCTCATGCTGACATCATTCAGTCCGCATGGTCAATGGAGAGCATCGGATAGGCATATACGCAAGTACGCATTACTTATTCTCTCAGCATCGTCGTTTTCATTGACTCTTGTTCATTCTGAATTCAGCTAGGCACTTGGCACTGGGAGACGAGGTGCTTTTCGACTATGGCGGTGAGTTTTTCCGGGTGGACTCGGATAAAACAGCGGGGACGCCCATTTCCGCGCGTAAACAGCCATCTTATTAATTCATGCTGTTATGTATTGTGTATGATGGGTCCAGTTCGTAGCCGTGTGCCATCGCTTGGCCGTCGCAGCCAAATCCGAGCCGTCATTTGATTCACCTCCGCCTGATTACAAAGCTGCCCCATGTTGTACATCGGCATCCACCGAGTATATATGTACGAGAAACGAAAACGAAAACATCTATATACATACTGCTGGGTGATGGCAGGCGATGGCCGTGGTAACGCTACCGCGTAAATACGCGGAAGCTCCGGAAATACGTTCTACAAATTCGCGGAAAGCTGCATCCATCAATTCGGACTGCAGTGCCATGGCATAGTCAAAGTCAGACCTACGATCCGCAACAGGATCCAGAGCTGGAAGGCCAGGAAACAGATTGAGGACTGGTAATTGGGATGGTCCAAGGACTGGAGTAGAATGCTGTTTAGGAAAGAATCCACATTGATGCAGTAAGAAGGGATGTAAGGAGCTGCGAAAAAATCAGACTTTTAGTTCGTTGTTATGTGGAGTGGGTAATAAAGCACTGTACCTGCTTGCGGAGGAGATCTATGGAGAGTTGAGGGCCCGGCCTCGACTGTTTTTTATGCAGCTGCTCCCGTGAATTTGTCAGGTCGAGCTGTGATTGAAGCCGTTGGATTTGAAGTTCACTTTCCCTTGCATGTTGTTAAAATGTTTTGAGCTGTATCTTCAATCACTTGGCACCTGCATCTGTTTTCGCATTTTCTGCTTGTTTTTGCGCACGCATGGGACTGCCGTCGAGCCCGTGCAGCAAATCGCGCTTGAATGGAATTGATGATACGTGCATTGTCACTGTCCAATTGACATGCTCTGATAATTTTCTAAGTAGCTAGAAAACCCTCACATAGAAACACATACAGGAGAATTGCCTCGATCAAACTGTGGTTTGTGTGGTTACATTTTGTACAATTGAAGAAGTCCAACCCTCACAGAACATCCCATTTTACGCTCAGTCTGCGTCGGTGTGTTCTTTGAAGTTTGTTTTGTTTTTCAGATGTCATTTTTTTTGTGGAAATCTCTTTCTTGAAGTCGGCGGTGAAATCCTGGGGATTATCATTGGGCATGAACTCAAGAGCTCTTATATACTCACCGAGTCAGTAACGTCATTCAATGAAGGCATGAATCTTGCCAGCCAAACAACTCGAATCCTCGTCACCAGTGAGCTCAGAAAGTAAGGTTGTGGAGTACGCGCTCGGAGTGTGGATGATTTGGAACGTGGGAAATGATGTTGGCGAGTTTGAATTCAACACCGCCACTGTCTCGCCACATGAAGTTGGATACATCTGTTTCCGAAAACCTTGACACTGGTCAAAAGATTCCCGGTAACGTAAGTTACTGGGTCTTAGAGAGCCCTATTTTTCGATTTTGGCCCTGCATCACATTTTCGTCAGCAGTTTTTGCGTAATCACTGCTCCCTTCAGCCAAAAAGTTCGGCTTCCCCGTAACCGAGCTTTCTGCCGATATTTGCCGATCCGGGATTCGTAATTTTGCTTATCACAAGTTCAAACTGAAATCCTCAGCCCCCCATTGCTCAATCTCCATGGCCGATCCATTATTATCTGGCTCTACCTGAGTACCTCTTCAAATGCGATAGTTTACCTTTGCACCCGGATTCCTGCAACACTTGCTGGAACTTCCGCCCCCGCCGTAAAACAGTTCAACCAAACTGGCCGCCATAGGGAAAAAATCTTGGGCGAAGAATTGAATGTCAGCTGCATCCAAGCCTCCATTTGCTTGCGCAGTCCCTGATATTGCAACTGCTACATCCGAATACTGGAGTCTACAATATGTGGATCATTGATGCTGCAAAAGATTCAATGACAATTGCCTCATCAGACAAGCTATAACTAATCTAGGGCCGTCGTGAACCACTGAAGAACAAGCCACAGATACTACAACTACAGCACTACCTGCCCACAGTTGAGTTCCACAAGCTCTTACCTCTCTTCTACTGTCTACCAATTTGCTTACCGTCGAAGTTCTGCGTTTCGGGCGCGAGAAGACGAGAATATCCCGAATTAAGTGGCACGAGTGCATCTTGAGGAACTAGAGGGCCACACGGCAATGATGCGATAAAGCAGAGGCTCGACCCTAGATTGTGAGGATTATTTTAGACGATTTTCGCGCATGATTCTCGCCTCATACCACTCTTTGATGCACTATACAACCAGCATGAGCTTGAGAATCGACACGGGCCAAGAACGAGCACAGATTTCGAAAACTTCCCGCTCCAAGTTGGGTGAAACAACTGGCGGAGAGACCAAGGACATGGTGGCGCAAAACAAGCGTGAAGTGATGCCGCTGATGCCGACGCAAGCAAGACCAAAGCATGGCACTGCGTTCAGTGTAGGAGCGCAAGACCAAGAGAGTCCGCCAAGATCGAGGAGTCAGGGAGCCGCGAGCCAAGTAATAGGACCCAGGTCAGTGAGTCGCGACATCGCCGAGAAGCCCGGGGTGCAAACCAAGTGCGAGCGCGGGTTGCATTGTAGTCCCAGTGGCATGAGATGAATCGACGATGAGAAGTCAAGGTCAATCCATTCCCTGCCGTGCGTTTCGGCCTTTCGTTGTACGTACAAAAAGGAGTGTACCCCCATTCAGACAGACTGTGACGGGATGTACCCAGAGAAAATCTCAAGCTAAAAGGAGAGGCTTTGAAGTTTCAACTTCAGACTTACAGAACCAGCAGACTTGTCTGAAATGGGTAATTTGTGCAAAGTGAATTACGGGTGCAGTTGCCACAGTACCAACTTGAGTGGGTTGTACAAGCCTACAATCAGATCTAGTCAGGATTCCCTAGTGCATATCACAGTGGAAACTCCTGCAAAGGGCTCAATGTGAGCTGGTCAACGCTCGCGCGGATGCGCGGATGTTGACCGAGCGAATCTTTGAGCCGTCGTACTTGTCAATTTGCGACCTTAGAGCTGAAGAAGTGCAAGTTATGCTTAGCTGTGTCTAAAAGTCAGAATCATTCAATGGCAGCCAAACGGCACATTGAATTACGTGGTTGAAGCTGGGTCTCATTCCGGCCATTCGGTAGTTGAATTTCATCCCGTTACCGGGCTCTGCCGCTGGTCGGCCTTACCCGCTTTATTTTGCTCATCCTGAGTTTTTGATGGAGGGCTGCTTTTGGTACGGATCACCTTTTCGGGATAAGCCGAGTTCAGGCCGTCTGCAGGAGTGGAAGTGACTTCTACTCCAAGAGTCGGTGGATCTCCCCCCCCCAAAGAAAAAAAATGGGTAGACAATATTAGGATGTATTTATCGTAGTGCTTTCACAAATTTATACCTTACAAACTTGAATTTTCAAAGGATAATGAATTTGTTGGAGCGATGGTACCCGGAGCTGAATTGAGCCTTCCATACCCAAAACAGTAATGAGGGCAAAAAATTCGTGAGCAGTGTCAAGGTTTCGGAAACAGCTGTAATGTAAAGTCGCGCTAGCTTTCGTTCATTCAATTCATACAAGGGTCGTGCTCTGCCGTCTACAAAACATATCGGAAATCGCGGTTCTGAATATCCGTCAAATCCAAGAATTCCTGGGATCCGCCAACTCAAATATGTCTCACGGGAAAGAGCAGGCACGACGCACCTTGTCCACCTTCACCTTTTCAGTCACCCCGTCCGCCGTGAGTCTCTGCACATACACCTCATTGTAAGTATCATTGGCTGGTTCTGCATCGCGCCGTTTGTTTTCCGAGGACAGATAGAATCGGATCGAGAGTAAGAGGATGACGGTTGAGAGGTAGCAGATTGCGATGATGATCCACGGAACGTGGTTGCGCTGCGAGAAGGTCGGTTAAATCAGGCGGCGGCAGAATGATAGAATGATTGACTCACTGGCTTGTATTTCGCCTGGAGAGTAGCAATGATATTGAAAGACAGAAGAACGGCAGGACGATCCTACTCACCTGCCACATGAAAGGACCCGCTGAGTTCCCAACGCAGTAAGCGCCAAGCAGGATCGCATTGACGGTGATGCGCTTCGTATGTCCAGCTGTGACGCTCGATAGCCACGACAGCGCCAAAACTGGTTGGAAGCAATTCAGGTGAATCTAGTTTGCGATTGCGAAGTGCTTACCAAAACTCGGCGCGCCGACACCTAGAAACCGCGTCAAGGTACACACACAGCAGGCCAAACCAACAACCCACCAGTAAGCCACACGGAGAACAACAGGCCAATCTTATTGCTCCACGACAGCAGGTTGATCAGGAAGACCGCGAGGAAGTTCGGGACGAGATATATGCAGCCCACGTACGCGCGGCTGTTCGGTATGCGTGCCGCGAGGTTCACGCCAGTGGCGAGGACCACGATCTCGATCGCGCCGTCCACGCAGCCGAGGAGCGTCGTCTGCAGCGGCGTGAACCCGAAGGAGGCCACGATGAGCTGCCGTTGGTTGACGAGCGAGTTCGGGATGTTGGCCAAGGCAGACAGGAGTGCGAAGAGCCAGGTCTTGGGGTCGGTGAGCGCTTCGATGAACCTGGACAGGGAGTTTATGTTGCATATACGGGAAGGGTGTGAACGGCGCGTACTGTTCCTTCTTGAAATGCTTATTTTCGACACCGGTTTGATTGACCTTGACAGTCGTCAGGACGGTAGTAGTAATTGTACAAAGTAAACCACCTTGATACGCAAGACCGCAATCACACGCTCCTCAGGAGTGAGGAACCACGCGGTCGTCGGCGAGTCCGGGAACAGGAACCTGTACAGTGTCAGATTTGGTTGGGTCGAAGAGGCGGCATTGAGTACAGACCAGAAAGCGGCTGCGATGACAAACGTGATCAACCCAGTTATCACCATCAGCCACTGCCACGGTTCGAAGGGGTCCGTTTTTATATGCAAGCACCCGAAGCTGATGAACCCTGAGATTATCTGGGCTATCGCGATATTCAGCACGGAGAAACAGAGAGAAGGGATATACCACACCTGTGCCGTTCATCAGGACTGGAGCAAACCGTCGTCGTGAGCGTCAAGGAACGGAACATACTGCGGTCTTACACCAATATCCGCTATTCGAGGCAAACGTTAGACGGGGAAAGACCGGCATTGATGTATACGCACACTCTCAATGTCTGCTCCTTCCGCGTGTAAAACATTGCAGTAACGAGAAGAAATCCGGCTGTGATGGAACTTCGTGCAGTGAACATCAGCTTCAGCTCACAGCACATGGAGAATTTTTATTACCCTTCGCACATGCCGAGGATTAGGCGGACGGCAAAGAGGCCCCCGAAGTTCTTGCACGCAGCATGGGAACAGAGCGCGATAGCCCAGACGAATACATTGATCCTGGGCGTCATGAGAACCGTGAGGACCCGAAAAAACATGGTACTCAACGACATCCATTTGGCGACGGGAAAGCGCTGCAAGCATAAATTTTGCGGGAATTCGAAGACCAGATAGCTACGTTGGATGTGATTAGTCTCCGATACACGAACACTTGAGCGATGCAATACGTACCTAAGGTAGAATATCGTCCCGAGCCTGTATTTTCTTCCTGTCAGGGCAAATATAGCCAAAGCGAGGGAGATTTATTACCAGTTGTATCTGTGTGCAGAGGTCAAAATCGTTGAAGGACATGATAGTAGATACTCACTGATTGGTCGTCAGATGGGTCGCTTTGCTGGATCGCTGTGAGAATAACATCGCCAACAAGGACGTGACATACATGATTCCCATGATTGCTGCGTTGCCAAGTGTGGCCTTGAAATACGTTACATAGGAAGATCTTGACACAGAAGAATTACCTTATCCATGAATTGGATCCTTCAAGGTGGAATATCGATAAACAACTTCACTCTACGGCGAGAGAAGCCATACCAGTATAGGACTAGGGGAGAAATTAGGACATCGGCGCTATGCGTGGGTGAAGACTTACTGCACATTAACGGAAGAATATGCACATCGATCTTGCGCCTTCGAGCGATCGTGAGTAGCCGTTTTAAACATGTGAGAAAACAAAACAGACTTCACTCGCTGGGCTTCCTGGGGATCGAGCTCCCCATGCTCGCCGTAGACTAGCTCCGCGCCGGTATCGGCTTCCTGGGCTGAAACCTCGAGCTCTGTGACATGGACCTTCTCGTCAGTGTGGTCCGACTCGGATGACCCCATTCTCCAGAAAGACCGGGACTAAGGACTTGTAGTAGATAGGAAGAGTAGACGTGGGCTCATGATAGACGCCCTCACGGCTAATAGTCTGACTCTGAGCTTCTTGCGCACACGTCAGTCTTCTAATGTCTGCGGAAGGCCATGTGGCCGATTGCCGAATCCGACTATCGCGAATGCTCACTAAGCGTAACATGTGTAAACAAGCTCGAACGACGTAACCTCATTGGTGGCGACACTGGGCCTTGACAGGCCCCCGGTCACTACCGTGTAACATTGTCCGCCTTACATCCAAAATTTCCGTTGTTTTACTCTACGAAATTTGGCCGTTCGGAAGCTGATTTACTCTATTCCGGACATTGGAGGTAAAATCGCAAAAAAAAATCCCCCGCTCAATTTTTGGCTCAATTCTAGTAGAAATAGTCTGTTCTGGTCAAGTTCCATTGCATCCAAGCAGTTCCAACACCTAGAAACCTTCAAAAAACTTGCATGAGGTTACCGAAAGTGCTGCTTTCTGTGGCCCGGTCCGCCTGAATGCCCCAAAAAAATCTGCGGTCCGCGCGATTTACTCTATGCCGGACTAGGTTCCCCATTTCAGTCGTTGTTTTACTCTATATCCCGGACTAGGTTAGGGTCATTTTGGGCCCTAGTTTTACTCTATTGGTAGTGACCGGGGGCCTGCCTTGACCAGAACGATTTGCGGCTTAGCGCCCTAAATTAAGCTGTGTGTTGTTTGGATGACTACTGATCAGAACGGGCCGCTTCGGAAGAGCTCTCGCCTTTGATTGTTGTCTTGTCACTTGAGATATTCCTGATCACTGATCGGATTCCGAAGAGGTGACATGTTTCACCGCTCTCCGTGCAATTCGGTGGTACTCTGAATTGATGTCTCCAAAGAGCCAGAATCTCTACTTCTGAGATCCACTCACCGCATCTATCCTCCGATGCTTCTTCGGATGTCCGTGGACGCTCAATCTGGACGTATTACGCTATGCTGCTGCGACATTTCCGGATACGGTATATCGACCGAAGTAACAGGTGAAGTGTGTTCGAACAAGATGCATCGACAAGAAAATATACAGATACACAAACTACGAATTCTACTTTTGGTGCACCATTCTATGTACAATATCACCAAGCCATTATCCACTGAACGTCCTCTGCAATCCGTTTATTCCCCTGCAACGCTTGTCTCCTCACGATGCTCCTTGACCATCTCTATGTGTGAATGGGGCGTGGACTGGATAGTATCGCTGTCAATTTCGGGAGCAATATTGATGGTCGTAGGCAGATAGGTCGTAGCCTCGGTTTGCAAGAACTGAATCTGGGTTTGAATTGTGTTTCTGCGACTACTTTTCTTGGCTCCACGAATGACAATCAAGTTGAATGCGATTCCAACGCTATGCAGTTCCTGAACCGGAGGAATGAGTTGAGAGACGCGATGGCGTATGACATCAAACTCACAAGAGCACTGGCGATATAAACAAGACTGCTCTTGGCTGTGTAGGCAGCAAAGGTCAATACAGCAGCAGTCGTATACAACAATCCAGATTCAATCATGTTCCGCATGGCTCTGCTGAGGGCGCTTGGAGGAACGTCTGGCAGCGAGCCCAGTGGAAAGCGAAATTTCTCATTCTCCTTGTCTACACGCCAAATACGCCATACGATTAGAGCTGAAGGCACATTTCGGACCTGAGCCCCATCGACTATGAAAGGATGGGCGTCTTACACGTTGTGCAGATATTCACGGTGATCGTAAGGGCCCAAAAAGCCGTGCCCCAAGGCAGAAGCAGTTTGGCGGTCACCAGCGCACGCGATTGTAGCGTGGCCTGGAGGTATACCAAGCGTCCGTTACAGACGGCGTTCCCGAGCCACAGAAGCATTGGAAGAAGGATAATCCGCCATGATCGGCGGTAGATAAACCAGCAACGGTAGATCTGTGGGGGAGCTGATATGAGGAGGCTGCGGGAGTCTCTGTTGAGTAACATTCTTTACCAGAATTGCGTCACCAGTCAGCGACTGTAGGCCGACAGCAAAGGTCTAGACATCGATGTCAGAAGAAGGCGGTAATATATGAAGACTTCTATAAATACCTTCAAGAAATTTTCCCAGCTCGATGCGTGCAGGAAAACGAAGGCAGGCCCTCCATCGCCCGTGTACAGAACAAACGCTTGCATATTACCAAGCATAGCGAGTATGAGGTCCAGTGTGCCATTCACAAAGAGGATAATGGACACCACTAGGATAGTCCGATTGATTTCAGACCTCCGTCTCCAGCGACTCGGAGAGTCTGTCGTCAGCGATACCCGTGCAGCGATACCGAGGGTGACGAGATAGACGCCATATACCATACTCCCGATGAAGAGGGCACATAATTCTGCTGCAGCTATTGAGGGGCCTAGCATAGGAGAGCGAAGGACATTCAACTGGACGTCGAGAACAGAGAGCACTCCGCTCCCCATTCGTGCTGTCACTGCGTCGTCACAACAGGCCTTTGACACCGGCAGAAGTTGATCGTTTGAAGCGAGGTGAATTCGGTATCCCACGAGCGCCAACGACTCGGTTGAACTCATCGGTATGACTAACGGGCTGAGTAACGGATCATGGCAATGATAGGCCCTGAAAAAGAAATGCGGGCAATATGTAGTTGGGCAATACTCTGCCATTTCGACCGAAAGTTCGGCCACAGGTCACAAGCCGGGCGAAGTTGAACTTGAAAAATAAGGGTCACAAATCATTGACCTTTTGGATCGTCGGAAATCGCCGAGAAATCGCCCAATATAGCAATTTCCCGCGCTTTGAACATCTGAAAAGTTGAACGTCCGAGGACGATGGATGAACCTATGGTCGAAATGGTATACTATATCGCGCTGGGAACCTGGCCACCTTAAGGGTTCTGACGGTGCACAAGGGCATGAGGGAGTGCTACCCCACTCCCCACCGTCCCAGCAGTTCGGCGCGCATCCTGCGAAGAGATTGAGCATACTCACCCGTGATTTGGTGGGATATTGATGGCTCGGCAATTATTTCGCGGCGGCAAGTCCAAAAGCGGCCAAAACGGTGATCCTGGCCAGGCGTGGGAACCGCTTTGATGGCAAATTAATGTCCTCGTTTTCCGTCGTCTCGCGGCCACGCACGCTTCCTCCCGTATCCTCGACACTTTTATATGATACCAAACGACACTACGAACATAATTTGATGCTATCTCTCCTAATTACTGGCACTGAGGGACTTGTTGATGAGGAATTTCCGCTTCCCTAACCGGAGCGGATCGGCGACGCTGCGGTGAGCCAAGTATACGTCCATTTCCGCGCAATCGTTGACGTTGGCCAGTGGCTCCCAGGTAATGTCGTTGTCTGTCCAAACCACTTGAAACTCCACATTTCCCTTCACCCAGCGATGTCCATTGAAGGACACAATCCCAATCTCGTCACCCTCGGGTTCTTCCAGCTCAGCAGCGTCGATGTCTGCGATACCTATGGCAAGCCTCGCACTTGGACTCCGGCTTCCACTACGGCTTGATTCGCCACTGGAGGATTCACTGGACGACTCAGATGATGGGCTGTCGGGCTCGGGTGCGTCGTCTTCATCTACCCCGCCATCATCGTCTTCTGACTTGCCAGGACTTCCATCATCCTCTTCCGACTCGCTCTGATCTCCACCTCGTCCCGCCCCGCCGCCGCGTGTCTGTCCACGTCCACGCCCTCGTCCTCGCGCTCGTGCACCGCGTCCACGAGGGGGCGCCGCTTCGCCCTCTTCATCTGCCCCATCTGCCGGGTCAGCTCCTTGACCACGACCACGACCACGACCTCACGCTCGTCCGGCGCGCGCGCGCCCTCGCACTCCCCCACGGCCACACCCGCGCCCGCGCCCGCGTGCAGGCTCCATTCCCGCCCCAGAGTCGTGTCCATAGTCATAGGGCCCAGAAACGACAGCCTTCGCTTTAGTTAACGCCTTAACTCATGTGTTAGTGATATTCACACATATGCAATAGATTTCGCACCTTTTTTATAGCGCGAAACAGCGGCGCCATCTCTTTTTTCATGACCTTCATGCTCTTAACGTGATCGTCGTGCAGGAGCGCAGCAATCATCTCGGGCCCAGTAAGTAAGCGAGCTTGACCGGTCGTATATGAGTGTTTCTCCTTTGACTTCTTGGCGAAAATTTGATTTCTGAGATGCGTATTTTCACGGCCCATTAGCTGCAGCTGCGCGTAATTCTTCTCCAACTCGATCCCCGCCAGCTCTGCAATGTAGCGTAGCTGAGCGTTCTCCTCTGCTAGGGCTTTACGCGAAGATGGACCCTTCAGCGGCGACGGCAGGGCGAGGCGATAGAGGGCTTGCACTGCACCTGCCTGATCTGGTGTCGCCGCACGCGGCGGGGTCGAAGGAGACGACAGTGTGGGTGTGGATGGATGGGCTGCAGATGAGCTGGCAGATGGAGAGGAGTGTGATGTGGCTGTCAATGTAGTTGGCATCAATGTGCCCGTCAATGTCATTGGCGTCGAGGATGGCGATGCCGTGGGCGGATGTCTGGGAATGAGAAGTGCTGGCAAAATTGCTGGCATTGGTTGTGCACCGGGCTGTGTCGAGAAATTCTTTGATGGTTCAAGCAAAGAGATGGGGACAGCGGCTTCACTGAGTGGCCAAATCCCGGTCTTTCTGAATGACGCCTGGATGGTTTCCACCTTGAAGGCTGCTTTCCGTGCTTCCGAATAGTGAAACAAGAGATTATATTTATCAATCTCAACACGTTCAGCATTCATCTTCGGGAAATACATCAGATGTGTCTCGCTCGTGGTATCCCACACACCTTCGACACCTGCTTCCCCCACTTCATCGCCAACGGACCAAATACTCCGACGTCACACGGCTGGAGAGCGTGAGTGGTGTGGGAGGGGAGACACAAAATGATGATACAATTTTGTTCCACATAATTGGCAAATCGGAACGTACAATGGCTGTTATGTCCATCGAGGATCAGTAGGCGATAGTCTCTGGAGTTCGCCAGGCGGTCAACGCTCTCGGGGGCGAAGTCTTTCTTGAGCCACATAGAACCCAGTTCCTGGTCAGTCCAGCCATTTGGCGAAACTGAGATATTGGAGACGGTGACTTTACATTGCAACGAAACAAGTATAACTTGCCTCGCATTGTCCGGGTTCCTCTCTGCCCAGCGCAAGTCACGTCGCGCACCCTGGAAAACAAACGACGGGTGAAGGGCTGTTCCGTCCGCACAAATACACTCGATGATGGTGATGAGATCACGGTTGCCCGACTCTATCTTCTGAACGTGCTTCTGGTTGCGATCAACGAGGACACGAGCCTTCCCCCCAATACCGAGCTGAATCCCTTTCTCGTCCATATTGTATATGTTTTTCCAATTAATGTTGTATTTGTTGACTGTATTTGTTGACTGTTTCAGTCAAGAGCGTGAAATATTCATGCACGGCGGTAGGGTTTAACACCTTGGCACGACACACTTCAAGAGCATGTGTCCACCGAATGCGCAAGGTGTCGCCGTGGTGATCCTGGTCAATTGTTAGCTGGCCCTTGAAGTACCCATTCCATTGTACATGATGATACCTTGAAACGGCGTGGCCATGTGTCACCAAGCGGCACGCCAACTATGTCGGTGGCATAGTTCCCGATAGTTTCCAAAGAGAGTGGAAGACCCCGTCTCCCCATTATCTTGAATGTGATGTTGAGCTTGAGAGCGCGGTGAGATGGACAAGTAACTACCTTCACCCACTCCACTAATACGGCTTCTTGAGCGGAACTTAAAACTCGTTGGTGTTCGTGGGCCTCCTGCCGAGATTTAATCCCAAGGAGACAAGTGTTAAGCGTGCTACAGGGAAGGCAGTAAAGCGCAGCAGCCTTTCGAGCTGTTAGTCTGTGGCCCCGAACCGCTACCATAACCCAGCGATAGCGTAGTTCAATGTTGATCTCCTGGAAGTCCAGATCGGCGTCAGCACCTGTGGCAGTAGCAGGATCGAAGGGGTGCTGCGGCCCATCAATTTGTACGTTCGAACACATGACAGAGACGTCCAGGTAGCGCAAACAGTTGAAGGTTGAAACGGGAGTTTTGAAAAAGAGGGGTCCCGTGTTGAGGCTTATATGGGCTTATGGGTGTCGCACGCAGACTCAAGATGGACATAGAGCATATGGGACGAATGTATTGACCTGAAATAAACACAAAGACCCGGGTGAATCGAACCCAGACGGTGAATTATGTGTGAGTAGAAAACCCCCAAACCTCCCAAATTGCGGAGGGCCGTGCATGTGCAAGAGGTCATGGGGAGTAAAGATGAGCGATTAGAGGGTTCACAGGAACCTTATGAACATACCCAGACCGGTTATTCCGCCGCCGCTGCTGAGAACCCGACATTTGCATTGTCGACCTGAGCAAAATTGTCACTTTTTTTGCAATGGCACCAACACCGCGGAAATAAATTCGGTAAAATCGAGCGCGGGGTCGCAAAGTAGGCCCTCAAGGTCGTTGAATGGCCGTGCCAAGTTGTGGAGCGGTAGCCGTACGGAGCGCCGCAGCCCGCAGGCTTGCTGATGGGGTCGCATGCCATTAATTTCCAGTTGACAGTGAGAGTTTGAGAGCAGATAGCAAGATTAGAGAGGAACAAGACCATCTCTCGAGATTATCAGAGGAAAGACCGACATTAAGAGTGGGGAACGCGCGTTCGACGTCGTGGATTGAGGCAGAATTGGACAAGTCTGAGGGCTTTGTTTGTCGCGCGGGTCCGATCAAAATTAAGAAACTCACGTGATCGGGCCCCCCTCCGATCATGATCGGGGCACAGCTCTAGATCAACTCATCCGAATTTCGTCAAACTTGGTGCGCACCAACATCTAATGTCCCTAACCATTGTCCGATACTCAGATTTCACATTGGATAAAATTCAGCATGTGTACAAGGCAAGTGGCCAGCTTCCTAGTGTGGCCAGCTTCCTAGTCACTGATAGTAGTAGTATGGAAAAGTATATGTGCAGCAAGCTGGAGAATACCAATTTGAATGGATAATTCTATTGAGAAACCCCGGTTGCCGACAGAACCCCCCCCCCCCTTATTTAGAAACCCACAACAAAAAAACAATGAAACTTGGTGGGGTTTCTAACCAATTTCTAGCTGATCCGGCCCCCCAGCCGAGATGCCTATGCCAACTAAACCAAAACAACACAGGTGATTTTTTATTTTATTTTGAGTCATTTTTGTTCCTCTTGCATATATTGCGGTTTGCGCGCTCAATTCTGCACCGTTTGGAAAATCCGCAGAAGGTGACATCCTTTGAATTTTTGTTTGGTATTTTTATTGCTTTGATTGGTCAATTATCCTGTTTCTGTTCATATTTCCTCTGGCCAAGTATAGGCCCTGTCGATGGCAGGTGGTAAATACACTAAATACTGAGGTCTCTGATTTTTTTTCGGAATTTTGTTGTCCTCCATCGTGTGCAGAAATCGCAATACAAGCCTGACAGTCATCTGACTGTATTTCCATTTTCGGCAACTTCTGCCTTCATGTCCACGTTGCTCGCACAATTCTCCATCTTTGCCAGAAATTTTCATACACAAGGAGAAGAAATTCATAGGTTTATTCCTGTGTCAAAACATCCACTCAAGAAAAATCTCACACTGAGTTATTACCCTCTTCATAAAATTACGTCTGAAGCCTTTTTAAACTCCGCTATCAAACTGGCAAACAAGATGCCGTTGGTGCCGCTTCGTGCGCGGAAGCGCTACGTTCGCGAAGCCCGGCGTACCGTATCGAGCCTGAATTTCCTCTACAGGGGATAAGATCGTGAGAAAGCCACGCTCGCAATGGTGATGTCGTTCAGATTTCGCCGATCGTGTACTGACGAAGTAACGCATCACGTGACGTTTCGCGTGAGCATCAGGAGCCAAGCAGCAGCAAATACAGTATGAGAATGGCAACTACTCCTAACGCGGATATAAAATCCTGAGTTGCCTCTGACTTGTACTGTTGTCCAAGAAATATATTAGAACTCGAATGGAACCCTTCCTTGTTTTCGTATCTTTTGGAGGCTCAAGAAATCTAGAAATTGGGAAAGACTCATTCTCGGAGTCAACAGAGCGGCAAAAAAACATACCCTAGCACTCTTATGATATGCCGCCCATGATTCGAGTCAAGACTTTAAGCTCGATCGTCTTTCTACGATTCACAGAACTATCAAGGACACGAATTAATGTGATTAACCTAATCGCCGACATGCAAGAGATGGACTCTTACCCCGATATAACATAGTTTAATGTCGGTGCCGGTCACAGGACAGCAATCGCGGTCACGGGTGCACTCCCTCCCCACCGATGGACATTTAGGTGGAGACGAAGGTAAAGCAGCAGCAATCGAGATGCCAAAGATGAGGAATATGCAGGCTCGTAGATTCATTCTGTGAGTGCGATGTGAGTGTGATAAAGTTGGTATTGTGCAAGTGCCAATGTGTACGATTCGCTTCTGCTGGGCTCTTTATACGTTGCGCCCACTGGTTCCCTTTCCGTATAAGAACAGTTGTGCATTAAGATGTTGAGAAGAGATGCTGGTCCGAAATGAGCAAGAAAACTCGTAGGGAAGGAAATGTAGACACGTTCGGCCGCTTTTATATAGGTGGCTTCTAGACTTTGGTTCTTATTCACGAGATGCCTGCTAAGCAAGTACTGTGATCTACAAATGCGTGCATCGCGGAAAGATTGGCTGGTTCAAATGATATGGAAGGCGTTCACATGGCTAGGGCCACAGACGTGATGGTAAAGGGGTATGATGAGCCCAAAGATTTGCAGGTGTATCTATCCAGGTAATTTGGAGAAAGTTGATACTCGAACATTCAAGTGGAATATTTGGATATCAAGGTCGTACCTGATCATTCCCGAACAACAATTTATGCAGAAGGCCCAGTTGTTACACCTAATCGTCGATCGCATGCGGCAACATCTTCACGCTGCGATGACTTCTCGAACAGGGGGCGAGCTGATTCCCATAACGCGCGTGCTGTCGAAGCGTCTCCGCGTGCCTCGTGGATGTCGCCAAGACGAACCAAGCAATTTCCGCGCTCCTTGTGGATATCCATTAAAGTGAAACCTGCCAGTGAAACTTCGAAAAGGGTCGCCCCGCTGGTATCGTCACCTTGCTCGTGGAAAACATCCCCAAGGCGTCGAAGGGCACGATGAATTGTAGCCTGATAGCCACTCTTGCATGCGAGAATGAGTAGTAATGTCGTGTGGTATGATGCCTGGACCACATCGTGTAAGGCAAGTGCTACATCGGCAAGCTTCTCGAGGCACATAGTTTGGATCTCGGGGGAAGGTATGGACGTAAATGCTGCGCGATATAGGCGTTGTGCCTCCGCATATTCTCCACATTTCGAGTGAAGGTCGCCCAACGTGATATCGCACGCAGCAAGACCGAAACGGCTGCGGTGTGCGGTGAATAGAGATTGAGCCAAATTGAGTGTATCGGTGACGGTCGAATGATTACCCGTTGCAATATCTATGAAGGCGATATTGATCAACGCATAGCCGTTCGAGATTTCCTGGTGGGAGAAGCCTGTCTGCGACTCCTCAGGACTAGTCAATGAGAGATTCAAAGCGCGCGCGAGAGTGTAGTTAGTCTGTTGGAGACTTATTTCTGCCTCGGTGTTGACAATATGTCGAAATACTGACACGCGATTCCCAGAGGCCGAGAGAGCGGATAAGAGTCTCTTCGCCTCGACACAAAGACGGGCCCCACGAGCGTAATCGCCGATACGTTCGCAGGTAGTCGCGTGCGCGCGGATGGCACGGGCTTCGATATACAGATTTCCTGAAGCGCGCGCGATCTTTTCAGCTTCTCGAGCATGCCGCAGAGCAAGCGTCGTGTTTCCGATTAAATTAAAGTGCTGAGATAGATCCACCATCGAAGATGCTTGGTTTGACAGATCGCCTGCCTGCTCTGCAAGGGCAATAGAGGTAGTCAAAACTTCGAACGCCTTTGCGGTGTTCCTGATCGATTCATAGTATAATCCAAGGGAACGATATGACTTGGCTGCGAAACTGGATGAGAGAAGGACTTAGTTAACGGAACGAGAGACGTACCTTGGCCTGTCAAGTCATTGACCTTCTCGAAACTTTGAATTGCCTGGCGACTATACGGTTCAAGCATGGTTGAAATATTAAATTGGCCCATAATGTGGAGATACTGCCCATGCAATTGCGGATTTCCGAGTGTCGCAACTACGTCGCTGACGGAGTCCAGCCCTTCCAGAGAACCAAGAGTCGTCGTGTACGTGAAGCCCGCTATTTTGATGATACAACGGACAGTGTCAGCCAGATGCTCTCGGTCGTTGTTCACTGAGTAGAGACAGACTGCGCGAATATTTCCGAGATCGGATGCAATGCGCTGAATGAGGGAGTATGACATGAATTCTGGGCCTCGGAAGAGATCGCAAAGGCTGTAGAAGTGCGTTCTCACAGGATCGCGCAGAGCATCCGAGAGAGGGCAGTATTTGCGGACGTGTTCCCGGATAGGCGTTAACACTTTGAAGCGATTATCGGCATCTAGATATGACAGCGAGCAGCGAAGGAGCATGGATGTGCATCTTAGTAAGTCGGGCAACGGCAGTCCCATATTCTCCAAATCGATGCTAGATACCCCATCTGGGAGAAGGGATAGGATGCTGAGAAGTCTAAGCGCGTTCGGAGTAGACGTCATTCGCGCACTAGATATTGACACCATGATAGATTTGTCGAGATTGGAGACCTTGTCTGGGCCGTAGGAAAGGAGGGAAGTAGTATGAGAGTTCCACCTGTCTAGGACGCTCTCGCACCCCTCAAGTGAGACGAGGTTGGCCATCAGAGAAATTGCGAGGGGAAGATGATCGGTGAGGGCAAGGAGTTTGTTCATGAGCTTCTCGTCTGAGACGTCGTCCGTGATGTCCAAGAATGCACTCCTCGCCGCATTTGAATCCAGTGACAGTAGCGGAGCAAGAAACGGACGTGTCCATTTGACTTTGCTGGGCCGCTCAGCCCCACGCATGGTGATCTGCGTGTGAAGAACAATTTGAGCTGGTCCTCATGAGGGCTTGACGACGTACCATGAGGTGCAAGTCAGGAATGTCAGCCAGAAGGGAGATGAATTCTTCAACTTTCTGTCTACCAGCGACGGGCTCCCAGCAGTCCTCTAGATTGTCGAGAACAAACAGGAATGGAGCAGAGATGGCACATAGGTATCGCAGAACGGCGTTATGTGGTTTGCCTTCCTGTTCTAACCCAAAATATCGCGCAATCCTGCCTATCATATCTGTAACAGAGCACGCCGAATATAACGAGATGAAGAAGCGGTGAGGTCCAAAAGCGGAAACAATAACTGGGTCGTGCATAACCGTGAGAGCCAAAGAGCTTTTTCCCATTCCACCGGAGCCCAGTATGGCTATTCTAGCTGGATTTGGCGCATTCAGTGAGGCAATGATACTTTTCACTTCTTTCTCTCGGCCGTAAAAAATCTTCGGCGATGCGGGTATCAAAGATAACGTGCTTGAGCTGCGGATATTTTAATCTTACTCGAGAGATTTATTGTAGCTTGAACTCACCTTCGTCGCAAATTGTTGGACTATGTCCTCGTGAGAAGAATGAAGAACGGGTATCAGGAGTGCGTCTTACTGAATGTGATGATCGTAATGATTGAAAGTCGATCTGGGCATTCACAAAATCCATGAGCTCCTCGTGTCTGCGAGCAGCATCTATTTGGATCTGAGCCATTGCCCTAGATGCGACGAGAGTGGCTTCTGACTTCAACAGGACGTCAACAAACGAATCATACAGCACAAGATGATTGACCCCAAATGCGCCTAGAGCCTGTCGTAACTCGCTTTTACATTCATCCAGTTGAGCCGAGTTCTGTGCTTGCCCCACAATCCTCTTTAAAAGGCTTTCTAGAAGGGACATTTTCTTCAATCGCTAAGGATCAACAAGGAATTCAACTGACGGTCCACTTGACCCCGGATATACGCGTGAATTTTCTGCAAGGTCCTATGGGCGCACAACCGTAGTGAGAATACCCTCCCTGTGGCAAAAAAATAGAACGTACTCGGTAAACTGGGCGATGCTGCGTAGGATCGCAAGCGAAAGGTTTGGTTCGAAGTTACCGCAAAGATTGACGAGCACGCAAAGAATCTCATGGATCTGTGCCACGAGACGCATGCACTGAGATTTGTTTGTTCTGACGCTTTGCACAGTCTCCATTATCAAGAGGCTGATCCCAGCGACTGCCTGAAGATAGGGGACATTTTCGACGTCCGCCACTTCTGTGAGAGCGTGAGCGGCAAGAATACCGTACTGCACAACACCGTCGGCATGGCTCTGGGCATGGAGTTTTTGGGGGGACATGGAGCGAGAAGGCAAACGCTGAAGGCAAGGCTGAAGGCGCCTAATTTTCAGGTACAGGCGCCGTATCGCATGGTCGATTCCTGCGACAGGAGTTGGCGCGACTTTAACCGAGTGATCGATCAGAAACGCGACAGCGGCAAAACGCAAGACCCCTGGAATTGCCTTGGAGTTTCAAGACGCGCAGCGGATTAAATGAACAAGTATTCCCAGGCGACATGAACAAACGTTCATGCCCCTGTTTGTCCACGCCCATTACCATGCGGAAGTCGTTGGTTGAGTTTTAAATAGACGTCGACGACAAATAAACGTATATTTTCTCACGGTGAATTTTTCACTTTTACACTTCTTTGTCAGTCATCTGTCTCTGTGGCAATTTTCTCTCAACGCGCCTCATTCCGGGGCGAAGCAAAAAAGGACGGGAGCCTCGAAAGAAGAATTTTATGTGGGCTATATCTATATTTTTTTGTGCTGAGACCACGGCTCCCGAGAATTTTTCAGACCAGAATTCACTGACTCATGACGCAGCGACTTTTTTCGCCTTGAGCCTAAATGGAGACCGACTCCTTTTGATTGTCTCGCTTACCTTTTCGTTGAAATGCTCGAACATGAGGCTTACACGTTTACCGTGTCGCACAGGTTTTTGTGTTCAGAACCAGCCCTTCTGTGGTGTAGTCTATTTAATTATGGATGTGAAAGGTTTATTGACACCTACTCTCAATGCTGTGCCATACATATTCAGGCTTGGCTTCTGACATAGTTTGTTTTGTGTTCTGGCGATCATCATCCGGATGCATCAAGTCCTTGAAGGAACTCGCGACTCCGATCCGCGTGATGATCGCGCCAGTTACATGAACTTGCGTCTCGGTTGTTGTACACGTCCGGGGAGCGACTCCAGAGGGTTGTTTAGTCGACGCTGATCAGGCCTTTCAGCTCCAATGGTCCAGTCGGAGACGTCTCACGTCCTTCTGCGTCCGTTCCGGAACATTCTTGTCATTCACGGAGAATCAAAAACGCACGCCTACCTGCAGCCTCAACTCGTGTCGAGAGCGTGTCTGGTGCGACTATATAGCTGCTCTCCCTTCATTTTCTAAGCGACCTCGTCGATGCTAGCGTCCGGCAATGTTCTCGTCTGTTGGTCACCCAAAAACTCGAGCGGCACAGCCGAAAGTGAGCAATTTCTCAGGAACTTTCTTCCCTCATTAACGCTCTTCCCACAGAATAATTTTCCTATGCAGGCCCCAAGAGGCTTTTCCGTGCGAGTGTTCAAGGGCCCGACTTTGTCAACCTTTCCGTACACTGCGACGGCCAAATTTGACGTGGGCTATCGACCCACACAGAACACTGATCCCCGGCAAGCACAAAATTGGTACTGCGCGAGACCTGATCCTTCACAGCAACCGTTGTCGAATATAAGAGAGCCGCCAAAGGCTTCCAGGTTCAGTTCATGGACTGAACCACGCAGCCGAGATCCCAACCCAGGGCAGAGCTACGCTATTTATCCCGGTGCTTCAAAAGACACCTTTGTATATGAGCGGTCTCTTTCATCTAAATCCGATATTTATTCGGAGAACGATACCGCATCCACAGGAACCTGCACACCGTCTTCAATATTCTCCCCCGCCCTATCCGCGGACAGTACATTGACTTCGGGTCCATCAGAGATCCAATCTCCAACTTCGTCCTCGTCCACCCCTACATCATCTGTTCGTCATCCCTTCCCGCTTCACATTCCGGCCCTCGCCCAGGCTCAGTCGGCTATACGCGGCCTGTTTGTGATTCCAAATGCCGACGCAGGACCGTCGAATCCCTCGCCCACTCCTGTCCCGTCGGCCCCCCCCAGCCGCACCTCCGCTCTCCCCGACATGGCGGGCAGTCCGCCGCGCTTCCTACCTTCCGATGGACCCGGACGACCGACATCTCCGATGCGCCAACAAATGTCTGCCTCCCCAGAGCAGATGTACGTATCCGCCACCGACTACTTTCCTCCGCCGGCTTCTGAGTCCGAGGTCGGCGCGGCCCACCGTCTAGCTGAAAGAAATGCGCAGTACAACTCGGCCTCCTCCATGTATTATCAAGCGGGCCTGGTGGATACGAGGGCTCAGAGTCCGCAATTTCCTGAGCAGCACGCGCCTCTGGGTTCGACCGCAAGGAGCGTTGCCTCCTCGTCGTTTCCGACCGAGAGCAGCGATGCCCGCAATGCCGCTCGTGTCTATGAAACATCGAGTATTGGTACCAATCCCGCGACGTTGAATGCGGGCGCTGAACCTAGTGTCGCCTCGCGCGCCTACATGCCCCCTGTGAACCCCGCTCCGACGCTATCTCAGCCGCGGGTCTCCTTTGTTGCGTCGGAATCTTCTTCGACCACAGTCGTAGAGTCCGAAGATCAGCGGCGTGATACACAAGCACGATCTGTGCCAGTTTCGCATCAGTTGATTGAGCTTGAGAGCCCATTCATCGATTCAGGAGACCGTGGTAGAGAAGGGGGTCGGTATGGACCTGTTGAGCGGGTTGATCCTGGGCGATACGAGGAGTTGCGTGGACTGAACATCTCGCCGCATGCGGGTCGTACAGGCGCTGGCGAAACTCGTGACAACGACAGGACGTTCATATCTTCAGACCGACAACGCGAGTCGTACTTAAATGCTTTCGCGTCCGCACCGCAGTCAAGTCTGGACAGCGTTCGTCCGTGGCAATGTCTGAGGTGCCCACCGTCGTGAGGGCTGACAGCGGATCCGGTGATCGCGTCCCTTCATCAAATGTGCGAGCTCGCACGGTTTCATCGGGTAACCTTTGGAACTCATTCCCCCAGCTCCCTGGCCGTCGGTCCCCCCCTCAGAATCCTCCCCGACCCGCCAGTACGCCACCGCTTCCCAGAATAGATACATCTAGAGTGTCTGGGCCGCCTCCCACATCCAATACGCCACTGACAGCGAATAACACAGAGTATCTACGCGGGATGCCTGCACCTCCTGCAGCTGTGAGGGAGACATCCACACAACAACAGTCCCCGCTACGCCGAGATCCCCCTGTTAATGCGCAGCCCCTCACAGCGCCCGCCGCAAATTCAAACCGGTCTCGTACACCCTTAGCAGGTCCCCGTGTTCTCCCAACCGAGCCGCAGAGACGACGCTCGGATGGGGACCAGCCTATGAATGCGTCCCCGAGTCTCCTCAAGCGCACGTCAACGATATTCCAGAAGCCAAACGCGCAGGAAACATCCCCACCAAATCGTGTTTCTCGGCCCGGCTTGCTGCCGCTGGACCCTCAGCGGCGGCGTTCCGACGGATTCCAGTCAGTGGCCCCGCCGCGCCCTGTAACCCCGCCAGCTCAGTCGTCGGCGAATCCGAGGAATGTGCGGTGGAACGAAAACTTGGTGTGTCCGTCGCCGATTTTTCCGAGTCAGCGCAGAAAGGGGTGGTTCAATCGTCGAGGGTACGCTCTTTCATAGATTCTGCGGTACATACTAACCTGATTGTTTGTAGCGACCAACTCTGGACAAACGATGGTGCTTACAAGCCTGCCCCTGCCGGTCAGGAGTTCCCGCCGGATCTGCGCGACTATCCAGTGTACGGGAGCGGCTGGATGAACGAAGAAGGCGTCCGTATTGATATGGGACACCGGTTGATCCCGAAAGCACCCCTTCGTTCTGCGTTGAAGCAGACGCAGGCACGGGGAGCGCTCATACAAGTCAACCAGGACAACTGAAATCAACCATAAAGTATCATTTCTTTATGCGGCTGCGGCTGTTAGATTATTTAACTTATCCATTTATAGTTTATTGTAGCCCGTATTATTTGTTCGAGGGGGGTGTAACTTATCGCAGAAGTCGAGCGTATTTATTCATGCCTAGGTATTTTGTCCTGCCGTTTTCATCCCCGCCGTTCTTCTACGTCTTGAACTCACCATTCTTGAAATGTTGATATTCCATGTGCAAGTACTACGCAAACACTCTTGCTGACCCTATGTTATTTTCACGTCTTCGATCCTCGTATCATGATTGCCAATGTCTCGTATCTTCCACGATGTAACCTGTTGTCGTTTCTTCAAAATGCATGATATTTTCAACCCATGTTGACCCAAGCACTTAAATACACAAAGGGTCAAATTATCCAGAAAGAAACATCGGCCACATTGTAGCGTCCAAGGGATAAGATCGATGGTGGTGAACTGGAAGCGGAGTGGGAACAGGGCGTACAGCCACATAGACACATGACATGTCTCCTGACCATCACGCGTCATCACGTTACAGTGATCGTGACATCCCCCTCTTCCACTTTCCACTTCGTTCAAAAACTTCGTTGCCACCTGTGAGCATAGTTTCGAGCATAGGTTGAGCTCGAATTGAAGTCGTAGCATTCCTGTTAGATGTGCATGTGAACAGTGAGTTATTAAGTACATTTCGAAGGCAAGGCAAGTGTCACTGGGTTCACATGCCGTCCTTCCGAGTGCTGAGTAATGCTTCCCCTTACACCCCATAACGTCGCAGACCCTCACCTCCACCTCCACCTCCACCTCGTTTTCCCAGCTCGATGCAAGCTCCTACAGCACTTCGTCCACCGCCCATCGAACCAGGTCTTATTCATTCTCCCTCAACACCGTCCTCAGTCGAGGTTCTGCAGAAGTTGCTCCACAAAGACTACCTCACACACCACTGTTTCTTCACCGATGCCGGGTTTCATAATCATCTTCCGCATCAGTACGTGCGCCTTTCAACCAATTCCTCACCCTTAAAATGATCTATCTTGTCAGCCTTGTAGCGGCGCACGATATGGGTGCGCCCCCAGAGCTATTGCGTCTCATTTATGCAGACGAAGCAAGTGTGTTACGTCCCCTAAACCGGGAAGGAGATGATATCACAGACGAAAACTGGACTACGCGACTGGGAGAGCACAAGTCATGATTCATTACCACTATGATATTAACGATACTGACAGTCGAGCAGAGCATACGCCAGCTATCTGGCATTCTTTTCGGACCAAATCTCCAAGGAAGGCGTCGAAGAGACCTTTCGGAAGTATGTCTTGGTGCCAGAGGCGAATGGAAACAACGCCTTGATGCTGGGACGGTTTTTGGCAGGCGCGTAAGTACTTGGTTGATCATACTCACCATGACATGTTTCATCTTTCTGTGCACTAGACTTCATCCTTTCCTTCAAGTCGGTGTATGTGTGGGCTTCTTTTCTCCTGTCATTACTGATGCTCTATGTCTCCAGTTTGGGGTGGAATTCGGGCAAGACTATATGGTTGCACAGGGTCTAGCGATGGCCGCAATCACTTCCCCGCGCGCTACTGCTCCCATTCTCGACATGCCCGCCGGCCTTCCCGTGATCTCCGATTCCACCTCCAAAGGAGCGACGCTACTGTCTCTTCTGCGCGAGGTGTACCAGTCCGAAATCCTGAAGCCAGTGATGCCCTATGACCCTGACGCACTCCTGACCGAGCGCTTCAACAAACTGGTTGAAGACGAGCGACGTGCCGCTGAGATCAAGCGTATCTACACCCAGTGGCTGATCGACACAACTCTCACTGGGAGAGCTTCCGACGCGGAGTTCGCATCCAAGGCCGACGAATGTCTCTGGCAAGCGACGCTTCTCCTCGCTGCCACGAGCAAACCCAACCGCGCACCGCGCCTCGACTTCTTCCTCATGCACGTCCTCACGTCTGCCCTGTGCATTCCTAGTCTATTCAAGATCATCCCGGACCCGGTGCACAAGGCCCAGCTTCTCCAGGGCTACGTGCGCTCGTCTGCGCTCTTCGTGCTCCTGCGCGGCCGCCCACGCATCGACATCCCGCTCCTTATGTCGTACTCCCAGTTCCCGCTTCCCCCGCTCCCCGCGCCGAAGCCGGAGCTTGCGGACGCGCTGGGCGACCCACGCGTCGAGGGCGAGAGTAACCCGTGGCTTGCGGTCGTGCAGAACGCACTGCACCACAAGGACGCACATGTCATCAAGGCGGTGCGAACGTTGTATTATTGTGCGCAGCATTACGGGCTGACTGCGCCTGGCGCGGCGATCGGCGCGCGTGATGGGGCGGGCGAGGAGACCCATGCGGGAGCGGGGAAGATGGACGGGACGGTGTTTATCCGCGCCGCAGGGGTGCTTTCGGAGGCTCTGGGATGGGTTGCGCATGGAGGGAAACCAGGCAACTGGGATCGGAGTGCGTTGGGGTGGGATGCCGCGTGGGACAACGAGGACTGAGTGCTCTGTCAGATGGAGTAAGCCAGCCTGCTACTCGAGTCGTGTATTGCTGCTGTACTTGTACTAATTTTTTCGAACGAACACCTTGAGCGACGTCGGAAGAAGCCAGATAGGTATTTTTGGGCGTGAGATCCTGGAAGCTGCAACGTGCTCGCCACGCTTATCATCCCCATGTCCTTGCTTTGCCTTGGCGAGGTTCAAAGAGTTGCCAGTGCTACCGTCTTAGCACTCGCAAGTGCGGGACTCAGGAGTTGCCTGGTGGGCAGCATGGCATGTTCGGTTTATGGAATGACCAGGGTGCCGAGTGTGAGTTTTAACGCACACAGTTTTATGCCCTATTGGTTCTTGACATCGGAGCGCATCAGGACGTCGACATTGTTTGTCTTACAGATGAATGGACTCAGGAGAGGCTCAAGGCCCTCTTGGTGTCGAGGGATTCCAATTTCTACACCATAGCCTCCAAAGATCCACTGGCAACTTATCGTGTTCTCTGGTACCGCATCGGCCTGCGCCGCAGCTGCAAAGTCGACATCCTGCTTCCAGGCATCATGAACATCCCCGCCGTTCCTGTCCCTCGCATCGCGGTCAGGCGAAGCGTGAGCAACCTGCCATTGATGCCCTTCCTCCCTCTGCTTTTGTTAAAACTCCAAGCGTGGATGGACCATCGCGAGGCGGACAAGTTCTACCTCAGGCAGAAGCAGCATGTGGACGTCCGGGATATAGGGGATTTATTGGAACTGGCGGTGTCTAAATACGGCGTCGAGTTGAGGAAGGACGGGAAATGGCTACCGGAATCCTTCATTACGGCGGGAATGAAACGGGTGAAGATATACGCTCTTAATTTTCCAGATTCGGCGGAGCTGTGGAAAGAGATCGGATTCAGAGTTTGATTTTCGCAACGGTTTTGGAGAGCGTATATAAAATTGTTTCTTTGCTGGGAAATTGCCGTCGAGGCGGGGTCTTGCGTTGAAAATTGGTTGGGAAGATCCAGCAGTAACTGGAACGCTGAGTACGGCAAAACCTATCTGATTGTCGAACCACTGGTCCGTGCGCGCTGGGCGCACTATAGAAGGAGCGCCTCACGACAGCGGAGGTTGAGTCAAGGCGTTCAGAAAGTGGTATAACTATAAGTCATTGTGTCGAAAGGAAATTCATTTTCGATGAAACATATTTCGTTCAGAGACAGGTGGCTTGTAAACGTAGACAATTCTCGCTGCGGTATCAGTCTTCGTTATTCCACTGAAGTCCCACTCCTTTTCTTTCTCACCATGAGCGACCCAGCCCTGGGCGGTCGTCAAGGCTCCAGCAACACGAATGAACAGGGTGCCGTCGAACGTTGCGGCCCCGCAGTGTGTCTCCTGTTCAGAAATATCAACCGCGCCGATGACCTGTCCGGCCTAGATTTGCCCATATCGCTGTGCGCAGTAATGCAGTATGCGAATGGACTTGACCACATGCGGCTCGGAATGGAGGGCCGCGTTGTTGAGCACTGCGAACCACGGACTCCTGCTGCCGATGACACCAAGAGCGGAGGCATTGGCGTTCATTGGTGGCGTAGGACACTCGGGGTACGTCATGACGAGCGCAGGGTCAATACGGGGACGTCCGCGCAAAATGACAAACATTACTGCCAAGCGCACGTACGTCTGCAAGAGCTGCGCCTTGTGCATCGGATTATGCACCGCGCCGAGGACAACATGCAAAAAAAGGGAGCCGGTGAGGAAGTGCATGAGGAAAAAGTTCATGCGCGGCTTCCCTCCGGCCTTCCCAGTCGCACCCAGCGGCAGCGTGGCCTGCCAGAGACACTCTTCTGTCTTTTTAGCAAACTGTTCGGGTTCGGCGCCATCCCCGACATCGAATGTCCACCTGGAATAGATCTTGCGAATTTCCGTGGCTCTTTCGGGATTCGACCTCATCCACGCTGCTAGTCGCTGTGGATTGATGGATTCGGCCTCGTATGGCATGGGCGTGAGGCGTTCAGATTCGTAGACCTCGCGGAGGAGAGCGAGCATCGAGGTTGAGAGCCCGGTATTGATTTCAGGAACTGCGGCTGGCATGTCCATGACACTGGTGCCTGCGGGTGCTGTCACAGCAGGTTGTCCAAGTCCACGACACCAAGTGAGGAATGATGACTGGTAAGAAGGGGTGGCTACCAGCTTACCTTGGGCCACCACAAAATCGTGTCCAAACTCAATCCCGAACTGGAGTACTTTTCGGTTCAACATATCGAGCACAAATGACAGAAACGACGTACCCCTGCCTGAATGATAGGATGCATCAAGCCGCCGACGAAGCGAACAAGCATCATCGAACCATTGCCATTGGCTTCTGGTGAAAATACATAGCGCTCCAGAACAGCCGAAACACCGTGTGCGGCAACCTGCGACGAGAAAAAGTCCAAATAATCCGGATACGCACTACAGGATCGAGCATCAAAGAGGTGTCCACTGAGACGAGTGTATGCAGCCACCTTGCTTCGCCTAGGCGGCTGGTCCAATTGGCTTCGGTTATCTTGTTCGGACCTAGCACTGTCGTACCATTGGGACGAAGAGCTCGTTGAATGCCAGCATCCTTGTCAAAGATCAACTGTATCCACTTCGCGGGTGCTCCTATATCATGGAGGGACAGTTTGCTATATTACCTGTCAGCGCCTGCACAACGAAAAGGATGGGGACCGATTGGTGGGAGACGTGATCGGAGAAATGGTGGTCATTCCAGAAACAGTGGTTGTCGCGGAAGTCCTTATACAACAACTCACCCACAAGGTTGAAGCGGGAGTCGCACCGGGAATACACAGAATACCATGTTTCAATGGCTGTAAAGGAAGGGAGTCCATGTCGATGATGAGAAGCAAAGGAGATGCAAGGGCTTTATAAGTCTCTCGTGACCGTGAGCAAGCACCTAAGTAGGCACACCGGAAAGTGAGCTCGAGATGAATCCGCCGTCCCGAAATCGTTCTATGAATGGATAGTTTCGCAATGAAAATCAAGGAGCCCAAAAACAAACCTGAATTCAAAGGTATCAAATACTCTGAAGTTGAAGCAGAAATTATCAGATCAGAGTTCATTTTCACAGCTCTTGAAAACTGAGGTTTAGAGCGCAATTTCCGAGGTGCCGAAAGCGGCACATAATACAATAACATCGGCAATCATTCCGGCATCGCCGAAACAATAGTATTAGAGCGTATTCAAGGGGCGTTCGATCTCTGGATCTGTCCCATTATCAACATCACGTGCACGTCAGATTGCCGAACACTTCCCCGTTGGGAATTCCCGCCGCAACACAGTAAATGGGCGGGATGTGAGCCTGAGAGTGGTTAGCGGCCAACATAAGTAAATGAATAGTTGAAGATACTCGTCGCGAGTCCAGGTAACGAGTTTCAAAATTTCCCAGAGCCCACCACATTCGAAAAGAAATCAAACAAATAATATTCGCCCTGGCGAGTTTCAGTGTAGTGACGGGGTAATCTACAGTCCACAACCGTTAAATATGTGCTGTAAAGTCTAACTCAAACGTCTTGTCTTCGATGCATAGGTATTGTTTGGATCCACGTTTTCTTTATCCCGCCTGTGAGGGGAACCTTCAGTCAGGCTTGAGTAAGGCTGGACCGGAGGTACGGCTCAAGAACGCTCGTAGGCGCGTCGCGCTCCAGAGGCGAGGTGCTTTGTTTGTGGCCAAACCAAGTCCAAATATTTGGTAGGGGGGGGGGTCATCACGTGTGTTGATCGGTGGGTCCGATAACGAGATCGAACGCCCCTTGAGCGTATTCGCAACGCCCGCCAGATTTCTGCTGTCCCCCATCATTTTTAGCCGATGATGAGTGACTGATGTGAGCGTGATGTCACCACTCGACACGCGTACACATTGACGCGTCGCTCCACATCAGTAAAACTACATGTTTGTCTTTGGCGTCTTTGGTCTTTGCTACGCATCTTTGGGCATCTTAGTCTTTGGGACAACATCTTTCGTCTTGAACCCCGCATCTCGGAACATCTTTGTCTTAGATGACAGATCTTATGTCTTTGGGTTGTGTCTTTGCCATAATTCAAATTTCAAGTTCATTACTTATATTTTAGTCTTTCATTTGACTCTCTATACTTCGCTCTCTTGAATTCGTAGGTACGTACTCACAATATTAATGTGTTGACTTGGCCGTGGTAAGGTAAGTGGCATACAGTAGAGACTCAGATTCATCCTGAAATTTCAACTCACAGGGTTAAACAAGAGCACAGACTATGTTATGATTATTTCATGAGAAGTCCATGGCCAGCAGAGGAGTGGGTGAGGGGTGAGAATGGCAACTGAGTACTCGTGATCAAAATCGGCAGAAAGAACGAAGTCATTCAAACTCCGCTTGCTCCGATTCGGGTATACACGGGATCACCCGGATTGCGTGATTTGATCGTAACCAAATGGTTCGTTGTCAGCCTGCATCTCTCTCGCTTCTCTCTTTCCCCCCATCCCTTCACACCCTCCCTTTCAAGCTTCAAGATCTGCTCCTCGCAATCCCTCGTCTCATGCGGCCTATGTCCCCAATCAGGCTGTGCCAGAGGTCTTCCTCCCTCCATGGTTCCTCCCTCCAGACCTAGACTTGCTCTGTGTCTGTTTCCGTGGCGCTGCGTTGCTTTCCAGCTGCATGTGGCCATACTATTCCATTCCCTGTGCGCTGTGTCGCTTCCCTGTGCCGTCTGTGGCCTTTTCGCACTTTTGCCGCATTGGCGTACCCTCTTGCATTTTTCACTCACCTCTCCATCTTACAGTCGACGAAAATCACGCAGAGTGAGCTTCCTTGCCAATGTATTCTCTACTGACTTCTTGATAGACTATTTGGAGACTCCCCTTATTCTCACCTGTAAATTCCTTCGCCGTGCAAGAAGAGACGGTTGCGCATAGGTACGCCGCGTCCTGTCATCATGTGTGTGTCCATACTTACTCCGTTTTAGCTTCCTAGTACATCCGGTGTAACCACGCCCGCCCTCTTTCCGCCCCGTCGGCCAACAACTGGTGCCATCTGCCACTGACTCTGAGCGCCCCGAGCGACACCCGGCACGAACAGCACGTCGGCGTGTCTGTATCCTCGTCTGTCTAGCGGACCTGTGGCCTCCGTCCTGCGTGGTTTCGTGGTTTTCCCCCCGACGCCCAGTCGCGGCCGCGCTCCTGTTCGTGGCGGCATATGAGGCACTCGAAGTGGCGGCGTTGGTTATCGGTAGCAAAGCATGATGTGGAGTGGTAGCAGTTTGTAGTACTGATATGTGGTATATACAAGATCTAATGCATTCTTTTTATACCTGCTTTTATTTATCTTATGGGTCTTTATGAGTGTCTTGACAAGTCTTGGAGCTTGTCTTGGGAAAGACATATTGCATCTTTGGGTCTTGCCCAAGATGTCGGGTCTTGTCTAAGACAAATGAACCTGTCTAGCGAAAGACGCGCGTCTTTGAGAAAAACACGTCTTTGGTGTCTTCGATGTCTTGCCCAAGACGTCAAAGACGCCAAAGACAAATGTGTAGTTTTACTGATGCAGCTCCTTGCCCTATGCTATGGACAAGCACAGAAGATAGTATCCATAGCATAAATAGCCAGGTATCCATATGAAGTGCAGTGCAAACCATCTCGACGCGTCGTGCTGATTGCGGTGTCTTGCCGGTTATCACAGTAGTCTTGTCGAGTCACACATGCCATTTGGGGCTCATCACACTGGTTGAACATTTCAAAATTTTTACCTTCTTTTTCAGTGAAAAATGTTGTTTATTTTTCACACATTTTTCACTGAAAAAGCAGGTAAAAATTTCAAAACATTTTCATCACTTTCTTATTTTATTTCGAATTTTTCACCTTGAATTGAGAAAGTGCTGAAAAAGTTTTAAAATTTTCACCTTCTTTTCAGTGAAAAATGTCTGAAAAATAAACAACATTTTTCACTGAAAAAGAAGGTGAAAATTTTGAAATGCTCAACCAGTGTCAAATTTCTGAAAGATCTCATCAAATTTTGCCAAAATATGCTGTTGAGGCAGGTGCGAATACGCTCTATTTGGCCAAAATTTCGGGACTTCTGATTCAGTGACTGAGAACAATAACAACGGTGTTCCTGAAATTAATTTTCTGGCAGGGGAAGACCCGTTTCGGAAGCATCTGAATTTTCAATTTACTTTGCATTTGCGGAGGGCCGAATTTTTGGCTGAATGCAATTGTTTCGGGAACAACAAAAGTGATGCCGAAGCTTTCGACCTCCGTGCCGGTTTCGGCATCTCTGAAGTCCTATCCGAAATCATTTCTTTCGTCCACATCGAAACGAAAATTAAATCCTAGAGTTTCTACAACAATTTCATAACAACTGAAGCTTTCAATATCAGGTAGGTTTTCAGTCTCACTTATATCCATTATGAAACCATTGACTTATGGAATGATTTCAGCAGGTCTTATTCATCTCACTTTCCAGTGTGAGGTATCATCATGCCAAGGATTACGTTTATAGCTGCATGCCAGATATCTTTGGGACTGCGATCTCGGATAAATGTGAATCAAGATTTGCACTTTGTGAGTCAAATTTACGTGAAGATGAATATTAATGCAGTAACAGATGAGTAGTGCTAGGGTTTGGGAAGCAAAACAGTACCATGTACGAGCCTTGTCGCCCGATAGAATGGCGAGACCGGAACTTAACTTTCGAAAGTTTCGAGAGTCCGAACCGGTGTACTACTAGTACAGTCAAACTACTACAGTCGTCGATGTTACAGCAGCTGTCAGTCGGCGATGCGGCGCTCAGTGGAAATGAAAGGAGTCGAAGTCCTAATATGCACCAGCGGCCTGAGAGTAAAACCACCTGAGTCGGTGATGGATGTCGGTCACTTGATTTACATTTGATGCAAAGTTTTCGTGCTCGGCATCTTCCGAGTCGGAGTTCGATTGAACGTCGTTGGCGTCACAACAAATCCCGGGATCCTGCCAAGTTGGCTTTCCGAATATCGGTTATAAGCTGGAGAAGCATTTCAACAGCGTCTTCGATATTTTGGGATCTCCGTGACGACACGCAGTCAGTGTCACAATCAACCGGCAGCTGCGAGCGTCTTTTTCCCCAGAACTCTTTCTCCCCTCCTTCTCGACATGGGACACCTTGAAATACTCGGAAAGGCAGCGTGTGTCTCATAGTATCTGCCCTGAGCTCTATTGAATGTTCCTCCATAGCATCCTCCTGCCATCCTCATGTCTGAATTCATCCTCTACATGGCCGAAATGGCTTTATGTGCCAACTGTCCTGGGGGACTGCTCAAAAATCGTGTGAATAAATATAGCGTTATTCTGCTCATGGTCATAGATACGACCTTCATGGTTGTGGACGCATTCGTCGTGTATCTTATTCTCTCAAAAAGATCAGAAGGACTTGAACAGGGTTCTTTCTCTTGGCTCCTCCCACTGGGACTCACGGCGACGACCTTCGTGGTCATGATAGGCCAGTTTCTTCTTGTCTATGTAAGATAATAGCTCCATGGCTGCGGATGTCAGTCTCTGATAGCCCATTTGTGCAGCGATGTCACTCAATGTAGGTGATATGTATATTTCGCTGCCCCGAAATCTCATTCCACCTTAGTTCCGAAAATTGAGCAATGGAGGCTGTAATATTTCTGCTGCTACTTATTCTGATGCGCCTTCCGCTCTCACAAGACAATCGGGAAAAGTTGCCGCCCCAGTGATCGAGAATATACCCATACGCTGCTCCTGCGGTACGGATACTAGATAAAAACATCCTTGACCTCATGTGATCCTCCACAACATTTGCGTTAGCAGAGTACCGAGTATTTGTATCACATATCATCCGGCCGTCGGTGGGTTCGAAACGTTAATGTAGAAAATATTGGTTATACCTCAACCTACAAACGGCGCTTCGGGCGCCCCAAAAGCGGCTTCGATTCTTCTTAAAGCGAGCTGCCGAAATTAAGAAAAAACTCAGAGCCTGCGCAAAAGGTTGACCTTAACCACCTCACTTTCATCGTACTCTTCGTCTGAGTAAAGATCAGGCGAAACCGCGTCGGGATAGGATCCGCCATGAGACTCGTCGGTTTCTGCAAGTGTAAATTAGGATCAAGGCAGCGAATTATTTAAAAATAAATAAATAAACGCACCAGGAACACTTTCTCTTTGAGCATTGAGGCGACGCCACGATCGAGCGCCTCTTGCGGGGTGGCGGATAGCGGAACAAGCCGAGCGAGGAAGGGCGCGAGGTCTACGAGGACGTACACTCCGGCATTGGCGCGCGTGAATCTGCGTCATTCATCCAGATCAACATCTCATTCGGCGCCTCATGCGCGTGAGTACATACTCAAGGCGGTGGAAAGTCATCCAGCTCGCGACGAAGTCGTACGCCGCCGCGAGTGCGCGCCGGTTGTCAGTGAGGAACTGCTCCACGAACGGCTTGTCCGCGAGGATGTGCGCAAACAGCACGTCGCTGGCAGACGAGATCGGCGTCGCGTTGAAGAGCGGGCGCAGTACTTTGAGCAGCGTCGGGTTCGCCGGCGAGACGACGAGGCCCACTGCATCGAGAGGAAGTCAGTAGACGAAGGATAGGGAAGGAGAGGCACTGGCGTTTCATGCCGCTGGCGCCGAAGTCCTTCGTCGGGCCCGCGAGGACGTGGACACGTGCGGGGTCGACGTCGAGTGCCCGCAGGTCGTAGGACAGCATGGATTTGAATGGCTCGTCCGTGGCAGGCGGGTACAGCGCGGACTTGAATGTGGATAGGGCGTATACCTCGTCCACGACGAGGTGGAGATTGTGCTGTGGAATGGATCAATGAGATGTCAGTGAATGTTCATGAATTTACACAGTACCCTTTGCGCGAACAGGGCATAGCCCTTGACGACATCGCTCGGAATGACCTGCGGCAGCGGATTGTGCGGGTTGCAGAGGAGGAGGACCTTGATCTTGACGCCTTCCGCGTCGCTTGCCAGCAGTTTCTCTTCCAGAAAGGGGAAAACGTCCATAGACAAAGAGTCTACATCGGGGGGAATATCTGTCCGAACCAAGACAGACAGTCCGGGGTGGACAATATCACGGACGTACTCATCTGGCCGGCAGGTTATATGAAACAAGCAATTAAATTGGCACAGGAACGTACCGTAGAACGGCTGGCCCCGACCAATGTCAGAACAAGCTGCACTCGCAAGGCCACACCTACGTTGCTGATCAACACGCCTTCTCCCTCCCCCACTAGCGCCCAGATCAGTTGCGCAAATATGGCGCCGATGCCGGGTCCAGTGACCGAACTCTCTCCTGTACGGTAGCCAATTGTACGTAGAAACGCACTGGACGCAATCTATTACGCACGGGTAACGGGAACCAATGGATCGAAGTGATCGTTGATGTACTGCGGGAGCAGGTCCTCGACTGTCGGGAGCGTCGACTTGAGAAGAGTTGTCCGATATTTCAGGTGATGTGGAAGAATATTTATTGGGCGGGAGAGGTGCTGCGGCCTATGAGTCTGAATTCACTGGACACCACGACTCAACACTTACTTCGATCAGGCGATCAGTCAGCAGTGAGTTTTCGGCAGTGGTGAGGTTAATCGTAGCGTCTGGATATAACTCTGGGTGGTAGTATGGTCCAGGGGGAGGGTTACTATTTGCAGAATCAGTGACTCAGTTCGAAGAAGAATAAGAAATTAAGAATAGTGAAAGAGCAACGGAACGCGGTCGTATCGACGCGATAAGATAAAGCTTGACTTACTATACATGAGGAGCAGGCAAACCGAGGCGCTGAAGAGCGCGATCCGAGAGTGAAGGTGGAGTAGACATGAACGTGGTGAGGAGTAATAGGCGTGAGTCACGGAAAATTGATGCCATCAGGCAGTGTTCCAGCGACTCTGATGGTCGCAAAATTAACCAGGTTCCTACCCAGCCGCGGTTTCGAGGCTCACAATCTCGGTAGGAGGAGGAGGAGGTATATTATACTGACACGGTCCCACAACTGGAACAATCAGTTTACTACGTCTGACATCGTAACTTTTGTAGACTAAGAAGTTACCCGTCATACGGAGAACACACGCACTACTGTAGGGGGGCGGAAAGACTAAGCACTTGGTGGTCTTCCCGACCTGCTGTGGCCACAACAGGTGGGTCGTACGGGTAAAACCTCGTGGGTGGCCAGCGGCAATTCCTTGCTCGTTAACGATAACTCCCCGTCGGCCAGAAAAACACCAAATATGTCGCCTCAACAGTCCCTATAGGCACGCAAATAAGTACAGAAAACCTACATAAAAAAGAGCAAGTAAGTAAGTGAAGACGACAGGCAAGCAGAAAGGGATAATTCTAATCAGCAACCCCCCGTACCATCATACAGGGGGTTGCTGAATAACAATACTGTACGGACATGTAGGGAGGCAACGGTCACGGTCACGATGAGGTCCGTTGCGTTGCCTAAATTCCTACGGGTCACGGTCACGGCGAGGTCCGTTGCCTTCAAAAAATCATGACATATTAGCGGGAAAAATAAAAATAAAAATAATCACGTAGGAAAAATGAATAAAAGACAAGCTATGCCGTTAGATTAGCCCATAAAAGAACAGAACTCCTTGGAAAAGCAATTTACAGTGGGTTTTTGGCCTAGAAAATTGGCCCTCCGTTGCCTTTTTTGGCAACGGTCCTGGTCACGATAGGGTTCGTTGCCTAAAAAATAGGCAACAGACGTGTCATGGTCCTGGGTGCCGTTGCTGTCCATACAGTATTCTATTCAGCAACCCCCTGTGATCAGATTAGATTCTAATCTAATCTCGGCTAACAACTCTGCTTGTTGGTTCAAGTTGCGTGCCATGCTGTTAACCAATGCTTGTAGCAGATAAATAAATTCTTTCCCCGTGTTTTTTGAAAAGCATTTCAGCATCCGGGTCACTTAGTCGCGTTTGGACAGCTTTTAAACAGCCTTGAACTGCTTTGAAGGCTGTGCATCATATACGTGGTCAACCCATCTAAATCCAATGTCCTGAGAACCAGATGACAGGCACGGATTTCGACTCGAAATCGACCTCCGTCACTATGCCCCAAGTTCAGAGCGTATGATTATCGCACCGGCCCGACCTCTTTGGGGGTTGCTGAATAGCGGCAACCCCCGCACTTTCAGCACGGGGGGTTGCTGATTAGAATTATCCAGCAGAAAGGGCTAGCCTAAGCCTGCGATCAGTTGCTCTTTGTAGTCGTAATCTTATCTGATGTGGCGACGGCTAGATCCGGAGTCCAGACAACGTCATCATCGGGCCGGAACAGGTAGGGCAGAGGGTTTCTTGCCGCGCTGGCAGCGACGATTCATGAATTCCCCTCCTCCCCTGGCTCCTACTCTGCCTTTATCGATGCAATGCAATGCTACTTTTTACAGTCAAGTCCTAGGTGGACAGCAAGCAATAAAGCATCAAGATATGGCCCATTACGGTGTCCCTGCAGAGATCACACTGGTGCTTCGTATGCCCTAGGGCCTCTGAATCTCTCTCAGTGTCCCGAATCGACGTTATAATGGGCCAGCTGTCGATGCAGTCAAGCCCTGTCTATCGTGGATCAGCTAGAGAGGACTTTGAACCTCGAAATCCACTCTTTCATTTTTGATGATGGTGGTTCCGGACAAGCTGGTCGATCACAACAACCATATCTGAGAAATCCGGGATTTTCGGACTGTGACATATATAACGTGATGTGATTAAGTGACAGAAGTTTGGAGGAAGAAAATATCTGTAAACAACATAGCCACAACTTTGAGAAATCACTTATAAAATTGGTTCTGTGCTCCGTCGCTCAGAAATAAATTTGTTTCGAGCCCCCGGTGTACATATATTGGTTGTATGAGTGATTAATGGTGGCTATTTGATTTTATTCCCTACCTTTTCGAGTGTGTTAGCAGAAAATCAGGGTTTCAGCATGTATTTGCTGAAGAAAGTCTCTCAAAAGCCACAGGACAGCCCCTTCTTTTTTTTACAGAGTGCTGGTAAACTACGCTAAAATCCCCTCATACATACAGAACATTTTATTTACGATGATGGAGGGGCCCAATGACTTTCTGTCTGATTTCTCAAAATTGTGGCCATGTCATTTGCAGATATTTTCTTCCAGCCGCTGTGGAGGCTCATCCCAACTTCTGTCACTCTGTAACATCACACGTCACTCGGTCCGATTCTTCCGGTCATCCTGTTTCCTCAGAATTAGATTGTAATACTCCCACTGAGATTGATGAGCCTTGAAACTGCAGCTGGTAGGAACCTGAAAATTAACTGTTCTTTAATGAAATCCTCCTCGTTCATTTGCATATATTGACTGTCTTTCTCCATATATCCTTACCTCCTTCCTTCTACCTCCACTTGCCCTCTTTGACCATCACCTGATACTTCCACACATCAACTATGCTTTCCCACACAGCCTTTGCTGCCACTGGATATACCGGTAACATCTTGTGTTGATTACTGGCCACCTGTCCTGCCTCATGTGCACTTACAGACTATGGTTTTGCTAGTATTCCCTGCCACACAGGCTGTGATCATATCCCAATGTGAATTTATGCATTCTGCAACCCACTGCAGAAATCTGTTTGTTCAGTAAAATGGCTCATTTATACTGTACCACTCAAACCCATTCAGTTCAGGAGTGCTACTCCTGGTCTTTGAACACTGGAAAAGTAAATAGAAGTGATGCCAGCGGTTCCCATGCTCATGAAGCAACTTTGCTGCAATTAAAGAAAATGTCCCCTGTGCTCATTCATTTTATGCCGCAAGGACATGGATTGGCCAGTTATGGACTACAGCCCGTCTTTGCAGTGATCTGCACAGTAAAAAAATCACCTTTGCTGCATGCAGGACTTCTTTGGAGTAATTTTCAACTGCCACAGCAGTGCATCAGAATCCACATCCACTTTTTCGTTGCATTGTGGAGCAGCCAATTATTGTCTTTGCTGCTGGAATATGTCCCTGCTGGCCATTATCTTCAATGGCACATGCACCCAACTGTGCTGGAACCTAGACTCATAACCAGTCCCTACATTGAGTAACAAGACAGAGTAGTATAACACAAGTTAATTGAAATGATTCGGACCAAAATTGAAGAAGAAAAAAAATGTGACAAAGGTTACTCGAACATAGGGACTGGGAGAACCTAGTACTGAAAACGGCCATTATAAATTGCACATAATGATTAAAATCAACTTTGTGCAATTTCGATGTTCGGAATTTTTGACCTCAACCAGTTGAAATTCTGAGTCATACAAAAGTTAGCGGGACATCCGAGGATGTCGCCGCTGCTTTCAGATCCTGTGAAATTGCTTGGGCTGTTGCAGAAACACAAAGATGGTCAAGTGTCGGTGCCATGGACCGGTGGTCACAACCACCCACAGCCAGCCCATCACCTTTCTACCACTTCATTTGTCTCATTCATTGCACCATGCGGGTCGAGAAATCATATTCCCCAGTGATCTAAGCATCGGCCGACTCCTACCCTGTTGGTTGAGAAATAATATTCCCCAGGGATCTAAGCATCAGCTGGATCCCACCCTGCTGGTCGAGAGATAATATTCCCCAGTGATCTAAGCATCAGCCGAATCCCACCCTGTCGGTTGAGAAATAATATGCCCCAGTGAGCTAAGCATCAGCCGAATCCCACCCTGCTGGTCGAGAAATAATATTCCCCAGCAATCTATGTATAACCTGAATCCTACCCTGTTGGTCAAGAGATAATATTCCCCAGAAATCTAAGCATCAGCCGAATCCCACCCTGTTGGTCGAGAAATAATATTCCCCAGTGATCTAAGCATCAGCGAATCCTACTGCGCTAGTCAAGAAATAATATTCCCCCGCAATCTATGCATCAGCTGAATCCTACCCTGTTGGTCGAGAAATAATATTCCCCAGTGATACACCTGCTTTGCTGCTAAGAGTGCGAGCTAAAAAAAAACTCTACTCTGAGTGGAGAAACAGTAGACATGGGTGTGCGAGGTGGTCTAAGACGAACCAAGACTCAACTCCTGGTTGAGATGAACGTGACGCCTGCGGTAACTAGTGCGAGACGGTGGGTGACGAGGGACCAGAACTGAATGTGGAGACAAGAGCTAATGCAGAACATGCGCAGATAATAGTCTGCGGAGTGGGATGACAGCGACGGAGGACTTATAAAAGAAATAGTGAGTTAATGTGGCCTAGGTAATAGCCTGGGCGAGCGAGAGCGATGCGGAACGTGCACAGATAATAGTCTGTGGAGCGGAGTGAGTGCAATAGCAGGTAATAGCCTGCAGAGGTCAATGGTTCAAGTCAAAAAGCTAGTGGAAGAAAGGGCATATGATTGAGAGGATAAGTGGGGTACAAATCTCCTACTTTACAATGTAGAATACTTGTGGCTTTTATAGGAATGCTAAGACCCGAGACAACGGTAACTGGGTATGAGTACCATGCGGCACCGTAGAGTTCGCAGAGATGGCCTGTTTAGGAAGAAATAAGTAAAAGTCCTGTGGAAAAGGTAGAAATAATTGGAGAGACCTGTGGACTGGTCGGAATCAATAGAAACAGTGTTGGAGATCTCGAATATCTAGTTTGTAGAATTTTCTGAATCGAAATGGAGCCAGTAGGAGCCGTGGAATACCAAAAAAGTCGTGGAAAGTGTTGAAAACCATTGGAAAAGTCGCAGAAAGTCCAATAACAGCCATGGAATGGATGCGGAGTCGATGTATCCCATGTAATAAGCCATGTGGAATCCGAATATCGTATTTACGGAGCCTTGGGAGTTGTAGAAGTCGTGCAGAATGCGAAAATGTCGAAAGTCGCGCCAGTGATGCGGAGCTTCTATTTTTAGTACTTCTGATCAAATTTCCGATGAGCTTTCCGATCGGACGTCCGTTTAACTTTCCGCTCAGATGCTTCCGTGCTCGGAACTGAGCAGAGCTCATCACCAGTGATCTAAGCATCAGCTGAATCCTACCCTGTTGGTCGAGAAATAATATTCCCCAGTGAGCTAAACATCAGCAGAATCCTACCCTGCCAGTCGAGAAATAATATTCCCCAGTGATCTATGCAAAGCCGAATCCCACCCTGCTGGTTGAGAAATAATATTCCCCAGTGATCTAAGCATCAGCTGAATCCTACCCTGTTAGTCAAGAAATAATATTCCCCAGTGATCTAAGCATCAGCAGAATCCTGCCCTGCTGGTCCAGAAATAATACTCTCCAGTGGTCTAAGCATCAGCGGAATCCTGCCCTGCTGGTCCAGCAATAATATTCTTTCACAATCCAAGTATCAGCAGAATCCTGCTGTGCTGGTTGAGAAATAATATTCCCCAGCAATCTATGCATTGGCCACCTCCAGCCCTGCTGGCCAAGAATTAATATTCCCCAGAAACCTATTCATTGGCTGCCTCCTGCCATGCTGCTTGAGAAATAATATTTGCCAGCAATCTATGCATCGGCCAAATCCAGCCCTGCTGGTCAAGAAATAATATTCTCCAGTGATCTATCCATTGGCTGCCTCCTGCCCTGCTGGCCAAGAAATAATATTGCCCAGTAGTCTTTGCATTGACCACCTACTGCCATCCTGGTTGAGAAATAATATTCCCCAGCACTCTATGCATCGGCCAAATCCTGCCCTGTTGGTTGAGAAATAATATTCCAGTGATCCAACCATCAGCCAAATCCTGCCCTGCTAGTTGAGAAATCATATTCCCCAGTGATCCATGCATCAGCCGAGTCCTGCCATGCTGGTTGAGAAATAATATTCGCCAGCAATCTATGCATTGGCAGAATCCTGCTCTGCTGGGTGTATAATTCCCAGTGATCTAGGCTCAGTCGTACCCTGGTCTGCTGGTTGAGAAATACTATTCCAAGTGATCCAAGCAGCGGCCAAATCCTGCACTGTTGGTTAAAACATAATATTTGCCAGTGATATATGCATCAGCTGCCTCCTGCTGTGCTGGTTGAGGAATAATATTCCCCAGCAATCCAAACATCGGCCAAAACCTGTCCAACTGGTGAAGAAATAATATTGCCCAGTGATCTAAGCATCAGCTGCATCCTGCAATGTTGGTCGAGAAATAACTTTCTCCAGTGATCTGAGAATCAGCCATGTCCTGCTCTGCTGGGTGGGTAATAATATTCTCCCACCATCTAAGCATTGGTTGGACTCCATGATGCTGGGTGCATAATAATATTCTCCAGCCATCTATGCATTGGCTGCATCCTAGACCGCTGGCCACACAATATTTTGCATGGCCTACACCCACTGCTCCCATCCCATAATATTCCCCCATCCACGCATATATCTACCCTTTACTTGTACATCAGCTGCCCCCTGTATAGTTGGGAATTTAATATTATTGTGTCACTCTGGAAATATTATTAACCTCCTAAGCACCTGCTGTGGGCTGAGAGTCCGGCAGATTAAGCTGGGCCCTAGTGTCCTGGGATTATTCAAACGTAGGGGGCCAAGACTCTAGGATATTGTGAGCTGCATATTGTGACTCTATAGATTGGCAGGTTCCTACTATTCTGCCCTAGTCTAGGACTGTAGCAGAAAGCGGGGGAGTTCGGAGATGCTTTCTCCAGATACAGTGGGTGGTATTTATACTGTTTCTGAAGTCCATGTGATTTTCCCTTATTCTGACAACTCCATTCATCTTTCCGATGATCGGGAACAGGTCCCCCTCTTCCTGCTCTCCCTCCTAGTCGTGCGGAATCATCATATGAGCTCCTGGACCGAGTTCCTAGTATGAAGAATGGCTCTGCAAGCCAGCGGACTGCATATGTCTTTGTCAGACATGTCGGAGACGTTCACAGTGTGTTTCTTGCAGGTGGGGTGACTCTGTGAGTGTGCAGACCATGTAATTTTCAGTCGGAATTGGTCGTGGATGGTCACAGAACTTGGTGGAGTGATCCCTGGGCCAGCAGACAGTGCAATTCTTGGTCGGACCTGGTCATAGACAGTCACGGAACACGACTATGAAGCCGGCAGACGGTGTAATTTTTGGTCAGACTTGGTCGTAGACAGTCGTGGAGCATGGCAGAGTGATCCTGGAGCCAGAGGACGGTGTAATTGTTGGTCAGACTTGGTCGTAGACAGTCGCAGAGCATGGCAGAGTGACTCTGGGGCTGGCAGACAATGTAATCCTTGGTCGGACTTGGCTGTAGACAGTACGCGGAGTGTGGTGGAGTGATCCTGGAGCCAGCAGATGGTGTAATTGTTGGTTGTACTTGGTTGTAGACAGTTGCAGAGCATGGCAGGGTGGAGTGACTCTGGAGCCGGTGGACAATGCAATTCTTGGTCGGACTTGGCTGTAGACAGTCTGTTATATCCGTGCAACTCGGAGTTCCTTGGAGCTCCGATCGGACTTACTTCGGAATTTCCGAGGGGGACTTCTATTCATCGCAAGGGACATTAGGCAATGAGGGATTACCAAGCGGATTCCTCTTACTCATATTCCCTTACTTCACTCTCGGAGTTTATCCGACATTCACTTATTGTCCACGGACTTATACTTACTCATCGTTCACAAGATGTCTTGATGACTTATTGTCCACAGACTTATACTTACTAATCTTTCACACCTTATTGTACTTCACTAAACAATTAGCTTACTAGTATTTGAGCTAAGTAGTTTAGCCTCTGTTCTTCAGTTTGATAATTATATATGTTATTGCGTTCTCCCTTCCCAACGCAACCTGAGTCGGACTTCCTGACCTATCGGATATTCCGTGCCTCCTCCGGACCTCCTGCATCCTTACTCGTCCTCCCGTTCTTATCTCTGGACTTGACTCTCCTTGGTCGCAAGCCGGGTAGTCGCACACTCTTGTTTGTAGTGCTTGCGAGAACGACCTTCTGACCCTTCGGAACTCCGTGACAAACTCTGACCTTTTATCTTCGGACTTTCTCGGCAATTCCGATTCCCTCGGTTCAGCACTTAACACAGTCACGGAGCATAGCGGAGTGATCCTGGAGCCAGCGGACAGTGTAATTGTTGGTCGGACTTGGTTGTAGACAGTCACAGAGCATGGCAGAGAGACTCTGGGGCCAGTGGACAATGTAATCCCTGGTCAACCTGGTTGTAGATGATCGTGGAGTGTGGCAGAGTGATTCTGCAGCCAGCGAACAATGTAATACTTGGTTGGACTTGGTCGTAGACAGTTGAGGAGTGTGATCTTGTGCATAAGACGTTGCGAAACGAGATGTGTGGGTTGGTGTCTTGTGTATGTTTGCAACGGTGGGCAAACATAGTGCAGCCTCACACCAAGCCTTCCATCTGTCATTTCAGAAAAATGAACTCACAGAAAATAAATGGAAAAAGATCCGCTAGATTCAGAATGGGTACAAACAAGCTTCCTCCTACTGATATATTTCTGCTTGAATACATTGAGGACCTGTAGATGTGGACCATCCACCACTGAGCCCTTGTTGGTAAAATCAAAAAAGCCTTATCAGGACCTCAAAATCCTAATGACCTTATAAGGTCTTGTCAGGTTTGGAGTGAACCTTACACAGGGGAAAAAGTTGCAGCATGTAAAATCTACATGCCGTGATAGCATGTAACCAGTAAGGCATGTCACGAGTTAACCCGCGAGTGACCCGGATCCGTGACCACGAGTACTTGCATTGTCCAAGGCCATACTCGGATCCGTGGGAAACCCGCCTTCACGAGTACTTGACCCGCGGGTCATGGGTTTCTCACGGATCAACTCACGAGTATTGCTCTCATTGTGCCATTTTTTAGCTCAAAGTACATGATTAAAAGTACTTTGAAACTCATGAGTATACCTCGTTCTCAAAAAGATTACTACTCGGATCCGTGATGACCCGTGGCGACGGGTACCCGAACCTGCGGGTCAAGTTTCCCACGAGTATTTTCACGGGTCAACCTGCGATGACTCACGGGTGACCCGCACTCGTGACATGCCTTAGTAACCAGGCAGTCAAAATCTATATATGTACTAATGACATCACTATGCCTGACTATGAGATGATGAATCAACTTTTGAATCAATCTAGTCACAGATAATACATAGGTCACATGAGCATGAAAATGTAAGTTTATCTGCAGTTGTGCAAAAGATGCAGAAAGCTGTCAACATTTACATGAGAAATAGTGACATTGATGGCCGCGATCAAGAATATTGATGGCACTACTCAAAATTTCAAACTCCATGCTCAGCCCAATCAATGTTCCTGAGAAGTACACAGCAAACCTGGAGGTCAATGGAATTCTGTAGGAAATGATGGCTGTTGGGGTCCAGGTAAAAAATCATTTGATCTCGGATTCCATTGGTAACCAACAGCGAACCACACCAGCGATTTCCAATGGTGTGACTGATGTGTCTTCACATGCCTTACTTCCCAGGAACTTTGCTGTCAAGCTCTAACTTCAATCCAAGTCATTTCTTAGTGTCTAAGCACAATTTGAACACAATGGCAGATTCTCACTTGGGAATGTTTTATATGTAGAATTTACAGCCTTGCAAGATGGCAAAAATAGTTTTATTAGTCAGGCACTGGATAGAACCACATAGCCACTTGTGGGTGCTGAAAAAATTGAGGCATCACCAGGCAAACTCAAGGCCAAAATGCTTTGCTATGATATGAAGCTAGCTACCCACTGAGCCTTCAATCAAGATGTACAAGTCTGGTTGAGCCCTGAAGCTTCAAGTACTACCCAGAGCCTGATAAGTGCCCATAACAGGCCACTGGAACTCGGTGCAAAACTATGGAATTGACTCCCAACTATTTTCCTTGTAACCTGTCTATGAATTTCTCCAGTGCTCCCTTGTGGACACATCTTTGAGGGAATTCAACTGTGGCTTGTTGTTAAACCTACTTTGTTTTTGCTGTTTTTTGACCAAGTTCCTAGCTTATTATCCTTTCTATAAACACATGCCAAGGGCCAATGAACAGTCCATTGGTTTTCAGACAACTGCCCATTGGTCTCACCATTGGATTCCAGTGGGCTGCCATTCTAGTGGTATGTGAAAGAATTCCAATGGTCATGATGGCCATTGAATTCCATTGAACTCTGGGCTTGACATGTACCAGTCTGCCTACAGCAAAGTGCTTGCCACATTTTTTTGCCATTCATAGGCAGACTGGTGACAAGTCTAGTTTGCCTCTGTCCCACCACATCCATGTTGTATGTGCAGCACCACACCTGCTCCATGCTCCAACACCCTGCACATAGTGCCTTGCACCCACACCTTGACATCCATGGCACCCATGCCCCACCCAAAGCCCACACCCCACAGAGCCCTGGCCCCTTTGTGCCTGCCCTTGCCCTGATGTCCACACCCTTCTATGCAGTGCCCATGCCCTGATGCGCCACAGACACCATACCCCATCTGCACAGCGCACATGCCCCGCCCTCACCTGCAGATGATGCCTGCACCCTGCTTGTGTCTGCCCTCACCCTGATGCCCTGCAGCACCCTGCCTGCTCCTTGACACCCATGTCCACAGATGACACCTGTGTCCTGCATTCTCCCTTTGCTCCACCCCCCATCTGTGCAGTGCCTCACTTGCTCCCTAATGCCCCCGGTGCCTGCCCTCGCCCCAATGCCCTGCAGGCTACATCCACACCATGCCCCACAATACCCCATCTGTGCAGCGCCCATGCCCTGCATGCACCTGCCCTTGCCCTGACACTGACACACTGTCTACACAGTACTCACACCCTGCTGACTGGCCACACACAAGACCTGTGCATGCAGTCAACTTGATCTGCCTGCATGCACCTGCACTGCCATGTGGCTCTCCCACTAGCATGCATGTCCTGGCTCCAGTACTCCCACAAGCAGTATCAACCATGTATTGTGCATTCTTTGCACATGCTGGCGCTGGCGACCTTGTAGCTTATTGCTCTGTGTCTAACACTGAAAAACATGCTGCCAGGCAGCATGGGCATTCTTGCACCTTTCAGGTGGTGTTTTTATGTCGTCGTTGATGCAGAGGGCTGTTGCCTATATTTTTACAGCTACAGCAAATTGAAAGGTGATGATCCCTTGCTTAGACTCCATAAACCTATTGCATAGATGCTCATAGTATGAGGTGTCAAAGCTGCTTGTAGTAGAAAAATCATAAGCAATCCTTGGACAAGACAAAGGGATGGCCCATGTGCTATCAAACACAGATAACTGATTATGATAAGTGAATTATTTAAATCTTTGATCATTCAAATCTTATCTCATTGCACAGCTATGATGTAATTTCTGACTGCCTGGTTACATGCTGCTATGGCATGTACATTTTACATGCCGTGACTTTTGCCCCCCGGTGTTATGAGACCTTATGGGGTCTTTATCAGGGCCTTTAGGTTCACTCAGGTTAGCCCAAAGGAAATTAACAGTCTAATCTGCCTACATTAGCTTGGGATTTATGTGGGACTAGATTTGGCCCCCAGAAACTACCATGCAACCTGGTCCAGGATAGAGTAAAACTGCAGCCCAAAATGACCTCCACAATATAGAGTAAAAGAGCCTGAAAACCAGGCCACCTCGTCTGCCATAGAGTAAATTGTGCAGAATGTGGAACATTTTTTGGTGTGTATGTGACCAGAGCCACAGAATGGTGTACAGTCGAATTCCTAATAACCCATACCCCATTGTGGATGCGAAAAGGTATGGGTTATCAGGGGATATGGGGTATTGGAGAGGCTGATTTATAGAGCCTGTAAGAGGTGTATATTGATGTGTAGGCTATTTACACCTTCTCTGCTGCTATCCTAGTGAAGTAATCAGTCATCTGAGTATCGTGCATGGCTTTTGCATCATCAAGACGTGTCTGACGACCAAACCTGGTCAAAATCCCTTTGAGCTGGTATGTGAATTCATCGTCACGGTCCGAAACATACCTACAAAGTGTCGAAGCAGCCTCCAAAGCCTGTCAGCCCGATGGTTTAGGTGTGTCGCTGGTAAGATCATGATCGTCGCCACCGTCAATCTCGAATAATTGTTCTGCTTCCTGTTTCTCTCTTACTGCATCACAAATCTCCTGGTCAGTCCCATTGTTAATTGTCACCTGTTCCTCTGGAATGTTAAGCATTTCCTCCATGTCCAGGCAATTGGCATGACGAAGAACGCTGGTGGCCTTGAGCTGACTGATGGCTGCCTCAACCTCATGCTCTGCTTGGGCGAGATCATCGGCTGTAGAATTACCAGTAGGCGGTGTCAATGTCCTCAATGTCAGGTGCCCGATACCCGAATGATCAGAGGGAAGCGATGTTAAAGTGGAAAGAGAAGACATTTGTGCTCACAGAGATGCATTGGATGGGGGCTGTGGTGCAGCGAGGAGTGATTCGGGCAAGATCCCAGTCTTTTTCCAGCAGTTGAAAATTGTCTGTTGAGAAACCTCGTGCCACCCAAGATCTGTGAGACGCATGGCTTCGAGCTGGTTAATATCGTATATTTTGGCAGCAGTAACATCTGCTTCGTAGTGATCCAAGGCCCTCTGCATGTAGAGGTGCCAATAGTGAGCCTTGAAGCGGCAAATGATCCCAGCATCAGGTGGTTGAATGTGGGAAGTCAGGTTCAGAGAGAATTTTTTTACACGGATATTGGTCAGACACTTCGGGGGTGCATGACCTTTAAAATTGTCCTGGAGGAGGAGAATGTGACACTTCTGGTAGCAGAGCTTCTTGTCCCAATCACACAACCATTCCTGGTACAGTTTGGTGGTCATCCAAGCTTTGGCATTGTGTCTGTAGTAAAATCTGAGCTGTCCACCTGTCTTCTTCATGAAAGCGCATGGCTTATTGGCTTTCCCGATGATGAATGGTGTCAAAGCCTCGCTTCCATCAGCATTCATTGTCAGTGCATATGTCAGCTGTTTTTTGCTTCCCTTCACACCGGCCATCTGGGTGTTCATAAGACCTCGGTCGGGCACCATACTGTGTCAACGTCAGATGGAATAGCTCGAGAGACAAGGAGCACACATATGCCCAGAACAACCCTGTTTCATCCATATTGAAAATGTCCTTCAATCCGTAGCTGTATTTTTTGATGAGATGTCGGACCCGGTCATGCTCGCTGTCAACATCGACAGGATCAACAGATCCCACCTCACCGTGACACTTGAACTCCCTCAGCCCACAGCAGCCCGCAGCGCTTCTTGAAGGAGCAGAGCCAACCATCGCTCAATGTTAAACGCTCATCCTTTGGGATATTGTTCATATCGGCAAAGTGTGTCCATTTCTGGTGCAGAATCTCGCCGGTAAGATGGATTTTATCACACATAGCCTTCGCAACCCATAAGATAGAGAGCATGGGATCCCAACACCTTATGTAATCAGCTTATAAATACTTTCCCACAGCCAAATCTGAGACTTGGGGGGAAAAAGAAAATTCATACATGAGCGGGGAGGTTGGCAGAGCGGTAAAATAGCTTTGAACAATCAATATATACATTAATAGGCTACAATAGAAGCCTTTATCTCAGCAATCATTGAAGGAGGTAACATGCAATGTCCACTGTATCGGCGGTTGACATAAATCAAGTCCCCACCACTCAAGCCCTGGGCATATGCCGAAATAAAACGTGCACAATGGTTGGCAAACCTAGAACAAACAGAAAAGTCAATGGAACAGGCTGCCATTTAATCATCCAAACTCACCGAATGATAGACAACCTCACAGTCCAGATCAGGCGGCTCATTGCCAAGATTGAGTTCCCAGTTATTGTTGTTGTCAGCTGCAGAGTGTAAATGATCATGGTCATGCGGAATATCATTTTCCGGCTCCGAGGTTGAGTGTGCAAGGTCCCCTTCATCCGGCACTTCTTCCACAGTGACTTTGAGGGAGTTTCAGGCCCTCTGGAGGTTGTTCTGTCTTGCCTTCTGTGCTTTGGATTTAGCCATGATGAGGGTGAGAGGCAGAAAATGCGCAGAAACCGCACCAAAACCACGTTGAAGCAATGTGTATGTGGCGGTCCGGGTCCCGGCCCTGTCCCGGACCGGGTCACGTGGTGGCTGTGCTGTGGCCAAATGTTCTTACTACTTTTTCCCAAAATTGCCGCAATGGCCGTGAAAAGCATATTGGAACATGAAAAAAGTGAAAAACTTATTTTGCTTTCCACTCATTCAAATTTTTATTTTTCTTGAATCTGCTCAATAGGAACTCTTCATAATGATACTAAATATGATTCCTATTGACCAGAATACCCCTAAGTATTTTCTATCCTCAAGAAGTTCGGCCGGAAGTTGAAGCTGATGGCTGCTTACATAATGGTGTTGGGATCCCACACCCTCTATCTTAACTCCAGCATCTCGTTGATCTCTGGGTGCTCCACCTGCCTCATCCTCTTCGCCTGTGTTGCCTTGCCCACCTGCGCCATCACTTCATGATACTGTGTACGCCACTTGCGTTCCTGCTTAACCCAGTCGTAAACGAGCAGCTGCTTCATGTGTAGGTTTGGATAAATCAGATCGAAGTGTGCCGCTTTCTTTGTCTGGTTTTTATCATTCACATTGTGCCAATCCAGGATTTCGATGTGCTGTTTGAGGGTAGCAGTCTCTTTCTTTGTGAAGACCGGTGTCATTGTCACCTTTGCCTTCTTCTCAGTGGCCTTCAGCTTCTCGTCCTTTGGTGCTGGTCCCATGTATGATGAGAAGGTCGTCAGCAGCCAATGAATAGAACACATGACACACTCTTCTTTGCCTTGCTAGGCATCGCACTCGTCCCCTCTTTCCTGGATTCCATCACTTCACCTCCCAGCTCTCTCAGGTTCTCCATAATCTGCTTCTCTCGTGGGTTAAGACGGGTAATAGCGTGTTCAATGTCAGAAGCAGCCTCGAGAGCATCAAGGACGCATTGCTCATCGACATTGTTCCCCACTTGGTCAAGCCACTGCTCATCTGCCAGCGAAATCTTCTCCTCAGTGTTCACTTTGGCCAGGAGTGCATCTCTCCGGACCTTTATATTGAGCTTTAGTGCACAAAGTCCCTTTTTCAGGACAGCGAGGGTGACACCAGCCATAGCAGAATTTAAAAAAGAGCGCGACAACTCCGGATGTAGCTGAGAATGTTCCGGAGTCTTACCATATATGGGGTCACAGGGCTTACAAATGGCCGGACTATGGGTTTTGATACCTCGACCAAACTATGGATTATGGGGTTCTGCAATGTTATGGGTTTTAATTGGAAACATGGTCGGTGGACAGGCCAAAAGTATGGGTTAGAAGGAATTATGGGTTAGCAGGTTATGTGGAATCCGACTGTAGATTTGGTGCGAACATCTGAGCTGAACGCCGCTGATCAGACTGGAATTTATTTAACAGACCAAATCCTGGTCAATCAGCCCAAAACTGTGAGCTGGGAGAAAAATCACAATTTTACCTCCTAAAACCTTGTCCGAGATAGAGTAAAACATGGTCCAAAAGGCCAAATTTCATAGGGTAAAACTTCCCTAATTTTGGGCTCAACCCCGACAAGGTTACATGGATGTTTCCGGGGGCCTACTAGATTCGTACCAGAAGAAAAAAAAACAGCATGAGAATCGAGATACAGAAGGCCTGGGCCCGACTCGGTCGAACGACCTCTGCTGATGGCCAATTTGACTCTCGAAAAAGTTCATGATGTGAACCAACCAGATGGGAAACTCTCTGTCCAACTGCCACCTCGCGGCGAGCTGTGGCAGCGAGGTCCTCGCTGAATTCCGGAAAGGAACAAACCTGCTTTGTCAGCTTATCCCTCTTTCGAGTTTCTATGCATCGATGAGTGGCTGGCGCGCGCTGCTCCGCCTGCTGCCCGCCCCGCAACGCCACCCTGAAGACGAGGACTACGAGCTCCTCCCAGACCCCCACAGCCACCCGCCCCCGCGCCGCCGGCCCCGGCGGGCGTCCTGGTGGTACCACCCCGGCAACCACCCATGGGCTCTCGGCTGCCTATGGGCCTTTGTGCACCACCACTGCTCGCTGCGACGACTCTGTGTGCTGCTCACCGCGGCCCCAGTGCTGCTTGCGCTGTGCGTGCTGTGGGGCGGCGTCCCGCCGAGCTATGCGGACGTGCGCGCGTACGAGCGCGCGCTGCCGCAACATAACATGACCGCTGTCGCGCTGGCGGGGAGCGGCGCGCGCTTCTTGCGCTTCCCCGACCATCTCTGGGGGCACGGCCTCAACAACATCTTGCAGGAGATGTGCGTCTGCCTTTCCCTTATTTTTTGGGCAATATCTTACTTGTAGCGCACAGGATCGTAATGGCGTACCTGGCGCAGCTCGCCGACCGCGCCTTCGTGTTCGAGGACTACACCTGGTCGCACTCGCCGCTGCCGTACACGTTGTACGACTTTGCACTGCGCCCCGCGCGCATCCCGTTAAACGCCTTCGTCGCGGGCCCCCTCGCCGGCGCGCCTTTCCCGCAGTACGACAGCACCGCGTTGTATGCGGCCCCGCACGTGCCGACGTACCCCGGGACGCCGCCGGGGATCTACGAGGAGCGCAGTGCGCACGACCGCGCCGCACCCCCGCACGCGCGCCGCGCCGTCTCCGCGGCCTTCTACTCCGCCGTCTGCCCGCCCGCCGCCGTGCACACCGTCTCCTCTGCCGACGCCCCGCGCTCCCACTTCTCGCCCTCCTCCCCACCTCCACCACCCTCTCCGCACGACTCCCCCCACCCGGACTTTCCCCCGTCGGGCTCCTCTAACTCCAAGTCCGTGAAGTTCAAGTCTCATCCACAGCAACATGACGGCTCCTCAGCCACTGGTGGAAGTGTTGGAGGAACCGGAGAAGGAGCAGAAGAGCAATACCCCGACGGGGGCCCCCCGGGCGCGGCGCTGCTCGCGTGGTGGGCCGCGCGCCTCGCGCGCTCGGATGTGCGCGACGCGCGGTGCGTCGAGATTGACTTCCGCGGGAGCGGGCGGGTCGTTTTTGACCGGTAGTGAGTGCTGTTTTATGCGTTTTCCCCCCCTTTCCTCGATATATTTCTGCTCTACTTCCGATTTCCCTTCTGCTTCGTCCCACCCATCGCCCTCCCCCCGTCCGCGGGCCAGCGCCAGTGTCTCCTCCCTCTTCTACTTCCCTCCTATCGTCGTTGCTCCTGACGTCCCGCCCTTCCGCCTCCTCCCTCCTACTTTACTCCCTCCTTCCTTCCCTGCTCCTCCTCCTCATATACCCCGTACTGACTCACACCCCTCCAGCCTCTTCGGCTCGCCGCGCATCCTCTCACTCCTCCCGGGGCTCTTCGCCTCGCCCGTGCTCGCCGGCTTCGCGTGGAGCCCGCTCGTCGAGAGCGCCGTCGCACGCAACTTCGCCGTCCTCCGCCCGCCGGACCTCGCCGCGCTCTACCCATCCTACCCCTCCTCCTCCTCCTCCTCCTCCTCCTCTTCCTCCTCGTACTCCTCATCGCTGTCCCCATCCCCCGCGCAAACCACCGGTCCGCTAAAGGGCCTCGTCGCGCTGCACCTGCGGCGCGGCGACTACGTGCGGCACTGCCCGCGGCTCGCGCGCTGGGGCGCGGGCTACATGGGCGTGAACCAGCACCCCGCCCTGCCCGACCGCTTCGCGCCGCCGCGCACGCGCGCGTCCGCGGACAACCCGTGGCCCGCGAATCCGGTCCCGCCCTTCTCCCCGTCGTCCTCTTCATCACACTCCGGGCCGAACGACAGGCACCGCGGGGACGGCGAAGACGACGGGGCTGCGGATGGAGACGGGGAGGAGGAGGCGCTGAGCGAGGCGGCGCGCCTCGCGGCGTACCTGCCGCACTGCCTGCCGACGCCCGTGCAGATCGCGGCGCGCCTGCATGCGGTGCGCGCGGCGCATCCCGGGCTCAGGCGCGTGTACGTGCTGACGAACGCGTGGGGGAGTTTCGTGAGGGAGCTGCGGGAGCTGTTGCTTGCGGACGGGTGGGCGGAGGTGGTGGGGAGCTTGGAGATGGAGCGGTGAGTGCGGGTGTCGTGCACAGCCGCGCGCTGCTCTCCCCGTGTATTTGCTGATGTGTTTGTGCTGTCGCAGGGTGTACGACGGGGAGCAGAAGGGCGTGGGGATGGCGGTGGATATGAGCGTCGCAGGGGGCGCGGAGGTCTTTTTGGGGAACGGGGTGCGTTGCTTCATTACATTCCTGCATCCATCCATCTCATCACATTTCATTCCATCCCACCCCATTTCACTCCGTGCCTTCTCCATCCCTTCTTCATTCATCCTGCACACTTTCTTTATGCTTTCCTCGTACACACCATGCGAACGCGAACGCACGCTGACCACGTCTCTTCACACGCAGTTCTCGAGCCTGACGAGCAACATCGTGATGCTGCGCATGGCGCGCGGGCTCGACCCAGCGAGCAACCGGTTCTTATAGCCTCACCTGCGCGGCTTCGACGCCGCCGGGAGCGACCCGCTCTGTATATCCTGGATATCTACCCACCCCACCCATGTAGTGCCCGCGACTTTATGCTACCTGCTTTCCCCACCGCGTCTCTTTTCGTTATTCGTGCATAGCATACACTACACACCACCGCCCGTGCATACCATCCATCTATCGCATCTCTTTTTATTCCGTGCACTTCTTCGCTACGTTATGTATATATGCGGTTGTTATATCTTCTAGACAGACAGACGAGAGGGGAGGGGAGGGTGAGAATAGACGTGGGAGGGACAGGGACAGGGAGGTACGGGAGGGGAGGGGGAGGAAAGACCAAAACGAAAACAAAAATATGCATGCCATGTGTACGTATATACAATGCTGCTCGTAGTGGATCGCGTTTAGCGGGGGTGTTGCTCAGCGTCGACTGTTACCTGTACGTGTATCTCTCGCCATCAACCGCCATCAATATTTGATCGGAACTCGACTAAATAGGCAACTCCCATATATTGTGTACGTAGTTGGTCGCTGGTCGCTGAATCGAATTATCCCTGGACTAGGTCTAGAGGCCTGGCCCCCAGATTGGTGATCTTTTTGGGATTCAGATCCCTGTTTTTTGCCCGATTGTTTTTAGGATTGAACCAAGCCTAGAGGCTAAAATCGGACCATGAATGTCAGGATTCCTAAATTTTCGCTCCGCAAGAGTCGTGATAAAAAAATTAAAAAAAACTTCTGCTGGCGCGATTTTAGTCAGGATTTTAACCTGGCCCGCTTTTGGCCTAAAACTAGAAGGCCAAACGCGAAAAACATTCGGAATTTGTCGGGATCGGGACCAAGCATTTTGGGCGAAAGTATATTCTGGGGTCCAATCATCCCTCGGAAACATGATGGATGTGTCTGCACCACTTACGGGAAAAAACGTCCTCGGCCTTGGGGCCGTGATTATGTAATTGTCTTTATTACTACTGTACTATTTCGACCAAGTGTTCATCAATTTTGGATTTTTCGATGTCCGAGAAGACCGAAAATTTTCCTTTCGAATTATGGCGATTTTTGCACACATCAAAAAAAGTTGGATGTTACGCGTTACTGAACACTTGGTCGAAATAGTACAGTACTGTGGTGACTGGTTGAAATGACTTCGGATGCAAACTTTTGGTGTCTCCCCATCCTTCCACACCATAAATGGGCTTAGGGCAAAAAAAGGTACCCCTTGAACCAGGTACGGTTGTAGCGTCCGAGACGTCTATCTACTTAGGACAGACTGCATTTTTTTCCTTACGCACTCGGCGGCCTTTGCCAAAGTACCTACAGTACACTTGTCAAACTTCGCCGTCTGCATCAGATGGAGGTGTAAACGTATAAGGGCACTGGACAGCCCTGGCGTTTGACGGGCGAGGTACGCATTCGAAATGTTGAAGCTTCTGTCTAGGAGAGACTAGCCCGGTCGGCCCTCGGAGCAAACAATGGAGTAAGTGTTAAATGATTGTGAAAATCGAAACTAAGGAGGATGCGCCTCTCCGTGGCTGCTGGAAAGCCGAAAATTAACGGGGCAGCTGAGGGGCATACACACCAGCTCGCTCAGACAAGGGTGAGTATGCTTTTGAGTTATTTTTCTCGTTCAAGAACTTGACTTGGGTTCAGTTGCGGGTTGGCTCAAGCCAGTCGACGAAATCACTCCAATAAGATTGCTGCCCGACCCACACAATCTCTGGCAATGCCCGCATTCACCGTCGTCGCGACTTTTGCATACTCATGAGCCAACGAATCCAAGCAGGAATCCAAGTTCTGGGTTGTTGATCTCGAGCAAGGGCGCGTACATCGGGAATGGTGCAAATGATCGTATCATTGAATCGGAATCTCGTGGGAGCTTTTCTCAGCATTTCACTTTTCCCATTGCTTTTGCCCAACTTTTGCCTTGCTTTTTTGCCCGAGCTTGTCAACTTCGTCTCGCAGGCCAGGTTTTCTCATGTATCGAAAAAAATCCTATATACCTTGCCCCCACTCACTCGAAGCCATGCGAGGCTTGGCTTCGAGTGGAATAAGAAGCCATCACTCGGCCTAGGAACGGGATTGACAAGATGGATCGGACACACATTGCACATAAAGATTAAAGGCGGCATATTGCGGCAAATGTGCTGCATCCAGATGCACAACTAGCGTAAATATACCTAATTGGGGCCGGGTTAGGGGTTCGGGTTAGTGGTTCGGGTTCTAGTTTGTTAGTGTTTAGGTTAGCGGTCCGGGTTCAGTTAGTGTCGGTTAGGTGTCGGGTTAGAGTCCGGTTAGGGTAAGGGTACAGGTATGTTATTGTAATGTTAGTTTGTGTTGACTTCGCGTGCAGTTGATTACACAATTAGAATCACGTTACACAAGTGTTGCTGACAAATGTGCCGCGTTTGATCTTTATGTGCGGCCATCAAATGTGTGTGTCCGATCCATTTTGTACAGTACAGTATCCTCGCCCAGGAACATCCTAAACGAGTCTCAGACCAAATTGTCGTTAGATGCTGCTTCGGGACTGGCAGTGCTCCGGATCCTCGACGTCGCATAACGACACGGTAAATGCAAAACGACCCTTGGTTCTCAAGTTCATCGTTGATCGTCCCTGCTGTACCTCGCGGTCGGAGGCTCGGTATGCCGAGCAACTGTCTCTGACGGATCGCGCCATGGCATACGCGATGGCCAGTTCTTTCGCAGTATAAATGGCATGTAGTTTTGGGACTCGCCGTACCAAAAACCAGCTCTAAGCGTTCTCCAAAATGTCCTTCGCATCGTCTACAGTCGAGTCAAATGGCGTCGCAGCAGCAACACCGTCGAAAGAGGACACGTCGCCTGGAGTCGCATTTGGGCTCACTGACTACAGGACTTGCGCCATCGCTGTTCCGCTTAGCGGGCAGAACTCGTTGGCGACCATCCTAACCAATGGTAAAGCTTTAAAAGCCGTCGTTGCGAAATCAAATCAGCTTTGGGAAAGCGGGGCGGCAGGTGTTTTCATTGCCCAATCGACCTTCATCTCATTAGAATCCGCAGACGGTCACTTATTCGTACGTCGGAGGCACCCCGAACCAGCAGTTTAAGGTGGACACTGTCGTCAAAGAATGGTGCGCAATCCCGTTGATTATCATGGCCCCTTTGAACTAATTTCGTTGTAGGTTCCCCTACGCCAACGTGTCATTCGAGCTCGCCGATGTGGGGCAAGGCACACTGAGGATCTCGTTCGATCCTACATTGGGATCGTGGAGTTATGGTGCGTCGACCGCTGCCCTTGTTTTGACACGACTGGCTGATTCGGAGACAGTGGGAACTGTAAACACGCAAGTTGCAAGGGCTAATGTCACAATGAATCTGGGTTGGATTGGGGACAACGCCACGATTTCCGCGGACGACAGATCGGTGATTCTTCACGAGTTCGGGCATGTCCTTGGGTTGTTGCATGAGTGCGTTTGCTTTCTCTTCAACAACCGTTTCTTTAGCTTTTACCCGCTTTCAGGCATCAGAGCCCAGCCCGCGGCGGGAAGATCCATCTCGATGAGGACAAGGTTTATGCGTACTACGGGGCGACTCAGGCATGGAACAAGGCCACGATTAAGGCTCAAATAATCGACGTGTACAACTCCGCCGACGTCTCCAACTACAGCGCGCTCGATCTCACTTCCATCATGATGCAAGTGGCTCCTCTTGATACTACTTCTACTGCCCAGCTCACCTCTCCACTACAGGTACTTCATGCCGCCCGAAATGAATCTCGAACGCATCAACGTCCCGCCCAACTACGTTCTCTCCGACATGGACAAAGCATTCATGGCCATCAACTACCCGCGCCCCACTCCGCACGCGGACGCGCCGATGTGGACTCTAGACTATGCGCTCAAAGTCGCCGGCGTCGATGTGCCCGTTTCCCAGAAGATCAAGACCGCTAAGGGCGATGTGGCCGAGATCCGCCGCCTTTTTACGGCCTTTTCGGTTGCGCGGCACGCGCTGGCGTCTCCCGCCAGTGGTGTCAATCCTTCTGGCACGGCCAGTACCATGGGTCCCGTCAGTAGCCTCAGTCTCGCCAGTGAGTCTATTCCGTCGCCATACATTGGACAATACTGAGCGTTTTCCGGCGCTGCAGACGACACCCTGTTCCCTGCAGATACATGGTGCGGATGTGTTGACCCTTTTGTGGACGCGGTGTCTGCGCCGGAGGGTGTGCTGCATGGCTTTGTTAACCAGAACACCTTTTGGGCCCATAACTCCGTCGTCACGTACGGCTTCTTGGACCCCCCTGTCGATCCGGATGCAAAACGGGGTGTGAAGCCGAAGGGTGTCGTGACGAAGTACCGCATGGAACGCGTTGCCGAAGCTCTCGAGCGGTACGAGGCCCATGTCTCCATCAAATTCAAATACGTGGACATCGCCGCCTTAAAGCTAAACTTGGAAGAGGCCGATGACCGACTCAAGTGCCAGGTCCGCATCTCCTTCGGCGACGTGGTTCGGTATTACGATGCAAAGGGCCAGCTTGCTGGGACATTGTACGGCTGGAGCGATTTCGGCACAACGGCGCTTGTTACGGCCTTTGATCCTGCAAAGCAGAAGAAGGGGGGCGAAAAGTGGGCGACAATATTTCTTGGTGGCCAGCCCCGAGACGGCCCATCGGAGATAACTCGGTCTCAAATGGACCAGGCCGACGCAACGCTCTACCACGAGCTGGGGCACATGCTTGGTCTTTGGCACGAGCATGACTCCCCGAATTCTGAGGTATATGGCAAGGCTCTCGCTGACCCCGCGGTGGCTACGATGGTACGGCATTCCGTTGCTCTCGGCCTTGAGCACACTCACTCCCTGTAGTTTGACCCCGACAGTGTGATGCTCTATTCGAACATTCAGTACCTCGGGAGCTTACGAAGATCTACACTAAATTCTAAACCTTCGCAGACCGACTTGGACCTCCTCCAGGTACTGTCCCCTTACGCCCGTTTTATTAAGTATTGACGCGGCCGCGATTCAGCTCCTTTACCCCGACAGTGGTGACCCAACGAGCAAGTTCGCTAAGGCTCTTGACGCCTTCAGATTCTCGGATGAAGACAAGAAGGAAATCCTTGACAAAGCCGCAAGAGCTGTCGCTATGGGCGGCCCCTATCTGGGCGACTTGCTATCTGCCATTTCGCAAAATTTCAAAGCCAACCCCCGACTCTCACTGGGGCCGTTGAGTAGCGTTGCCCCGCCGGCTGGGCCACAGCATGCCCTCGGGGCGGAAGGGGGTACTGTCGCAGAGGCACAGAACTCGGACGTAACGGGATTCTTGTCCGAGCTCGTGAACTCATTGAAGCAGTTCTTCAATCCCGGCGGGAATCAGATCTTCACGTTGCAGTTCCCGGGAAGATTCCTCGACCAGGGGTCATACGCTTGGGATACGGGCTTAGCCGGGGTCTATGGTCAGTTCATCAAACCGACTGCGGTCAACGAGGCAGAATTCCGGCTCGTGGATCAACTCTATGACTTGACGGATCGTGTGGCCGGACCGAACGGGACAAATCTGTCGATCGTTTATGAGCAGGTAAGTGGTCGTTTCGTCACCGAATTCCAGCCTGATTAGGAACCCTCTCTCAGTTGCTGAATAATCTGTTGCCGAAGTATGTCGAGAACGGTCTCGCGAAACAGCAAGACCAGATCAGAGGATGGTTGATGAAGGAGGTTGATATGTCGAAATGGATCCGCGACATCATGGGCAGACAGCAGGACCGTGAAAAGGCCCTCGCTTCCGAGCTTACAGTGGGCATGAGCACGGCACCTGCCTCGTCTTCGAGTATGTCACCTCCACTCCGGTTTCTTGCTCCCGTTTTTATGACGTCTTGAAGCCACAGTATCAACCACTCCCGCTCCAGGGCATGCGGTGGCCCCTATGTTCGACGTCTCGAGCAAGTCGACCAAAATCGGCGGGGAGAGCCTGAACCGCATCGAGCTCAGTGAACTTCTTATGAACGAATACTTGTACGCCAAACAGGACTGGGAGATGGCTCGCGATAAATTGATCATTCAAGCGAGCCAGGTAAGGAGTGTCCCTCGGAGATGTAATGCGCTAACAGAAACTCCGGATAGGCTGACATTGGAACGCCAGAGTCACAAAAGGCTCTGAACGAGCTCACGCGGAAGCTCGCGCACATCACGGCCACGCGACAGGCGCAGCTCGCATCCAAGTACTCCGATGCGGTTGTGCGTGGATACTCGCACACCGTCCGTGAATATATGGGGTACCTTGATATCGCAAGCCCCGCGGAAGCGCTCCAAGTAAGCCGCCGGCTGCTTCTATCGTGCCCTTGTATTGATGACAAACCAGAACGCGAAAGATTCCCTCCGGGAGTCAGCGATGAGTGAGCTGCGATCCAGCCTTCTCAGTAGCTAGTTTATTCACATTGCTCCCAACAGGCTCACTCGACGGCTCAATGAAAGTTTATCCCGTTCAGTTGTCTCCCCTGGATTGGTTCGGGGGACTCTCAACCTCATTCACTATGGAGGATCTCACTCAGGATCCCGAAATAATCCGCTCTCAAATCAACGCCAAATCGCAGCAGCTCGACACGCTCAACGCGCAGCTCGTGGCGCTGCGAATGGGAGCTAAAGGTGACCCGAAGGATCTGCAGAACAAAGTGCTCGCAGCACAAAAGGATCTGGATAATGCCCAGAGCACGCTGGCGCAGACGTATTCCAACAACATCATCTCCATGGCCAGCACGTGTCTCGACGCCTTTGGTAAAGTCGACATCAAAACTCTGGCAGGGAAGCTCGGCATGGCTGAGAGTGTCCTCGATAAGCTGGACGCGCAGACGACAGCCGTAAAAAAGGCGCAGGACAGTCTCACCGCGTCGTCGCGCGCGCTCTCGCAGATGATGGCCGCGCAGGCGCTCGCGGAGGCCACGGACACGCGTCAGGAGCAGCAGCAGCTGACACTGCGCATCCAGTCGCTGACGAGCGACCTGCGCGAGCTGAAGACGCGTTGGCAGGCGATCACTGTGTCGACGAGCGGGTGGCACCTCCTGTAACTCCAGACACTAAAGGAACCGCTCTGGACCCAAAGGTTCCTGTGGCGCTGCCACAGCTGAATAGCTCGGCGGCAGCCGGTGGCAGTCGATCACCTTCACCAGCTCCAAGGCGTCTCGCGGGTCGGCGGCGAAACAGAACGCTAATGCCTCAGTTCGTTTCTTTTTGATCTGATCATCTCGTTTTCTCACGTCAGCCTTTAGTCTGAACAATTGGCTTGCAATCTATGGATCGCATCTGGCTCTGGCAATAGCACGTCGTCGGGCGGCTCAATCCAAGTCACCTCGTCTGCTTCAGATGACACCATTGACTTGGCCTTTAGAGCAACCCTCGTCACCGTTGATCGCGGCGGCTGGTTCCAACCACAGTTCTTCAAGGAGTCGAAGGCATTCTACAAAGTAAGCTCGCGCGTTCGACTTCAGCCGTATTCGTATTGACTCAGCGGCAACAGGTCAACGAGGACATCTCGTGGGTCGATAATAAGACGAGAAACGTGAAGGGCCTCATGCCCGGCTTCCCCGTCGCCTTCCTCATCGCGAAAGACATTGTCGTCCGCGTTGTGCACTCCGCGAACTCTTCCACCGACAACAAGTCGAACGATCAAACGAACTCGGCATCCTCCGGCGGATTCTTGTGCTTTTCGTACTCGCACAGCGACTCCAGCAACTCCTCGTCCGACTCGAGCAGCTTCCAGGCGTTCAACAACGGCTTCGTCGTCAAGATTCCTGGTCCTCAGGTTCGATTTATTCCGCATCTCGGAAGCGGATGATTCTAGCTCACATACATCCCCATTCCCCACAGGTCCTCGGATACATGATTCAGAAAACGGACCCAGACGACGCGAGGATGATGCCGAATAAACTTCCCGACAGCTTCTTCATTCCCGACGACGCATACAACAAGACGGTGAACGGGGCGCCTGCCCACGGAGCTAACCCGGCAAGTGGCGTCAACACGGGCAAGGCTCCCGCCGCTGGTGGAAGCACCACTGCGGGACTAGCCATCACTCAGGACGGTCTGCGCGATGTTCTTAGCAAGATGTTGGCGGAGAAAGTGGATGAGCTGTTTGAGAAGGTCAAGGTCGACGGTACAACAAGTTCTTGAGCGCGGACTCTTAAATAATTACCGGACGCGAATTATATTTGTCTTTCGATTCTTGCTGAGATTTTTAACTAGTCTTATGAATCTATATGCACTGGGAAATGTCCTCTATAGTCCGGATATCGAATGTTTGTTTGACGGTCCCGGTCAACCTTGGCAGGCACGCACCATGCTTTTGATGAGTTGCGAAATTTGAGAATGTCCAGTGTGAGCGTGATCCGATGCAATATATATACAAGGAATGGCGTAGGCTAGCCTTAGGGGTGAAATGAGGGTTAACTTTTTGACTTGCCAAATTGACTTGCGCCGCGCAGATTGACTTGTATTCACACCAAAAATAGAAAATTTTAGATGTGGATGAAAATAACTATGATTGTCCGTATTTAGATGTTACCCAGAAACGAGAACTTAACTGATAATTTTACGCTATGCTGAAATTAATGCTGGAATAAGTAATTTATTAGCTATTTTCGGGGTGGCTGAAATCATTGAATTCAATTGGGATCCCAGCATGGCTGAAACTAGCAACGAAACAATTGGTTTCAGTATCAGTTTAGGACCACCTCTCCGCTGGGCGCGCAAGTCAATCTGGCAAGTCAATCGGACATTCCTCGGGGTGAAATTCATGCGAAACACCCCCCAAATCGCGTCCCGACATGCAGAATTGCGTGCGGAGAACAATAGAGAACAATCTGAGGTTCTCAAAGCCGAGACGACATCTTCAGACAGCGGAAGTCCTGGTCGAATTGATATTACCCTCAGACGGAGCGGGCCCGGGGATTCGATCCGGAATTAGCATACAACGGCTCAGCCGAACTCATCGAATCTCCACATTGTCTCCACATCCCTGATCCGTTCGTCATGCGCCCGACACCTCCAACTAACCCCGAGAGAAGTTCGATGCACAGAGATCAAGTGGGGAGTGTGGCTGGGTGCAGTCGGCCGAGATACTGCCGTACCTTCTCCACTCTCCGTTTTAAATTAGACTTCGTACTGACAAAGTCCAGCAGGTCGTTTTTTGATCCTTCAAGCGCCAGAATATTTTAAAGATGATGCGAAATATACGCGAAATTGCGGAGGCTACATGTTGATTCAAGTCTGGTCGCAAATTTAGCAGCATAACATAGAGAGGGTTTTGACGGGGATCAATTTCTTGTGGCTCTAGGCGCTGGATCATTTCGATCGTTCAGTTGCGTGGGAAAAATCCCATGCCTACTTCTGAATCTAGGGTTATGGCGCCAATTGATCTGTCGGGAGACGCGTTTCCGCCAGCGAGTCCAGTGGACAGACCCGTGCTCTGTTGGCGAGCTAATTTTGCTCCCTGTTAACTTTAGCGGCGTACGAAATTAGTTCGTGTCCGTAATGAATCACAAGTCCTCAAAATAAACGAGACTCCCCACCTACGGCGTATTAGTTGCGCTGGGGTTGCCGCATCCATCCACCCACATACAACCGTGGCTCCGCGGGATTTTACCGAGGTTCACCAAACAGCGGGCCTATAAAACTGGAGGTCGAGAGTTGGTTAACACTAGCATATTCGCCATGGCCGGCCTCACCAAGACCCTGCTGTCGTCCATCCTCCTGTGCCTCTGGGCCGGGCTCGTCTCGGGGCTGACGTCGACTCTCCAGCAGGTGACAAACTTCGGGAGCAACCCGACGAACGTCGGGATGTACGTCTACAAACCGACGACCGTCGCAGCCAAACCCGCGGTTATCGTCGCAATCCACGAATGTACGGCGAGTGGGCCGGGTTATTTTACTGGGTCGCCGTATGCGCAACTCGCGGACACGTACGGGTTCATCGTCATTTACCCCAGCTCGCCGCACTCCGGCACGTGCTGGGACGTCAGCTCGAAGGCGACGCTCACGCACAACGGCGGTGGGGACAGCAACGGAATTGCCAACATGGTTACGTACGCGATCAGCACCTATAACGCGGATGCGACCCGTATCTTCGCGACGGGCAGCTCTTCGGGAGGTAGGAATCATCTAGTTAAATTTTATTGGCGCTAAAGATCGGACAGCGATGATGACCAACGTGCTCTGCGCAACGTACCCCGAGCTCTGGCGCGCCGCGACCGTGTACTCCGGTGTCGCTGCGGGCTGCTTTGTCTCGAGCACCGGTGGCGTCGACGCGTGGAACTCGACCTGCGCGCTGGGGCAGATCGACGACACGCAGCAGCAGTGGGCGAACGTCGTGCACGCGATGTACCCCGGCTACACGGGCTCGTACCCGCCGATCCAGGAGTACCACGGCACCGCCGACACGACGCTCTACCCACCGAACCTCAACGAGGAGGTGAAGGAGTGGGCGGGCGTGTTCGGGTACAACGCTGCGGCGCCGACGTCCGTGCTCCAGAACACTCCTCTTTCCGGGTACACCAAGTCGATCTACGGCCCGAACCTGGAGGGTATCTTGGCGCAGGGAGTTGGGCACACGGTGCCAATCCAGGGCAATGAGGATCTGAAGTGGTTCGGGATCGTGCCCGGCGGTGAGGGTGGCTCCGGCGGCAGCAGCACCACACCCACTGGCCCAACCAGCACGTCGTCGACCACGTCCGCTCCTGCGTCTACCTCTAGCGCGCCCACAGGTACTGTACCAGAGTGGGGGCAATGTGGAGGTATCGGCTGGACTGGAGGCACAGTTTGGTGCGTGTAGTTTCGTCTGTGTCTCGGGAGGCGAACTGACGTCACTCTCCAGCGTGGCTCCGTACACCTGCAAGGCTGCGAACGGTACGTGCATCTCCAGGTTCCCAACCAATCAATCGTAACTAAAAAAATACGCGCAGCTTACTACTCCCAGTGCCTGTAATTCGGAATGGAGGGCAGTTCGATGGAGGCGCCAATCATTCGAGTGAGCGGAAAAAGAAGATAAATCAAGAATAAATACAAACCACCAGGAAAGGGGCTCCGTAAATAGACTGCTTGCGCAAATATCAGCTGGCTTTCTATGATTGAAGTGAAAATTTGATCACGAACGTTGAACGCTTGCCGACCAACTTTGTATCCTCGCATCAACTTCGCATCGAGTCGGCACCGCAATGGAAGCAAGACAGACCAAAAGTTGTCCTTCACTATATCATTTTGGCTTCACCTTGGCAAAAAAAAAAGCTCTCGCCGTGGTTTACGGTGCGTAGCTATAGAATTGATAGAATAGGTATCGTTTGAGTGCCTTTGACGCAGAATTTCCACGGGCTAATTCAGGGCAGCCAGGTGCGCAGAGCTAGGCATAAGGCGGGATGGTGAGTTTTCTGCACTGATTTCGCGCCCCAATTTTTTTTTTCAAACGGATGAATTTGGTTGGTAAAAAATATAGGAAAGGCGGCAGAAATTATGACTGAGTGCTATAGTTTTGGGCAAAAAATAAACTGGCAAACCTGTCAACGGCCGTCAACGTCCCTGCTTCCCGGTTTTGGGCGGGTGACGGCCCCATCCGTACGCGCCCCGTATTTTTTGAGAAAAGCCGCGATGGACCGGACGGCACGCCGTTGAAGGCACCCGCCACACCCGTAAATACGGTGACGGTGCTCAGTCCAACGTTCAGTGCTCTTGACGCAGTAATTTCGACGGGCTAATTCAGGGCGGCGAAGTCAGAAATGGCAGACCGTGTGGAGGACAGAAAGAAGGTGGGAATTTCCCATCAGACCTTACATAACACACCCACCTGATCCTCCTCCAATTCCTCCCGCGAACACCAAGTTTCCTGGGTTCCGCCAGTTCCGCGGTAGCAGAGCCCAGCGAGAATGACCCGTGCGCATAGGCGTGCTGATTATCTCCACCAGCAGCCATCGTGACAACCATTCAGATCTCGAAATAAACACACCAGCCTTCCCGAGTACTGTAGACCCCGGCCCGATTCGTATTTCGCCGTCAAGATCATGAGACCTTCATCTTGGCACCGCCGCCTTCCTGATTTTCCCCAATTTTAGCTTATAATTTCCGAGATGCAGAGGGTTGGCTTCACGAGTCACGACTATAAAGCCAGCGGACGCTTTCTCACTCCTTGTGAAAACCTCCAGGATATCCAGCATGACTATCATCCCCAGGACACTCCTCGCGTCCATCTTCCTCCTCTGGTCTGGAGTGGTCTCTGGTTTGACCTCCACGCTCCAGCAGGTCACCAACTTCGGCAGCAACCCGACCAATGTGGGCATGTTCGTGTACAAGCCGACCACCGTCACGGCCAAGCCGGCCGTCATCGTCGCCATCCACTACTGCACCGGAACCGCGCAGGCATACTTCACCGGGTCGCCGTACGCGCAGCTCGCGGACACGTACGGTTTCATCGTCATCTACCCCAGCTCGCCGAACTCCGGCACGTGCTGGGACGTCAGCTCGAAGGCGTCGCTCACGCACAACGGCGGCGGGAACAGCAACAGCATCGCGAACATGGTCACGTATGCAATCAACACCTACAACGCTGATGCGAGCCGCATCTTCGTGACGGGCAGCTCTTCCGGAGGTACGTATATGTGGTCATCTCGCCGCTCGTACTGACACTTAAAAAATCGGCAGCGATGATGACCAACGTCCTCTGCGCGACGTACCCAGAGATCTGGCGCGCCGCGACCGTCTACTCCGGCGTCGCCGCGGGCTGCTTCGTCTCCAGCAGCGGCGGCGTCGACGCATGGAACTCCTCCTGCGCCCAGGGCCAGGTCTCCGCCACCCAGCAGCAGTGGGCGAATGTCGTGCACGCGATGTACACCGGCTACACGGGCCCGTACCCACCGATCCAGGAGTACCACGGCACCGCCGACACGACGCTCCTCCCGAACAACCTCAACGAGGAGGTCAAGGAGTGGGCGGGCGTGTTCGGGTACAACGCCGCCGCGCCGACGTCCGTTCTGCAGAACACGCCGCTCTCGGGCTACACCAAGTCGATCTATGGCCCGAACCTGCAGGGGATTCTGGCGCAAGGCGTCGGACACACCGTGCCGATCCAGGGTAACGAGGACATGAAGTGGTTCGGCTTCGTCGCTGGCGGCGCGGCGCCCCCTCCTGGCGGGGGTGGCGGAACCACCACCACGACTTCCGCTGCCACGACCACGACCACGACCACGACCACGACCCCGCCCCCGACCAGCGGCGGCGCAGCACACTGGGCGCAGTGCGGCGGCCAGGGCTGGACTGGTGCGACGACTTGGTGCGTTTATTTTTCTGTGCCGATCATTGATAGCATTCTGACGACGGATGTCAATACAGCGCGGCTCCATACACGTGCACTTTCATGAACGGTATTTGCCAATTTTTTTTCCAATTGCTACTTGGCTGACATGATATTCAGCCTTCTACTCCCAGTGCCTGTGATTGAATGTGGAGGTGTGACGAGCCGAATGTTACATAGCCAATGCGCACACGCATACTGTGTAGTATGCGAAAAAATTGTAATTACGTGGAAGAATTCCAGAACGCGGGTTCATCGTAACATCACTGTCGAGCGATATTTCCAAACTTCTGAGAGAGCTAAGCCCGAACGTGAGTGGACCTGGCGCAGTTCCGCATCCAGATCATTCTGTAATTTATGAATTTGACGGAGACAACAATTCTTTGAACCACCCGCAAAGCCTCAAGGCTACTTACAGTACATGTGAGACGATTACCCATTGAATACTATCCAATCCATCCTATTAATTCACTACACTATGCCGCATCAGCTGCCTGGACCTGGGCACGGAGCGCCCCGAACCTCGCGCTATATATCTGCCTAACAAGGTCCTATACAAAAAGTGAGCTTCACTCAATCGAATCAAATACCCTCAGCCCACCTCGTCGAAGGTTGCCTTGAAGCTCTCCCGCGCCTTCAGCGCCTCCCAGTACTTCACGAACCGCGCAAACCGCGGCGCGGAGAGCAGGTGTTCGTACGCCTTCCGCCCCTCGCCCGCCTTATACGCGCCGATGTCGTTCTTCAGCCACACGTCCATGCGCGCGAGGAACGGCGCGATCGCGATGTCTGCCGCGGTGTACTCGTCGCCGACCGCGTACGTCGCGTCCGTGGGGAGCAGGCCCTGCAGCGCCGCGAGCGCGTCGAAGAACGGCTCGAACGGCTGCCCGCGCGCGAGCGGGCCCATGTACGCGGGCAGGAACCGGGTCGACACCGCGTCGATGAAGAAGCGTGCCTTGGCGCGCTGCACGGGGTCTTTGGGCATCAGCGTGGATTGTGGATAGAGGTCCGCGATGAATTCGACGAGAACGAGGGATTCGGCGATCTTGGTGGACTCGGGAGAGGGCTGGTCGGGGGTGGCCTGCGGGCCTCCGTACGCTGGGAGCAAAATTAGCCTGTATGCTTCACATGACTATTTGTGCACATGCGAATTTTGCTGACCTATAGCCGGGACCTTTTATTGTTGGGACCTGATAAGAGACAATTGGCTGCTGGCATCGACGAGGGACGTACCTTGCTCGCGGGATTCACCTTGGGGGCATACCACTCCGGTTTGTTGGCGAGGTCGACTTCAAACCGTGTATACCCCGCTTTGGCCTCCGCAAGCGCGATCTCCACCTGAAGATAGTCAGCCGCGAATTTGATGCACGATAGGACAAACGCATGCACCCGGTGAGCGAACGGGCAAATCTGAGAGGGAGATGAGTAGTAAATCAGATGGACAAGGGTAAGGTGAGGACATGGTACCTTCGCAGTGTAGAGAGTTATCTGCTCTGGCATGGTGGTAGTTGCCTACAGAGAGCGATTCCCCACTATTTGAGTGAATGGCGCGAAATGACGTTCCAAGTGGCGTTCTCAGGCTGTTGTTGTACTGCCATTTGTCAGCCTACGGCTCTTACTAAGTAATTAATCTCAATTTAGTCAGCTGACTGATCAACCCGCAACGGCGGGCCGCAAGCAAGGGGGTCCAAGGCTAGGCTGGGGGAGGGTGCCGCAGAGGCAGCAGATGTGCCGCACTTTCCGTGTGTGTGTGCACCGCGTCTGATCAATCCCGTGCCTCAGGCTATAGGCTCGTCCCCATCCGGTAATTCTATCAAAATAGATTTTTACTCGTGGAACTCGTACTATTGTGCCCAACGGGTCTGAATTTGCACAATGGGTCTGAATTTCCTTTTTCACATTTTTTCCTTGGGCTCTATTGCCCCGGTTTTTTTCGGGATAGTTTCTGGTACTTCTTCCCCATGTACCTGTAAATTGTCGAAGGGATCCAGCAATGGGAAGGCATTGCGAGAGATTCGCCGAAATCCGACCCAAAATGATCACAGTGATGCCCCATCAAAACACATCGTCACCTTTGCACATCTCTCGGAGTACATTCCCGTCCTCATATTGGCTAACTAAATTATATTTGCATTCGCAAGATGTAAAAGAAAGCATCCCGAAAAAACCGGGGCAAAAGGCCAAAGGGAAAAAAAGAGAGAAAATAAATTCAGACCCATTGTGCAAATTCAGACCCGTTGGGCACAATAGTATGATGAATTACCTCACCTGTTCGTATCAATCCATCAAATGTTTGGCGCATGTTTGGTTTCTATCCTAATCTGGTCGGTGTTCTCTGTCTGTGAGCTTGCGAGCCGACTGGTTCACGAGTCTACTCAGGCTACATAGAATGTTTTGCTGTTCAGCCTTAGACATCATCACATCGCCGCCGTCGTACCCCGCAGTCCCGCCGCCTCAAAACTTATACTCCATCTCTTGTCTCGTAATCTTGGCTCAGTGTAGCAAAACAGACAACAAAGTATATAAAATAGATCTTGTATGATTTCAGCAAAGTGCGCCCTTTAAATCTGGCTGGAGACCAAGATATGTGTGGACATCGTTGATGGCGGTGCACCCGACGTTACTGCTGACAGTGAGCGGAGGGGTTGGTCATTCAGATCGCCCGTTTCGGGCCGTGCGATCAAACTCTCACACGAGTCCCATGACTAGTGACTTCATGTGACGACTTGGATAGCCAGACAATAATTAGGATTTCGGGATCCCGAACTGGGCCTAACACTTGCTGTACGATGCCACTCGTCTTCCGTGGCGCATGTCTGGACCCACTGGCCAAGATCGCAGATGTCTTTCTTGGCGGGCACTGCCTTCATCGACGATACACTTGTTCTCCTCGCACAGACCCCGAATCCAAAAAATCCCACCCCATCCCAATACTCGTACACCACCACATTTCGTTTAGTTTAGTGGGTATCTAGTGGTGCACGACCAGCCACCATTTTATCACCCCATCCCCGCTCAATCCCACCCCACGCGGTGACCAACGCGAATATCAATCACACCCCCCAAAACAAATCCCCCTCCGCCCTCGTCCACCGCGTCCACACCGTGCCCTCGCTCTTGTTCTCACCCCCATCGAAGCCCACAGAAGATACGGAGGGAGTGGCGACCCACACACAGCGCTCCGCGCGCGCGACCCAGAGCACGACGGCGCGCAGCGTGGGGCGGAAGGTCGCGAGTTCTGCGACGAGGGCGCGCTGATGTGGGGTGAGTTTCGGTTGAAAAAAGTAAAAAAGGGGGTAAAGAAAAAGGGAAAGAACAAACAGGCGGGCAGGGCGGAAAGCAAGGGAGGAGAGGGGAGAGTGGAAAGAGATTTTAAAAAAAAGGAGGGATAAGCTTACCTGCGCAGGCCCGTCGGGCGGGGGTCGCCAGTGCGTCGCGTCGAGCTCGATCTGCGCGAGCGCGCGCATCTCCGCGAGGGGTTTGTATAGTTTGTGGCGCTGTGGGAGTGGTCAACATGAAGAATCGTGATCAACATAGAGAACAGCCATGGTGGAGAGGACAGGATAAACGAAAAGACAGGAGACAGGAACACACCTTGAGCACAGGGTACACCAACACGCCGACGTGCGCCAGGTCGGGGAAGAGCGCGGCGGCGGCGGCGAGAACGGTTGCGCCGAGCGTGGCAGGGACGACCTGCGCACTTTTAAAACAGGGATTCCAATGATAAGTAGAGAAAGAAGACGAACCTGGATGCTAAGGGCGGTGATGCCGTGCGCCGGCGCGAGGCGCTCGAGCAGTGCGGGGAGCGACGGAAGGCTTTCGGCGGGCGCCACATCAATGGCGGAGACGTACGCGGTGAGGGTCCGCAGCGCGGGGCACACGAGGGCGGCGACGAGCGCGAGGGGCGCCTCGAGCTTCGTGAGTGCCGGGAAGGGAAAGGGGGACGCAGGAGAGTGCAGGGTCCGCGGGAGCGCGGCCGGCTGCATATCTGAGTAGTAGAGCGCCTCGAGCGCGGGCTGTCCAGCGAGGAAGCGCGCGAGCGGCGTGTCCCACGCGCGCACGCGCAGCGAGAGGCCGCGCAGCGTAAACGGCCATGGTGTCGTTGGGTCGGGGTCGAGCACCCACGCGTCGGTAAACGCCGCGAAGGCGAGCGAGAGCTGCGTGAGGCCGGGCATGCAGGCGAGCGCGGCGTGCAGCGCGTGCCAGAGGGCAGGTGGGGGCGCGCGCCACGCACGGCCCTCAGGGTGCTCGTACATGCAGAAGCAGCGCACGTGTCCGGCGAGGCGCGGGTTGGCGGTGAGGGCGGCGCAAAGCTGCAGGAGGCGCGCGACGTCTGCGCCGAGGTACGGGGCGGCGTAGAGGACGGGCTCGGTCTCACGCTGGAAGGCCTTGCACGTGCGGCAAAGCACGGCGAGGTGCGGGCGGTGCCGCGGGGACGTCGCCTGCACGATACGGTGGCATAACTCCGGCGAGAGCGGTAGGCCGGACATCGGGGGCGGAAAATGCGGGGGGCGGGTTCGTGGGTATACGCGCTCTCAGACCTTTCTTCCTGCACTCCGACTTAGTATCCGCGTAGTATGGCTCAGACACCTGAGATCTGTACAATCGGGGCCACAACACGGTGATATGGCGCTGGGGAGGGTCCAAGCGAGGAGCAGGAAACGAATGGTCCTGGGGCCCTCGAGACCAAACAAGGGCACACGTACAGCCACTGCTACGGAGCAAGTTTGTTCACCTTGTAGCCACTGATCAATATTCTTGCACTTTCGCGCGGTTGGAGTCGGTCAGGCGTTAACTGGTAGGCTGTCGAGGGCATGACGAGAGTCACGCAAGGGCGAGATGGACGCGGGCGGGCGGCGGGCGCTCGGCCGCGACATATTACGCACTGCTGCAAATCTCACTGTGAGTCAGTGCCATGCCGTGTGTTTCTTCTCCCTCATCGCTCACTTACATCTCACCAGAGGCATTTTGCACTCATAATTCACGACGTTATGCAAAGTCTCGGAACCACACACCCCGCGCCTTTCTGCGGGTCGGCTATCCATGTACATACTGATCAAAGACCGAAATGGACGAAGGGCACCCAACGTGCAAAAGGGACTTTAGGGCGCAGTTTCGCCACGGCCAAATGCAATGCATGAGCCGAGTCTGTTGTGTCTGGAAACACAGGCGCATCGGGATGAGTCGCGTCTGCATTGCGGAAGAGGTGACCATAAAAAGCTTCCGCAATCTCGGGCCCATCGGGATCCTGCATCGTCCTGCGAACGGTGTGCATCCGATGAATTAAAGTGAGTGGAACGTTCAACCATTTCCAACTCACCACATAGTCGCAACGACACTCCGGAATCCCGCAAATAACAGCGTTGCAGCAAGATGCATCGCCTCGTCCGGCACTTTGGTGTCCCCCATCGCGGTTTCACAGGCGCTGAGGAAGACGAGCCCCTTTCCTGTCTGGCCGTAATTCTCTGTTGCGTCGTGTGAGGCTCCCGACTGCTCCATGATCTGTGCCACTTTCAACCGCCCATCGCCGATGAGGAGCGCACTGTCCAGTGGATTGCGTGGATCCTGGGTGCCGTGGCAAGCGAAGTGCACAATAGACGAAGTTTTCAGGTGAGCGAGAACCCGTTCAACCGAGGCGGGCGATTGTGGCGTCCCGAAGCTGGTGATCCAGTCCTTTGGAATTTACCCTCAATCCGTCGCAACTCGTCTGCTGTGTAGGGTAACGGTGAGTGATCCGGGGTTTGGGGTTGTATGACTGCAGTGACTTTGAGCGGATTGTCAACGGTTGAAGGGATCGAGGGCGGCGTAAGAAGGGCTGTGAGAGTCGGGGTGTACGAGGATACAACATAATCTGCCACCGACTCGCACATTTCGCTGCTGTATATGCCTGCCGCATGTATGGGTAGGAAGGCAAATGGTCCGGTGGGACACCACCATAGGCGGGAGGGTGAGACTGATTTCTAATTTACAAGTGAGCACTGAGCACGACGAAGCCGCCACTGTGAATTAACCCTACAAGTCACTCACCTTTAATCCTAGGGCACGAATCACCGGTGCAGCGATACCCGACCACAAAATCTCCAACAGAGTGCGAAACTGATCAGTGGGGGATACATCCCCTTCTATTGTCCCGAGGAGCCGATTTTGTACCACCGAGTCATGTCCTCTTCCTGGCGAAAGAGTCGCAAGTAGAGATTCAAATTGTGGGGTGGAGCCTGTTGACAGTGACTTGACACATTGTGCCAAGCCATTGACAGTGCGCAATGTTATTTCTTTGGCAAGAGGGACACAGTGAACTTCACCGGAGACTTTCAAAACCAGGGCGCAGCAAGAAGAGACCCCTGCATGGAGAATCACGACCGGGCCATTAACTGCAGCCCGCTGCAAATCCGCCATGCTTTTCTGCTTCATAAAATTCCCGAAGCCCGGCAAGCTACGTACAGACGCCAAGGTATCCTCCCATTTCTGATTAAGGAGACGGCAACGCGTCCCTTCAGCCTCTATTGACATAATCTTGAACTGCGTATCAGTCGAAGCAGTTCTTGATGTGTCTCTGAACGAGGCCCCCTCGAGTTCCCTCGACAAGGTGAACAGTTTGGCTGCAAAATGCGGCTCAGAATCCAGAGGTCGTCGAGTGAGGTGCGTAGACGGAGTGCTTGGGACCAAAAGACCGAACGGCCCGCTTCAAGAAGCTCGACAGCATCTTCATTTCGACCAGGCGAATGGCACAGGTTGCTGCCTCAGAAGTGAGCCCAGTACTATCTGTTTTGACCAAGACCCGATGCCGGGCTTGCACATCTAAATCAAATGCGGCCAACTGCGGAATAAGGCCGATCGCGGTCTGAAAAGCAACCAAAGCTGAAACGTGGTCATGTTGAGCAGCTGTCTGCGCCCAAGCCTTTGCATACTTGAAGCGGAGAAACGGGGAAGAGATCATGTATCCTGATGCTTCTCGAAGCGCTGAAATAGCGTCGTTAAGATAACCAGGCTCGGGGCTGTGCTCATGCGCGTCCACAAGGCAAAGAGCGAGATTGTGCAGGGCACCACCACGATCAGGATGCGGTGAAGGACGATAGACTACGGCCTCTCGATGCAGCCGAACAGCCTCGCGAAGGTCCTCTGAACTTCCTCGCTGTTCGAACCGAATTATTACCGCATGTGCGAGATTGCTGAGGGAGCTGCCACGATCGGGATGTGGTGAAGCACGAAGGGCCAAGGAATCTCGATGAAGCTGAATGGCCTCATCAAGATCCTCTGTATTTCCGCTCTGCTCAAAACGAGCTAGGACCGCATTGCCAAGATTGCTGAGGTACATGTCATGCTCAGCATATGGCGCGGGATAAAGTGCCAGCGCTTCTCGATTTAACTGTACAGCCTCGTCAATGTCCCTCGCATTTCCTTGCTGCTCAAATCGTGTTATTATTGAATCAGCGAGATTGTTGAGGGACATTCCACGATCGGGATGTGGCGGTGGACGAAGAGACAGGGCATCTCGGTGCAGCAGAATAGCCTCGTCAAGGTCCTCTGTGTGTCCGCGCTGCTCAAACCGGTTCATTATTGCATTTGCAAGGCTGTCGAGGCAAATGCTGCGATTTGGGTTGCGTAAAGCATGAAGTGCCACTGATTCTCGAAGCAACTGAACCGCCTCGTCAATGTCCTTTGCATCTCCCCATTGCTGAAACCGAGTTTTCACTGCATTGGCAAGATTGTTCAATGTGGCGCCGCGACGAGGATGTGGTGAGGGATAGAGGGCTAGGGCTTCTCGAGTCAGTTTAACAGCCTCGTTAATGTCCTCTGCATTCCCCCCTGGCCCAAACCGAGTTATGACTGCATGCGCGAGATTGTTGAGGGAACTGCCGCGATCAGGATGGGATGAGGGACGAAGGTCCAGGGCCTCTCGATGCAGCTTAACGGCCTCATCAATGTCCTCTGCATTTCCCCGCTGCTCAAAGCGAGCAAGAACTGCGTTGCCAAGATTGCTGACAGACATGTCCCGAGAGGGATGTGGAGACGGATGAAGGGCCAACGCTTCTCGATTGAGCTTCACCGCTTCGTCAATGTCCTCCAAATCTCCTACTTGCTCAAAACGAGCTATCACTGCCTCGGCAAGGTCATTGAGAGAGCTGCCGCGATCGGGATGCGATGAAGGACGAAGAGCCAGGACCTCTTGATGCAACCGAATGGCCTCGTCAATGTCGTCTGTGTCTCCGCACAGCTCAAACCGATTCATTATTGCATTAGCTAGATTGTTGAGTGAACTGTCACGCTTGCGATGCGGTGAGGGGGAAAGTGCGAGGGCTTCTCGATGCAACTGAATAGCCTCTTCAACATCGTCTGGATTTCCTTGCTGCCCATACCGGGTCATTATCACATCGGCAAGCTTGTTGAGTGCATCACCGCGATTGGGATGCGGTGACGGGTGACTGGCGAGGGCTTCGCGATACAGCCGAACAGCTTCTTCGATGTCCTCCACATTCCCTTGCTGCTGGAACCGGGTTTGGAAGGCACAAGCAAGTTTGTCGAGCAAGATGTCATGATTTGGGTCTGGCGCCGGACAACGAGATAGTAGTTTGCGGCTCAGCTGAATGAATTCGTCAAGATCCTCGGGATTTCCACGTTCCCGGAATCGTCCCTCGACACTAGACACGAGTAACTTGAGGGATCTGCTTGAAACGTTAGCATATCACTGGGAACTGAAAGTCAGGTCTGACTACCTCATCTGCTGCGGCTCATCGAGCTCTCGCATTCCTGCCACCTGAGATAGTATGTAGGCTGCAATGCTGGCGAGGCAAAGAGAAATGACGATATTTCTGGTACTGAAAGATACAGAATCCTAATTGCGACCAAGATTTCAGCGATTGGAGTTCATTCGTCGGCAATGAATGGAGGTACCATGATTTGGCTTCGAATTTTCGGAGAGACGGGGGAAGGAGAAACAGTGGAATACACCACTGACAGCCCAACACGTGGCCACCAGCTGGATTCGACATGTACCCCGCATGGAGAAGACGCCAGTCTCTCTTGACAGTTTCCTCGTTCTGAAGTCTGGTAATGACTAGTCCTGTTGTAAGATCGGGTGTCGGATCGCCTTGTGCTCTTATTACGTTAAATCGGAGTTTGAATATGAACTGCAAGAAATTTTGGTGGGCGACTCGGTGGTTGACAAGGAGGAATTCAAAAACTGTATTTTGACATAGTATAAATTGTTTTGTCTCTTCAGAAACCCCCCAAATCTACCGAAAACAGTAAAAACGAAGCGTTTTCCAAGTCATGTGACTATTCAGCTACTAGGTGTGAAAGACATAAAAAGGTCTCAGAAAATGCTGGAAAAAGAATAAGGGCATATGTGAGAGGGTTAATGAACATGAGTATTTTGATTGCTCAGAATTTCTTATAACTAAAAGTTCTGAAGGTTTTGTATCGATCACTGCGAGATTCAAACTCCGAAGTTTATGTAATTAGGGTGCAGCGCGATCCGACAACTGATCTTAATAACAGACTTCAACAAGCGAGGTACGAGCTTCGTCGTTGAGCGTCACTCCGTCTGTCATCTGTGAGTGCATACAAGATTAGTAGCATGCTGTACAGATCTGTATGGTAGCAACCGCGCCAGAGGCGTTACGAAAAATTTAGGTTACCCTCTAGCAACCGAGCCCGAGTTAGGTGTTACGTTGCCTAATTTAGGCAACAGTGGGTGACAACTTTTGGGTGGCCCCGATGAGCCGGAATGGTAATTGCTCGAGCAGAACAATGCTTGAGAGATACTCCGTTAGCATAAGTACCCGAGAGAGATTTCTGTGATCCACCTAATTTTACCATGCCTCCACTGTCGAAATTTATCAGTTCCAAATTGCCACTGGGAATTCCCCAAGACATTGAAACTTGCATTAAGCATTTGGGCAAATAATGACAACAGTGTTCCGTGGAGCGAAGGAAATTTGGCAGATGAGACTTTCACCTCTTTGTAGATAACAGTAGGGATTTTTTTGCGACTTTTTGGGGCTTTTTTCGAAGGAAAAAAATGCATTTTTTAAGACTGTTTACCAGCTAGCAACTCGGCCTCCGTTACACGTTATGCTGCGGAAATTAGGCAACATTTTTAGGGCAGCGTTATGTGTTATGTTGCTACCATACAGATCTGTACAGTAGGCGTTCGTGAACACCTATTGATGGTGCCGAACACCTATTTCTTGAGGTGTCATCTATATGCGGTAATTTGACGAGCCATCACATTGCGGCTCCAAAAGCCAAGTTATTGCAGCATCAGGATGACAATCGACAGACTGCAGGAAAGAGGTCAATGTGAGGCCCGATGCTGGAGACTGTGAATTAGTGCCTATAATTTCTTGGACTAGGAGCCCTTGCACTGGTTGAACATTTCAAGTTTTGCACTGAAAATTTTGGTGAAAAATGTTTTGAATTTTACAGTAATTTTTCGCCAAAAAAGTAGGTGAAAAACTTGAAACATTTTGGTGACCTTTTTGAACCTTGTGAAAAATTTCTGAAAAAGTGCTGAAAAAGTTTTGAAGTTCAAAAAATTCATGAAGAAGTTACAAGTTTTTCACTTGGTTTTTCACTGAAAAATTGCTGTAAAATTCAAAACATTTTTCACTAGTTTTTTTCACCAAAAAACTTGAAATGTTCAACCAGTGTTGTGAAAATTCTAAATCTATGGAATTTTTGTCAAGACTGGATGAAAAGCAAGCAGATTTATTTGCAAACCGGTGGCAACTTCTGTCTTGGTTTCCTCTGCTCATTTGTAGAACCACTTAAGAAACCAGTCACCTTGAGAAAGGCGGACCATTTCCCTCTGCAGCTCAGTGGCATTCTCGTCAACGGATACTTGATCCACCCCGTGGCCAGTATCTATGCAGTGCTTGGCAACATAAGGCTTCCCTTCGAGAACAAGCTGTCAAAAATGAGCTTTACCACCTCGATGTAAAGAGAGTGAAAAATACCTTGAAAACCTGTTTCATCTTTCCAGACTCAAGGGACTGTTGCAGAGGACACCTTGCATGGTCTTCCCAGTCTTCCAATCGATAACAACGATTCCATCCTCTCCAATGGTGACTGAGGTGGCACGGAGCGACACTACTGTTTCACCACTTCTGAAACTGGAAGTTTTGATTTGGTGACTCTGTGAAGGAGGAAGAAGTTGGCTTGTTGCAACTGACGAGTGAGGTACAAGAGACATTACTGGGTAATTTCATTTGTCAATGCACAAACAAAATTGCGTCATTGAACTCACCCCGCATTCTCTTGACCGATGAGGTAGGCAGGGCAACATTGGAGGGACGTGTACATTTTCCAGTATTTGGAGCAGGATTATTGTTCCTAGCCACATACTAGGGGAAATGAGTACAGATGAATATTGGCCAAAGGAATACATACCCCAAAAGTGTCAATGTGAAGTTTGAAACACATCTTTTCCCCTCGCGAAGAGTGCCACCGTTGTGGTATTTTCTCAAAGAAACTGCACTGCTTGAGTTGACGAGATGCAAATCAAAAAACTCGCCCACAGTCCCGTCCATGGAGTTGGGAACATTTGTGTTTTTGTGCCACCGAAGAATAACATTGCGGCCATACACAGATTCAGTGATGTGGACAACAGGATCAGGATGAGAGCAATACCTTCTTAGGCTGCATGATGCCCCTGTCTCCCACGTTCTGTTCATCACATCCAAAAGCTCTTGCATGAAGTCTGGATGTTGAAATCAGCTATGGAACGTGAGTGCTAAAAGAAATCCACTGGCCAGCAACAGGTCGATTGGCATGATACATCTCTGAGAATGCAGGTAACAAGTTGAAGACTTGCTGTCAATCATGGGCAAGACATTAGTGGTTATCATACATCCCAACGAGCTGTTGGTGGTTTGTCGTAAGTGATTGAGACTCTCGGTTGTGAGAGCGTGAGATGGACTGCCATCTGTGATGGTCTTCCAGGACGGTGCAGTGAGGTGGGCCCTTTTTTGCTTTCCAGCATTCATCCTGGTTTGAAATATCTGTCCCCGATGGCGTTCAGCTTCAGCCAGAGTCTCGTCCTCCTGGCCAACTGCCTTTAAATCTACGAGTCATATTCAACTATCAGCCACAAAGATGGATACTCCAACGCATGGAGTCGTTTACAAGTCCTGCATATTTCACCTCGAAAATTGCGTGCTGCAGCTCTGCATTCCAAGCATTGTGGAAATTCCTGCAGCAGTGTTAGCAGACAGACATAATCCAATAAAACCGGACGGGCCTCTCGTATTTTGTGTTCCAAGGGGTTGTCTTTTAAAGCCTCAAGCAGGAGGCACCAAGCGCAAAGACCTGGGTGGTCTTTATTGGGAAATTCTACCTGACAGCCATCACCAATTTCTGGACCAAGGCACTTGGTGACAGGTGAATCTTCTGAGAGAATCGACACCATTGAAGGTGAAAGGAACAGTGGCCTTGAAAGTGGAGTGGCATTTGTCACATGGCACGTGGTCTGTTACAAAAATGACATGGCTGTGGAAAGAAAAAACTGCCTGATAGCAGTATGGAAAGATTCTGAGGACATAATCCCCTGTGATTCTGCTCATATAGTTTTCAGAAACGTAAACTGAGAATTGAGGTCAGAACAGCTGTTCTGGCTGAAATGATCAAAAGCAGCTCAAAAAAGGGGGGGAAAAAATCAGCCACACCCTAAGTTCCGCAAAGAGCTGTAAAATTGTGGGTATCGTCGAAGTTACAAATAAAAGGAATGTACCTGGTTCAGTGGACTCGAATGTGGACATCTTGAATTCCTGAGGCTGGGTGGTGTCCACCAGGGCAGTACCCACAGCAAGACCATGGTCTGACTTCCTCAACGAAAGTGTGCATGCTGGAAAATTTATTCAACTGTTTGTGAGGTATCCTCAAAGCTACAGAGAAAAGGAACTCACCCAATTTTCTTGTTGTGGTCTTGACACATGCACTCGAGCTTGCAGAGAGAGTGATGGATGAACCGGAGGATTTCCCTTTCTTGGAAGCCCCCTTCACGACCTTCAGCCGCTCATTGAGATCCTTTGTATGCGCACTCGATTGGTGACACCCCTCCAACTCCTTGGCAAGTTGGCCCTCGAGCTGTTTCCTTGTCTCAGTCTGCTCTCAGGACTCCCATGCCTTCTGTGCCACGGTAGACTGGTGTTGGGAATTGCGAGCCATACAATGGGCGACTTCGTTGTGTGGATTCGACAGAATACCGGTTTGCATGGACATCTGAATCTCATCTGCAGTGGTTTGGTCAACTCCATAGGCACTGTAGGGTTGATTGAGCTTCAAAGACAGTGATTGAACGAAATTTGCACACCTTTTGATACCATCAACTAGATACCGGTCAGAGAGTTGGTCCAGTGGCGTTGCACCTCATTCGTGTTCATTGTCAAGGGAGTGCTGTCCCAGACATCGGCAGGAATGAGGGACTGTGACTTGACAAGACAAGGGATAATCCACTCATGCATTTCTTTGTGTGCCCACCAATCTACATAGAACAATGCAGAGTAGATTAAAAATGGTCTGAGGGTTAATCTAGGTGCACTGACCTTGAATTTTCTTAACACCTAGATGTTTTACGAAGGCAGAAAATGCATCCAGAGTCTCCTTTGAGTCAATATACACAAAATCGAGGAGGCGGTCATATTTGGCATTGGATACAAGCAACCTGAAGTCATGAACAGGCCTGATGAGAAAAGAAGTATCAGTAGTGTACCTATTGTAGAGTGGAAGGGAAAATACTCTTTCGAATGTCTCCAACAGATTTTTATAAATTTCAGCACAACCTTCTCAGGTGGCATGTCATTGGGAATGAGGCTGTACTCGGGAACATTGTGCTTCATGACAGAGCGACAGATGCCGATAACCTGTGCAGTGTCCATGTCAGCGTTCATGACAAGCAAATTACCACCAGGGACAAATCACTTCAGTGGGATGGGCTTCCCAGTGACCAAGAGCTTGATATGCTGGAGCTCATCAAAGACTTTCTCGAAGAAGTCAGTGCTTGCTCGATTGATATACACTCGAACAACTGAGGCTGCTACATGACATAAATATCACATTAAGACCAAATGCATAGAGGACTTACCATGCAAAACCACCTTTGCAAATATAGTAAGCTCCCATTCATTCATTTCACCCTCTACCCATTTGTAAGTTGTGTCATCATCGAAAGTGATAACACCCGGATCATTGAGGAGCTTCAAAAGGAATGGGAAACAAGTGAGGATGCAGATACCACCATCTGGCATCATAATGTAACTGTGAATGTAGCATTCAGGCAGCGGTTTTGTCAGACCATTACAGCTCTTTGCGGAGCTTAGGGTGTGGCTGATTTTTCCCCCCCTTTTTTGAGCTGTTTTTGATCATTTCAGCCAGAACAGCTGTTCTGACCTCAATTCTCAGTGTACACTTCTGAAAACTATATGAGCAGAATCACAGGGGATTACGTCCTCAGAATCTTTCCATACTGCCAGTAGTAATTATAATATATTATTTTGCATGTTTTGTGGAGATCATCTCTTGTGTTGTGATTTGAAGGTTGGGTGGGATGTTGTATGGCTCTAAAAACACTTATTTAGATGGTGGAGGGCACATCGTCCTCATAATTGGGGTATGGAACCTGGAGCGCATAAAAAGTGGACTAGATTTCACGTGCAGTGATCAAGTCATGCACAACTATGGTTTTGACCAGTGTTATATCCTGAGCCAGAATGAAGATGACCAGCCCGGTGGAGCTCCGGAACCGGAAATTGATCCGGATCACCGGAAATTGATCCGGATCACCGGAACAGGGCCGGAGTCAAGAAGTCGGCTTTTCTCGCAAGCACCACAGCTCAGAAGGGTGTGCGACTGTCTGGGGAGGAGCCGAAATGAGAGAAGGGCCAGAATGGCAAAGAAGAGCAACCAGCGGTTGACCGGAAGTCCGGGGGTCAACCAGAGGTGGACCGGAGATGAACCGGAAGACCGGTAATGGACCGGAAATGGACCGGAAGACCGGTAATGGACCGGAAGGAAGATCAAATGAAGAAGAAGACATCCGAGGGTACTGAGTTTACCCCGGAGTCGAGTTGCAGACGAGACAAGAAGTTAAGACTCAGTCCATGAAAGGAAACATGGAAACAACATTAATTTTCCAGATGAAGTACTGGAAGTATCTAAGACATATTTATACTACCAAACTAATTGTTGATACTAAAAAGGAATGAGAGGAGGAAAGACAATAATGGTGGGAAGGATTGGTAAGTCAGGAATAAAGGACAATAAGGGACTCATGTGACCGGAGTCAGATGGTGTCGGAAGAAGTGATGGTTATGTAATCAACCGTTGGAGACGTTCACTAGGCACGAAGCGCTGGTGGATGCGATCTCTTGGTTCTGCTAACTCGGCCTCTGCCGGCTATCTACTGATGTAGCCAAACACTAACAACACCCTGCACAGCCACTGATCCTGTCTCGTCGCCTCTGCGCTGCTCCGCAGCTGCAGGTTCCCCCCTCCACTCGTGCGCACGCCCTCGCTGCGCCAATAAACACTAAGAAAACTCCTCTCCTGACAAACCTGTCCGCTCCACGGGCCCCCGCTCTCCGACGATGTCTCCGATCACCGAATTCGGTGTTACGACGAAACCGCGCAAGTGGTTAGCGTGAAAGGTACGCTTGAGAACGGTTCCGTTCAGGGACGCAAGGGTGTAGGAATTCACGGCTTTTGAGACGACAATCCTGGGTGCTGACCACTTCAGCGCAAATTTACGCTCTGCTCTGTGTGTCGTGTCCAGCCGCGGGTCATACGCTTGCACGAGGTCGCCGACTTCGAACTCGATGGGGTGAGCTTTGTCGTCCGCGTGGCTTCTGCGTCGTTCGCGATCGTCTATGTGCCTCGCGAAGCTTTCCATCCGCAGTACCTCCGCCAGCGTCATTCGATCATCCAATTCCGCGGGCGTCGGGGATTCCTCTGGCGTTTCCGGAGGGACGTGGATCGGGGCGAGACAAAGGCCAAAAAGGACTTCGCGTGGTGTGAATCTTGTGCCTGGTATTATGCGATCGTTCAGCTCTGCAATGCATTCCTCGAAGAAGTCGGGCCAATTCGCGGGTAGGGATTCTGGGTCAACATTCTCGTAAGCGGCTTCATCTAGGTCGGGACAGCATTTGCGCTTGAGTCGCCCAATGAGGAGCTTGTTGACGTTCTCGATGAGTCCATTGACGAATGGTGCGTACGCTGGTGTTGTGATCCGGACGATATTGAGCTCCTCGCAGGCGCGCTTCACTTCCTCGCCAAGGAAGTGTGACCCGCCATCTACCTGCCAGACCCGCGGCGTCGCGTAATTCTGGCAGATATGTCGTAAGAGCTTCTCCGTGCTCTTCGATGTTCCCGCCGCTGCCTGTTTCTGTCCCCATACGAACCCGCCACATGCGTCCACGAAGAGCAGGACGTTCGTCATCTTGCCTTTGCCTCTGGGAAGTTTCAGGTAGTCCGCTGCGAGGAATTCGAACGGTCGACCGCGAATGATTGGCTGCAACAGGGCGTTTCGTTTCAAAGGACCGAAATTCTTGCATTGCCCGCACATGAGGATCGCGAGTCTAGCGTCGGAATCGATATGCGGCCAGAAGTAGCGGTCTCGTACGTGGAGCTTGACGTGATCCACGTCCCAATGTCCGTTGTCCTGATGAACCTTCAACGCCGTGTTGAACCCTTCGCGCGACGGTATGCACTCTACTCGAGACGTGCGTGTGGAGTACTTATCCCCAACCTTCCAGAGGCGACCTTCGTCGATCATGTAGTCCTGCGCGCGTCGTACGACGTGTCTCGTCACGGCGATTGAATTTCCGACGCTGTCCCCGAGCAAGCAGCTGATGATGGGTTCAAAGAATGTGTCCCCCTTGAACCGCGCTCGCAATTCCGGTTCGCGGTTGGAGGAGTCTGCAACTGCCCACAGGCTGTTCGTCATCCCCGAGTTCGCATGCCAGTCCGCTGCCACGGACCAGCTCGACCCATCCCCAGGCACACGCTGTTCCGCGAAGCCTCGACTCAGGCCATCTGCGACGGGGTTCTCGGCCCCCGGACGGTGTCTAACGTCAACAATACGGTGCGACATAATGAACTGCTGCCACCGCGAATGTGTTGCATTAAGCTTGTCATTCGCTAGCAGGTCGCGGAGCGCTTGACAATCGGTCACGAGGATTATCGGTGAACCAAAGGTGAGTTTTGCGAAGTCGTCCAGAGCGAATTTTAACGCGGCGAACTCGAGCAGGAATGGCTCGTATCTGGCTTCGCTGCGGGAGGTGCGTTTGGAGCAGTAAGCAACCGGGTGCCAGACACGTTTAACCTCCCCGTTCGGCCGAGTGTCAAGAAACTCCTGTTCCAGCATCCCTCCGAATCCGAGAATGGATCCGTCTGTCGTCGCGCGGAATGGGCGCCCATCGTAAACCGGCGCGCGAAGTACTGGTTCGCTGGTGATCAGGACTTTCAACGCTAAAAATGCGTCTTCACATTCCTTGGTCCATTTCTCGCCCAGGACTGCATCTCGGAGGAAGCGCTTGTAATTTCCTTTGCGCGGCGACCTTCCGTTCTTCGACTCCCTTGCGACTGCGGCTGCCTCCGCTTCTTTTCTCGCGTCGCGGGTGAGGTCTGTGAGCGGCTGCGCAATCTTGGCGTAATCGCGAATCAAGTGTCGAAACCAGTTGGTCAAGCCTGTGTAGCGCATAACCTCGTGGATGGTTCTCGGGTGCGGAAAATCGATAACGGCTGCAACTTTGTCGAGATTCGGCTTGATCCCATCCTTGGATAACCGCGCGCCAGCGAAAACGAATTCCTTCTGGAATAGTTTCATCTTCGCCGGCGCTATTGACAGCTTCGCGAGGCGTACCAAGTCCAGGAATCGTACAAGCGCTGCTAGATGTTCCTCGAAGTCGTCGTGGGCGAAGCAGATATCGTCCATCCAGTTTTCTAGGTCTGTACCCAGCATTCCTCCTAGCGCGTGCACTACCATCTCGCAGAAGGTCGTGGGTGTCCCCGTCAATCCCATTGGCATGCGAAGATACACGTAGTAACCTCGGCCCGGGACGTAGAACGCCGTATACGGGACCGACTCGTCGTCCATGGCCACTGCATAATACCCTGATGCGAGGTCAACGACGGAGCCCATCGCCTTCCCAGCCATCTTCTGCTGCTTGGCGTGTAGGTCCCCTGGGACGAAATTGGGGATCTTCGTCGCATCGTTGAGGCGCTTGTAGGCATGCACGATCCGCCACTTCGTTTTCGGAGCTGCTGGGTCGCTGTCAACCACGGTCTCGAATGTCTCCCCAATGACATCGACGAGCGGCGAGTTTGGGACTTCTTCGAACATCGGTGGTCTCCCTGCGAGGCGCAACTGCTCGTTGCACTTCAATATGACTTCCGCTTTCGTCATTCCAACTTTCCCCGCATCCTTTGGCACTAGCTTCGTGGGTGAGACACATTTGACATAATCCGAATGCACTCGGGCGAGGATACCGCCTGCCTCCATCTGGTCGAGCATATCATAATACCAGAGTTTCTGCGGCTCTGTCAGGGGCGGCTGTGCGACGCGAGTGGGCAAATCGACGCCTGGATCGACATGCAGTTTGTGAGTGACGAAATTGACTGGGAGGACTTCCTTGACATCCTCCGCATAGCAGTCCCCGTATCGGCGTAGGACTTCTACGACGCGTCCGTGCTGCTCCGGGGTTATCGCATCCCCGATGTCGATCTTTTTGAGGATGCGATCCAGCCGTTCTGGACCATTCGGGTTCGTAATGCGTTCGGACTGCATCACGCGGTCGAAGGCAATCCTCGCTGCTTCCGCTGGAGGGATTCGGGGGCTCCCGACCGGCGTAGGTGCTGTTGACTCCCAAGCTGCAGCAATTTCGTTTAACTCTGCACCTTCCCGAACGTCACGAAGAGCGTCGTCCAAGAGCCGAGCTGCTATCTGCGCATTTCGGAAGCGGCGCTGTTGCGCCTCTTTGCGGCGTTCTGTGCGAGTCTTCTGGTACCGCGCAGCATACATCCCGCCGAGCTCGAGTGCTGCACCGGCCGCTACGCCATCTAGCGCATCCACCGCGAGGAACGCCCATCGTGTGGACGTCCTGCAGCGATTGTGCCCGAAGAGAGGGAACAAGGCAGAGGGTGCAAGCGCTGTGGGTGCGTCTGCAGGATGCAAGTTCTCGCGTTTTTCCTCCTCTCCGTGCTCGATGAAGTTGTCATCAGCGCCGTTCGAAGTTGACACAACATCAGACGCACATGAGCTTGGCGGGGCCGTGCTGCTTGTATAGCAGCAGTACTTCGGGGCCCCACCCGGGAAGGATTTGTAACGCGGTGACCTTCATCCGCGCCACCCGTGCAAGTCTCGGCGAGGTTTTCACCATTGCCAGCGGACGTACACAGGTCTTCGCGAGGGTGTGGCAGCACCCGTAATGCCTGCTTTCCGCTGTCAAGAGTTAGTATCTCGCTCGACTGCAGGTCTATCGCGCCATCGGCTGGCTCTTCAACATCCGCCATGATTCGTCTGTCCTCCTGCGCTGGCTGCAAGCGTACAGGCCATCGTTCACCCGCACCGTGATCTCATCCGAGCCGTAATCATGAATCGCACCTATATCTCGCAGCCAAGACCTCCCGAGGATCATCTCCACCGCGCCCTTGAGGTCAACAATCTCCCAGTGCGCCATCGCCGTTGCTCCTTCTGCGTCCACTAACCCACGCCATGCCCCCAGCGTTGGTAACCTGTACCCACCTGCGCTCCGCAGATATGCGCCTGCCCATAGTGCGCCTAGTTCCTCCGCAATACCGCGATAAAACGCGATATCAATTATGTTTCGGCTCGCTCCTCCATCTATGAGTGCCGTGGTGTTTATGCGAGAATTATTTGGTGTAATGATTGATACTTTTTGAAGTCTTGCATTCGTCGCAACAGTGAACGTTCCATCCGCGTCGATGAGGCTCGAAATTTGCATGATTTGTAACAAATCCTCAAGGTGCGCCGGATCCAAGTACCCGTCAGACACCAGACTTCGATTTTGAATAGGCGCGTGACGCACCGTTGGGAGTTGGGACCTCGCCAATATTTCAGACGAATGTACTTCGGGGCCCCGGCCGGAAGAGTTTGTTGACGCAGCAGTCTCAGTTTGCACCTCAACTGACCTCGTTCGAGGTTCTCTTATCTGCGGAGTCCACGGGTCAGGATCACAGTCCATCTCACTCTGGACTGAAGCGTCGTTGTGCGCACGCGGGTAGCAAGACGAAAAAGCTTCAATTGGCATAGCTATTACGTCCGAATTGCTACCCCACGCCGCTGGAGTCTCGCCACCGAGCGTCTCCAAGGGCTGGTCAACACGGGTCAAGTGGTTCCCTAAATTCCGCTCGACCCGCTCCCATTTCCCGAGTAGTAATGGTCAGGGTATGCACTGTACATGTCGTCCCACTCCGCACCGCCGTACATCTGCGAGGCGTCGACATCGCCGTGATAATTGCCTTGCGCGTCGATGAGCATCAGGACGTTGTTCTGGGCCATATGCGGGGGCTGTTGGCGACGAAACGCTGGTGATGGTGTACCAGGTGCGCGAGGAGGAGTGACGAAGCCTCCGAGGAGATTGGGATATGCCCGAGAGCGAAGTGTGACAGGCGTACGCGGTGCCGCCGGGAGTCGGTTCTGTCCCAGGTTTTGCGGCTGATTCGCCTGCCGCCAGAAGGTTTCCTTCGGAGAAATGCGGTCCACCTCCGGCGCTGTACAATCACGACTAAGGTGACCGTCGTGACCGCAGGTCCAGCAACTCGGGCCGCCGAGCTCGGCGCCGCCAGGCTGCAAAGGGTAAGGACGCGCGAGCGTGGGCAGCATATTAGCGCCCCATTTCTCGTCCCAGTCGCGCTGTGCCTGTTGGAATTCCTTCCAGCCTTGGATCGAATTTTCGTGCACCAATTTGATGACTTTGTTGGTGAGGGGTGGGACGTCGGCGAGAGGATCAATGGGCGCAGATGGGGCAGGAGCAGGGAGCCTTGCCGCTTGAACACGAGGAAAGGTACGTGCCGGCGAAGCTGTGAAGTTGTTTGGGTATGGCCGCTGGTACGGAGAAGAATCACGTTCGGGGGTATCAACGATGCTCGCGGCCGGTGCCGCGGTCTCTGGCGCCTTCCCTTCGACTTTCTGAAGCCGATCTTCGAGCGCTTTCTGCTTCTTTTCCTCCGCCACCACCTGGTCAATTTTCGCCCGAGAGACGGCCTCGACCTTGGCCAAAAGCTCGTCCCAGGATTGAATGTCGACGCAGGTGTCTCCGATCGCCTTGGAAAGCCGCGGGGGAAGCTTCGCCAGGGCCTGTGGGAGCATCAGGTTCTTAGTATTCGTGTCGCCGGCGGCGAATGCCTTCTTCATCAGCTCCTTGACAAACCAGACGTGACGCATCGACTCAGCTCCCAGGCTGTCAATATGCTTCCTTCCCACTTCCTCATCCGTCAGCGTGAGCCCAACAAACTCCGACATCTTCTCGTGCTGCTTCTTGGATGTAGCGCCTGGTGCCGGCCACTTCTTCTCAAACTCTTCGGCAACGACATCAATGTCGTTCTTGTTTTTCCCCGCCCAAATTGCGGCATCCTTCCACCAGGCCTTTGCTTCCCCTTGGAGCGTAAGCGCCCAGATCTGAACGATTTTAGGGTGGGCAGTAGCATCGTAGACGATGGCCGCCGTCTGGAGCTCGCGGGCGAAGTGGAAGCCGCTTTCGGCATCCCTGTCGTCACCGTAGAATGGGGCTGAGAAAGCTAATTTTGACAGATCGACACCTGCCATTGAAGCCGAAGGTGTACGAGGGGAGGGGTCGGAGGGATAGGGGTCAACGGTGATGAAGGTGAAGGAGGGAGGCGGACAAGCTCGGGTGACTCGTGTGCGAGCGAGCGGGTATTGGGTGAGTGCGCGTAGAGTGGGCGATAGCTGTCTAGGCCGGCCCTGGCGGAGTTGGCGGATGTGCGAGGAGGTATTTTTATGGATTTTGTGGTTGTGATAGGCCAGAGAAAGAGATGAGAGAGAACGAGAGGCGAAGGAAAAAAAAATCGATTGGCTTTTCGGGATATCTGGAGATGGGCCGCCGGCTAAGAGATACCAGACGGAGAGGGTTAGGTAGACTGAGGCACGTAGCACTCGAATCCCACTCTGATCACCACGGTGGAGACGTTCACTAGGCACGAAGCGCTGGTGGATGCGATCTCTTGGTTCTGCTAACTCGGCCTCTGCCGGCTATCTACTGATGTAGCCAAACACTAACAACACCCTGCACAGCCACTGATCCTGTCTCGTCGCCTCTGCGCTGCTCCGCAGCTGCACCGTGAGAAGAGAAGTCCAAGACAATAAGTCAGAAGAACAGAAGTACGGATAAACGGGAAAACACTTAGTAAAGTGTTGTAGCGTCATAGGCCCGATGGTCCGAGATGATCCGAATCATTCCGAGATACTCCGGTTTACCGGAAACCGGAGTGTGACCAGAGTGTGACCGGAGTGTGACCGGAAACAAGATGCACAGATATAACAACCAGATTGGTATGCTGAGCAGACTTTGAAATAGTACTGGATTGCTGGTGCCCAGCATTTGGGATGTGTTGGACATGTGTTCGGCCACAGATTCTCTCAAAATTCACTTGGAACTATATTCCTTGTCTACAGCTCTTTGTGGTATGTAAGGTGCAGCCCAAAATTTCCCCATTTTGGGACATTTTTGATCTTTTCATGTATATCACATGTTGTGCTGAAATGGTGCACTTGACTCTAGCTATGAAATAGCTGCTAAGCGAGAGATGCACTAAAACACCTCACACACAACTACCACAACAACACAACACTCAAGTATTAGTGCTAAGATTCAACCTCCAGGTGAAACCAATGGCAAGACACTGCTATAGTTCGATAATGAATGCTCCTAACAAGTCTGGGACTACAATAAGTAGCTCCACAAACACATAGTATTAAGTTCAGATGAAGAACTTGGATTTGTGAAGGTACACTGACACTTCAAACGAATGTCTAAACACTTCTTAGACTAATGCACAATCTCCAGGACTGTTCCTGAACACATTGGAGTGCCTTAATAGTTGCAACTGGTCTCGAAGAACAATTCCGACAACCAAAGTTGGGTACTGCAACCAGGCTCTACCTTTGTAGTCCTGATTCCAACAGCAGACCTTGGATTGAGCCCCTATTGTGGTCTCAATTCCACAAGGTGCCTTTCCTGAGTGCTCCAGGACTGTCCTGTTATGGATATCTAGTCACTTGATTATCCCATGTACATTGCAGGTTCTGCTTTGCTCAATTGTAGCTGTTCTTGTAAATCAGTGCATCTCTGCCAAGAGTTGACTAAGGGACATCATAATCACTGATATATTGTGCTCTGGATCATTTAATGTGCAGACTTTCCCATACAGAGTTAAGACAGGGCATGCAACTCCAGCACCTTATGTAACCAGTCACAATTCACAAAGTCACTCTCAACAACGAGCGAAATACCTTGATGCCCACACCACATAGATCAGATTTTCTTCATGGGAATGTCAGTTAGAACCTCAAAGAAGAGCTTGTACGTTGTAGATTTGCTGAAGAATGATTTGGTGGAAAGTTATTAGGTCCAACATTTTTTTTCCTGTGGCCCTCTGTTTTCATTGTTTCTATGTGCTTTTCCAGTGAAACAGGATGTTTTTGGTAAAATGAGGTGGAAAAATTTGGCTGTACACATGACTGCGCAGCCACATCAGCATTTCCTGGACACTCCCTTTGCACCGTTCCATGGGTTTTCCAGGGGCTCTGCAGCTCCAAAATATTGTGTGAGAGTCAAATGAGATACATGTATGAGATTACAGGGCATAAACATTTTTCTGTGCCCAGGGATATGATAGGCTGCCATGTTCCTACAATGCCAAAATCTGGGCCAGCTGTTTCTGATGTGACATAATCATGTGTCTTCCAGTGGCCTGATATCATTCGCCCAATATGGCTAACACCTACCATCAACGTGAACAATGAGAGCAATGAACAGCTGTGGCTGAGATTATTCCCATCTGAATACCAGCTGTTTTGAAACCAGATCTATGGCCCATTGAGTACAATGGAATAATGTGATAGTCAACATATAACACAGACTCAGTGGCATCCTTCACTGGCATGAATTCATGGCTCCGTCTGGACTGGTTTCACGTCATGTTTGGGTGTTCCATAAATCCAGATAAATTCAACTAACAAAATGGTTGTACATATTGCAGGTATATCAATCATTTCCAAGTAATGGCTAAGTACAACGTGGTTCCAATTCATCTGTGGCCTGCTTCTATACAACCACTGAAAGTTACATACCATAAATGATTCCTGCAAGGATAAAAATTGCCAGGAGAATCAAGAGTATCAGCATTGGGCAGTAATTGGCAGCAATGTCTCTTTGGAGAGGGAGGGGAAAGACCTTCGTTGGCGCTGGTCTCTTCCAGTTTGGGCAAAAATTGATGGCACTGATGTTTCAAGGGAGGAGGTGAGAAATTCAGGTCAATACTGGCAAGAGTGTTATTGGCCACTTCTTGGAAATAAAGGTCCACCTCTGGGTCACCCTGACTGTAGCCAGGGAAGAAGCAGGGTTCAGGATTAACTGGAGAAGCTGGGGGCGATGAGCTGCACTCAGATGTGTTGTCTTGATGGAAGGATCAGACTTAGACTCAGAACAACATAAATGATGAAAGTATACCATTGACAGGGCTTGCCACAGAGAATTCAGTGTGTGGATGGCATGATGATTGGGACTCAGAGAAACCAAATATCTGTGTGCCCAGTGTTTAGGTATTCAGATAGCTGCTGAGAGCAAATTGTTCAGCTCTGAACTGGGTTGTCAGCTTATGCAAGTTGAGGGAAATCAAAGTGGACAGACAGTGGCCTGGATGTTGGAGTTGGACTGGGAGTTGAGTGCATTATTTGCTACAAGTTTCATGAAGAGACGAGGATGAAGAGACGCAAAAGAGACACCACCCAGATTTGGGTGTTGATTGACATCATTGAACCAAACAATGTGGCCTGGCTTGCCAATCATAAATATTTTCCAGAATTAACTATGGGACCCCCATGTTTTGGACAGCCATATGCTGCTTGTGACTATAGATGACCAATATGTGACATATGTGACCCAGACCTTGCTCGCCATGACACCAATTGCCTGCAACGGTCAGGAACTTATCTGTGGACTTACAAACGATCCCACAAGAGAATTGCTACCCAGTATCTATGTCCCTGCTCTGGCTTCCCTTCATTGTGGCCTTCTTGTTGGATGAGGAACATACTCTGCTTCCAAATCTGAGGAATCAATATCCATCTCATCTCCCACCATCTCAACCATCCTCAGCCCATCATTGCTTGAGTCAGATTCAATTTCGGACTGGGACTCGGCATCCACATCTTTTGCCTTCTGTTTCTTCTGAATCTTTGACTGTACTGTGGCCTTCTGTCTCCTCAGTGCCTTTTTGCCTGTTGCTCATTTCTGCTTCTTTGATGTTCGAGCTTCACCCTCCACTTCAGTATTCTCTGCTTCATTGCCTTCCTCTACCTCGTCTTCATCTTGAGCTTGTGTGCACTTGCATTTCAGTTGTTTCTGACATAACTGTGCTGCAAGCTCATTGTGCTTGATGATACAAGCTTCTGGCATGAACAGAGGAACTGGGGCCCATAAACTTCTCAGGAGGCATCGACATAGGAGGTGAGCATTGTGGAATGCTGTAGTGTTGATGCACCCATCACAGGGGTACCTGTTGTGTCGAATTTGGGTCTGGGTCACATGTCACAGAGGGGTCTGTTGAACCCATTTTTCATGATGACGCATCTGAAATCTACTAAAAAGCCAAAATTCAGCAAAAAAAATGTGTCTTGTGTCAGAATTATCTTTTTTTTGGGGGGGAGGGGCTGTCATGCGAAAATTTTGCAGTTGCTGAACTGTTGAATTGGTCCAAGGAGTCACACATCACCTTCCCCCTGTCAAATTGATTGAAATGGTACAGTATCAGCAAATGATGCAAAATGAAATCCTGGTTGAAACTGCACTCCACTTGATGAAAAATTGTTGACAAAAATGAGAAATTTTAGTCAAAAAAACAAGAAATTTTAGAGCTCTGGAGCATTCTACCTGCGAAATGTGTATGGGCATGGATTATTTCATGCAGAGTAAAGCTACCGTAGTAAAGTACTACTCCAAAATCAAAAGATATACCAACTTGGTCAAAAAAACCCCCATTTTTCATTGTTTGCTGATATGCTCTATTCTATCAAAAAAGTCACCATTCGGGGCACCCCTCCTTTTCTCACAGCCGACATGTACAAAAATTGACTATGTGTATTATAAAATTGCTTCAAAGTCTGCCTCAAAACTATGAGGACACCATCCTCTGCAGATTTTCATTCCAAATTGAACAGTTCATGTCCCAAAGGAAACAATGAAGAATTGAGCCCATAACAGGTGATATATACAAGATGATCAAAAATGGCCAAAAATGGGAAAAGAAAAAAAAATCTGGCTGCACCTGTAAAGCTCTAAAAGGTCAGAATTGCTCTCCCAAATTACTGTACCATTTCAATTAATCTGACAGTCACGGATCACAGGGGTACCTGTCGTGTCAAATTTGGGGTCCAGGTCATGTGTCACAGAGGGGTCTGTCGAACCCATTTTTCGTGACGACACATCTGAAATCTACTAAAAAGCTCAAATTCGGCGAAAGAACATGTCTTGTGTCGAAATTTTTGGCAGGTGTCGCGCCAAATTTTTGCAACTGTCAAGCTGTCGAATTGGTCCGGGGAGTCACACGTCACCCCCCCTGTCGAATTGATTGAAATGGTACAGTACTATTGCTAACTACTCCTATATTTTAAGAGATGACCCTCAATGTCTATATAGAGCTGAAAATAAGCTGTCCTGACCCTCAAGATGACTGCTACACTTTGGATACACCATCTGCTATCCATTTATAGCTTTCGGCAAAGTTTGGCATCAAATGTTGCGATCAAACCATCATTTCCCCTCACAAAAAATCTCGCGAAGTCCATACAAATTTCCAAAGTTGTATACAAAACAGTGTATGGGTGTCCTCTTGGGACAAAATAAACTTGCTTTCACATGTCCGATTTTGTTGATTTCATTAGCAATGATTGTGTTTCTTGCTCATGATCATCATGAATAATGATGAAAACTGCCACATTCAGGAGCTCTCATGGGCCCAAAATCCTTACTGGCCTCTGCGAAACCCAAAAGAACAGCAGATGAGAACACTGGCATTCTCAACCAAAAACCTCAACATGCCCAACTAAAACATCAACTTCTGGTGCAAAAACATGAACACCTCCTCAATAACTTTGCTTTCGTTTTCAACATTTCGTTTTTGTTTCTGGACTCCACTAATTCGTCCTGGACTCTTCCGACTCTGCCTGCACAATTTTGTTTATGCAGAACGTGGAATTTGTTTTCATCACTGGTTGAACATTTCAAAATTTCCACCTTCTTTTTCAATGAAAAATGTCGTTTATTTTTCACACATTTTTCACTGAAAAAGCAGGTGAAAATTTCAAAACATTTTCATCACTTTCTTATTTTATTTCGAATTTTTCACCTTGAATTGAGAAAGTGCTGAAAAAGTTTAAAAATTTTCACCTTCTTTTTCAGTGAAGAATGTCTGAAAAATAAACAACATTTTTCACTGAAAAAGAAGGTGAAAAAATTGAAATGCTCAACCAGTGCATATCTGACAAAAGGTTTTCGCTACACTTTGCATTTGATTTTGCAAAGTGACACAATTTGATTTTCGTCTCAGGTCACCTTAGTTTTGCATCCACAGGGTCTTTGTTTTCGCCTGGTTCATTGGCACATTTGATCGTTGGTGTGATCTATTTGTGTTTTTTCACACTTTCTCCTTGTCCTCTTCGCTCCTATGGTCCTTCAGCCTGCTGCTCCCAGGGGACCCTGTGTGACGACCTATTCCACAGTCTGTCTTAAACGCTGTTCAACCAGCTGGTGTATGTATATTCTATTTTGTCTCATACTTTTATGTTTTGTCAGCGACTCGGCATGCCATCAGGCACGATTAGTCATGTCTGTATTTAGTAACAGAGTTATCTCCAAATATATCTTAACTTACTACTCTTGACCATGTCGCACCCTAAGCCTTTCAGCTCTTGTAGACCGCACTTAAGGTCACTAAGCTCAGAGGCCACTTAGCGACTAAGGTAAATTCTCATTCCTACAGTTGCTGACTACATTTGGGCTACTTCTGGAATATTCAATAAGGACTGTCTGCGGCTCCAGTGGAGGTCTGCTCGAGCCAAAGGACTTGTAAGCAGAGGAAGTCCTCCAGTGTCCACTATGATACATTCCTTTGTAGATATTATTACACCATTTGCACCTGTCTAGGACCATAAAGCTCGCCCGTGGCTCACTCAATGAGTTCCCCAACAAACAAGTATTTGCAGGTTCCTCTAGTCCCCAACAAGTCCTACACCCTGTCTCTGCGGTCATCAAGAGGTGTCATGCAACAGCTTTTCATTCACCTCCTTGCTGATATCCTGCTATCTTTCCTTGGTCAACAGGTGCCTGACCACTGCTTCGAGTCACCTGTTGACCCCTTTAGGTTGGGGTTGTTCTATGTTCCCCTCCTCTCTGTCATCGACAGGCCTGGCCACCGACTCCACCTGTCGACTCCTTTATGTCCTGGCTGTTACATGTTCCACACCTTTCCGCCATCAACAGGTAACCTAGTAACCGACTCCACCTGTCGACTGCTTTGTATTTGGCCCCAGCCCCTTTATGTCGGGACCTGTGTGCAGCCATATGCCCACCATTTCTGGCTCAATTAAGTAGCTATCTTTTGTGGCATACTCTATAGGATGTCTCCTAAGAGAATAGGATAAAAAACGAGACAGATATTACCTGTCCTTGGCCCTTTGGCCATTAATAATCTGCCCAGTACTGTGATTTTGACTGATTTTCGATGTTTTCAGCACAATTGCTGTGGCTGGGACTTGATTCAAGTTGAACAAAGCCTCTAAAATAATGAAAATACATTTTCGGAACATATTAGTAGTCTACGTCGAGGGTAGGTGGCCTGACGACGTGGTAATAGATTGTAAAGTGATTGGATGTCATGGATTTATGATCCAAAATATTTGCGAATTAAATGATATGCCGTGCACCTCTCAGGAACTTTTCAGACTATTGGTCATTGTAGGATGCCAACAAGACATGGTTGATCCCCCATGTAAAGTTTCAAGGTGTCGCTGTAAGAGATGAGCTCAAGACAAGACTGGCGATCAGAAATTTCGATTTTACCTGGTACTTGGACAACTGACCACAACAAAGAAAACACCGCCATTTGACAATGAATGGACCATTTTCCACAAACCAAAGTTTTAGACCTATTAAACAGAAAGATTGCAAACGATCTATCTACCCGGAATTTTATCTAGATAAACAGATATTTAGTGATTTCCCTTAATTGTCTGAGATCCCTGTTGGGGATAGTATATATTTCAACACATGTTTCCATCTGCAATATAACTCAGTTTTCAAAGACAAACAGCAATAAAAATATGTATTCTATTTTGAATCGTGTTTCCAAAATTGAAATAGCAGTTCAGAACACAGCAGACATATTTTGATGCCTATTTCCAGCAACAAATATCAACCTCCCTCTGCAGTGCCCAAACACACTGGAGTGCCTTATAGTTGCGACTGAACTCGAAGAACAATTCCAACAACCAAAACTTGGGTACTGCAACCAGGCTCTACCTTTGTAGACCTTGGATTGAGCTCCTACTGTGGTCTCAATTCCACAAGGCACCTTTCCTGAGTGCTCTGGGACTATCCCCGAGACTTAGCTTAGATGCTTCAAAGCTTTCTTAGATATCCAATCAAATCAAAGGTCTTCAATTTTAGAACAACAATCACTAAGAAATGTATTTAAACAAATCTGTTGCGAGTCTGCTCAGAAGCCACCGATGTCCTTATGTAAGCTTTTGACCAAAGTCTCAGCTATGGGGGAACAGGGATGTGCTACTGAATCGCGAGTTTTTACTGGGGTTTTATACTACTTTGAGAAATCTAAATATACACATGCTGAGGAACTACAAGTCAAAGGAAGGGTATAATTCCAGAGGCTCCACCCTAGGGTTGTCCAGATACGCTCCTGGCCATCTCAGATGACTCTGTGATGCCTTTTTATGGTTATATTATTGCCCTCGTGAACCTGCTGGCTCACTTGGCAATGAGGTGTCTGCCCAGCCATGGTACCTTGGGCCTTGCTGGAACTATCCCAGCAGTATGATTGGCTCCTGGGATTCTGTCAAGTCACTTTGTGGGCCTATTTATGCCTGGGCATGCCTCTGCAAACCCATTGGACCCCCTGTCCAGATGTATGTTGTTTGTATATGTGTTGCTGGGCTGATGCATCAGCATCAATCCCGTGGATATAGCTTCAGCTGATCCTCATATCCCACAATCACATTTCTCCATGATGGTTACGTTGGCAACTCTAGCAGGAGTCACCATCACAAACCTCTCTGCAAGATCTATTAATAGCCCAAGGCACTCTGCGAACATCTTCAGATGATGCTGGGAACCCTTTCACCTGTCGCAACCTTTGGTTTACCCTCTGGGTCCATAGATACTGTGCGCCCACTGAATATTATACATCTTCTGGGTATGGTAGCTAGCGTTGCTGTGTGACTTGCCCTCATTCCGAGTTTTAAGCCACAGCAGCTAGGCCTTGCAAACTGCCTGGTTGGATATATTGACCCCCATGTTCATAAGTGTTGTGTATATCTCCCAGCTTGCTCACTACACCTCTTTGTGCATCATTACTACACAATCAGCAGCTCAGAGCTCACTCTGACTCTAATTGTATATCACCAGGACAGGGTGCTAAGCATATGTCAATTATATGCTTTTCGCAAGATTTCAGGCTTGTTTTATTTTCAGCCATATCATCGGTCACTTCTCATTCGGCTTATTCCTCACCATGTTGGAACTATTTCAACCATCATCACGTGCCTCTGGTTGAACTATTCCTGGGAGCTTTCCTCGGTCTTTGGCCACTCGTTGTGGCCAGTTCCTCTCAACACCTGGGCTAGAGCTTGTGGTCTTATTGTGCTTCATTGCAAATAGGTTGACCTATAGGCCATTGCTGACAAGAGGTCACTCATCACATACTCGCTCCTTCTCTTCCAGCAAGGGGGGGGGGGGGGGGGGCTGCTCCCTGTGACAGCCTGTGTTGGCTTTCAAGCCTCTACTAATTGAGGTATGAATATTCACAGAAGTGGAAACACTGTACAACTCCATCTGCTGGATGGCCTGAAGGAAGTGCAGAACCACATCATTCTGCTCTGTTGAGACAAAGGTGATCCCCAATCTGGGCGCAGAGAGAAGTGTTGACATGATCTCCAACTTGACGGAATAGTATTTGTATGGTCTCCAGAGGAAGCGGAACAAGCTCAGGATCTTGGTTGGCCATGGCAAGAGGATGAAAGGATAGGTCAACACCAAGGAGTGTTGTTGACACTTCATGTCATTCATGACAGCTGTCAATGATCACTGCCCAAATCATCTCCATTTGAGATGGGAAACAAGAGATTACTGCAAGAAATCAAATCTTCTGAAAGTAGTTGAACTTGGCTCTGTGAAAATGAAAATGTCCGAAGCGAAATCACAAACTTGATGGGCGAAAGCAGAAACTTTGATTACGAAAACAAAACCGTGATCGCGAAAACAAAACATGAGTCCTGATTTATGGGTTCCTCTTCACTGGTTGAGCATTTCAATTTTTTCACCTTCTTTTTCAGTGAAAAATGTTGTTTATTTTTCAGACATTTTTCACTGAAAAAGAAGGTGAAAATTTTAAAACATTTTCAGCACTTTCTCGATCCAAGGTGAAAAATTCGAAATAAAATAAGAAAGTGATGAAAATGTTTTGAAATTTTCACCTGCTTTTTCAGTGAAAAATGTGTGAAAAATAAATGACATTTTTCACTGAAAAAGAAGGTGAAAAAATTGAAATGTTCAACCAGTGCTTTGGACAAAAATAAACTCGATTTGGATCATCAGAATTTGGTTTGTGTTCTTGATCTGCGTCTCATTTTGGGTCGTGATCATGATTAATCACGATGATCATGAGTGAAAACAGCCTGATTCTCCTTGCCAAACCTCCTCTTCTCACCCTCACTCTTTCTTGGCCAAATCATAATCTTTCCCCGACCCATACCCAGATTAGGCTCAACGAAACCGAGAATCTTTGTTGATCAAAACGAAATGACCTCCCATCAAAATGAAAATCTCAAACTCAAAATCAAATCTGAATTTTCAAATCCAAATCTCGTTGCCATCAATTTTCTGAATTTGAATCTCGTCTGAGGCTTCTCGTTTTCGTCTGCTCATCTCTCGGTTTGCCTCTTAGTGCAAATGACTTTGGTGTGTCTCAATTTCGTTTTGGCTGACCTGTGTCTCGTTTGGTCATTCTTGCAAGCTTTGTTCTCGCCGAATCTTTGTTTTTAATCTGCTCCACCCTTCAAATTTCCAATGATCACCAAGGACAGATTATTGCACCCACCGCACTGATTGATCTAGGGCACTGTTTTTTATTGATGTTTGTAAACATGTTTATAAACACCGGTTTATAAACTGGTTTTTAAATGGGTCGGCTGAAAGTACCAGTTTTTAATTATAACTGGACCCCGGCCCGGAAATTGCCAAGCCGAAAAAAATCTGCTCGCCACCCTCAATTGCGAGGAAGACAACAAGAACACAACAACACCACCTTCTCAGTCAACGGAGAGTACCACAATTAGCTCACAACACAATGGTATTGATATGACCTTGCAATTTTTTCGTGATTTGCTCTCAGATGTGCCCATCTCCGGTGCGGATGAGGTTGGGAGTCTTGGTAACTGGTCAAAGCGGGTGGTAGGGGGCTCCAACACCAAAACAAAGGTAGCTGGGGTGGCGACGTGGGAAGGGGAAGTAGATACACTCGTTTTGTAGCCGCTTTCGCGCCAGATGTTTATAAACATGTTTATAAACACCCTGTTTACAAACATAAAATTATAAACTGTTTATAATGGGCGGCGGAATTATAAACAGTGCCCTAGATTGATCAATCACCAACTCGTTGTCTTTTGTCTTTCCCCCTCAATGAGCTCTGTCAGTGGCGGCCCTTGTGGACAGTGTCCACCTGGCGACTGTGTCGCGTATACGGTATGCAGCATTCCAGTACCCACCATGAGTCTCATACAAGTGTCTAGTGCTACAATGGCCTTTGCTACTGCGGGCACACTGAGGCAGACCATACACTGCTTCAGAATGTCACTCTGCCTCCACGTGGTGGCTGCCGTCTCACAGGATGTCCAAGCTTCCTTTTAGTAAGTCCCTCCCGACTTTTAAGCCAGATGTGTCGCTGAGATTATGTCCAGCCCCTGGTCCTTCACGATATTCCTGGACGCACCGGTTGTGGCCGTTCTGGATGCGGCCAGGCGTACATGGCACACAATGATCTCATGACCCCTCGGATTCCAGTTCCCCAGCCCCCCTCAGCGTGAGTCAAATGTTTGCTTGCAACCATTCTTTACAACTCTCAACTCTCACCAGAATGGCTATGGTACCCTCCCGTGCGAACCCGGGGCAGGCCTGGGGCCAACTTGTTCCCACCGGGCTCACTGCAGATCAGCATCGCAGAAATACCGCCGTTCACAACTGGCCATTCAGGCCAGCAACTGGCTCCTCGATCCCTTGCGCTCCCCACCACCCATACCCGAATAGTCGCCGGCTTGGTTCCTCATCCCGACCTGACAATACGGCTGTCCAGTGAGAGCTGGCATTTGTGATATGGCCCTTTGCGGTATGTTTTTCCTTCTGCACTGCAGCCAACACTCAACCCCCTTGTAGATGTCGGCTCAATTTGCTGATCCGGAGTGTCCAGAGCTTTACCCGATTGACCCCCGACTCTATGGCAATGAGGATGCAGCGTTCATCACCACCTTAGCCTGGCTCAACCTTATTCTCAGATTCAGAGTTCCGCTGGCGCCTGATGGAACTGAGGACAAGGAACTGGTCTTTTATTCTGAGCTCCATACCGCCTTGATGAAGCACCTCGCTGACCACCACCTCTCTCTCTCAGAGAAGCGCCCGGCCTCGGCTCCAGACCGACCCATGCCAGCGGCTACCGACTCCGCTGGCCTCAATACCTGGCACGTGTTGCACCTCTTGGACTACCTGTGGACAGCTCTTGCAGTTGGCATCAAGCCTAGGCCCGGTTTCCGACGCAAACTCTCCAGTGCTCCCATCGCCTGGTACGACTTCAAGATCTCAGCTCTTAAAGTCGAGACAGTCTGGTCTTCGCTCTCTGATACCGTGAATCCTGGCGGCGCCTTTTACTTCATCAGTAAGGGAACTATTCTCCGTGTGGGTTTCCCTCGCTCAACTTATTCAGGTTTCAAGCATTATCCTCTGGAAGGACCTCTACCGCATCAGTCACCCATCATCGCTCACAAGTGGTTCCCTCTTCATCTCCAGCATGCTCTTGGGGATCTCGATGATGAATTTTTCCGGTGTCTTCCCACTTGCCCATCTGGTGACACACCCAGCAACGTGACCACGACCCTTGCGTCTGGCCACTCCGAGCTCTTCATCCTCGATGGTGCAATCAATGTGAGCTTCGCCTTGTCCCACTATTCCGCTGTTGAAATTCGCTCGTAGTCAGACCAAGAGGAGGATCAGGTCCAACAAGCGGTCGCACATTCTATCGCCGATGCAGCGTCGGGGTCAACTTCTACTCCTGGAGCTGGTCCATCCCGTCCTAGCTGTCCACTGGTAAGAAAGATCCTTTGCTTTGACGTCGTTCTCATGCAACTCTGTGGCAGCCCCCACCGCCAATGGCAGGCATTCACCCGCGCTCCCTCAGTCATACCGTATGTGGCACAATAAAATATTATACTTTTTTTTTTCACATGTACTTATGCAGCCACCTCCATCAATGCGACGTCGCTTGAACCCGATTGATTTGACCGCCAGCCCTCCGCCGGTATGTGCACAGTCATCCCTTACCTCACTGCTTCATATACTGTAACAGGCTGGACGTGGGGTGGTGCCTGTTGTATATGGCTCTTTAATGTCCTGGATTATAGACATGAGGACTAACCTCAGTCGGACACACTTTGCGGTCACAGCACCCACTGTCGATGATGCTGTCCACACCCTCCTACAGCATTTCGAGAGCTTCTTTGGTGACCCCCCCTACGTGCCTGAGAACAAGACCAACAAGGTGATTATTGAGCAGTTGGGGCAGTTTGGGCTATTTGCCAAAGATGGATCTTGGAAAAGGTGCGCTACACCTCAAGCCCCGAACGATCTTCTGACATTGGCATGAATCAGTGGGGGGTCTATCGGGGAGGGTGTTGGCAGGACCACATGAATGCTCAAACCCGACCCCATTGTTCATTCTCTCCTCTGTACCATCAAGCTCCAGAAAATCTGGAAAATTGGGTGAATCTTTTACAATGTTTATACTTTAATTCAGTCATGTGTTTGAATAAATTTGGGCCTGCTGTGGTGGTCAATTAGCAAATTTTATCGACAGCACTTGAGAACTCTCGTTTCCAGCCCGATCTTCTTCATTTACCCTATAAGAATTGAGAACCTTTCTGTACCAGCTATGAAACAGGACTGTGCAGTCCAATTGGCAAAATATGGTTCAGAGAGTGAGTGTAAATTTGTTTTGTCCCACATGCCAATTATTTGAACTAAGACCTGGAGTACAAAAGAATGAAGATAGGACCTAGTAGGTGACATTTTATAAGGGCTGTCCTCATCAAGAACATTTTTTTTGGACAGTGGGGCACTCAGCAACTACACTTCTGTGGCAACCGAGGAAGAAAATCCACAAATATTGTTTCGGACTCTAGACAATGTGGAACCGAGATTGTCTAGAGAGTGTGAGTATTGTATCAGCACAAAGTCATTGCTCCGCCATTGCAGGGGCGAGCTAAGAGGATATATCAACTTTTTTTTCCCACATCAACGTCGGGATGACAAACCTATACTTTCTCTGTAACGAACCATTGAATACCGTAAACACTCAAGTCTCAGTGCAATATTGAAGAGTCCACACTAGTGCATTCAAATAATCAGCCATGTTTCTTTGGTGGATCTGAACGAATTATGTCAAACCACAACCTTTCTTTAGTTTTCATACTCTCGAACATTCGAATAGGCCTGATATAACATGATCCAGTCTATCTTCACAAATTACAACAAAAAATGCGAAGCCAGTTAATCCTCGCTGACGGGGCCCAATTGGAGTCTCTTGACGCCGCCCATGATATCCATCAAGATTTCTTCGCAAATCGGCGAGACTCCAGCCCATGGATGAAGTGTGTGTGGCATGAGGATCCAGATCTGTTGCAAGGGAATTCAGATGTGCCAACAAGATGCGGTGCGCCGAGGCGAGACCAGCAGATGACATGTGATCGAGCTGTTCCCGAATTTCCTTGCTCTGCACAATCAAGCCCTTCACATTTCCAAATGACCCCGAATGCAACTGCGCCCATTCAAATAGAGCTTGATATGTAATGTGGACCCCATCGGCCTCGGCCGTCTGGGCAGGTTTGTTGATGTGCAGCCCGATATCGTTAGCAATTCGGGCAAGAATGCGGTAGCGGGTGTAGTGAAGGTATGCGACACCGTATCCTTCTTGCAAAAGACCACCCAAGATATTGTGCTCCACGGAATAACGCGATGTCAAAATCTCTAGCGGCGAGTGAGGCTGTAATACCTGTAAAGCTCCGATCTTGTGAAGAGAACTGTGCCACTCACCGGCTGCATGATGTGATTGTCAACTGTCTCCGGCAGAATCATGCAGGCTGGCGGAGCCGAGCTTCAAGTGTGCGGCTGGCCAAGGATATACTGGATGAAAGCTGGTAGCCAGACGGGAGACTGATAAGGTTCGGATTGTTCCATGGGCTCCGGATTTTGTGGTGATTGCGATGGCATAGCAGAGAACTGTCCATTCTCGAGATCGGTCATGAGCTGATTAACGTCAAGGAGTTGATTGAGCTCAAAGTCTGCCTCAGGAGCAAGTCTCGGGGCTCGAGTAAGGTCAGCGTGGAGCCCCTAGACCACTTGGAGAAAACATACGGGAAGAGCTAAGGTCAGCTACTGAAAGTGTTAACTATGTCAAGCGACGACGACACAAATTTGGAGCTCACCATCAAGATTGTGGTCATACTCTTCGCGAGTGGGGGTCAACTGGCTCCGGAGATGCAGCAGGCGCTTGACGCAGGGGCTGAGCTGGGCGGGCTGGCTCAGGGCAAGGGATGGTCCGCTGCCTCAGCTCTAAGGTGTTGGCCATGCACGAAAGACAAAGAAGGCTACGGCCTCAGGGTCAAACAGATGAAAACACATTTATTCTATTCCGTATTCGTACAGGTCCCTACAAAATGCCAGGGCATCTATCCAAACACTCCGCCGGCTGTTCATGTTACAGGACTGGGAGTGAGGATTCACCGCCAGCTGAGCATCCAGAAGCGCAACATCTTCAGCACTGAACAGACAAAGCGGCTCCTGCACCTCGATGTGTGAGAGCCGGTGAGGCCCCTATTGTAAAATGGATTCTCGAGGACATCGGAGTCGGGCTGTGCATCGGTGTTATGCTCAGCATGGTGCCCCATAATATCTTCATTATGCAGCTCCTCCCAATCAATACTGTACGCATCCAGATCTTTGATTTCCTCGTCGGTGTCTGGAAGGACGTCAAATCCACGAAGTCCATTCTGAATCATTCCAAAAAAGAACAGGTCGCGGGGGCTGTGCGTACGCTCGTTGTCAAAGCGAATCTTGTGCTCGTTCCACACCTTTGCCCAGTCTGCTGCGTCCTGGTTGATGGCGGCAGGAAGAGGTGGTGGAGTAGCCAAATATGGGCATCGAGATCAGGCCGAAGATCACAGCTAAGCTCGAGACTGTGGAAAAAATTGCTCCACTTGCGCCCAAATCCTCGAGTGACATCGCACCACAGGCGCTCAATGTGTATATTGTGCACGCTTCTACAAAGAGGTATATGAGAAATATATAAAATATTCACGTCGGGCCGCAGCCCAAAAGCGCTCGATCCTCAAATTGGGAACAGACCTGAGGAGGCAGGCGTTGGGAAGGAGGCTGGGGGGGAACAGGAATAAATGAGACTCACCGACCCCAGATATACGCTCCATGTTCTGGACCATACAACGTCTCCATCCACTCGGCGACTCGGACATTTTTGGTACCATGGTCTCCGCGAACACGACGAGGGGTTCCATGTTGGAGGACTTCTTCCAGAAACAGCGCCAGAACGGTGGCGGCTCGATTGTTGTCGTTGGCGTGAATACCAGTAACAAAGCGTGAATAGCCGTCAATAAATGCATGGATGATGATGCACCACCTGCTCAAGCCTACAGTAGCTAAATTGTGAATAGTGCAGGATGGAATACGGTGTAAACACTTGCCATGCTGGCCATCATGGTGAGCAAGCGAGTTGGGGCCAGCGACATGATAGGGTTGACAGCCAGTTGTGGTGTTAGAGTATGATACTGGTGGACCATGGACCCTGTTGTACGAGTTGCGAATGCGGGATGTTGGGACACGATGGCCGAGCTGGCGAAAGTGCCCCGCAATCATGCACCAGCCAAAGGTGGGGAATATCTCGAGAATGTGATGCATTAGCTCATCGAGATCATGATCCGTAATGGAAGAGACGGGACTGGACGTTGAAGAGGTATAGGTCCGAACACCCTGTCCGATGCTCTCGGTATAAACGGGGGCCGCTGGCTCGACCAAACCATATTCGAGAGCCCGACGACGGATGGTGCAGGAGGATACACCAGCAACTGGGGCAAGCCCAGTGGGACCATGAAGGTCGAGACCCAAAGAGAGAAAGTTGTAGTCGAGTTCAGTTCAAGGACGGCCAGGTCATCCAGTGCGCTCTTGATGAGCAACGGAGATAGCCAATGTAGAAGGCAGGTCCTCAGATTGAACTGCGGCAGTGGCCAGTGCCTGAATCATGGAGTCGATGCTGGTCTCCATGACTTGACGCTCTGCCGGCGGTATGACATCAGAATGCTGTCTCAGTTAAGCAAGCCTGAGGGAAACCGAAATATAGGAGATCAGCCATACCTGTTGGATAGCCTCGAGCATCCACAGGACACCACCGTTCTGCTCCTGAATACGCAGTCTATCTCCAATTTGTGTGCGCAGAGCAGCATTGACACGGTCCCCGAGTTGCATGAAGGCAATGCGGATAGTTTCCAGGCGCAGAGGTATAAGGACGGGCTCCTCGTCGGCCATGACTGTTGGGCAGCGATGAGAGACTAAGACAAAGGTTTGCGACCAGAGGTGATGACATGGCTCAAGGTTGGTGATCGTTGTTAGGATGAATTATCATTGGTGAGCGAGAGTGGCCAGCCGTGCAAGACTTGAATAATGTGCGGTGAAACCAAGTCCAGCGATAACAGAACCATAATTGTCCAGATCAAGAACAAGATCACAAGAAGTGAGAACAAGATCACAAAAACCAAAACGAGATCACGAAAATGAAAACCAGATCAAACCGTGCGAAAACAAGATCGGCGATCATGATTCTCGTTTTGGTTTTGGTATTTTGAATTTGGTTATGAAGGATCTGACTTTGGTGTTAACGATTGTGAATTTGGTCCTTGTACATCTTGATTCAGATGGTGATTTCACGTTGTTTTCAATCTGACCTGTGAGCACGATTATCATGAAATGAAAATGAGATCCAGATCACCGAAACGAGATCTTGATTAATGTCCAGGTAGGACACCTATACTATATGATTAGTCAGCATGTTTTCGTTTTCGTTTTGACCTGTCAGGTTCTCATTTGGGATGATGGGGTTTTCATTCTGGTTGGAGGGGGTTTCACGCTCCCTCATCAAACATGATGATCATTGTCGGAAATTTGCAGCACTAGCCGTCAAATGAAAACTTGAATTATGTCTAAAGCAGACACCTATACAGTGGTTTCCAAAGAGAAGTTGTCCCTCTTCAAAGTCGTAAGGTGGTTGTGATTTGTCATCATTTTTGTGTTTTCCGCAATTTCCCTGTTTGCAGATGAAAGTTGTAACAGATTAATGTTTGCACAGTATATGTGCCATATGTTGGCAGCAATTTTTACCCAGTATTTGTGCCATAAGCAAGCAACAAGCAAGCGCCGCTGGAGCTACTTACGTCATAGCAGTGGCTGTGATTATAGGATAAGTACACGTGAGTGTTTATTTTCTTTCTGGAACCGAGGTTGATTCAGGCCATGTGTCCCAGCTCACGCGTGGAAGAGTCCGCCACACAACTCTGAGAGCGACAGAGACGCGTTGCACACGAATCCGATCAAATGCATGCAGCTGAGTTCACACGTAGCCTAAGTCGGGCAGTGCGACGTTTCAGATATAAACGTGCTACTAGCTAAGATTCTGGTGGCGGCAAAAACTTGATCTGGTCAAAAAAATTCAGAGATCGGAATATCAATGCGAGCACTATAAACATGCAATCAAAACAACTAGGTAGATAGTACAAGATCCTTCTTTGTTTATTTTTTTCCGGTCACGTATCGAGCTCCTCCTTCCATTGCATGCGTGATTTTGAAGCATGTTTTTTAACCGCATCAGCCACCGCCAACGCATAAGTCCCATCGTCGTCGTCTGCGTTGAATGTCAGTGTCAAACCAGTAAGATGAGACATATCTATATTTACAATATTTGAGGGAAGCTTGGATCTCGAGCGGATTTTCAAGATCTGGAGTCAGCAAAGTTCCATATATCATGCTAAAAATCTCCTTCAAGGTGATGTCGGAGGACCACAGACGCCCGAGTTCCGCGATACAAACCTGAAATTCAAGTTGGTTCTCGTCCCCAGATTTTCACACAGCAACAGTAACTTACTTTTCCTTGCTTTGATACCTGTACTGCTGTCAGCATAAATACTTGGTGTTCAGACCCACCGACACTTACATTGGGGTGCAAAATAAAGGTGACAAACCGAATTTCAGGAGGATCGCGCGGATAGGCCGTTGGCAGATCGCAGGTCAACAGGAAGGTACCACCCTTGTACGGACAATTCTCCACATCCCTGGGAGCCTTCGAATATGTCAATATTGCCGTCTGATATCGAGCAGAGAAACACTTACTTCCAAGATAATCTTGAGGAACGACATATCACTGTCGTCCACGTAGATGTCAATATTAGGGTGTGGATCAGCTACAACCGCTTTGATCTGTAGAGTGTTGTTATGAGCCGCGACTTCAACGTACATAAACACATTACCTCTCTCATGATCCTCTTCATTCGATCGTCACCCCCGCCCATACTTCCGACAGAGATAGCAGCGAATTTTACGCGATGCTTTAGTTTGACGTGCTCGGCACGCGCTGGGAACTGGTCGACAGTGATGAGGTCGATAGGATTGTAATAAAAGTTCTGATAGTTCCGGAACTGAACCTCGGAAGCCACAAGAGGCTTCGCTGCACGGGACGGCCGTTCGCCGGAGAACAGCATCGTTTCCAGATCCTGTGAGACAACTAGTGCGTCAATATCAACATATTGGCAAGAGGAGGTCACCGACAAATATACTAAGCGCATCAGCGAGAGATGTCTTGGGCGAGAACCGATACCCTCCTAGGAAAATAATTTGAGTCAGACGATGAAAGATAGGAAGGAATGCCTTTACCAGTTGCCACAGATATGGCATGCAGAACTGGATCACTCCTGGTTCCGACTTGCACCGAATCAACAATCACGTGACCTTTCTGAAGCATGCAGCAAACTTCCTGAGCCGAAATCGTGGAGCTTGTGTCTTCGCCATCCGAGACGATGATGATTCGTTTTCGAAGGTCGGGAAGGTCGGGTCGGTAGTTGATCAGGATCTGTCTCGCGGAATCAAGGGCCTCATACACAGCAGTGTCTCCATTAGCTTTAACACGATCGAGGCGCTGTCTGAAATTCTCGAACACAGGAGTGAGCTCCTGCTCCACGGACGACTTGCTGGAAACTGGACAAGAGAAATTTAAGGAAACAGGAAGCGACGCACAAGAAACAAAACTTACACGTGACAAGACCAAGAACGAGAGATACAGACGTATCGAAAGAGCCCTAGCACGCGTCAATACAACCAGGCGTTTGTCTAACTTGAAACCGACTTACGGCCCGATTCAGGAACACGTTGAATAATTCTTTGAGAAGATCCAAACGACTAAGATGGCGGCTGCTTTCCCGGGTTCGTTGCGCCCTAGGAACGATCCAATGCCAAGGCAGGCACTGGAAAGATATTGCGCGGCCATGAGCTTCATAGTCAGCGATGAGGGCATCCGTCTGCACCACATTCCCTCTTTTGATGCCGTCACCTGAGTCCCGAAGACCGTGCCTATAAGACGTCAATGGTCAACGAACGCCAGGTAACACAAAAATCTCGTACCAGAGCATGGCATCATCAATACCAATCCACGGATTGGCGGAGTTCAGGTAACTCAGTAAAGCGAGGGTGGAAGCATCTTGCTGTAATAGATATATCTGGGGCGGCAGTTCGTCGTCCGCTGTGATTTGGATTTCGTGCGTCCCGCGTGCATGGGGAACGAAACCGATCATTTCCACTGCGCCTCCATTCGCAAGTGCGGTTTGACCCAATGTGAGCGAATTCCCTTCTTTGATAGCCGCCTTTGAGGTGCAGAGCCGCAGACTGAAGGAAGAGTACTTCGCGTGAGTGGCACGGTTTACCAGGGAGTACAGCGTGCGAGTCGATGTACTTCGAATAAGCCTCCACGTCGTCTCCTTGCCGATATGCCTCAGAGTGACGGCTACGACGTTGTCCATCGACCAGCTGCCAAAAAATACGGGTAGAATATCGGTTCCCGAAATCTAGAATGCACAAAATCAGATGGATATCCGGCGCAACATTCCACCGAATTTACCCAGCGCTCCACGGCTTTCCTCACTTGAGATACTGAATCATACGATGGTACCCAATGGCCAGCGGGCCAAGTGCTCTGCGAGTCGAACCACTGTTTTGAAGCAGTATTAACGAACGTCTGCGGTGGCGCATTCATCGGCCGAGCAGGATACAGCAGAAGTTCTCCGGTTCTACGTGACGTGTCAAATCGCATACCGATAGCAATGACCGAGCGTACTTGCAATCGAGCAGTTTTCGGGGAACATCAAAAGGTTCTTCACCGATCGTATCAACATCAGGGGTGATTAGGATCTCGCTCAAGAAGTTCCGCAATTGCTGGTCCATGGCAATATCCGACTGAACGAATATGTAGCACGCCAGCTGAGATGCACCTCAGAGTCAGATAGCTTCGAAAATATATCAGCGAGACCAAACCTGAAGCATGGTATCACGGATACCGTCATCAGACGTCTCAGGCTCGTCGTCGTGCGTCAATGACAATTGGACGAGACTTCTCGATGCAAGAACTGCAAGACGGTTCAATAAATCTGTCCCATTATCTCCGCGATCGTCCACCAGTATCGCCCAGGGGTGGTGGCAGCTGACGTGCTGGGACTGCAGATGTGCTTTCGCTGTATATAAAATTGAATTAGAAACATAGCACGAAATGGGCTCGCTGCCGCACCGTTTTCCAGGATGATCGCGTCAGCCATGTCCGCAACGACGATTTGCACAATCTTGTTCGCCTCCGCTGGCACATCAAAGGGGACGTTGTGAGTTGCCGCCGATGCTGGTTTGCTTACTCCTGAGGGGTTGTTCATCGATTGGCTAAGGTCGAGGCAAAGGACAATCGCCTGAGGGACAAAGATCAGAGGGGGTAAGTAACAAGAAAAACGGGGAGCAATCACCTCGTCCGGCGGGCGAACGATAGCCGCAACTTCCCCAAAACTGTCGACCTGCCAGGTGTCCTCCAACTTCCGAGCGTTGATCACTTTTTGGAGCGCATAGCTAACGTCGTTGACATCGACCTCAGTGTCCCCGCCATTCCTGTAGCGAGAATCAGATCTGAAATCGGGATCCCAAGAAAAATACGCACGTTGGGCGGAAAAAGTTCACGTCGCGGGTCGACCCGCACCCTCGACCAGTGAAGACCGCCAGAAGACCCTTAACTAGATATTAGCAAAGCCCGACTATAAAATCTCGAGATACACACATCCTGGTCCAAAACGATCTGCGGGGCGACGACATTCAGCGACTTGAGCTCCAGCGGCCCCCGACAGACCAAATCCGTCGCATTCGCACGCCGAATTGTCGCCACGAAATCACGCGCGACGGCGTCGATGCTGGTCATGAACGCCGGCGGCGCCGGCCCGATGTCCTCCACACGCAATAAGAGCGCCGACGTCACCACTTGCCCGCGGCAGTGCGCGAAGAGCTGTCGGAGGACGTCGTCCGGCGGGATCTCCGTGATGGCAACCACGTGGGTGGTCGGTGCAGGGCGATACAGCGCTCCTCCAGGCTGGTGAAGCACAGCGAGGCTGCGCTCGATGACCGTGGAGTCGAATAGCACGGGGTCCGCGAGTCGCTTGTGCGACAGCGCGCAGAGGAGGGAGATATCATCCACCGCCCGCCGCGCAGGGGCCGCTGACTCGGCGTCTGCGGCGCTGGCTATATACGCCAAGAGGATGCGCACCTGTCGCAGGACGTCAGAACGTCAGTCACGAGGAAAGGGAGCGCGTATAATACAGTTTCAAACCGCCTGTCCGCGCGCCCGCAAATCGCAGGCGGCCCGCGCGCTGCGAACTCGCCGAGCGGATGGAACAGCGCCTCCGCAAGCGCCGCCTTCTCCTCCGGCCGCGGGATCTTGTTCAGCAACAGGGCCGCCACTTAATAATAATACCATTTCAAAACCTTCCCGTGAGCATCACTTGCGGAGAGGTGTTGGAGAAACAACTCACGAGTACGTACCGCGGGCGGGAAGCGCCAGAGCGCATTGGCGACGGCGAGCACCTTCTGCTCCGCCGCGGCGCCTTTTTGCGCGACGGCGTGCGCAAGGAGATACAGTGACGCGAGCAGCGCGGCGATCCCGCGCGGCGTCTGCGCGACGCTCGGGTGCCACGCCGCGTCGGCGAGGTACGCCGACTGCTTCGAGACCGTGCCGCACTTCGTGGAGTCCTCCGTGGGGTCGTTTCGGCGCTGGACGGCGTACAGCACGACGGTGGTGTTCGGAGCGACCCCGGGGTTCGGGTGCGCGAAAAGCTGCTTAATGGGCGTGCACCCGCACGCGGCGACCGGCGAGGCGGCGGTGTGCAGATCGACGGAGAACGCCGTGGTGGGCGTGGGTTGCTGCGCGTGGGGGATGAGGGCCGGGAACAGCGAGAAACGCCGGTAGTTCTGGTTCTGGTGGCTGGATGCGGGGCAGACGCTGACCAGTGTAGACTGCGAGAAGTGGACGGCTCTGCGCAGACGATTCAGCCACGAGGCGCACACACGCAATTGTACTACTAGCGCTTACTCGGACACGGGGTCCCTGAAATGGATGCGCAGCGAAAGCCCCGGGCGCGCGAAGTCCTGGCGCTCGAGAAAATCCTCGACGATGGTGACGACCGCGTCGGTGGTCAGGCGAAGCGCATTACCGCCCGCAACGCCAGCGCTAGCCCACACGGGGACGTCGATTCGGTCGATTCGGTCGCCGTCCCACGCGATGACCAGGTGCCGCGCGCGCATGTCGAGCGCCGCGGGTTCGCGCGGGAACTGTTCCGCTGGGCAGCCGGACGGGCAGCCGGCGGCGCTGGTGTCGGTGCGTGCGCCGAGGCAGTGGGCGTGGTGCAAATGTCCGCAACCCGCGTTCTGTGGACGTAAAGGTCAATTGCTGATCTTAAATTGGGAGACGGAGGGTGCGTGCCTGGACCAAAGGGCAGAAAACAACAGACTCCAGCCCTGCTCCCGCGCTCTCCGCGTGCGCCAGACATGTCGGACAGGGGAACGCTACGGGTCTGTCAGTATCTACTTTTACTACATAAAATGAGGGATGGCCCACATACCCAGCGCGTCGGTGCATATCGAGCAGTGCGGGGGCGCATTCGGCTGTGAGTCTGATCGCGAGAAGTCAACATCCTCATCACATAACCGCGTAAAAAAAATCAGGAAGCTTACGCGTCAAGTCGACGTGCGAGTACGGACACGCGGCGTGCGCACAGCGGGAGCCGTCGATCGTGAAGCGGCAGTGGCGCGTGCTCGCCAGCCCATGCTGCTCGATCTCGCGTGCGACGGCGCAGCTGCATGCGCCCTCGTCGTGGTGCTCGCATAGGTCCGTGTTGTCGGAAACCGGCCACCCGAGCGCACGCGCCGCTTCGCGCTCGAGGCTCCGCTGCAGGTCAGATGTATGAGCTTGGGGCCGTACGATACATTATACAAAAGGACATACTAGCGTGGTGTTCCCGCTGACGAACTCGCCGTCAAAGGCAAATACGCCGGTGGTCGGCTCGCTCTGGTCCTTGGGGGTCCGGCGTGCGTGGAGCCTCGCGTGTTCCGCGGTGACGAGGCGCATCTGGAAGCGTTCTGGTTCGTCTGAGGATGTAGCATATTCGGCTCGACTTTTGAGCGAAACATGGGACTGGGGTGGCTCAATGATTCGGGCCGCTGGTGCCCCAGCGCGCGCAGTGACGACGTCGCCTTCTTCAATCATATCAACACCACTGTAAGACTTCGTGAGCACCCGGTTTTCGTGCGATATGTTTTTTATCAAGACAGAAAAAGACTCACTCCTCGTCGCGCAGTTCAAAGCCGCCAGAGACCTCCAGCGTCACGGCTGGCTCGTGCAGCGTCGCTGCAATTTCTCGGGCGAGATCGCCGTTCGTAGCATCTTTATCGATCGAGATCTGTAAGGCACAGGCGAACCGAGTGAACCAGGCGTCTCGCAACGATCTTTTTCTGGTACTTACTGCGATTTTACGCAGCCTGGCTCCGTCGCTTTCGAAGACCACCAAGATTCGTCGCTTGCCTATAGGCATGAGATGGGCCGGGTTTTGCGATGCACACTGTGTTTGAGGAAGAGCAACGGGCGAAAGAGGTCTCTTTGGTCAAAGAGCACATCAGACTTTGACACATCAGCTTGTGACCTTGTACAAGGTCAAACAAGGCCAAAAAAGGCCCAAAAAGGTCGCAAGCTCGCAAGGTCACAAACCATGTCCCGATTTTGACAAGGTCAAAAATTTTGGCCAAAAATTTTTTTGGGGGGGAGTGCATTGGGCTTTATCCCCCATTTCAGTAAGCGTATTTTTTGACTTTCTCAACTTTTTGACCTTGTGAGCTTGTCGACAAGCTCACAAGGCCAAACAAGCCACAAGTTATTTGTCAAATGGCTGATGCACCCAAAGGCCACTCTCCCACGCAAATTGACTCTCGGAGTTTGCCGAATGGGCGCTGAGCACGGGCCAGAGCGCGGAGGCAGTTGGCGGAGACTTTTTTTATCTCAAACAAGTTGAATAGCGGGCTTGCGCGCGGTCGACATTTCTGATAGTTCATTTGTACAAATATTATTTTCTGCACGCGCAAGAGTTTAGCGCGCGCGAAAGAGAATTACCCGCGCGCGAAAGGGTAAACAAAAAACAAGCTGCCACTGTACAAAACATTGGCTTTCTGTTCTTCGGATTCAGGGAGCAGCAGGCGTGCAGCTGCAACCGCACAGGCGGGCTCGCGCAGGGCTAAGTACGGGTTCGGTTCAGGTTCGGGCCTCTTTCTCCGAACGCTGAACCTGAACCTCGTGTTCGGTTCAGGAGATTGTTGAACCTCGAACCTGAATGCGGGTTCAGGTTCGGTTCAGGTTCGAACGTGTTCGAACCTGGAAATTTCTTCCACCCCCAAATCAGTAATTTTGAAGACTCAAAACAATCAACAGCGTCTCCATATGTCACCAACACACACCAGAGAGACAATAAATGCAGTTGAAGATGTCCAGAAGACTGATTCAAGGTAATTGATCCTCAGCAATGGTCCCACGGATCGTCGGTGAGCCATCATAGACAACAAAAATATTCAAAAACACCTCTGAAACCCATATATGCAGGCAAACATGAGTAGTTTGAGAGCTCTGGGTGCTGTCCGAGTGCCAGAATTTGACTGAAACCCCACGAAAGCTCGCCAAAATCCGTCAGAACAGCCCATTTGCGGTTCGGGGTTCAAACGTGTTCAGCCGCCCCCAAACGCTGAACCGAACTCTAGGTTCAGGTTCAGGCATTTGCTGAACCTGAACCTGAACTTTGCGTTCAGTTCAGTTCAGTTCAGGTTCGAACCGATTTTCCGAACCGGACCTTGACAACACTACTGTAAGTACTTGTAGGGAGGCAACCGTCACGGTCACGGCAGGAGTGGTTGCGTTGCCGAAATCAAGGCGGGTCACGGTCACGATGAGGTCTGTTGCTTTGCTCGGAAACCGTGACATGCAAAAATAATTGAAAATTTGTTGAAATATGCTTGAATACCCACTGAAAAATATACAAGTCAATTATTGCACAGACCTTACTCATAAATCAGCTTTAATTTCCCTCTAAAGCAGAGATCTGACCCAAGTTTGAATTTTTTGGTTGCCGAATTTTCAACAGTCACGGTCAAAATTGTGGTGGTTGCGTTGCCCAAATCTATTTTGCATGTCACGGCAACTTGGGTGGTTGCCTCCCTACAAGTACTTACAGTATGTGATTTAGCTTCTGTAATGTGTTGTATGTACTTATTTGTACTTTCATGCTGTAAATGTCTTTCGCGGGGAAAATAATATTTGTACAAATGAACTGTCATAACATTTGCGTCACCGTCACCTCGAATCAGACGAATTAGTGTAGTCAAGGTTTTGTAAGGAAGACATAGTCTCTCCTAGATAGACACTTCAACAGGAGAAATTCGTAAGTACCTTGTTTCAAGTTGTTTGTTGAACTCTGTTAGTTATAACCTTGTGGGTCTGAGGGGCGTAGAATCTTGTCACATAATCATTGGAGTTTAAATATTATATCGAAGCAAAGGCATAACTGCAGGGTTTCCATACCTCGATTTCGAGTCTTAGGATACATTTCGAGATGTAATAAAACTTTCTGTCTCTTTAGAATTAAGAAAAATCATTTACTCACACACTGGTTGAGCATTTCAATTTTTTCACCTTCTTTTTCAGTGAAAAATGTTGTTTATTTTTCAGACATTTTTCACTGAAAAAGAAGGTGAAAAATTTTAAACTTTTTCAGCACTTTCTCAATTCAAGGTGAAAATTTCGAAATAAAATAAGAAAGTGATGAAAATGTTTTGAAATTTTCACTCGCTTTTTCAGTGAAAAATGTGTGAAAAATAAATGACATTTTTCACTGAAAAAGAAGGTGAAATTTTTGGAATGTTCAACCAGTGACAGGAGAATGAAGTCAATTTTCCCATGTAATGGTTCATAAATAGTGAAATGCAAAAATATTAGGAAAACCCTGCTATGACTCAAGGATCCAGAGTAAGTATTTCAAAGTACACAGGATCAATTTTGCGATGCTCAAGCGCGAAATTTGGTGTCGAAAGCTGGTTGAAAGGCTGAACGCCGACCTTACTCCCCTCACTAAGGAAGACGTACTGGAGCAGTACGAGGACGGAAACTCAGGGCTCAGGGGATCAAACCGCCTTGACAATTTTTATGACCATTCTGCCAATTTCATCCATAGAACAAAAAAAAACAAAAAACCCGGAGGGCCAGAGCTCATTGGACAGCAACGTGAACGCAGCTGACTGAGTAGATAATCCTAGATTGTCCATTATCTTATCTGCTTGTACTTGCTTGCGTTTGCTGGGAAATATTTTGCACAGAACATCCAAATAAATGGTGGCACTTGTCCAGAACTGCCAGTGATTGGCTCGCCAAGGGATTACAGATTCAATCCCATGAAGCGCCGGGACTCGTTGCTTTTGAAGGCGACGACGCTGGGGCCAACCAAAAGCGGCAGCGAAAAATCGCTGTAAGTTTCAAAGCGGATTTCTAGAGTGGGTCCATGCTTACGATGACTCGGACGGCCAGGTCTCTGTCGCTACCTCCGCTACAAATAGCGACCTTGCGAGAGAAATTGCAGCTACTCTCAATGAGCTGCCGTTACGCTGGAGATCTCGGGTGGTTTCGAGCTTCGCGAACAAGAGTACGTGAGATGATCTTCCCAAATATACGAGTTGTTCATCATTCCGCACAGCGGTGTGGAAGGGTGGGATGGACCGCTCGTCGCTATCCCCCCTTTCCAAATCGCTGTACGTACTGTACGGTACATTGGTCTTCAGACCGTTATTTGTTTTTGTACGTACACATTGCCAAATACGACCTTCTTACACCCGAACTACGACAATCGACGTGCCCAGTGAACTGAGTGGTCCACCGTGACTACGGCACCAGTGAAGACGATCCATCTGAGCCCCAGATATCTACCCTCCCCGAGTTCTTATGTCCTCCATTCGTATCCCACGCCCACACGGCACTTGCCCCTATTCACACTAGATTCTTATCCTACGCTTCTACGACTTTCCTGGGACCATCCACCTCGCTTCTGCTTCATCCATACACCCCGTATTCCGGACGACCGACCCATCAATTCTGTCTACCAGCCCCGAACTCCGTACTGCGACAGCGGAGTCGATATGATTGCAGAAAGCGATATTGTGACTGCACGGTCATATGCAGTGGCCGCCTGTTCAACTTCTCCTACGATGAATACCGACCCGTTGCAATGGGGCTCAGGCTTGCTCAAGGAGTCCGTTACGACATCATCCTTGGCGGTAGATGAACCGGAACGCTTCCAAATTCAATTTGTTACCGCCGAACTTGCACGACAGCATGCACGGCAGACCCCCAAAGAGCACAGCACGGCCAAAAGTGGAATCTTTGCCTTTGACAGCGAGTTTGTGAGCAGAAATACAACCCTGGTGCATCCCCATATCTGTTGTTATAAGTATAGAACGTACTAACCGCAGTTTAGAATAATATCCAACGAGAAGCCGCGCATGTTTTGGGCTGGACTTCCTCCGACTCGATGGAAGATGAGATCATATGCGGCCACACAGACGAGGGTGCCTGTAGCTGCTCTGTCGCACAAGAGCTTGAGAGATACGGGCTTTCCAGCACCTTTCATTGTCGTTTGAAAGTCAATGGATCTGCCTGTCAAAACCCGAAATGCCCATACTCACACATCCAATTAATCGGCAAGTTTGTTTCTTACCAAAGAACTAGATCTTTCTCACGTATTTAGACCCTCGATCAAATGTGTCGCCTTGCTGTTCAATATGCATGGACATGCTATGTAAGCAAATGTCACGTACCGTGACCTCAGAGCTCCATCGGACTCCGATTCACTATTTCCCTCGGAATTCCATCGGACATCCGATGTATTATTTCCCTTGGCATTCAGCACTTTGCCTTCATTCTACTTCATCCCTCCCATTTATTCTATTTGCTTCGTTCAAACCCGGAATTCCATCGGCCTCCGGATTTATCTTGTTTCTCTTCACAATACTTACGCTCCTATTGGTTCGTACTGTTTCTGACTGTCACGTACCGTGACATCGGACTCCCTCGGCCTCCGAGAATCACCAAATCGTAATGTCCCCATTCTTATTGGCTCCTTCATTCACCATATGCTCAAGACTCCCTATGATTCACTATGACTTTCTTCGTTGGCGTCCTCGGCCTTCCGATGTCCGCCGACACAGCATTGACTTACATTGACTCCTACATACTCATTCCCATCGCGGAGCCTATCGGCCTCCGATGATTAATTACACTACGATATCATTTAAATAGCTCGATGTACTCTCGCTTCTAGTCAGCCTGAATATCGACTAAGATTGTGCTCTATCTTCATCCCTCATCCTCTCTGTCTTATCCTTCTGAAATTGGGCCTTGGGCATAGAGAAAGGCGCAGCGCACGAGCTGAAGCCAAGCCCGCTCTAAACCCCTCGGGATTCCGAGTCGGTTCCGACCGGATGGGACTTATCATTCATCCACGAAGTTTTACTTTGTGAAGTCCTAATCCACCTCACTCACTCGCACTTGCTTGTTGGTAGGAACCTCGGAGGTCCGACTCGACTCCGAAATCTTCACATGTTCTTGCTTTCCACTCGCTTCCGGTCAGCAGGAACCTTCGGACCTCCGATCGGTCCCGAGGATGTCCAGTCATTGACAGCAAAACATTAATACCATCTGGATCTGGGCCGCCGCTCACCGATTCTCAGTGTCGCCTTGTCCGGGATGCGTTACTCGTGCTGAAAGGATGGGCGAAGACAGTAACCCTACAAAGTTTGTTTAAACAATCGGTGTCTCAACGTAAAACCCTGTTCAAGCAATGATTTACTTAATCCTGGTTCAAACCGGGTTGAAAACATGAAGCAAAAGGAACACCCATGGTGGGATTCGAACACACACCGGTTGAGTACACAATTCATAAGCAGTAAAGTAAGATCCAACTGAGCTATGGGACCATTACCAAATGGGTGCACAAATGCATTGAAGAACATAAAACAGGCAAAGGTTTGATGGAGTTTATGCTTGGAGGACTACGAGCCTCAAGTTCACACGATATTGGTTCAATAAGAATAAGATTTACACGTTGCCCGTGAGGGCGGGTGGTACAAGCTCGTAAGGTTATGTGGTTTTTCCTACTGTATTTATACTGTCCATCTGAGTCACTCTGAGTCATATAATAAATATTCCATACTGTTCTGTACTGTTCTTGAGCATTCTCTCTCGTTCTGCATGATTCACGTTGAGTCACGGTGAGTCGTGTACTTGCCCGAGATATCCCCGAGCCTCGGTGATGTGCCCGAGTGCTCATACGCCAATAAGGTTACTCTTTCAAAGTACAAGTCCATCGCACCTTGAGCAGCCGCGATATTTAAGCAGTTCAAGGTCACTTCAGAAGCTCTCACATGCTAATTCCCTTCAATGCATTCAAAGCATCCAAAATTGCAAGGGGACATCAGTTTGTCTTTCATCTGTAGTCAGTAACTCGAGCATCAAGTCGTTGAATTTCCTTGTCTGTTACGGGGGTTGCATACAGAAAGGCACTGAAGCATTGGAAGTACTTTGCCATGCTCTCTTTTGATACATGGTATTGAAAAGAATTCAGTCCACAGTTCGGAAGCAATACAACGACACTTGTTGAGATTTAAAACAGCCATTCTTGTTTTCAAATCAGATATGAGTAAGGCTGTAATACTCCACCCCTTTACATCGGTTGCATGGTGTACTGGTTATTGATATGTCCCTTCCATTTGCGGAGAAACCGGGAGGTCCGAAGTTCAACTCCCCTGGGTGCCTCAAATTCTTACATTTGACCCATTGAACAGTATTTAATCAGTGTTTGAACATTCTTTAAATCCTCTTTGATCCCATTTTGATCCAAACACTGATTAAACCCCGTTTTTCAATCCCAAGGTTTAAACCCCTCATCCTAATGTTCTCCTCGGTGATGAACACCATTAAATAAATCATTGCTTAAACAGGGTTTTACGTTGAGACGCAAATTGTTTAAACAAACTTTGTAGGGTTTTATGCGAAGATGTGAAGTCGGTGGTTTCATGTCCCTTGGTTCAAGTATGAATAAATCTCATATTCTTCGATCGCGGAACTCATTCTATGCCCTGAAGAATGCTGGATGCGGCCACCTTCACATTGTCTTGGCCCTCGCCATGATAGTAGCGCCGTAGGCTGTCCCTCGGGCTGTCCCATCGAACTGTTTCTTCGCGAGCCCAGGATTCTAGATATTAACGACGCCCATCTAATCCTTGCGTGGGACGGTGACCGGATTGATAGGATTCCTGTTCCACTTCCCCAGGAACGACTTGCCGGTCATCGTGGCGCGATACTCGCCACCGACACGATTGTCAAGATCGTGGAGGATTTTCTCGAGCGCCAGGACTTTGCTCTTTGCGGCCTGTCACTGCGTATCCATTCTAGAGATCCCGTCACGGAGTGAGTTAAACACCAAATAACCTTTATATACCTGACATATCTGAATAGAACTACCCGCTTCGCGCAGTCGACGTTGGTCAGTGTTTGCCCTTCGTCGAGTCACCTCAATCAGAATTATCACCGTTTCCCTCTTTTCCCAAGCAAAATTTCGGGAATTGAGAGGCGGAGCTCCGCTGGCGATTTTTCAGTCGATTTACATACTTCCCATTGCCCCATTGTGGCTTGCGGATGTACGCCGATCAAGCAGCTATTTTCGTCCTCACAGTCCACTACGTCTGCGTCTCCTATCATGCTGTATGCGGTCAAGCGGAAAAACGACCTCGTCCTTGCCGATCCCTCGCCTGCTTCTGGAAAACGAGAAATGTTTCCAAACAGTCGGTGTATCTGGAAGACGCTGCCTGGCACCCGAGCGTTGCGCAGACGTCTCGTGGGATTGCTGCCCTGCTTTCGTTGCTTTACCTTTTCGCCATTCTATCGCACAAAAAGGTGGCGCGCGGAACAGAAAGTGCTCGCAGTCGCGCACATCATCCTCAGGTTCCCGCCCGCAGTCCGGTGCTGTGAGTGAACCATCGGATGATTTCGTCACCAGACGACGCTTATATGATTGTGCTTTAGTGGCAGGCCTATTGCTAAATAAAGTACCTTGGCCCAAAGAAAAGGCAGCCCTCGCGGAGGCCCTGTTCCATGCGCTAGACGAGTTCTCTTCTCGAGGACCCGCTGCAATCGTCAATAATCCAGAGCGTCGTTTCGAAACCGTAAGTCCCGGCTTCCACTGGGGTACGAATCCTGACACTACTAAAAGGTACGGATTCTCTTCGCACACATAGCCGGCGCTGGCGATGCCCCATCGGCGACCCTTGCTTTGCAGAGTCTGCACCCGGTGAAAGAAATTTCGCTTATCTGTGCACTGTCGCAAAAGAGAATGAAGGACCCTGTGCTGTTGGATTCCACAGTAGTTGAGCGGAAAGCTGCCCTTTTGCATCAACCCGGTGGAGAGCTGTATCACCCGGGTCCCTCCACCGACTCATCATCGATCGCGGAGCTCTCTGAAGGCAAATTTCTTCCGCAGCTATTGAGTCAAACCCGCGGTTTGTCGTCAAATACGATGATTATTCTTCGCGTCGAGGATATAGGATGCCCGCTGCCGACCTATTCTACCACTCTAGATTCCGTCGCTCGTGATTTTGTCTTGGCGGTACGACGGCGAATCAGACGGATTTGGTGACCCGAGGACCGTTGGAACTGAAATCTGCAGATGTTGTAGCCCCACAGATCGGCCTAGATGAAGCGGTATGAGTACCTTACTCAACATCCTGGCATAAGTCTGACCAACTTCGTATTGCATCAGGGCCTTCTCGCAGTTTTCACTGGTCGTGGTTGTGGAACCACTCGCGACGTCAATTTTTTCCGCCCTACGTTCGTCCGATTGTTGATCCATCGATTCTACTTCTAATTTGATCTACAGGAATGGCGGGGATACTGAAGTCGACGTCAATGATGTCAGTTATGCGTTGGAGAAAGTCATCCCCGCGCGAAAGATGAAGGACACGTGGCAGGTTGACAGTTTTGGAGAAGTCTCCTCCAGTTCGCGCCTGCCAGACGAGGTAACTCTTTGCCGCTTTGTTGCCTTCATACAGATTTAAGATTCACCACCAGGCAATTGTACTCCGCCTTGACCTCAGCCAATCCATGAACAATTGATCCGGAGTAAATAAATCTGACTTCCAGCAACTTGAAGACATCGGGATGCTCCGTTCAACGTGGAGATTGAGTCTCAACGAATCGTCCGGAAAAAAACACAAAATATGGAGGCTAGGTTTATCATGGCCAATGGTGCGCCAAAATCTTGGGGTGGTCCTCATTTTTTATCTCATTATTTCTCCCAGCCAAAGCACACCTTGAATCTCAACACATCAGTTGCCACCACTCTTGGGCCACGATGCTACACGGGGACTCGGATTCAGAATCTGACTCCAATTCCGATTCCAATCGTGAGGATGGGGGGATGAACTTCTCGAGCAGCTCGCAATCATCGCGTCCAGAGAGATTATACGATTATCGTTGGAGAAAGAGGATGTAGACGAAGAGGAGGATGAACAACAGATATCTCGTATGCAGACCGAGTACGCCATCCTCCAGGTCAGCCCTCATCCCGACATTTCTTTAGTGTGGCTGATCATGTTTGTTCCAGTTGGCTTGTTTCTCGTCCGCCATGTCTGATGGACGTATGAAGGAGGAATTATCGCAGTTCATCACCGAGATGCTGGATACCTCCGACACAAGTATGGTTGGGATGGAACCTTTCAACGTTCCGGGAAAGCTGCTTGATTTCAAGTGAATCTCTTTACAATTCATCCAATCCGTATTTAATGACCAACAGAACCGGTGAACTCCTGCTTGAACCTGTGCACCCGAGGAATGCCCCACCGCGAACTTTCGTTAACTCCGCATCGAAGAATTGGTTCGAATCTCAAGCAACTTGGCCGTCTGGCCCATCGGTAACCTCATATGATGCCACGCACAAAGTTAAGAAAGCTGTGGCCACCTGGGTACATTCGAATCTCCGTTCTTTTTTTTTTCTGAATTCGGATTCTTAGATCTCTGGTGCCGAAATTCTGCCTAAAATCAAAGGCGGTTCCAAAGGCAATTTCATATCGATCACCCTACGGCACCTTGGAAAACAATACACGTGGGCTCTACTACCAGGGACTTCGATTCGCACTTTATATTCCCTGGCCAACCGTGCGACCCATGCAAAATATGCTTCCTTCAACCTCCGAATCTGCAGCTCAAAGGGTACCATTCCTGACACGAGGTTCCTTGCTCTCCACCAAGCGGGTCTTGCGAACGGAGGCGCAATAGAAATCCTCCAATGCATTCCTCATGCACGCCAGCCATATGACATTGATCAAGGAGAACAACTTTTCACAGAAAATTCTCTTATGAGGGTTTACTTTTTGACTTGCCAAATTGACTTGTGCCTGCGCCAATTGACTTGTTTTGACTTGCACGTGGATTTGGGTGCGCAAGTCGATTTGTCGATGCCACAAGTCAAAATGGTGACTTGCACGTCACAAATGTGACTTGCACAAGTCATTTTGTCGGCAATGACTTGAGCATAATCCCGCCCATCTACGCATTATGTGTTGATGCTGCACAGGTTGCATAGTCTACAGGAGGTCACACACCAAGTTCTGTGATGTTCCTCCAAATTTCCGTGGATAGTGAGCCGCATTTCTTGGAGTTCCCCTCAACTTCCCCAATGTTCAAGGTGAGTTTGTGGTTCAATCATTGACTTGCGCTGATTTTACACATTATAACTCATTTATGAACTCATTTGCACCGTTGGAACCTTCAAGGGTATAAAAAGTCGAATCGAACCACCCATTGAACAATAGTGGCTTGTGAGTCACATTTGTGACCTTGCACAAGTCAATTTGTCGCCGATTACTTGGGCACAAATTCACGTCCCGGCACATTATTTCTTGACACTGTACAGGTTGTATAGTCTACAGGAGGTCACAGATGAAGTTTTGTGATGTTCTTCCACATTTCCATATCGAGCCATTCCCAAAAATACGACTCGACTTCCCCAAAGTTCAAGGTCAATCCGTGGTTCGATCACTGGCTCGCGCTGATTGTACACATCCTCACCATTAGAGGTTTCCAGGATATTCAAAATTGAACTCAACCGCCCGTCGAACAATATTGACTTGTGAGTCACATTTGTGACTTGTGCAAGTCAATTTGTTTGACAATGACTTGGGCATAAGCCGCCATTCCAATACTTGATCTATCTGCTCTATCCACCACATATGAGTCTCAATACTCCACTCACCAAGTGCTGTAGTTTCGGAATGTGCTCGGCGTTCAGCCGGTTGAACAACGGAGGCAGGTGTTTTCGGTGGGTTCGGCATTGCTACAACTTGTCGCAATTCAACACGAACTCCGGGAAGAGTTGGATTTAAATGGCAACACCTTCCTGGACCTCCTGGACCAATCAATAATCCCTTGCAAATTCAATGGATCCGATGCACTAGAAGCCATGTTTCTGGCGACAAACCCCGTCGAACTCAAGCATAGAAAAGGTTGGGACCTTAACCGGCTCACCCGACACATGCTTCAGTTCAATGCTGCCCACGCCATGTACGATACTTCGCTCCAATCGCTGACATTCAAACGCGCCAGTCCATCACTCCCACATTACCCGAACGAACCCATCGATGTCCCAGCAACGGCTACCACAAAGACAGTACTTCCTGCGATGGCTTAAAAATCGAATGCAGCAAAGAGGACAAATGAGGGGAATGCGCTGGATGAACCATCAGCGAAACGTGCGAAGAAGACGAAAGCGGCTGCTGCGGAGAGGGGGAAAACGGGGAAAGCGGATGGTAGACAGCCCCAATCCAACGGCCCACGTAGAAGCAGTCGCCTTGCCAATGTTGTGTAGTCTATTGGCATTCTAACATAATTCAACTTGCAGTGTACCTATCACCTCAATTGGCCTGATTGGGAAACAAGTTGACTTGTGTGGAATTTCGTGGTCTTAAGGCCATCCGTGTTGCTAAACGACGATACAACTCCCCAAAAGCCTCAAATCAATATGACGCCGAGAGCCACACGTCAATTTGTTAACACAAGTTGAGCATGTCAATTTTAACCAAACTGACTTGCGCGAGAATTTGTACCTTACGTCGTCCTGTACCATCTAATTCTGGGGTTGCACAAAGCAACACGGAAGGTGACTGGCGGGATCCGTTCGGCGACCTTCTGCTGAGCGTGTACACGCTAAATTGACGGGGGTCATGCACAAGTTGCCGTTCAAGTTAATTCAAGCCAGTATATTTTGTGCAAGTCACTCTGAAAATTTGACTTGCGTGTTTGACTTGACCTGTGTTGAGGTACAATTAACAGCGCAGTGACCGGTTTAATTGTAGAGGTACTCATCTGGCTTACATTCCGCAGTATAATGTGATAACCACAAGTCAATTTTGCGGCCATGTTAAATTTGTCCAAGTTTGACAAGTTGCCTTGTTATAGCTTGAGCCAAGTTGACTTGTTCCGACAGTAATGCCTGAGCGTAGTCATCGGACACTCTACTTCTGTCTATGGTGGAGAGGATAAGTTGTTCAATCAAGTTGAACTTCCGCTCACCGTGTGCTTTTTGCATTGAGTTCAGGGATTACATGGGAATATCACTCTCAGTAATGAAGAAGGGGGTATTTATTTGCCTGTATGAATCCCCGGGAGTTTCGATGGAAGTTTTGAGGTGTGGTGTCCGTTCACCGCCGGCAACGACGTCGGCGATGCCAACAGCGGTGATGGCGAAATGATGGCATCAAAGTGTGCCGCGGGCGGCCTAGCACAATAGCGAAGGCATCGCAAGAGTTTCGGGGGCAATGGGAGGGCTCCCTGAAGAGTTTCGAGAGGTTTCTGTATGGTGGAGATGGTCAGTGTAAATGGGCACAAGCACAAGTTAATCCACGTGCAAGTTAGACAAGTCAACCCACCCAAATTCAAACTCCGCTTGGTGCGCAAGTCATTTTGCCAAGTCAATCGGGTAACCCTCATTCTCTTACAGCAGGATGCACCCGTTCTGGCTGTGATCAGCTACATCCGCAATGCGCTAGATGATATTGATATGTCGTTTCTAAAAATCATCTTGGAGGTGAGTGTTGGCTTTTCACACGTAAGAACGAACGATTATGATGATCTGTCTAGGCTCCAAAGGACGTGGAAAATTGCCCCTACAAAGGGGGAACCTTCCTTCTAACTTGTGACTTGCCATCCGGGTATCCGCGCGATCCGCCCGAAATTCGATTTGTCACGTTCATCCTGCACCCCAATGTGAGCGTTGTGGCCCATCATATCTTTCCGACATATGCTGACCGAGCTACCGGTCTCTAAGCAAGGAAAAGTAAGAACCTGTCTTTGCGTTCGTGGGACGAATTCATGTCCCATTTAGGTTTGTATCGCTGAACTCGGGCGTCTGTGGTCCTCGGACATCACTTTGAAAGAGATTCTAAGTTTGATATATGGTGTTCTGCTGACGCCAGATCTTGAGAACCCGCTCGAGATCCAAGCGTCACTCAAATATTGTAAATATTGACTGTTCTTCCGGTCCCTCTGATTTCCGTTCACATCGAATCCAGATGACGATGATGGGACGTACGCTCTAGCGGTGGCCAAATCAGTCGCAAAACACGCTTCCAAAACACGCATGCAATGGAAAAAGGACCTCGATACGCGAAGAGAAGATTGTCGATGACTTGCCTAACTCACCACTCACGATATTTTTCTAACCCACCAAGTACGAATGTTTATCTACCGTTTTAAATAAGCCTTTCAGAGCCAATATATATATATACTACACAATGAAAGCTAACAATATGTTGATTCCTCTTCACCCTCGACGTCAATTTCACCGCCTGCCGATCCATTCGCAGGGACTTCTTGGACACAAGTATTTCTCTCGGTTCCACGGAGAATAAATGAGCCGAAGTAATCAGACAGGGCTTGTGCGCCATCCAACGTGGTCTTGAAGCTAACTACTCCATCCGGGCGCACGACGACGATTGCACCCCTACTCTCATTGACTCCATACCTGGCGAAAACGTCGCCCGTAAAATCGTACAGAGTCTTCCCCAGTGGATGTGCACCCAGAGTCTCTGACGGCTGCAATGAGCCATTGCCAGAGAGCAAGGTCAGGAAATCCCATGGAGCTGGTCGAGTCTGGAAAACAGAACCGGCTGCGACAAGGGTGGAGCACAAGCTACTGTACGCTTCCGCGCAATGTGAATTCAACCGCACTCCGTCCGCAGTCGGTTCAAGCTTTCCAGCAAATACAAGGACCCAGAAACGTCCTATGTATCTGACCATTGTTCGCAATGGCTGCGCAATCGCTCGTCCAGGACGAAACACTGGGCCATCGGGTGCGCGGTGGCCGATTTCCACTGAAGGCAGGTCGCGATCATCCTGTTCCGGAATCTGGTTGATCAAGTTCGCGTCATACGAAACGCCGAGCCCGACCGTGAAATCGGCGTTTTCGGAGTGAACCTGCTCTAGATAATCGTTGGCGTCGGCATCCGGGTGCGAGCGAAAATGATCAGGGATTTTGCCAGAAATGAGCGACGCAACATCTCTGTCCAACTCAACAACTCTTTCCGCCGAGTTTCGGCGCTCAGTGTTGTACGTGTCCAGGATGTCCTCATGGTAGAGGCTACCCAATACCCCGGCTAACTTCCATCCAAGGTTAATGGCGTCATGAATTCCCGTGTTCATTCCCTGGAATACAATGCATGGCGTGAGCTGATATGTATTAAGAAGGGAAGAGCGAATGTGCATTACCTGCGCCGCACCAGAGGAATGTGTATGCGCCGCGTCTCCTGCAAGAAAAACTGGCCCGGCCCGGAAGGTCTCTGCAATACGTTGACCGATCTCGTAGACCGTCCACCAATCCAGCGTCAAAAACTCCAGCGTAAACGGGAGCAGTACTTCTTTCGCAACTTCCATAATCACCTCCGCTGTGATATTGCTCCTCGATCTCCATAAATCTCGTCTGGGCACACAAATCCAATGCGGGTGCGCCCATTGTCTGTCGGGGTCCAGAGGATGTTTCCGTGCTTCTTTGACTCGATCGCGACGCCTTTGCTGCGGCTGGAGGGCATGTTTGTGCGCACTACCGCGTCGAGGCGCACCCATTTGTATGGTGAAGCTGTCCCTGGAAACGCGAATTTTCCCACCGAACGCACGGTTGAGCGTCCACCGTCGGCACCGACCAAATATTTGCTGTTTGAGATGCCCACATTTATCAGCCTCCGCAACTGTAAGAGAACACAAAAGTCGTACCAATGTATTTCTCGGGTTTTTCCTTCCTCTTCAATTATCGCGATGACAGGGTAGGCAGCAGATCCTACGGTACGATAACTGAGAAGCTTTACGGGGGCTCTCACCGCTTCGCGGTCCACTTCTGCGATGGCATCTCGCACGGCGTCTTCCAGATGCTTTTGGCGTATGCTCAAGCTGCTCAAGTCGTGAATCACTAGAGCTAGCAAACCTAGAGAAACAGACCTGAATTTGAACATCGTATGGCTTCGTTCCAAAGCATTGTGAACAAACGACCAGCCACGGCTAGTGCTTTGTATCCCGTCTTTGAACGTCGTTGCAGCTCTGGCACAGATAAGCGTAATAGCATCCATTCAAACGGGCGACACGCACCCGACAGTGAACCCGATATCCGCAATCCCGTCATATACGCCGAGGAGATCCAGGATCTCGAGGGATCCCGCGTAGAGCATGCACGCGCGTCCATAGAGGCCTTGCTCGAATTTGTCACGTTGCTCTGCAGTCGGGTCGTAAGTCATTGAACACAAGTCTAACGATTAAGCAACGCGCCCACGGTGAGGATCTTCAAGCCCGCGCGCACGAGGATGACCGTTATGAGAAGGGACACGGGGCCACCTCCGACCAGGAGCACATCCACACGGTTGGATTTGGAGTCGGACATGGCTTGTGTGCTAGCCTGTGATTGCTGTCGCCGTTTGAGAAAGCCGATGTTGTCTGCTGGAACTACAAACATCAGACACGCTCTGGACCCACTCCGCCAAAGAGAGGACGAAAATGCCGCCTGCACGGACTCGTGACCTCGGAGACGTAGGGTCGACACGAGTTAATACGACTCCCCACACTAGTACTGGTCTGTTGCATACGCAGAGCGCTGCCAACCAGTGGCTGTGAGATCATGAATGTGACGTCATCACATTCGGTGAATGCCGAGCCCCTATCCACCAACACAACTTGGGCACCCATGCACACCGCAAAATCTGGTGTCACTGCGGCCAAATGGCGTCCCGCGGGTATGTGGGTCCACGGCGCTTGAATCTTGAAGCTTGAAGCTTAAAGCCATGCAATCTCATCCCATGTGACAATCTCCGATTTCTCCAACGAACTCATCCTCCAGATATCCCCCCGCTGTCACCTCAGCGCCCTGATCACAGCAAGAGGCGTGTGTTCACTTTGGTGACGGACGTCTCCTTCCGTTCGCTGCCCTGAACCCAACTTGACGCAAACTACTCGAGCACTGCCTGGGTCATCGACTCCTGCATTTCTGGAGACGCATCCATGGGTGGTAGAAAATGTGCGGCCCTTCGACAGACAGGCATACATCGATGCGCTACTTGACCAGCACAATTGCTACATTCCAGAAGAGTTCCAGCTCTGGATTATGGAGCGGCCAATTTATAGAACACGACGCCGGTGGGCTGGGAAGGCCGCACCCGGCTTGGCTGTCTCCCTCCTTTCGTTCGCACTGTTAAAATCAGGAGATGGGAGACCTCTGGGCCTGAGGTGAATATCGACCTGCCTGCCCTCACGATGTGAGATGGCTGGCATAGAGTTTGGTTGATGCTGAGCGACGGAGAAGTAGTAGGGACAAAGTCTACGTGCTTCCCCATTCCGAATACAACGGGGACGATGGGTTCAGTTATTTTACAACAGCTGGATTGAGTGGCATGAAAGCATCGTTCGGACGATCGAGTATGCAGCGGATGTGAACGCGAAAGGAATGGGTCGGCTGGATTATGTGACTGTGTAATGAGACTTGATGTGACAGAGGGCGGCACGATGTCGCAGACACCGCGGGAGCTGCGGCGAGCGGGGAGTCTTGGGTAGATGCCGGGGGGGGAGCTTTGGGAGGGGGGGCAGGGTTAGGTGTCGTGGCTGAGGCGCAGGGGTGGGAGGAGGGCGGTGTCGGCCTAGACAGGGAGAAAAGCCCGTCAGTGGCACCGCCACACGGGATCACGGTGCGGGCGCCGACTGCGTGTCGCGTCCAAGTGAGGGCAAGTGAGTCGTCCGCGACCTTCGGCCAACGGAGCGCACTCGTACATACATCGACGACTGATTGTTCTTGCAAGGAGGTACCGTCTTGCGGAGGAGCGAAGACCCGGCGAATCGGAAGCCGGCGGCGACAAACCACGATCTTGAGACACACGGCCGACCCAGGATCCTGCCTTTTTGGGATGATCATGTGAAGGGCGGCCATCGAACGGCTCAAACGGCAAACACTTTCGGCTTGTCATTGTTCTCAAGTCTTTTTCGCAATAGAAGTGAGTTCCTGTAAGCTAGTATATATGCACTCTCTAGCAGCAACAAGTCGGGGTAAGATTTCTGCTGTCGAATCCGTAAATTATATACCAAGGGCTATATTTCAGAGTGCACCACGAAAACAGTATGCTATCAAAGCCGCTACCAACGGCACTTCGGTGGCATCGTCCCTCTGTCAGCGAGCAGCTTCTTAGAGTCTCAGGGACCACATAAACCATGATAACGCCGTTGGGTGATATGCTACGCCACATTGTGGGTGGCAGGTCACAGCCGGGTGGCAAAAGACAGTGGCATCAAGAGAGTCGTGTTCACAGTGGCAGGAAGTGACGGCTGGTCGAAGTCGGTCAAAAGATAGATGGGAGCATAGACTCCTGGAGGACAGTTTGAACGACGAAACGATGGTCAGGAGGAAGAGATGGTGGTAGTAGAGGTGCAAGAAGGTTTGCTCGGACATTGTTCGTTGTGCCGTTGATGGCCGCAGTGCACGTGGTCTTCCCAAAAAGGCAGGATCCTGGGTCGGCCCAAATTCCAGATAACACTATTGACCCAACGCTGTAGCGTAACCACGTGACCGGCTGATCCCGGTCCGAAGCCGTGCCCCTCGCATTTCACCAGCCCGTGCAGGTGCGATGGTGGGTGCGGTCGTGTCAATACCGCATCAATTGGCCGTAGGAGCACGAGAATATGCCCCAAAGGGGCCTTACAAGGTGGCAATGGCGCAAAATGTACAAAATTACAGGTAGTTGGCTTCATTTAGCCCTGTGGGCCCTAGTACCTAATGAACCGTGGGGTCTATATAGTAGTTGCAACTATGGCCTAGTTGCTTCTGCGTACCTCGCTCGTATGCTGCATCAGCTGGTGTTGGGAGGTTCGATTCTCGCACCGGGTCTCCTTTTTTTTCTGAACGTATTTGATCATTTAAAGCGACTTCCCTCGTCGTGGCGGCTTTGGGATACACTTTTAACGATGGCAAGGATATGGACAATTTTCTTTTTGGGTTCAAGTCAGAAACATGCCCGGATCGTGACTCACTTTAAACATGGGGGCTCCCGTTTACAATTATGAGGATATTAATGGAGGATCTCATCATGTCAGACTACCTGTAGATCCCACGAAATGACAAACTTCACAAAGGTCATTATTCAAGTGTACTTTCTACACCGAATCATTACAAGTTGGCTACACTGTTACTGATTTTGTGTTTGTTTTGGAGTCTAAATAGTATTTATCCGAGCTCAATACCTATTTAACTGCCTTAGGTCACTCAAGCCCTGTGACAGAGAGCCATGGTGCGAACGGGCTTTGGACTTGAAGTTGGTGAAACGCGAGGGGCACGGCTTCGGACCGGGATCAGCCGGTCACGTGGTTGCGCTACAGCGTTGGGTCAATAGCGTTTTTTTTTTTTTTTTTTTTTTTTTTTTTTTTTGATTCAGTTTTATTTTCCCTGTGTCGCGTACAATATGATAGGAATCCCTCTTGTACTAGACTGTCCGTGATATGTAGAGCTACTCTATGATATAGAAATGCGGCATAACTAAGAGGCGAGCCCTGAGGACACACTCTTAGCGGGGTTTCCGCCATGATACGAATGGATAAGTAATGTAAGTGAATTATAAAGAATATAAAAGTAACGAGAAACACTTCAAGCTGGTGGGGGCGGCGGGACCCAATCTGGGCCGCGGTTGCGGGGGAATATAAGGCGGGTGGGATGAGCAGGAGCGGGGGGGGGCAAGGTTGAGGCGTCGCTGCGGGCAGGCGCGTCGAGGGGAGGGAGGTCTGGTATTTCGCCGAAGACCGTACGAAAGCGGCCGGTGCGCGCTATGAACTGAAAGAGGGCAGGCAGCAGCTTTGTCTTTGTGAGGAGTTTCTCCAAGACTCGGCTGTCGCGGCCCCCGACTCGATGAAGCTCGGCTCGGGCGTTGGCGTGCGCAGGGCAGTGAAGGAGGAAGTGGATGACCGTCTCGTCGGTCTGATGGCAGCACGGGCAGAGCGGGGAGTCCGCGCGATTGATTCGGTGGAGGTGTTTGTTGAGAATGGTGTGGCCGACACGGAGTTGCAAGAGAATGACGGCGAGTTTTCGAGGCAGACGATTGGTGAGTGTGATGAATTTGGCGGATGGCAGAGACGGGTCGTAACGTTTGACGCGGTGATAGCGGGGCGACTTGCGCCACTCAGCGGCCACGGTGCTCTTGAGCTCGGCGTTGAATTGCTGTTTGTGTGCTGAGCGGCTCCAGGGGAGTGTTTTGCGAAACACGGTGGGGATGGAGGTGTTTGGGGATGACCCCTCCTGCGCTGCCCGCTTCGCCTCTTCGTCCGCCCTCTCGTTCCCGGCGATGCCGCGGTGCTCCGGGCACCACCGAATGGTGATGCGGGCCCGTGGGTGCTTCCGTAGCACCATCCTCGCGTGCCTGTGCCATTGGTCCCATATCCAGTGGGAGGGGTTTGAGCGGGTGTTTGTCGTTGCATCGATTGCTGGCGTGCTGTCCACCGCCACCGTCACGTCCCCCTCTACCTCCGGTTGCGCCCACACTAGGCCCATTCCCAAGTTACCGCCGACACCCTCGCCCTCATACAAAGTGTGGTTTTTGCTGAGCCCCAGCCATTTCCTCGCCGCCCGCACCTCGACGCCGTCCCGATACAGCACCGCCGAGGCCCCAATCTTGCCGTCTATGCCTGAGCTGTCAGTGTAAACCTTCCAACGTGCCTTGTCCTCCGCATCCGCCCTCTCCGCGTCCTCCTTTGTCATCTCCTTGCTCAGCAGCATGCGCGACTCCCATTCCGCCTTGAACCTCACCGCCTCCACCTTCTCCATCCTCCCCGGATCTATCTCGAACTCATCCATCAGTTCGTGCAGCGGCGTCCGGTGCCGATGCACGTAGCGCGAAGCAGCGTTGATAACCGGCTTGTGTAACGGGTGCGTCGTGGGAAGCGTAGCCAGGTGGAGAGCGGCGCCGTGGCGGACCTTATCGACGAGATGCTTTATTGGTAGCAGGTCGGCGTAGGCATTCAGCACGTCCCCCGGGGTGGAGGACATCGCCCCAGTTATGGCCAGGGCGGCCCGATGTTGTATCGATCCTAGTTTGGCGAGAATGCCGTGTTTGTGAGATCTGCGGGCTTTACGAGTCGGCGCGTTAAGAAAAATGTCGGCGCCGTATAACATGCGGGGTACGCATGTGGAAAGGTAGAGCCTGCGCATCGGCCCCGCCCTGATTCCCCTCGACGTCCGCACGAGACGCGTCACCTGGGAGAGCCATGCTTGGCCCTTGGCCAGCGCCGACGCTCCCTGCTCCTTCCATCGTAACTCGCGATCGAGGTGCAGGCCGAGGAGCTTGACAGACGGCGCGGAGACTATGACGTGCGCGCCGAGCTTCATGTTGAATCGGGGTGTGGGGATTTTCTTGCCCGGGCAGAATGGCTCCGGTACGCGAGTGCGAGCCATGTCCCCGAGCTGGTACTTAGCTGGCCCGAAAAGCACGTTGTGGTCGACAGCCCATTCATCGACGCCCTTGGGTCGCTGGATCATATCTTTGATCTTCGCGTGGGTGATACGGAAGGTCTTGCCGGTGGCGACCAGAGTGTTGTCGTCGACGAAGATGACACCGTGTTCCCCCATACGGGGCGGGGTATGCTCGCTAGTTCTGAATTGTAAATCAGAAAGAAATTCCCCAACGGGGAATCCCCCTGGTCAAGGCCTCCCTCAACGGGGATGGGATCCGAGGTGTAGTCGTCGAAGACGATGCGGGTGGTGCGGCCATCATACCGCCGCACCATCCAGTCTGTGAACTCGACTGGGACACCTCGCATGCACATATCATGCCTGAGACGGTCAAGGTCGATGCTGGGAAACGCGGCCTTGACGTCCATGCACAGGATGCTCGCCACCTCCTTGCGGCGCCAGGCGTCCTTGACTATCTTCGTCACCGTGTGGAGTGCGTCCGTGGTGGAGCGTCCGGGCCGTGCACCGTAGTGGTTGGAGGGGAGTATGCCTGCGCGCTCAGCACCAGCGGTAATCTGCTCGTTGACGGCTTTGTTGTACAGGTGCGCGTGGCCGACCGAGAGGACGATGGGGCGAAAAGACGAGGGGTCGGTGTAATTGGTCTTGCCCGGCTTGCGCAAGACCAGCGTGTCGATGAAGTTCCAGCCGAGGAGGTAGTACTTGAGCTGGTTGAGGGAGCGATAGACGGGGCCTAGATAGGGTACGAGCAGTTGGGCATTGTAGAAGTAGATGCAATTGGGAAAAGAGCCTGCTCGTGTGCCCTTGTAAGGCTTCATCCGCATGATGATGCGATGAAGCAACACGTCGGATATCGGGGCCCAGCTGAAGGCGGGAGATGGGTAAACCGTGTTAGGGGGAACAGAGGAGACCACCATCTTCTTGGGGAAGAAAACACTGCTGAAGGTGGCGCTCTTTGCTTCGTTCGTCTCCATGGACGTCGTTTTCTTCGTGACCGGATCGGTGACGCGCAGCGTCGGAACGCGCGCTTGTCCCCCATCCGTCGACGGCCCCATCGCCATCCGACCCGCCGCGAAAACCTCCGTGGAGTCGAGGCCCTCCAGCCATCCGACCCAGTGGGCGGCCTTCACCGCCACAACCGCTTCCGAGTATATGTTACGTCGCACCCTGGCCTCCTCATGCACAGGATGCTCCGTCGTCCACCGGTGACGGTACGAGTCGCGCAGAACCCGCTGGCTGTCGCGCTTCAGCTCTCCCAGCGCCACCGTCCACCAGCGCTTCTGGTACGGAGACGGCTTGGACATCGGCACATGCTCATCCACGCAAGCCTGTATGGCACGATCCAGCGCGGCGATCGCCTCGTCTACTTCCTCGCGCGTGGTATACGAGTCCCTGCGCGGTACGCCCTGAAGCGCCTGATACAGAGAGCCCCTAAACTCGTCCCAGACGGTCTGGCGCCACAGAGGGCGGGGCACGGGCTCCACTGTCTTTGTCTGTATGTCCAGCTCGTAGAGTACCGGCATGTGGTCCGTCTTCGTGGGGCGGAGGTGCGGAGCGGTGTCGCAGGAGATGAATGAGCTAAGCAGGGGGGATGAGCAGAACACATTGTCTGGGCATGTGTAATTGCCCGAGCTGGCCCTCAGCGTGGGGATGTCACGCGGGAGCACCATTTCCATCGCGTATCGCGCCAACATATCGAGCAGCGGCTGCGCCAGCGCCAGATTCTTGTTTGTGAATAGGTGGTGGTTGCGAAACTCATCCCACATGGGGTGGTGACGATTAAAGTCCCCGCCCCAAATGTACTGGATGACTTGCCCTGGGCGCAGGGCGTTCGCGGGGTCCCGGAGATATCGGAGGAGAACGTCGAGGGTACTGTTGTGGTCGCAGTCGTTGTACAGATTGAAGACTCTGATGATGCCGAATTCGCCTTTGAGTTCGATCGCCGTCATGTCCGAAGAGTCAATGGGGATCTGCGTCCAGGCGGAGGAGGATAAGTGCGAGTTAACGAGTATGAGGGAACGTGAGCGCTCAGGGGATTTCTTGTGCGGGGTGGGGTAGACTGAAATGAATCTAGGATTCGTGCGCGACTGCTGCAGGTGGTCGATGTAAGGCTCCTGCAGAAGGGCGAGATGATACTTGTTTGGCTTGAGGGAACCTAATAAGTCCGACTGAGCAATCAGCGACTTATTGAGGTTCTACTGCCAGACGCGCAAGCAGAGCGCGTCCAGCGGCGGTGGTGGGGGGCGTGAGAGAACGCTCATGAGCGCTCGCCCTCGGGAGCCCCCGGGGTAGACGTGTTGTGCGCAACGCCCGCCGGCATGTCGTCGTCGTCACTCAGAGGCGCGAGGTCCGCTGGTGCTTTATACGTGCTCTGGTTCGGGGCCTCGCCGTCCCCGGACAGCACGAGCGGCGGGGCAGCAGCGCGCACATGCGCGCACTCCTCCCTCTCGCGCCTCCTCTTCTCCTGCCGCGCTCTCCTCTCCATCTCCTGCTGCGTTAGCGGTTCGTCCTCCTCGTCGGATGCACCATCCCCGGCCTTCTCCGTCTCCCGCTGCCTCTCCACTACCTCGACCGACTGTTCCGGCGAACCAGTCCGCAAGCTCGTCTGCACTGTCGGCGACAGAGGAGCCTGCAACGGGGCCGCTGCGCCTGCAAGGGGTCCTCCCGCTCCTGCATCCGCGGCCGCCACTATCGTTGCCCCTACGCCTTTCACCCTCTGCCTGGCCAGGTCTAACGCTTCGGCAATGCCGGGCTGGCGCAGACCGTGATACTTCCCCTGCCATCCGCTGCCCATGGTGTTGCGCTGCGCGGCCGCCGCCTGTGGCAACAGCCCGGGCTGCCCCCGGGGGGGCCTCCCATCCAACTGGGCATATCCCCCTCCCCACGCGTTGCCATTTTGCCAGGTGGCCGCCTGGTTGTTGATCGCTGCGCTCCCCCTCTCGTTAAGTTCCCAGGATTCTGGGTCGTCAGTGGGGAAATACCGATACTTCGCGTCGGGATTCCTTTCCAGTGCAAATTGGAGTTTATCCGCAAACACCGGGCAGTTTCTGTCCGCGGCTCCATGTCCGTGATGCGGGCGCTTCGCCGTTTGACAGTTGGCGCACGCTCGCCCCGCGTCATTAACCTGACAAGTGTCGGTGCGATGCGCCTCCCCACACCTCGCACAGACGTCCTGCTGCGAGGGGCATGTCGCCGCGCTGTGGTTGGTGCCCACGACCTGGCATTTCAGGCAGCGTATCGGCTCGGAGATGAGCTTGCGCGCTGGAACCCTCTTCCCGTCCACGAACAAGCTGTGGCGAATCGCATGATTCACCGCTGCTGCATTCTCAAAACCAAAGATCGCATGTGCTGATCTTTGCCCAGGGCTCCTGCGCGACACAGGCTTGATGAAACGTGCCTGCATCAATACACCTCTCTCCAGGCCGTTCGCGTTCTCGATGGTCTCGAACACCTTCCCGAGCTCGGGATCGAACGTCACGGGCACGAACTCCACAACAACCGAGTAGGAACGAGGGCGGTAAATGGACGTACCTCCCATCCCCGTTAAGAACGCCGCCATGCGCCGAGGTATTCGCAGCCACTGCGCCGCTTGTGCTGTGTTAAGGTGGAGGACGATTGCGCCCGTCCGCAGTTTCTTCGCACCCACGAATAGCATCGGGGCGGGGGCCGTGTTGTCGGCCATCGACTTGATCGCTATCTCCAGTGCGAGATCAGCTTTCTGCACTATTTCCTTCTCCGTTAGCTTAGATACGCTGTAGACGTCGATGTCCGGTGAGCGATCAATCATAATCTGGGTCTCCTTGGCGTGCGCGTTCGCAATCGCCACTGAGTGAGCTGGGGGTGGCTTCGGCGTAGCCGCCGCGACCCCTGCGTATGAGAATTTCGCCGGAGCCCCACCGCCTCCGCGCGCTGTGACTCCACTCTCTCCTCAGCCTCGGTTCTCGCCGACTGCGCGGTCTCGACAATGGCCTGGACGGTCTCCTTGACTTTGTCCTCCATCCGAGCCACGAGGTTCCACATGTCCTCGCACTGTTCCTCCACCGTGCGAGTAAGCATGTCCGCCGCCGCGCGCATGCCTTCCGCCGCCTCCTGGCGCTCCTCCTCTGGCCCAGCGGCGCGCGCGTGTATCTCCCCTACGAGATTCAGAAGCCTGCGCATATCGGCAGCGACCTCCAAAGCATTCTCTTCCTCATCCTTGGCCTCCAGCACGCTCGCGACCGCCCGCAACGCGTCCGCGACTACCACCGACATACCGCTCGTTGCCGCCGCCCTCAGCAGGACCAGGGCTAAAGACGTTAAGGAGAGGTTGGGGTCGCTATCCCCTGAAATGAAGGCTTTCTGCACCAGATACTCGCGCGCGTAAGCCGGGCCGCGCGCTTCCTCTGACTGCCAGTCAATGTCGCTCAGGCGGTACAAGTCGTCCCTGTTCTTCTCTGGGTGAGTGTTCATGGCGGCGTCCGGCGCAGCACGCGTCGAGGGTCTCAACGCGGGCGACTGTCGTCGGCTAGTTCCCAGCATCCCAAAGGCACCAGTTTTTGACGGAATTCTCCCGGGATTTCCGGGTCCGGATTGATTCATGCTTTTTACAGCAAGATAGAGTAGTTATGAGGAAGCAGAGGACCGCTACAAGTTACGACGCGGGCCTCGAAAAGTTTTCGTGGCTCCGATCGTTTTGACTTGTTGTGGTTTGTTGCCAAGCAAGATCACCGTCAATAGCGTTCTCTACGATCTTGGGCGTCGATCCTTACGCGCGCCTCAATCCCGCCGTACAAAGCGCTCGGGCACACCCGCTCCCACCCGTCCGCTTCCCGTCCGTCCATGCGTCCCCGTCTCTCATGCGCACACATCGGTGGTTCCCCGCACCTTGACAAAACAGGCCCGTCTTCAGTTACAGTCCAATCTGGAAATCAGCTCTGAATGGCGGCTCTTCCCGTCAGCTGCAGCGGTCATCGAGTCTCATGTCCGCGGATTTCCCGTTCACGGAACCTACCCGGACTCGGTCCGATTCCCGCGTGTCGAGACTCGACCTCGACACGAAGGTTGTGAAAAGTGGCCGCAACCCAGGCGATGGACGAGTCGAGTCTCGTTCGACCAAACAGGTCTTCGAAGACGGCCATGCTTGCCTGGTCGGTGGAGCATACCAGCATTCCCGCATCAATATGGTCGAAGCAGACCAAATGGAAGTCGATGAGCGTCATCGTCATCTAATTCTACGGCCAGTCCAGGCGCAGCACCTTTCCGCACCATTCTAGCCTTTGTCCGACCTGTTGGGCTGTTTCGATCCCCACCTTATACCTCGACACGAAGGTCGATGTGAAAGTGGCCGCAACCCAGGCGATGGACGAGTCGAGTCTCGTTCGACCAAACAGGTCTTCGAAGACGGCCATGCTTGCCCGGTCGGTGGAGCATACCAGCATTCCCGCATCAATATGGTCGAAGCAGACCAAATGGAAGTCGATGAGCGTCATCGTCATCTAATTCTACGGCCAGTCCAGGCGCAGCACCTTTCCGCGCCATTCTAGCCTTTGTCCGACCTGTTGGGCTGTTTCGATCCCCACCTTATAAATATGCCTGCCATCCTCGGGTCTGTATAGAATCATCCTTCCCCTAAATGTCGATCTATCTGGTATTATCTGCTGTATCAATCGCTTCAGGTGTATGGGGCAATCCTGCTCCGGTGCGTTGCTTCAACTAGTCCCTTCTCCATAGTATAATTTCGTGTTTATAGCACCGCCCTGCTTCTCGTCAAGTGCCCGCGTCGAACCAGTATATCCACCTCACCGATAACTTCAAGAAGTGCCTCGCCGCGCGTCTGACGCGAACGGGGCGGCCGTCGAAATCAAGGACTGCGCCGTCGTGGGAGACACCAGGCAGAGCTGGACAGTCTCCGGTTCGACGTTGCAGGTGTTCGGCAACATGTGCCTGGATGTTACGAACGGCGCGACCGCGAACGGGACGCCGTTGCAGATCTGGGAGTGCACCGCCGGCAATACGAATCAGGAGTGGACGCTATCGGGGAGCACGATTCAGTGGAGCGGGGAGGATAGGTGCCTTGATCTCACGAACGGCAATGTCACGAGCGGCAATGTCGTACGTACCCCGTCCTATTTGTCTTCCCTCTTCTTCCCTCAACTAAAGTCTTTCCCCAATGTAGATGCAAATCTGGGCCTGCACCGATGGGCCGAACCAACGATGGACACCAACTACCGGCGCGTCGGAAACTATCACGCACTGGACGAGCAACACGACATGCCTCACGGCGCCCACCAACGGGAACGGCGGGGAGGTCGTCGTCGAGCCGTGCGACGGATCCGCCGGCCAGTTGTGGACGGAGATAGGGTCGACGATCGTTGTCTATGGGAACATGTGCCTCGGTGCGCGTTCCACCATCCTTCTCTCTTTGGATTTAGGCCCCTGACATGCCATGTGCAGATGTGCCAAACGGAAACACGACGGACGGCGTCAAGTTGCAGATTTGGGCTTGCACGCCCGGCGTGGGCAACGCGAACCAGCAGTTCTTCTACCTCACTAGCGACCAAAACATCCAGTGGATCAACGAACACAAGTGCCTCGATCTCCCGGACGGGAACCTCGCCAGCGGGACCCAGGTACGCAGACTTTATAGTAGTCCATTCAAACCGTCTGTCCTTAATCCTGTTTCCTCCTCTCTTCGCAGATCCAGATGTGGGCTTGTTACCAAGACCCGAACCAGAACAACCAGATTTGGAACTTTGGCTAATCATGCAAGTCTTAATTGGACTAGAACCCTTTCTACTCTACGGACTTCCACGATAGCACGGACTTCACGGTTTTGTTTTTACCTCATTTTGACGCATATCAACTTGTCTTGATTCATTATTTTCGGCTTCGAGAGAAGTACCACTGCACTCCATTGTCACTATGGAAGCCGGCGTATTAAGTGCGATAAGATTACAAAGGGAAACGCTCTCTTGGCTGCCCGCTGTTCATTGACATGGAATACTACTGCATATCACTGCTATTCATATCGCATTCGCGTCGATTCGACTGGAGAGACTCCCGTTCGACTCGGGGCCGGGTCATGGAACCCTTCTGTAGCTTTTTGTATTCTCCCTCTGACTCTCTACGTCTATAACGACGTGCGGCCTCAGGGTGATGACCTCGAAATTTTTGAAACTACTCAACGCAAACAAACCCCGCGTCCCCGGGTTGGATCAGCCCCGACTGTCCTTCATAAATTAGAGAGTTTGTGCAGAGCCATCAGAGGCATTAGATGGCTTCCGTTCTCGGCCCACAGAATTTATTTTACCAAGACCCTTTCCAGCCTAGGGGAGGGCACCCATAGCATTTTTTTAATGTACTTGAAGTCGCTGATGCGCGGAACGAATCCCGAGAGAAAATCCGTTTTAGGTAGCCATCGACTTTGCGCTGCAGCCAATAAATATGCACAAGGAAGGGAGTGTGGGGGAAAGGGCTGCCACCCGTGCCGTGACGGGCGCGGCCGTGTTTTTGCGGCCCGTCGAGTGGGCTCGGACGGGACGGCACGGTCAACGGCACGGTCGCGATAGTCGTGACGGGGTAAATCCAGGTATGAATCCGTCTTTAGCCGTGATCAAGGGGGTCCAAAGATAAGAACAAAAATATCACCTACAAAAGTTTTTTCCAGGGGGTTGCCTAACCCCCCCCCCCCCCCGCTCTCTAGGTAAGCCATTGGTCAGCACCGCGTGCTGGGAAAGTTCCCTTTCGGGAAGACCCTTGTCTCAAATGCCGCCCAAGCTCTGCCTCTGGTGGCATTATGTTGTGCCAAATTATTTTTGGCCTGGTAGCCGGCTGTAGTGGGAGGTATTGATTGCTGTCATCGAAACTGGGGGACTCGGGCTGAATCCTGGCTCAAAAAACCACTTTTCTGGACAAGGCATCTTGATTTTCAGCCTCAAAAAGCCGCTCTTCGGACTGCCAATTTTGGCCTTCAAAAAGCCACTTTTCCGGACAGCTCTTTGCTGGAGCTTCCTGGGGCCTCCGAACACCAAAGAATCAGCAGAACTCCCGGCTGAGATGTGATGTCAGTGCACAGGCAGGCATCTTCCTGAACCATACCCATTTTTGAATTGATTCCCCAGTGTTCTTTCTGTCCATTCCTTTCTAAAAGCACTTCTGTAAGGCATGCCTGGCATGGCCGAAAATTTCCCCTGGACTATGGAAAATCCTTCTCCCATGGAGGGAGAAATCTGCGAGCCAGCCAAAAAATCATTTGGTCTCTATCTGTGTCCTTGCTTGGCTGATCTCGTCGCTCAATTAGGATATGTGACCGGGATCAAATCCCAAAGGAGACTGTGTTCAACACAAATTGTACAATGTTCACATCAGTGAAAGCTAGTGTTGCTGCAGATTGAGACGAAGCTAGTCAATGCGGCCAACTCGTCTCAACTCGATCAAGCGAGTTGACATGAATTTTGATTGAGTCCAGTCGAGTTGGCCCTTTCCATCATTCGAGTGTAGCGGTCTTCGTTCGGGCCAGTAGTGCAGTCATGTCTGTAGATAGATGTGTTCATTAATAGTTTTCGAGCTCTTTTGGTTGGAAGTTCGAGCAATCAGGTGGAACAATGAAAGGTAATGCCGGTAATGACTTGCCAAACCCCGCCAATCTGCCCCAAATTTGCGAACTTTTTCACTAATTTATTTTGAAGGTCCAAATCTAGCCAACGTCCCTAACGGAACTAATTTGGCTGAATTGGACCACTTTTACCGACAATCTGGCCTTATTTCCAAAGGAGGTCTTTCCTGATGGATTACTAACTTGAAAGGTGACAAAGGAAACAGGAGATGGTGTGACGGCAAACGGGAGGGGGGTCGATTCTGAAGTTGATTCTCAAATCGATTCTGCCGTGTTCCGACTCCAGAGTCGGTACATCGATTCTGAGTCAATTCTCGTTTTGATCGATTCTTGGTCGATTCTTGATCATTTGATCAAGAATCGAATCAGAATCGATTCCACAATCGACTCTGAATCGACGCTGAATCGATCACCCTGACTTCTAATAGTAAGCACGGGTTTCGATCGTTTCGAATTCAGAAGCAACTTTCGACATTTGGAAGCATGGTTCTTGCCAACCCATTGATTTAGACCCCATTTTTTTTGTCCCAGACTTGGCACATGCTTATCTTTTTCTCTTTCTGTTATCCCGGGCCGCAGTACCGCTAGGGTCCTGACTCGAACCCTCATTGCCGATGTATTATTACTTACGTCCGCTGGCAAGCCGCAGCTGCAGAGCACTTCTGGTGCGTAAAACATGTGCGATACACGTTAGTCTCGCACACAGTCCCTCAATTTGGGAACCCTGCCATGAGGGTCTGGGCTGTAACCAACCAATAACCGTACATGAGCGTCTCGTTTTGCAACTTTTTTGGGTTCTTGTTCACTCAATTATCTGTGCCTGCACAAAAGACTTGGGAGACAAAGTTTAGCTATGCAAAATCCAGAGTGTTCTACCTCCTATTTTTATTTATTAGTGCTCAAGTCAGTGGATATTGGACCTCGCAAATTCTCGGGGTCCTGGTCGGTGGCTGTGACGGCCAGCATTTTGAGTGACCAAAAAGCCGGGGTCCTCGTTTGAGACGCTCATGTCCAGTTATTTGGCTGGTTACAGCCCAGACGCTCATGACAGGGTTCCCAAATCGGGATGTCATGAGGGGCTGGGTTCGAGACTAGACGCCAGCTAGCATACTTAAATGTTAACTCGCTGTGTTCAGTCCTACGCAAAACCAAACCCTCAGCTATCGACAACACGCGCTAGCGTTTCCGCCAAATACGCCTAACTATGTCGCAGCCGCAGCATTTCGACGAATTCTACTTAATGGGCGGAGATCTTTATTGCTTGGTAGGTCGACTCTGCATGCTGAGCAAGTTGTGGTTGGTTGATGCGATGAAATAAACAGGTCGAGAATAAAATCTTCCGCATCCACCGATACTTCTTCAAGCGGGAGTCGACGTTCTTCGAGAAAGAGCTGGCGTCCCCGCGATGCCGGGAGCGCCGCGCATTGGGACGAGTGACGACAACGCAATCGTCCTGGACAACGTTCGGAGTACAGACTTTGCCAAGCTTCTATGGGTGTTTTACAATCCGTGAGCGACGCCAACCCGGTGGTCCACCGTAGGACGCTGATACATGTATTCTCTCCGCAGGAAATATTCCCTGTACGACGCAACCGTCGAAGACTGGTCGACGATCCTGGGGCTTGCGCACCGCTGGGACTTTGCGGAGGTCAAGAGCCTCGCGGTGCGCGAGATCGAGAAGCTACAGATGCCAGACATTGAGCGCATCGTGTTGTACCATCAGCTCAAAGTCGATGAAGACTACCTGATCCCGCACTACGCCGCGGTCTGCGTGCGGCCCGAGCTCCTGACGGTGGAGGAAGGCCTGCGTCTGGGGATGAAAATAGTCATCCCACTCAGCCGCGCACGCGAGTGCGTGCGGAACGTCGGTGCGAACGGGAGCCGAAGTCCCTCACCCACTGGCCTCGGCACCAAGAAGCTCGATGACATCATCAAGTCATTTTGGAAGTTTTGACGCCTCGCAGCAACGGAGGGGCTAGCTGACAATGTGAACGGGACGCCTGTGCAAGACGAAGCAAGATTGACGTAGAAATTACCAGTCTGACACCAAGACGGTGAAGGTCGTCGGACAACAATGAAGATTTTTACGAGAGGTCCAGATGGGGTCGACGATTTTCTGTACCGTAGCGCTGGAATTTACTTCTGTGATTGCGATATCAATTATTCGTACAATACTTAGTCTTGAGGTGAAGGCAAGCAGCGCCAGACGCCGTCATAGGCAGCTGTGCATGTAGAAAGTTGATCGGATAAATAAGTGTATAACAGACTGAGCGTCTACTATATATAGCTTTTATACTATGCCAGAAAATTCATAGTAAGAATATAACTAAGCCGCAGTAGGCTTTAAGGTCCGTCCGTATCAGTAATAATATTCTAGAGAGTTCTGCCCGAGGCAGATTAGTGAGCATACGGTTTGTTATCCAACAGTGCAGCTCAAATTCATCTCCACCGCCACAAGGCAAAATATGCGGGGCGTGGGTCTGGGTCCTGGGGCTGCAAGGCATCTCGGATCCAACTTTTCGGGACATGTTGAAAATTCAATTGGATTGTCGGCACTCCTGTGAACTATGCCCCAAGCCATTTCCCAGCTTTTCAATTGACTCATTTCACCTTCTTTTCATGATGTCTTTTTTCCATTTTTCCTGAAAAGCAGGTGAATTCCCATCACTTCTATTTATTCGAATTTCCCTGAAGAAGTTGAAAGTAATTCACCGCTTTTCAGAAATTGTGAAATAACGACATTTCACGAAAAGGTGAAAATTGAAATGCTCCAGTGTTTGCTTTTTCGAAAACAGCCGCCGGCATCGGGATCTTCTTCCGGGAGGCAGCAAGTCGTTCGAGTTCAGCCACAACGCAACCCTCGAGTAAATCAAAATCCATCCACATTCAACGCAACTACACGATAATACACGATCCAAGGAGGGTGGGGGTAGGCATGTAAGCAAGTAGGTACGTACGTACGTAGATAAGCAAGTAAGGAGATATCCGATATCGCAAAACAGTAAAAAGAAAACAATCACGGAGTCCCCTCCCCGTCCTTCCCCACGCGTACCGGCGCTGCGACTTCTTCCCACTCGTCGAGTGCCTCTGGGCTTGTCCCTGTGTCTCCTGCTTCTATGCCTTCAGGCTCACCCCCGTACCGCCGCACGAGCCGTATACGCAGGATCACGAGGAGGCGCGCGAGGAGGAAGACAAGCGCGTCGCCTGCGGCGATGCCGATGATGTACGCTGCGAGGCGTGCATGTTCTACGGTCGGGTCGAGGAATGCGTAGGCTGGGGAGAATGAGTTTATTATGTTGGAAGGGGGAGGGGGCAGAGGAGGGTGTAGAAATGGAAACGAAAGGGAGGAGGAAGAGAAGGACGTACTATAGAAGCCCTGCGTCACGTGCGTGATGTACGCGACGCCGAGGTAGCCGCCGAGGAGGATGATGCCGACAGGGAGCGCTGCCCACGGCGCGGGCGGCGCGTTCGTGAGACACAGCTCGAATAGCGCGAAGGCGCTGTTCATCGCGTGGATAGAGATGTTTGACCATTCTGCGTTCATTGCGTTTTATTTAGTTATATTAGGAATGACCTGGGATCTGTCTCACTCTTGTACGACGTGTTGAGCGTCGTGGGCGTGGCGAGGAGGGCCCAGAAAACGACGGTAACGATGAATGCTGGATGAGAGTGGGTTAATCATTAGATGGAGGGGTGGGGGCACACGCACGGAAGGTGACGATGGTGGACTGTAGCAGGACGTGCAGCACCTGCAGCGCGCGCGGCCAGCGCGTAGCGGGTACCCACCGGCGGGGCCGTATCGCGCAAAGCAGAACGTCTGCACCCCGGACGCCCAGAGGTACGCGGTGAGCCCGATGTACGAGAGCTGGGTGAAGTAGCTCAGGAAGCTGTTAGGGTGATCCGGGATCAGGATCAGCGATCGCCGTAGGTTACGGCAGCACGACAGCGCACCTGGCACCGGAGTGGAAGACCGAGACGTCAAAGGCGAGCACGGTGCAGATGACGCAGAGCGCGTAGAGCGCGAGGAGGAGGCGGCGGCGGCGAGGACGGCGGGCGAGACGAAGGGGGAGGTGACGAACTTGCGCTGCGGGTCGAACGACGTCGGGGCGCCCAGGCGGGCGCACGAGAGGAGCGGCATCGGACCTCGAGTCGCCGCCGTCGATGGTGCAGAGAGAGACACTGGCAGAGACTCTCAGAGACTCTTGCGCAGCGAAGAAAATGGTGCGGGGGCAACGCGAGACAATGCCTGATATGGAAGCTCTGATCCCATCTCCGTTGCAATCAAAAAGATAGGGGCATCCCAATCGGGCACCGGTGCTCCTTTTTCAAGGAAATGGGCAAGGCAAATTGAACGAGTCGAAACATCGCTGATGCATCACTGCCGATTTGCATCTAGCGTTCACGGGTGACAAAATATGTGTCTATATCTTGTTGTCGCTCTCAGGTCTATCTGGACATCTACGGCAGCAGGTTGAACATAAATTATGTCTCGAAAGTCTACGACTGAAATACTTAGGTACTGCACCAGGACCTGTCGCCAAAAAAATACATCATCAACGCTCTGTATCCCCAGATTCCGAGCCCCCCGTAGGCCCAGGATCCCCATCCGACGCGGAGCCACTCGAGTCCGTTGAGGGCGGCGCAGTTAGCAGCCGGCCAAATGCACTCGACATAAACGGGCCTGCCTCGACAGCCTTGGCCCCACTGTGCGTATTCCCATCTGCAGGGCGCGAAAACTCGTCGTCGACGTACAGCGTGCGCGGTGCCGCGTGTTCCGTTGCGCCGTCGCCCAACTGCGCCGGGAAGGAAATGTGGAAGTAAAACCGCTCCTCCACGGCACTGCAATGGGTAGAGCTAGTGGCATGGAATCCGCAGACGTGCAGGAGGGCCAGGAGATTGGCATCGAATGCGGGGAAGTACGGCTTCAGCAGAATGGGGGGGTTCTCGGTGTACACTATCAGCGTTTTTGCAGGGTCCAGCGCCCAGGAAGGGCGGTTCTCTGGCGCAGAATTTGCAAGCCTGTAGTATCTGGCAGCGGGTAACCGATGAGCATGAGCACAGGTTGTGCAAGCGGTATAGCGGGAACACCCACTGTTTCTCGATGTCCTTCATCAGCATGAATCGCGCGGCCTTCAGCCACTCCACGGCCATGGGCTCTAGGTCCAGCGCCTGGGACTCGGCTCTGACTTTTGAGATGCAGTGGTTGAAGAGGGCGCCGACTTCTTTAAGGTCGAACGGGTCAGGGGTCGGTGGCATGAGGGGAAGGAGAAAGCTGGCTTCGGAGTTTGAACCTCCAAGGTTCAAACTCCGAAGCCCAGTTTGAAGTTCCGGTTCTATTACAAGGGGGGGAGCACCACAACGCGAAATTTGTACACGAAGTTTTTTTTTCAGAGCCTTTGCCGAGACCCTCCCCTGTCTTGAGAGCTTTGAATCCGTTGGGAACAATTCTCTAGAGACGTCTCCAGAGACAAAATTGATGGATCTAACCGAACCGTAGACGATGATGAATGAACAACAAAGGCATACAGACACGTCGCGGCTGTATGGTTTTTTGAAGGCTATTATAGGAAATCCTGAGCATCCCAGATAATCCTTCGTTAGTTTTGTAGTGTTTTCAGTTCCTTACAATTTTCTGAAGCATTTTTAGCATACTTTGAAGTCAGTTGGGGTGGAAAGAAATGAATACTAATGCTGGTGCTCAGAAAAGCACTTTGGGCATGGGCTGTATGAAAAGCGTTAAATGCCAAACGGGAGAGTGCTGTCGATTCCATCACTGTCGCTTATTAGCCGCAGATTCTCAGAGAATTTTGTGATGCCGACGGCGGCTCATCATTTTTCTCTGGAGACGTCTCTAGAAACAGCGGATTCGAACTCCTGCCTGTCTTGTGACCTGAAATTCCCTTTTACAGAAGCCCAGGTGACTTGAATGTTGCTGATTCCAGCTTCATTCAACTACCTACAGCAGCATAAATGTCCTGCAGGACCTCCGAGGGTCACATCTTTTTTCCAGATGTTGTCGGAGACTTCCATTTTTAGTGGTGTCGGCGGCAGAGAACCCCGCGTGATCAGAATTGCTCGATCGGGACATCCCAATATGGGAATCACCAAAACCTTCATAACTCAGAAATAGCTACATTTCACGGCCCAGTGTAATGATACCCATATTTCCCACCATTAATTTAGAGGATTGACAGCTATATTCCAAAATTCTCAAATGCACACCCCCTTGTTCTATTTGTTGGAATAATACCAAGCCGAGACGTTGTGCATACGTGTACCTACATGGCGGTTGGGAAGCTGGCATGGAGATGCACAGCAATGTCGTGAAACACATCTCAGCTGGCCTGAAACATTGTACACTTCATTGTTCAACGTCTCTATTTATGTTTGTATTTTACATTGTTCTCTAGGGTATAAAAGCCGTAGTATATCTGGGGAATAATAACACCTTTAACCATTTTATTCTTCTGCTCCCTCGGTTCATACCACCAAATTTCTACAGGTTAATGCCTCGAAAATTTTCACTTTCACCGCACGACCCTCCGACCCCCCGCGTTTAGTCCCCCACCCCTACCTACTTCTCAAGTTCTTTCTGCGCTCCGCGCTCTTATGTCTGAGCCCGTTTGCCGGAGCCGAGTGCATATTGCTACCCACCCGCCTCATCCCCGCAACTTGTCAACTCCATCCTCTTACCTTTCTCCTTTTTTGTTAGATATACCTTCATTCTCTCTCTTCCTTTCGTCTTTCCCGCTTTTTCTGGTTTTTCCCGACCTCCTCGATGCTGATCACTTTCTTTTTCAGATCTATATCCTTCATATACCGGGACTCGCGCGCTAAACCCGATGCTACCATTCATCGGCAGACATGTATGGGATGCACTTGCAGCCGTCGCATGGACATGCCCGGACCGCTAGTACATGCATAGTGGATTCGTCCCGGTAAGCACCTTCTTCCCATTACACACCTTCCCTTCCTGTACCACTGGCCTCAGTAGACCATCGGCAGCGGCGCGACACACTGGGCTTAACCCCAGATCCTACGGAGGTGCTGTGGCTGACGCGTTTGCAAGGTGGGGAAAAACGTTCTTTCTACTTTTACATCCTCGATACTTCAAGTGTTCACGGGGTTTCTACTATCTGGGTACTCTTTCCGAGCCGCTTGCGCACCTCCTCCTCAAGATTCAAGTCCTAGCCGCATCTTTTGGCCCGGCGTGCATCCGTACGCACTCTGCGGCCATCCCGCGCCGGCAGTGCCCACACAATCCAGTGGGGGTCGACCCGGATGTGCGTGTGCATAGCCGTCCCGTGCGCTCGATGTCTCTGCATATGCAGTGACCGTCTATCTTGATCCTTTGCTGTCGCGCCCGCGTGGTTTGCTGCTATCTTTTGCTGGATTTTATTTGCAATCTTCAATACTATCCTTTTTTCAGAGTATCATTGCTGTGATAATTATCGTTGGAGAGCCAGGGATGTGCGTACGTGCTGCTGCTTGCTTGCGAGAAGAGAAATTGAAGAGAATGAACTTGAAGTAGGGAGCGGACAGGTTCTACCAGCCGCGCCTTGCACCGGACCCGGGGCACGGACGCGAGGCACCCACCACATAGTCGACTCCTCCACGGGACGGCGCCAAGCGTCCGGGCCCTTCCGCGAGAAGGAAGGAACAAAGAAGGCGAAAAGAATCGAAGAAGGACTTTGACGCGCTCGCAGATCAGAAGCCGAGGCGGTACAGGCAGTGACCCCGAGGGCCGTTGGTAGAAAGAAAAATGAGTGGAGGGACATGCATTGCGGGTGTCGCATCCTCCCACTCGCGTCTCTGGATCACCGTTTCACATCCCATACGTCCAAATAACAGCAAGGGGACGACAACGACGGATCGACGAAGTCGCTCGCTGACGAGGTTGCGGAATCTTCTGCAAACGGTACGCATCCTGGTGAGAGAATGCAATGAACGATGGAGGAGGCTGCCTAACTCGTTCTCCGCTGCAATATCAAGTGAGTGAACGAGCAGCGGGACGCGAGATACCACGCACCGCAATCGTCGCAGACGAACAACGAAACTCCTCCACCCATCCCGACCAGCTGTGGAGGATAAGAATCAGAATCGGCGGCCCATTCAATAGGGTCGTTTCGTCACACGCGCAGCCGACGACGCGGCGCGTCCACGGTCGTTCTCTGTGAAAAGAATTCGTGGCGGTGAAATACAGAGATGGGCAAAGAGAATAAGCGGGGAACCGAGAAGCGTGGAGCGCACCGCCCAACAAGCACGAGTATCCGAGGAATGGAAGGCGAGGGACAGGATTCAACGGATCGACTGCGCACAGGGAGGCGAGACGATGGACAAACGACGAGAGATGGAGAAATGGGAGGTGGAGGGGCAAGCGTGTAATTCGCACATGGTGCAGGACAAAAAATACATTTTTGAATCATAATATGGAAAAACGCCACTGGGAACGAATCAGTGAGCTTGAAGAGGAGAACGAGAGAACTTGAAACTCACCAAGATCAGAGGTCCAAGAAAGCTGTCAACTGCATCTCTGACCCTCTGCCAGATGTTGTCGATCCCGGCTCTGACCGCCGGGGGGATGTATGAGCCACCGGCGTGCCACTGTTCTTCCAATACTTTTACGCGCCGTTGCAGCGCCAGAAGTTCTATCACAAGCGCTAGTTTAGTGGTCTGGCAAAAGAAAAAATGCGATATCGAGACAAGAGGCTACGAACCGGCTTGGATCTCCTCCTGGTTCGGAGCAGCGACAGTCGAGTCGTTGGACGGCGTGCGTGGATGGTCCATAACGGGACCCACGGGGAGTCCTTGACCCGCATTTTGCGTCGTGGCTGGAAGTGGGCAGGTGCCCGGCTTTGAAATAGATGGGGAGCAATCCCAGGAAGGAGCAACGGCTTTTGAGTTTGTGGGCGGGGCTGACATCGGAGGGGAGCGAAAAACAAGTGTCGAGAAGTTTAATATATATATAACCCCTGAATTTGTCTGATCGCCGTGTGATCCGATCCTCAACTGGGCAGCTCCTATGCCTCAGAAACCCTATTGACATTAATGGCTTCACCGAATTCGGTACGCCGAGGGTCTGGGCACCGGGGAACGTGACGATGCGAGTGGTGAACTCTAAAAGTTGAACTTGAATCTTTTCTTGCGGTAGCGGGAAGCAAAAGAGAAGGATGCGGGAAGAGGCGCTCAGGCTGGAACTCGTCGTTTACTGTAGGTTTGAAAAGTTCAGTGACGGTGACCCAGGTTTTTTTTGTGTTTAAAATCGGATAATCAAAAAAAATTTCGTCATCTCGGTGAGTGAAAATTCTAAAATAGTGAACTTGTCGAACGCTACAGTAATATCATCGAACCGTGCCGCGCTGAATGGCGAAATGGACTGCGTTAGGTTTTGAACAGCAGTTCATGCTGTTTAACAGCGACCTGCGCCAGAGTTCGCCGGAACGGGATCAGTGAAAACACTTTCAAATCGACTGGAGAACCCGAGTAATTTATCATTTTATCAACTATGAATTCGAATCTCGAACCTGCTCCATGTTGACAGTCCCGCTGACTTTCTTGATGGAAGTCGCAAGAATCGTGTTTGCGGAGTTCTTGATTCATGAAGCTCAAGGCAATGATTTCCGAGTCGCTTCGACGGCCAATCGTCCCCGCTCCGAGTCGTGATGCATCATCGCCTTCTCTTTCTCTTAGCTTCTCTTCATTATGAGGCACTCACTGTTTCGCCCACGAACCTTCACAGCAGCATCGAAGGTACGGGTAAGCCTCCACATTGTAGACGAAAGGCTCATCCAGCATGTTCTCGGCTTCTCCGGCATCTATGCAGTGGTGTCTGTCGGACAGGTAAGCGGGTTTGGTGTTCCCGTATCATCCAAGATGACTAGATGATTTTGTACTCACGTTTATGAACAGACGAATAAGCATCTGTTCCACATAGCTTTTCACAAAGCAGTCTGGCTATCTCTGGTTGAGGATCTGATCTGCCGGGGCTTTATCGACCGATTCTCGACGTCAGACATTCAGGAATTTCCTACAGAAAGGCTCGTCGCTCTCGCGAAGACTGCACTCGTCGGACTAGAGAGTTGGTCTTCCCCAGAAATTCGCTACCCCCGAAGCAATCGTAACTCTATCGGTCGGCTTGCAGATTTGCTCAAACGTTCACCATCTTCCCTTGCAGTGGTATACTCCAAGGCGCAAATGTCCACCAAATTTGTTCTATGCCACCCATGTCAAACAGTCTCGGGATTTATGCTCGTGAACACGACACAAAACTGCTTCGCGATGGCAAATTTTTCTGTTCAAGAATCAGAATAGACTTCAGTGCTGGAATGTGCAGGACGCCCGACCAATTTGGGTCCATCAGCGGAGTATCCCTCGTACTAATGTGATAGAGTATACTGAAGTCAACGCAGATAATTTAAACGCAATACAACTATAGTCGTATGCGAAAGAACTTGCGAGTCAAATGTCCCCATCGATCGAGGCCAAAAGTGCGTGATCTGACTTCCTGAGCGAGTTGGGTTTGACCATTCATCTTTCCGCAACTTTGTAGAGATTGTCAAGCTTATCTTCATACCGGTAACTCAAGTGAACTCCTTGCAACTCGGTATTTTGACACGCGTTCCAACAAGCCCTTTCTATTCCTCGTATTTGCGGTGATATTGCCACTATCGAATCTAGAGAAAACAAAATGCATGCTCATTAATTGGCGCACATATACATATACATGCCTCAAGCTGGGCTGTATCTCAGTACGTAATATCCCTGACCCATGCAATGCTGTTGAGGTTCTCCACTGTTCCGGGCAGGGTTCAAAATTTCTGCTACATGGTATCCCTGAATACGCTGTTTGCACGATAACCCCGCCATCACTAGTGCCAGAGATCAGTGTCTGTGCCTTGGCCTCCTTTTCTCCCCACTGGTGCGACCTCGATGAAACTCGAACCCACATACTCAACGCTGTCTTGGTGGAGGATATCCCTATGGTTCTTGTGGAACGTGTCAAAATGCGTAACCTTCCCGCCGAGCGTGGAGTCCAATGGGCGATGCAATCCGCAGCTCACGAGAACCCGTTGCAAGGTGGGATGTACAGAATATGGGCTTAGTTATCGTGGTCCATCCCCGGCGTTCATGAGCTGCCGCAGAAACGGGCTGTGATTTGCAATTACCACCTTACTTTCCCAGAAATCCCCGAGAATCTCCCTACATGGCGCCAGCGCAGTTATGCTGTCGCGGTACCGGATATAGCATGTCGGAACATTTCGTACTCGGGCCAAACCCATGTGTTTCTTGGTCCACTTTTCAAACAGCTAATCCTCCCGCCAAGTGTCGTTGCCAAGGATCGAATTAGACATCACGTATGTTGAAGGTTCTGTGGACGTTGCGCCGTACAGCAGAGCATTGGCCTTTGTATCTAAAGATTCTCTTGTAATTTGCTATTTCAAGTAGTATTGCTGTTTGCTTCGAGTCATCATCCGTGATTCCGTCATGACATCTGTTCAGGTTTGAACACAAACATTGCAACGCTGTTGAGCGGGGAGTTCTGGAGCCCCAGCGGTGATAGAGAAGCCGGGAGTGAGCTGTGTAGTCGATGGAAGAAAATGCGCATATCGATAATCCGATATCTCGAGATCTTACAGCTTTGCCTTCGGCCATCCGTGTCAAATCGCAATGATGCTGGCAAGAAAATCCGAATACACCTCTGCATTTTGTGAAATTTTGCTCTCGTAAGTAGAAGAGTGCGAACTGTCTCCATCAGACTTTTGACAAATCTGTTTTGGGGTTTTTTGGGGTTGTCGAACCCCAAAAAACCTCAAAACACAGTGCCAAATCTCAAAACCCCGCCAAAAAACCTCGCAACCTGACAACTTCGCAACTTGGCCGACATTTTTGAAAACCTCCAAAAAAAAGTTTTTTTTTCCATCATTGCACTATGGAAGATCTCACATTTCAGAACAGTTTCATTTTGGAAAAAAACCTAACAACCCCAAAAAACTCAAAAACTCCGCCATGAATTTGTCAAATGGCTGATGTCGGCGGACAGCCTCCGAACATTTCCATGCCCGAACTGGCTGTCCTTTGTTCGTTATTGTTGAGATGCCGTGGTGCATAACAGGGTTCTATTTTTTGGTGGGAAAGTTACGGCTTGCGGGCTATGCGTTGCCGTTAATTAATACGACTTGACACACCAGCTGTGAAACGGACAGGATCCCGACCACCCCAAAGTACTGATTTCCAAGCCTTACTTATAGTCTTCTACAACGTCAATATTAGCGTGAGCATGGGCGACATTGGGAGGAGCATTCCTCTCCTGTCGCGCGCGCGCAAGCGCACCCAGCATTTTGCGCGGAACACCTTGGACCGCATCAGCTTCACCAAGGGCGCCAAATGTCAAGACGTAATGTGGACTTCCCTGACGGCGCTTATAGCATCTTCAGACGGCTTCCCACCTCTCAAGAGTGTCGTTGGCGCCGTGGCGTCAGTTTGGGAAATAGCACAGGTGCGATCCTTCAGCATCGTCATGTAAATATACTACAAAGCGCCCAAATCAGCGAATGGAGCAATCGAAAAAAGAAGCTCATGAGCTGGCTCACCGAAGTGTCGCAATACTGGAAATTATAGCAGATGCGATTCCCGATCCCCTGGCCATTCCTGCACCCATGCTGGCTAGTATTCTGAGGTTCGAAACGTGGGTACCCTTTGGTAATTCATTTTGACGTTTCTAAAACCTTGATGCAGAGTGCTTCAAGAAATACATGCCGAAATGAACCGTCTTATGGGTCGTAGTCGTATGTGGCGTCTGACACATCTAAACCGAAGTGAGGGATCTCTTGGTATTCTCAATAAGCGGTTGGACGAAGTCACACGAGAATTTATGGTTCGTCATCCCGTTCCGTGTCCACAGCCGTACTGATGACTTTAGATCGCATCGTCTGTTCGTGTTGAAGCTCGCGTACATGATATTCAAGCCCGAATAGTGAATAATGGTGCTGAATCGCTTGAATTCCACCATAGACAAGTAAGTCCTGAGTTCTACGCCGACAAACATACGTCTTATGTTGTCCTCCGCTCAGGTCATTCTCCTGAAACAAATTATTCTCATTCAGACAGCGTTTTTTTGTTCATCCCCCGTTTTGGCGGTTTAGGGGGTTCCAGTCGCGTCCCAGTGGCTCTGGATCCCGCTTAATCTTCATCTATACCCTATACACTCGCGACGGACACGTGAGTTCGGGGGATTGCCAGTCATGTCCGGGTGCATGTTGGAGGACGAGGAGGCTATATGTTATGATGTTAGAAATACAGCTGAAATTACATTGGATCAAGGGCTATAAGTTCTAGTTGATTTATTTAAAAAACTCACACTAATTGGAACTACCATAAATACAATACTTACCGCGCAGTATTTGGGAGTCTTTGGTGGGGTTCGTGATTGACGCGTCAATCACGTGCCGAATTTATGGGTTCAACGTTCAACTTTCATTCTGAGACTCAAAAAGGATGATTTTTGTCGCTTAGGCACTTTCTTTTTCCTCAAAATACCTTCGTCAGACAGTCCCTTGACGCAGGACTGGTTTTTTTGTTTTGTTTTTGTTTTGCGACCGATACAATCAGGAGCAAATACGCCAAGGTTTGCCAATCGCTGATTGGATGACGGAGTGATCCGGGGCAAACACATTGTAGTCGCGACTTGCTCACATCCTGAATTTGGATCTGGCCTAACTTTACAACCTGCTCGAACTATCCTTGCTAATGCGTCTTGCAAAGCTCGAGTTGAGCTGGAGGAACTTTTTCCCTGGTTTTTAACGCCAAATCATGGGCATCTATGCGGCCAGGTTTCTTGGACTCTGGAGCACTCGTTCTCACTTATACTATATCTTCGGGCCTGGCCGGGCTAAAGACGGGACAAAGGATACTTTTGTTTAGCTGATCTTGATCCTTCATGTTCTATCCCGTTCGGTTAGATCGAAACTCGCCCTCTGTTCACCGTGCGTAGGATTGCCACTCGATCGGGCGTCTGCGCGGACGCCCCATGCCCGCTGATTCCAGGTATTTATTCTGACTGGCAATTTTACATCAAAATACTACAACCAGTCCTGTGTCTGCATTGAGTACCGGTCCCATTCACATCACTGCGAACGCAAGAACAAAAGGTTCATGAATCTGCTACAGCTCTCAAATATAACCTACCTGCATTCCACACTTCGAGGATCGTTGATACTGGAAAACACTCGGCTTTCCGGCTGAAGCGCAGGTCAGCAATAAAACCAGAATGAAAGTGAGTCTGTCACATTCAAAATCAATTCGACTGACTTGAATGATGAATTTAGATGGACGCCCGTATTCTAAAAGGCCCTTTTCCCCGACTAAACTCTCAGTTTGTTAACAAATTTGGGACGAAAAACGAATTGCTCACAACACTCGAAGTCGAATCCGTTTTGAACGGCATATGCTTCAACACCTCTTTTGCGAAGTACGCTGCTCGCTACTACCGCCGTATGGCCATTGTATGAGTTGATGACCACGATTTTATCAATCAGCAGTGGGCCAAATTCTAGGTCGTCGGCGCTGAGACGGCGGTCCAACTCCTTCCATTGACGGCGAAGCACCAGTGGGTGCAAGAAAGGGTTCTGTTCATTTTTACTGTGTAGATCCATATTAATCGATCCGCAGATTCGGACGGTTTCGAAATCAGCGGCTTGGCGAAGATCAATACTATAGCCTGTCCGAATCGGGCCACGCTATCTTCCGATAGGCTTCGCTGCTCGTTATCGTCCAGGTGCTGCCGTATGGGTACTGGTCGACACCGATCAATTCATCGTTGATGATCTTCGGGAATAAGCTTTGAGGCAACTTTTCGAAATACTCGTCGATGTACTGGAATGGCTGGTCGCAGCAAATGAAAACGCCTGGCACCAGCTTCATCGTCTGTTCATATGTTCATTTATCAGCCAATTACACTCACATTTTATTTTCCCGTCTGCTCCTCGCAGTTTATCCAATCCACCTTTGGCTTTCACCTTCTCCAAGTAGTGGTAGAGGCCGATCAACGCTAACCCGGAGCTTGGACCAACCAAAAGTCCCTGCCGACACAGTTCGAGACTAGTTTGATATGACTCAAGTGAAGTGGCGAATTCTGCCTCGTCAATTATGGCCTTCCATGGTAAGTCCATGTCGTCCGGTGGAGGCGCGAGGTCGATAGGTCGTGGACCCGGTACCTTGTCTCCTGGAGCCGTAAACACCCTGGACAGTCTCGGTGAGCTACGTTTATGTATACTTGTTTACTGCTTACCCAACATTGACGATTTTTGAATTGACCGATTTCAGGTACGTTCCAGTTCCGGTCATTGTTCCTGGATTGTACTCAGACTCCGAATTATCCAGTCCAACAATTTAACATACCTGCCGTGCCGAGTCCCGCTGCAAACACGGCCATGTCAGGAATTTGCATGTACAGTTGCGGCCCAGTCCAAAGAATGTGCGCCTCGGGATTCTGGAAACTACTGTCAGCAATGGCTCGGGAGAGTAAGTGCCGATATACCCGTGCGCTGGTGTATTGCGACGGATTGTAACATCCTTCTTTAGCGCCATCATTGATGGCAGCGTGTATCCCGCCATCGACGTCATCGGGATTGACTTGGGCTGGGCCGCCAAAAAGTGAGCTACGATCCTTCGGTCAATTTCGCCTCAGTACAAAACTGACATACGGGTACTAACAGTTCTAATCCCTGATGCACACACGCTAAGTCAATATTCCGAATTTTCGATTTCGGATCATTACTTACAAAGAATCGCAACAGCTGCATCTTGGTCTCGGAGTTCTTGTTAGAGATGTATGCCGAGACGTCACCTAACCCATAGATTCGACTAATGATTGCCAAGGAGATTGCAGTGTTGCCAGAAGACCATTCGATGATGCGCTTTGTGCTTTCGTCGATGTCTCCACTTTCCACTGCGCGGAGCAGCATATTGAGGGCTTTGAAATCATTAGTACCTGCTCCTCTGCATGTGGGAAACTTACCAGGCAAGGACTTGACATTGGCAGCCGGTAGCATCGTCAACATCTTCGCAAAAATCTCCACATCGTCGTCCACGAATGGATGGTCCGGCAGCTCCACCAACTGTGTAGGCATGAGTAACGTGTTCATCGATAGGTAGGCACTGACCGGGAGCGGCGGACACTTGTCTGGATTATAGAAGTCCTTGAGGGCGTTCTTTCCATAGAAGACGTTCATGATGCGCACGCAGGTGGTGAGTTGGTATAGTAATCTGGATCAATCGACGTGCTTTTGCATCTTATATATATGTTCTCCGGAGATTTAGGCGCGTCGGATCCGGATCACGCTCCCGAAAAGCTTGACGAATAACGAACGAACCAAACCATGTGTCGACATACAGACTATGCATTTTAAGACAAGCGCATGTGTAGTTATAGCACTACTATCAAATTTCAACTTTGATAATCGCTCTCCCATGATTTCGGTCAAAGCATCTGTCGAAGCCGGTCTCGTTTCCCTATGGTAAGCCAGTCATGACAAGTCATTGAATAGACGACCGCGTCCTCCGTCATTCTTCCTGTGCCGTCAGCGACGAGGACCTCGGGGTACGGAGAACCGGGCCCTAACGGAGGCGACACTTCATAGCATCTGAAACCGCTTTCAGACCACAAGTTCCGCCCTTCACGGCTTGAAACACACCTCATGATCCCTTCTCTAGAGAGCCCCGCCTTTTCAGCCGCCTTCTGGCTCTGCACATTTTCCGGAGGAGTCCTCCACCCGACCCGAACAAGGCCGAGGCCGCCTTCGCTTTCTGGGTCAAGGGCATAACTCAACAGAAGATAGCAGCCATGAATGAAGACGTGAGTGCCGCGAAATTTTGGAAATATCTTGATACCCATGAGCTTCACGTCAAGAGTTGCCTGAGCAGGATCACACCCAAGACTATCGGACGTGAGGGCTATACCGCTGATAAAATACCCGGAACTGACCTCATCAAGCCAGCTAACTCTCCAGACTTGCGATCCATAACTGCGAACGTGAGCAAATTGGCCCGAAGGCGTTGCTTTTCAATATATATCAACGTTTCTTCCTTGGATTCTGAATTTGTTCAGCGCAACACAGGATTAATGGACGGTCTTTCTGACCGAATGGCCTTCCTTTCGGATAGGGATAAAACCAGATGTCAGGATCGCCGACTGGTGGACTACAAAGTGCGCGAGACAGGTTATCGGCATGTAGCAATGGCTGAAAAAAAGAATGAAAAAATAAAATAAATGACGGAGACTTGGACCCACGATGAGAGGCTCCACGGTCACTAAAGGTGTCGTGAGTGCCGCCTTTGGGGCAGGCAACAGACTGTTGAGATCATATTCTGCGACCGGTGTTGACTCATGCAAGTTGTCTGGCGTGGTGAAAGTTCGAGGCACCAATTTCTGAGAGTTCAAGTAAGGCATGGTCAGTGTCGACACTCGAAACACCGCCATGTGTATCCTTGTAGACAGGAAGATGATCCGGGGGACGGAGACAAAAACTTTTTTTCAACTGAGTGTATACATGATTGTGATCTCAATTGTTTCGTATTCGTAAATGCTACCGTATGGTATTTGACGACTATTCCTTACGGTCCACTTTTTTCCACCCGGGTCCTCATGATAAATGCTTCTCCTTCCGCTTTCAACTTGGCATCGTCTTCCCGATGAAGATCTTGATGCGACATCAGCGCTACCGCTGTGAAGAAGGCGAATGCGGCTAGCGAAGCCAAGATGATGAACGTTGTCCGGAACCCCTTGTGATATCCTGCGATGACGCGAGCAAGGATTTCGGGAGTCAGCTGCGGCCGCGCGCTGACGGGGTTATTGATAATCGACTGCCGTGACTCCGCACTCAGGTCCAGGGTATCCACGTAGGATGCGAGGATGCCGTTTCTGGACATATGTTAATTCAAATAAAAGTCCACGCGGGTCTCACTCACACGATGGTGCCTGTTATGGCTAGCCCAATTGTTCCGCCGATGTTCCGAGCAAAACTGAAGAACGTGAAGGAAGGAGCGGGGACCGTTGATACCGGACATGCCTTCTCATTGCCGTTACGACCGCCATGTCTTTTCTTTCTAGCGCCCCTTGAACAGCGACCAGGGAGCTAAAGAAGGACAAATAAGACACTGGTTGATCTGAGGTTAGGTATCACTTGCGGCTGGAACGTTTGTCCGACGCCAATCCCGGTGAGCAACGAGTAGCCCACCTGCTGAGCTAGCGTGGAGTGCTCGTCGAGGGTGGCCAAGAGTCCCAGCCCGACCGCCCAAATCGCCCAACCAGACAATATAAGTTCCTGCGACAAAGTTGAGATGATGAGTTTTGAAAGGCAAATGAACAGACTCTGTAGCGTCCTGTTGCGGTAACGATCAAGCCCGAGGCAGTTGACGCGGCGGCTGGCGACGCGAATATTAAGTTGTACATCAGAAGTAGGAAAGTGCAAGACGAACTCTGGACCACAGTGAGCGGGAGTACCAGCAGCCCCGATTTAACGGGAGAGTAGCCGTATGCCAATTGATAGAACGTCGGGAGGTAAAAGACCTGCACGACGGTGAGGTACCCATTTATTGCCTGCGTTATCCCCGCTCCGACCACAATACGTTTCTTGAATATGTACACTGAGTTGACTGATAAAGCAGATTGTACTCAAATCAGACGACCCCGAACTTACTTGGTATGACGGGAAACACGGGGACTTTCCATTCCCATAGAATGAAAGCCACAGAGACTATACACCCGACGGCCAACGTTGCAAAAACATGCGGATTCTGCCATTGGTACGAGCCGCTGGCCCAGGTCAATGATAACTAGTAGATAAAGTTCAAACGCATCAAATAGGAAGCTGTGGGTGAACAAACCACGAGCAGCGTAGAGGCGAGCAGGATAAGAAGAGAACCAACGAAATCGATCCTCTGAAGCTTCCTAGAAATAGGTAAGCAGGGCCATCGGTCCGATGGAGATGAATTTACTGTTTCCAGTCCCCGTCGACAGTTTTCAAAGGCATGAAAAAATAAACTGCCATGGCAGATAATCCCGTCAGTGGGAGGGTAAGCCAAAAGATCCATCTCCTAGCATTCCAATTATTCACGGTTCGAGGTCAATGTGATGAATATCTTACCAGGTAGAATGTTCAACAAAGAGACCTCCGATTACGGGACCAACACCATAAGAGAAAGCGACAGAGGTACCCTAGATCAACGAAAATGAGCGGACCACATATTGATAGCGGTCGGGAATGATACCAGAATGCCCTGATACTTTCCGCGTTCTCTGAGTGATACAACGTCGGAGACGATGATCTGGCCGATTGTGGACAGGCCACCGCCACCAATACCCGCCACCTAAGATAATTAATGTAGGTCAGTCAATTCAGAAATGTGTTATACGTACGGCTCTAAAAACAAGTAATTGAACGAAACTCTTGGAGAAACTGGAAGCCAAATTTCCACTGCAGCCGTGGTGTAAGTAATGCGTCGAAATTGAGAACGAAAGGCACCAACATGAAGAAAATGAACATGAGCGCAAAAAGCACTATTTTACGCGACCAGATATCGGAGAGACGACCGTAAAGCGCTTGGCATGCGGTGCTCGTTCTGTATAAATTTTTAGTCAAAGAGAGTCCAAGGGTCAAACATCAAGCGTATTACACAAAGAAAGCAGCGGCGACCCAGCTGATCTGACTCCCTGCGCCGAGGTCCGAGCTAATGGTCGGGAGGGCTACAGATATCATGGTCTCGTCGAGCAGACCGACTGTTCCCACGGATGCACATGCGAGGAAAACCTATACAGTCGTCAGCACTATGAGAGAGAAACGCCCAGGGCAAACCGTTATAATTTTGTGCCTGGGCAAGTAATTAGTTTGGTCTGTAAGGTTGACAAGAGCAGTCGCGGGCTCCGTGAGCCCTTCGCGTGTGCCTTGTGGGGAGGATTCCATGTTAATCGCCTGAAGGCAGAGTTCGAGGTCATGGGTAATATGTGCCGCCTCGGCTGTCCGTATGTCTTCGATCGTGGGGTCCCAGTTTGGACTGATCGGGGTCTTGATCAGTTTTGCTGGGGCGCGCTGATCGCAGACTCCGCCGCCTCGTTCGGACTCAGATTCCAGAAGCGCCAGATAGCTATGATCTCTTTCGGATCTGAACGCGAACCAGGACAAACCGGCGTGGAAACATATTCCATAAGAACATGGACATCAACGCCGACAGAATCCGTCATTAGCACGCAAGGGCTCAGGCGCGCCGTAAAATACTAGGAACCTCCACCTAGGCTGTAGTGCTTGTCGAGATGCCATCTGATCCCCTTCTCAATGTCTTCTCGGGCGAGCATGCACTGCATGATTTTTACGACCCCGACAAAGCCCCTCCCATCCCAGTGAGTCGACTCTCCGCAAATTGTAACAATAAAAATCGTGTCCTCAGTTAACCTGTAGCTGGTGGAACTTCCTGCGCGTCTGAACCCTTTCAAAAGCGGTCCGCCTTTCTATCCGTTAATGCTCAAATCCCCCCTTACTTTACGCCGGTAGACGGAGTCCACATCTATGCCAAACTCATGAGCCATGTCCCGGCTACGAATGTCAAGTCACTGCCAGGTAAGACATTAACTGTATCCTAGCACTCTGGAGCTCACGTTCTGTCATCCACCAGCGCTCAATATGATCCTACGTGGCCAGGAGAAGGGGTTGATCAACGACGACACCCACACCATCGTCGAATACTCCTCAGGGAGCACGGTCATTTCTCTTGGTATCCTGTCTCAAATATACGGAATACCGCACACCAAAGCATACCTGTCGAACAAGACCAGTCCCACGAAGCTCGATCTGCTGCGGTTCTTCGTAAGTCGTCGCATTCCAAGACATATATCACGCGCTCATCCGGGCTCGTGCTTCCAGGGACTTGACCTGTGCGTCAAGAGGCGTGAGATTTGTCGAGTCTCCAACTGACGGTTTCCAGGACCTTGTTCGCGGGTCATGGGCAACCCGAGCCCCTCGATCCGAACGGGGGCATCTTCACTGCTACTAAGGACGGCGAGCAGCCCGGGTATTACAATCCGGACCAGTATTCTAATCCCGAGGTGCGTGCTGCTGGTCATGAGCTTCATGTGCTCTTTCTAAAGTGATAACACCAGAATTATGAATCCCACATGCGGTGGACTGGGCCCCAGATCTACAAGCAACTGCCTAGTATCTCCGTCTTCGCAGCGTCCATCGGGACATCCGGTATGACCCGCCTTTATCGACGCCTTCCTGTTTCTCACCCGCATTGATACAGGCACGATGACCGGAACCGGCCTGTACTTGAAGGAGGTTAAGCCTTCTGTCGCGCGCGTTGGGTGCGTCCCTTCGGCTCCTTGCTGGACCATCATCTAACAACGTCCAGCGTGTGCACGACCCCGGGCGAGCGCGTCCCTGGGCCACGCATGTTCAGCCTCCTAGCGCCCGTCGAGTTCCCCTGGCGCGAGGCTGTCGACTGCATCGAGGAAGTCGGGCCATTCGAGTCTTATGAGAAGAGCCTGGAGCTCTGCCGCAACGGGCTCCTCGTCGGTCCCAGCTCGGGCCTTGCGCTCCTCGGGCTCTTTAAGTTTCTGCAGAAGAAGAAGGCGGCCGGGGAGCTGGACGCGGTAAGGGGAGAGGACGGTGTGATACCCTGTGCGTGCGGATTTCCGTTCCGAATATCTGCTTTCTGATTATCACCGACCAAGGCGTATTCATCTGCTGCGACCAGCCTTCCAGTACATCTCCGAGTACTTCGAGAAGCTGGGGCCGTCGTATTTCCTACCCATCCGAAACTCGGAGTTGATAGGCGTCGATCCGTACAAGTGAGTGCCGCCTTCGCGCTTGCTCCATTGTCTCTGACAGGCCGCCTTCCCAGCTACAACGTAGACTGGGAGTTCACCCCGGAGACGGCGCACAAGCTGTTCGCGGACGGCAACACCCCGTCCCTCGTCGTCCTCGACCTGCGCGACGCAGCGGACTTCGCCCTCTGCCACCTGAATGGCGCACTGAACCTCGACATCGGAGCGAAAGCTAAGCCGAACCCGTATAAGGACCCTGCGACGATGGTGGACGAGTTCAAGACACTCGACGCCCGACTCGCGCCGGCGGACGCGGAATTCGGCGCAGCACTGGAGGGCAAGGTCGTCTTGACGCTGTCGTACAGCGGCCACGTCGCGCGGCTGGCGATGAGCGTCTTGCGGAACAGGGGAGTCCAGGCGCATTGTGTGATGGGCGGCGTCGAAGCGTGGAGTCATGGGGGATTGTGGGACCGCTTGTGTGCCCTTGTATAGGTTAAATCTGTGTCTCTTGGGACTATCGACAGTTATGTATTGGATGCGACACATTTTTTTTGTCTGTTTATAAGTTGCGAGCTGTGTGTGTATGTACTCCGCTGATGATACATATGCAGTATAACCGGCTTCCGAAAGCTGAAACTATCAAGTACCGATTGTATTCCATACATATGCGTACAAGATCCATGTTTTGAACGTGCTGTGAGTAGCGAGGACGGAAGTGCACAAGTATATCAAGCAAGACAAGCTAATGATTCAGCCTTCCAAATGCCACTTCTCCGACGACAACGCCGAGTATGACGCTGATGATAAAGCTCGCGTTAAATGTCCTGAAACGAGATAAGCGTCCGGAAGCTGCATGACAGAGGGGCTTTGAACACTAACATGACAACCAACATGAGGAAGTAGTGGACGGTAGATACAAGCCCGGCCAAGGCGCCGCGGCTCAGCTCGTGCGAGAGGATAAATTTCTGAGACGAAGCCACTGGTTGGTCGGACATCACGCTTTCGGACGCTGGCACCTTTGAGCTTGTAGATTTGCCGCTCGCATCAGCGAAATAAAAGGCTGCAGTCAGCTTCTTGGTGCTTGTGGTAGATGATAAGCAATTAGTGAAAGTCCGTCATACTTCAAAAAAAAAAGAATTACTAATACTGACCGTTGGGTGAAGCGCTGTTCAATTCCACGACAGACTGCTCGGAGGTACCGGTCACCCACAGAAATGAGGAAGAGGATGATGCATGTGCCGACAATGGCGCCCGGGGACGAGGCAACGATGGTGTCGAAGATCAAGGTATCGCCGGGAGTGAAGTGGAGGTAGGACTTCATCATCATCATACTGCTCATGCTGTCTGAGGAGTCCGTCGTCGTCGTGTTCGACGAGTCGGTCATGTTCATGCCCATGGAGTCCATTGCGAAGGGGTCTCTGCAGAAAACGATTGGAAGTGTTAGCTCCAAGCTCCTGTATACATCCTTGCGTGCCTGATATCAATTGGCTCCAAACGTTCCGAGCAAATCGGGTCTGAGGTACCTCGTTTTCTGTCCCAAGGCGATCAGAAGATCTGGGGTTGATCTGTGGACCCATTTGCGACAAGTCGCAAACGCAATGGATCAACCGCCGGCAGTGTCCGAACTGAACCACCCGATCACGCACGACTCACGTGCAAATCTTAGTCAGCTGTCGGGTGCCTTCGGAATTGCTCCGGACGCTAAGCCAGCCAATAGCATAAATGCGATCAGCGGAAACAGCTCACAACATGGTGGATCAAAGCTATATAAGACGTTTCGAGGCGAATCTGGCTACCTTTCCCTGGTGCCATCCCCCTACTGTGAATGTGGTCGCTTTTCTTCCCCCTTCCCCCCCCCCCCCCCCCCCGCTTCATACCGCGTGTTGTCCATGGCTTTATCTCACTCTCAGGCTATCCGATTTATAGTCTTCCACGGTTGCTGGCTTCATGGTACGAGGTCTGTTCTCTGACGACCGGACTCCATCTACGACTCCCTACGATGTCCCCGCGTCCCCTCCTGCTGCCTGCCCCTCTGCCTGCCTGCTCCTCACATGGCCCCTGCGAACCGAACCCCCCTTCGAGTCGCTCGAATCGTCTGTCTGGTTCGACTCCCAGTCCCATCTTCTTCTGATTGCTACCCGTCGATGCCCATTTCCCTGACGGCGACCTTACCTCCATGGAGCGGTTCCCGAGTCAATCCCCGAGTCAAAACCTTTGTCACCACTTGGAGCCACTTGACACACCCAGCCGCCCTTCTTTTTTGTCCTTGTGCTTACTCGTTCCCCCCTATCAATCCCCGATTCATCTATTCTCCGGGCTGTGTTCTTGCCTGTGAGTGGTTCCCGAGTCAATCCCTGAGTCAAAGCCTATGTCATGACTTGACACACCCGGCCTTGCCCCGGCCGCCCATCTTTTTTGACCTTGTGCTTTTTCCGCCGCCGCCTATCAGCCCTCTATTATCCGTCTTGGGTTCCTGGCGCGATCATCGGAACATTTGGTGATGTTTCCCCCCCCGTTTGGTGTTAGCTCCAGTCCTGTACCGTCTATATTGAATGCAGTCTTTTTTCGAACTTGCGCGAACCTACTCTTCCTTTCACTCATGGGTTTGATTTGGCTCAAGCATCCCGTCCTTTGGCATTCGTCCCGCGTGCCCAGCGGGTACGACTACGATGCGATGACGGTGGCGCAGAAGCAGCTAATCATCACTCGATGGCACAACGTAAATTTTCCACTTTTTGTCTACACGAATCGACACTGAGAGCACGCCAGTGGTACACGGCGGACTGGGACTACGGCCAGACGACGCTCGCCTTTTTCTGCACGGCCATCGCCCTAGGCATGATTATCAGCAAGGTCGCATGGCTGCGCTCCAGATCCAGGTAAACCAATTCCAGTCGCGACGAAAAAAATGCTAACGCGGTGTTGAAGCCCCGCGCCTTCTCCAGGGCCGCGCGCACTCGACAAAGTCACCGCGACCTTCCGGTATGCGACCGCGCGCCAGTTCCACCTGCCTGCGGCCGGCTGGTACGCCCCTCCCCTCGCCGCGCTCATCGGGGTGTCGGGCATGGCCGTCTTCGTGCTGGGTCAGTTCTGCGTACGTCTCCGCCGCTCAATACTTATGCTCAACTAGCTCTAATGCTCGGCGCGCGCCCGTTCTACTGGCCGAACGACGCGATGGGCCACAGCCCGCCCATCGCCACGCGCTCGGGGTGGATATCCATCGCAATCATGCCGTTCATGATGTATGTCTTGCTCGATCCCACACTGCTCGATCTCACATATTTGTGCCAGTGCATTCGCGACCAAGGTCAATTTCGTGGGCTTCCTGACGGGCACGTCGCACGAGAAGCTGCAGGTCTTCCACCGCTGGTCCGCGTTCCTCATGTGTACGCACGCCGTCTCTCTGTGCGCTCGGACGCGGCTGAACTCGTGCAGACATCACGTCGTTGGTGCACACCTTCCCGTTCATCATCAACGACATCCGAATGGGGGAGATGATGAGCTCGTACGCTACGTCGCCGTGGTACTGGACGGGTGTTGCCGCGCTGGTGCCTCAGGTTTGCTACCCCTTGCTCTGCTTTATGGCTTGCTGATTTTGGGCAGACTTATTTGTTAGCGCTGTCCTGGGGCATCTTCCGCAACGCATACTACGAGACCTTCAAGAAGTACGCCGCTTCTCTTTCTCTCTCCTTAGTTCTTATTTCTCATGACGCTTTATCAGGCTGCACTTTATGTATGTCTCTTGTGATTTTTATTTAACCCGGTCTCACGCCTGCCAGTGCCTCGGGGATCTTCATGGCGGCCCTCTTCATCCACGTCAACTTTCGTCTGACATCCTGGTACGTCCCCCCGCGCACAGTTGCGGCCACATCTGACACTGCCCAGGGACTACTTCTGGGCTACCCTAGCCATCTACGCGCTCGCCTGGCTCGCGCGCGTCCTGCGCACGCTCTACACCACGGGCCTCGGCCTCCCCGCCTCCGTCACGAGCGCCGGCGACGGCCTCATCAAGATATCCATCCGGGCCCCCGCTGGCCGCTTTAAGTGGGCGCCGGGGCAGCACATCTTCGTGCGCGTGCTCGGCCTCGGTGTGCACGCGCTCTCGTCGCACCCGTTCACCATCAGCTCCGTGCGCGCTGCTGGGGCGGCAGAGAACACCGTCGAGCTCGTGCTGCGCGTACACGGCGGCATCACGCTGGCGCTGGCGAGCAGGGTCGAGGGAAAAGCGGGGTGGGCGACGCGCGTTGTCGTCGATGGCCCGTATGGCGGGCTGCACGTCCCCCTGCAGGCGTACGAGCGGGTCTATTTTCTTGCAGGCGGCAGCGGTGCGGACTTGCGTCGCTGCGAATCATGATAGCTGATGTACACGCAGGCGCCACGTTCACGCTCCCGATCTTCACCGACCTCGCCGCCCTGTTCAACGCCGGTGCGACCGCATGCCAACACATAGAGTACGTCGTAGCCGTGCGGGACAACGGTGCGCGTCCAGAAAAAATCATTTTACTTTACGGGCGTCCCTGATCTCGCCCGTTGCACGCCGCAGAATCATACAGCTGGATGGAACCAGCCCTCACCGCCGCGGCCGCCCTCGTCCCCGACGCCGACAAGCTCGCCGTGCGCGTGCACTTCACCCGTGCGGAGAGCCAGAAGGGCGACGCAGACGACCTCCCCGTCACGGTGGAGACCGGGCGCCCCCACCTCGCAGAGATCGTGCAGGCGGCACATGCGAGCGCACGCAAGGTCGCGATCATCGGTGCGTTCCCCGCTCTCCGCGTCGATATCTGCTCCGTCCTCACTGGTCCCGATTGCAGCGTGCGGGCCGGATTCGTTCTTGTACGACGTGCGCAATGCCGTCGCGGAGTGCCAGCTGGTGATCGCGGATGGGTTTGGGCCGTGCAAGGATATGTTCCTCCACACGGAAACCTACAGGTTCGTTTACGATTGTCTTCGCTGGATATCGTAAGATTGACGTTTTCATTTAGTTGGTGAAATACATATGTTGGGGTAGATCAGGCGATATCATACTACATTTCTCGAGACATTATGCCAATGTTATTCCTCCGAGTACTATACTACTTTACATCACCCAAGATACAGATTTCTTGAGGGGGGAAAATTACCAAAAAAAAAAGAAAGGATAAATTGGGTGGTTTGAATGTGTGCCCCTTATCGGGGTCGCCACGCCCCGACTTTAGAAGGGTTTGAGGTGATGCATAAGAGGACGGAGTGACAGCTGACGAATGAACAAACCACCATCAAGTACTCGAGCCCGCCTAAGATGGACCAAATGCCCATGGTGAAATGCTCGATGAACATGCTCTGGTTCGTGTCGACGCAGCATCTAAGCATGTACACGCAGGGCACTCAGAGACGTCTTAGGAACACCCGGATCGCCGACACATGCATCGTCTTCCGGTCCTGGCACGTCAGCTCCAAGGCTACGCTCGCCGCCTCCTGCTTCGCCATCATGGCGCTGTGTCTTCTACGAATTCCTACGGACTGTCCAGAAGACGCTCGACATCCGTATCGCCTTATCGTTGGCTGCGGGGGACAAGACAAGGGTCATAGCAGTACGACGTCGATCGACTTCGAATCCGCCGAGGATGCGGAGGACGCCGGGCTCTTGACCAGGCGAAGCGTCGTAAAGGTTGCTCCGGCAGGGTAAGTCGATCGCTGCATGACTGGGAACTCGCACTGAGTGTAATCGGTACACCGGTTCCCATCCTGCACCGCATGCTCCGCGCAGCGCTCTATGGTATGACCGTCTCTCGTTCTTTCTGATGCTTGTCTTCATGACATACAATGTACGTGTAACGTCTCCTCGTTGATTTGGGGTTGATGCTGACGGCCTAACAGGCGTACCTGATATTCGCTGTCGTTTTGGGCGCCGCCATTGGTCATTTTGTTTGCGGCTGGAAAATCGACGTGGATGCCCTTCTGACCGAGCAAGGAAAAGGCATGGCTTGCACTTTCAATTACCACTTTACTGAGTCCTTCGGTCTCCTTGCCTGGAAGCATGCCAGTCATCGCCAGGTGTCTTTCGTGTTTGTGGGCGACCCGTATTCATCAGACTTGGACTCAGTGAAGGCGCAGTTGGTTGAAAGTTGCTGCCACCGATGCGTGGCAGGGCTTCAAGTTGTTGACTCTTGTTGAGCGCTGCTATCACTGGCGTCGTTTGGTCATACATGGACGACAGCCCGACACCCACGCGATCCGCGATCCAACTTGAATTCCACCTCCTCGCCACCTTCGGACGTCGCCCCATCCCTTAAGTGGTTAACGAAAGCAAAACAAAAGGCACGACCTAAGACGGATTCAACCACATGAGAAACCAAGATGAAAAGAACTGCTCACCGTCTTAGCAGACAAAAAAGCCGAGTGCAACCAACGGTGGCTGACTTTTTTCCTGTTGTGTCTCGCCCAGTGCATACTAATTTGGTTATATATTTGCCAGATACACGGTACACGGGTCAGCTGAATCTACGTCTATAAGTAAACCGAATTGGAATAGAATGAGTATTACTGAGACACTCGGCAATTCGGCAATTGATACTGGGTTCCCAGTGCGCACCATATGCAGCCATCGCACCATGTCTAACTCTCCCTCAATGGCACTGACCGAGGCTCAGAAAGCTCATTTCCTGGAGCATGGATTCCTCCACCTCCCTCAATGCTTCTCCCGCGCAGCCTCGGAAGCCTTTAGCGCCAACCTCTGGACGCGTCTCGGAATATCCCCCTCGGACAAATCAACCTGGCACACCGAACGCATCAACATGCCATCGCACACCGCCGTGCGCGTCTCCGATTTCGCGCCCAAAGCTTGGAGCGCTATCTGCGAGCTCCTCGGTGGAGAAGATCGCATCTCTGATAACACGCTCGATTGGAAGGACAGTTTCATTGTGAATCTCGGGAAAGAGGGGCAAAGCGCTGTGGGGTTCCGAGAATTGGAGAATTGGCATGTCGACGGGGACTTCTTCGTGCATTTCTTGGACTCCCCGGAGCAGGGCCTCCTCGTTATTCCGATATTCAGCGATATCGCTCCAGGTGGCGGGGGCACTGCGATCTGCACCGATGGCATTGGGATCGTCGCGAGGTACTTGGTAGCGCCCTCACCCCGCATAACATCGCCACTCTCACTGATGAGAAATAGTACGCAAATCCGGGGGGTGTCACGCCCTGGATGAACCCCCGAGGAACCCCCGAGCCTACAGGGCCCGGCCGCCTCTCGTTCTTCCGCTCCATCGTGCAGAATCGGGAGCTAGTATCCGACGCGAGCTTCCACGAGATGACAGGCGAGGTGGGCGATGTATATTTGCTGCACCCGTTGATGGTGCATTCGGCGTCGAAGAATGCGCTGCACGTGCCAAGGGTGATCACGAATCCGCCTGTGGCGCTGAAGGGCCATTCAGGCTCAATGTGTCTGACGGAGAGCATAGTTTGGTGGAGCAGAAGACGTTGAGGGAGCTGGGACGCCCGGGTGGGTTAGATGATTGGAAGATAGAGGGTGGAAGGGAGGGGATTGTGCCGATGAGGATCAGAATCCAGGAGGAGATGAAGGCAAAGGAGCGCGAGAGGCTGGAGCGCATGAGATCCCTGTGAAATTCATCATGATGGAAGCAGACGTGATACGATTTTGGGTCAAACTCTTATGACATTACGGGGCTATACGTCCTGTCAACAGAATTTTAGCGGAATGATACTGCAACTAAAAAGCCGGGGACGCAGTCGATTCATCAGCGCTGCAATTTGCACGAATGCGTCAAGCACGAGAAATCATCCAAGAACGTACGGGAGAGAAAGACAAAGTCCTCGTACAATAAGTAGCCTGTTTGAGTTCGAGATGACGGTTCTTAATTTTTCCGAATTTATGCTTTACGGAGCGCTGACCCGCTGCGCTGTCTGCGAGAACCCGAGCGGCGTCAGAATTTTACGGTCTGGTGCAGTTGCGATATAATCGTCGGGTCTACCAGAAGCTCAGCAGTGCGCCTCGGCGAGTCGTACCAAATTGAATGTCGTACCGCTGAGAGACTACATTTTTTTCGACGACCGTCCCGCGAAAGGGTCGTGTCGCCGCCGCTGTGACGGTGTCGGAGACCCGGAGCACCAGTGAGGAGTTTGTCTTTTCGAGTTCGACGCTGTCGGTGTAGTTCGACTCGTCACCGCCGTTCAATTAGGCCTGAGGTACTCAAAATGTAGATTCACATTCCTTCATGTGTTCGAGGAGGGCCAACTGTTCATGGCACCCTAGACCATTAGTCAGACCGTATACTTCCTTTTATAAAAAGTATATATGCTCGCTTGGAGCTTCGTTCTTGCTTTAATATCATACATATATGTCCTCACTCAAACCCTAACTTGGAGTTGGCTGGACTACTTGCTATGGTGCGTTGAGAGAGGCCATATTCAGTGAAGAGTCACGAGTGCTTTGCATAATTTTTTTTTCAGCCATTTACAAATCATGTACATGGAATCTAGAGCTAAGTAAAAGTCAGCGCATGCCTGGATGTTAGACGTTGAATGTCTTCAGGCATGCAGTTGCGGCCAAATTCGCCGAAATGATTTCGGCAACCACGGCAGGATCCACACACAGACGGCGTGTCGCCGGAAGGGCAACGGCAGGGTCAGCAGACTTAAGGCAGGTAGTTGAGTACAAGTTTAGTATCGTAGCCATTCGGGAGACATCGAATACCTATTTCCACACTGAATGCCTACTTGTTGAGCGGCCATCACTGTTGTGCCGCTGGGTTGCCGAGCCTCGGCAGTCCGGCATCATCCACGCACTTGCAGCTCGCCAACAGCATTAAAATATGCCTTGTTAATCCTAGCTCTAACCTGAACCGCTAACTCTAATACTAACCCACTGACCCGAACTCTAACCCGAACCACTAACCAACCCAAACCCGAACCTGAACCCGAACATTAACCCAAACCCCTAACGGGAGCGGGGTTCAAACCCCGCTCTGTCGCACCGCGGCATATGCACATGACAAGCTTTGGGCTGAGATCGTTCGGACAACGGCCCGAACGCCTATGCTTGTCGTGCCTCCAGGTAGTTGGTAGGAAGAGGTGCCATTAAGGCACCTAAAAACTAACTGCCACGGGGTTTGCCCACCGTGTTATAAATGAACGATGGTGGATGTTTGTGCCCACCGATTCCTCTCCTCTCCCCCCCAACACCTCAGTGTGAAGACACTTCAGATCCAATAATTGATCCCTATAGTGATGGCCATTCCGGATAGTACGAAGCCCGTCCTACCAGACCGTGTGGCGCTCTTCAGGCACCCATGTGCTCGCGGATGCAGCTATAAATTCGAACACGAAGGCGCGAATTCGGTGCAGCGGATTGCGGCGCTAGTGAGAGCGCACGAGGCGGAGTGCCAGGCTGAGTATGTCTGTCTGTTGATTGTGCATAGGGGATACCTGGCTGATAAATAGAATGATAGCACCCGTAATAAAGGTGGCAACTACGCGCACCTGCTGCCCAAGATTGTGCGGGAACTGCGCCGCGCAGAAGACGACGGCGCACAGTATGAGCCTGAGAGCGGGCGCGGGGGGGCGCTCAAGACGGCGGGGGCGTTGCGTACCCGCAACACGGGCGGTAAGCATAAATCCAGGGGAAAGAACACGAAGAAGAATTTGATTGCGCATGGGGGTAGATAAACGAGCGCTCCGTGAGGGCAACGAGCGCACGTGGGGAGTATACGCGCACACCGTGGTGTGCCGCAGCTGTCGCACGACCGTAAAGTTGGATTCGCGCGCACGGTACGCACCCCGTTCTTGGAAGAAGCATCACGAGCAATGTAGGGGCCTCGACAAAATGCGGAGTATCGCTTTGAATGAGGTGAGTTTGCGGTCGGTTTTTATGAGTACGTACTGATGCACAAGTTAGGCACGCTTGGTGAAGGCGCGGAGGCGAAGCTGAAACCTCAGGCCTTGTATGAGCCAACGAGGTTACTGAAGCGCACGGTGAGAGGTCCTTCGGCGGGCGGTGTGGAGGGCGCCGTTGAGAGGCTTCCGCGGAGAAAAAGTGAGTTCCGCATTCAATCTGGGATGGCTTGTTGCTTACCACATATGGATGATATAGACTATCGGAAGCGCAAATGAAGTCGATAAATTCATGGACCTCAAGCTCCTTTCTGTAGTTTGACTCGTCCCTTCATAATATTGAATACCTACATTCCAATTCCACGATTATAATGCATGAGTGAGAGTTAAGCAGCCGCTGCGAGATATGCGTACCTTGGCGGTGTAGGTACATTGATGCCAAAGACACGGAAAAAAAGCATAGCGATTATTCGTCAGCCTTCTGACTCTGATAATGAGGGCCCCCTCATGTCTGTAGAAGAGGCGTGGGGCATTGCCCGGGCTGACATAAAACCTGGGCAAGAAAGGTTCGGTATCCAGGAGGGCCTTTGCTGTCGCCTTGATCGGCCCGGTCTTGCTCCCTTCTACTTCGAGATCCCCATGAGACCCGGCGCGATTCAGTATGCGAAGTCTGTCCCGTTCTCTGACCCTCTTCGCCAGACGTGATGAATGAACGGAAGCTTGTCGCAGCGGTTAAATGTAGTTTTATTTCTTTCGTTTGTTCTTCTCTATTTTTGGTGGATAAGATGTACCGAAATCGTTCCGTCTCGCCGATGCCCGGGCCCTCATTTTAGCAGCAGAAGATATAAGAGACACGATTGGCACACCTCAGAGAATGAAGGATTCTTTGGATGCCACTAGTGCCGTACGAATTCTAGATGGACCCGAGCCGGAGCTCAAATCAAATCGAGTGGATACAATCTTCTACACAGGTCGAGTTGGAAGATATGGTTCGAAACTTTCAGCAGGAGATTGAGAGTGATTCTTCCCAGGATGTCGTGGTGGAAATGGCTGAAGGTTAGAGTAGACTCGAAACACGTCAATGACGGAACAATCTGTGTCATACAATTTGAGTCATTGAGATTGGACTGCAACAAGGGGGGGTGCGGAGGTAAGGATTTCGCACATGGGGTAGGGGGGGGGGGGTCACCGTGACCTCCGGTCTCGAAAAAAAACTTTGTACCTGCACCGTAGGCAGCGGGAGACCTTTAGGGTTGTATTTTCACAACTTACATACCATTTCTTACCCCCCCGTTTCGTTATTATGTCCCTCTAAAATTCTTGGGCCTCTCTTCTCGCCGAAGTCATCCAACTTTATGTCAAAACATTCAAATTCAAATAAAATAATAATCGCTACAATGAGTGTGTCGTCGGTGTCGTACAATAAGTATATATGTAAGTGATGTGTATCTACGGCCGGTTCGTCATTCGTTGGGCCTATGCGTTGGTTCTGTCATGCGTTATGCTATGCATCAAAGCGTAAAAATGAGGGGAGATTAGCAAAGGAGGTATATCGTACAGTGAAGGCGAATTCGAAAGGATAGAAAGTGGGGAAGGAGGGAATCACCGCAAAAAAAATCTCCACGGGAATCGGCTTCCTCCTCAACCCTGTACTCCCGCCACTCTCCCCGCTCGCGGCGCTGCACCCCCCGTCGGAGCTCGAGCGCGATGACGACTCGGACGGCGAGTACGACCACGCGCTCGTCGTGCTCGTCCGTCTCCTGGGGCCGTGCGTCGGGGCCAGCTGTGGCGCGTAGGGGAAGCCGGGTGAAGAAGAGGTGGAAGAGGAGTGGGAGTGGGAAGACGACGGGGATGGAGAGGCGAGGGCAGGCGGCGAGAACGCGAGCAGAGAAGGCGTCTCGGGCGGGCGGCCCACGACGACCACGTCCGCCGCGGTCAGCCGCTTCTTCGTCTTCTTCACGGGGGGCGCGAAGCGGCGCGGGGTGCCGCCTCGCGCGCAGCGAGCAGCGCGGCGTTGTACCGATACAACGCGGGCGACGCGGCGGGGCGCGGGTGTTAGCCGGTGTAGGTCGGGTAGGTGGGCGGGAAGCGCGGGGTGTACGTGTCGTCGATGCGGTTGCGGGGAAGAGCAGGTGAAGGGGGAGAGGGGGAGGAAGACGAGGAGGGCGGGGACGGTGTCGAGGGTGAGAGCGGGTGCGCCTGGAGGGAGGGCCTCCCACTCGCGCTGTTCGTCCGACTTGGCTTCCTCTTCATCTGAGGTGGGGGAGCTGGCGACCAGGGGGACAGCGGGACCTCGTCGTCGTCCAGCACCACATCCGCCCACTTGTCATCCTCCTCGGCGTCAGCGGGCACGTCGGCTTCGGTGGGGATGGTAGGCAGGGCTTTGGAAGCGGGAGTGTAAGTGGACGCAGGGGGAGGCGGGGGCGAGAGGAGCGCGGCGAGCGACGGGTACGCGTGCAGCGGCGGCTCGCGCGCCCGCGCGACCCAGTCCTCGGCGCCGTCGTCAAGCACGTCGCAGGGCAGGGGCGTGCGGGGCAGCGGGCGCTCGAAGGAGGTGTCGGAGCTGGCGGCGCTCACAGGCGAGAGCCCGGTGCTGTTGACCGTGCGTGGACGAGGGCGCGGGCACGGTGAGGCGGAGGGACGTGGGGCGCGAGAAGTTGGGCACGGGCGCGTCCGTGGGTGGAGGTGGGGGCTGGCGCGTGGGGATGCTGATCCTCCTAATAACAGGGGGGAAGAGCGGGTCGAGCTGCGCGGACGGGCGCGGGGCGGGGATGACGTGCGAGTCGCGCTGCAGGTGGGTGGCAGGCGCGGATGTCGAGGTCGAGGCAAGGGAGGCCACCGGGAAGGACGGTGGCAGAGGCGGCGCGAGGGTGATGAACGCGCCGATGTGCGCGGCGTAGTACGCGTCAGGCGGAGGCGGGACAGGCGACACGGAGCGCGAGTGTTTCGTGATTGTAAGCGGCTTCATAGACTTGCAGCGGATGATGCACTGCTGCGTCGTTGGGCGCGGGAAGTCCAAGGAGGTGGCATCGCGCAGTGTGAGCGTCCACGCGTCGCCGCCCTGGACGGCGTCGAAGAGCTACGAGTCGCGCGGGATGGGCAGGTCCGAGACTCGCGGCGTTTGGCCTTGACGCTGTTTTGCGTTGTCAGCGGCTCGGGCTGCTCGATGATGTGCAGGGATGTGAGGGTGCTGCGCCGCGGGCGGGCGACTGGCATTTGATGTACGAGGACACTGTGCGTGCCTTCCAATCAGCGCTTCAGTTCTCGCCTCCGTACGTCGAGACTCGGTGGACTCACAGTTGTCGGCTTGGGTTGGGCTTAGATCCTCGTTTGTACAGCCACATATTGTAAGGCTCCAACCGTTTCCTTGTGCAAACGTTTATACACGGTAATAACCGTTTCTGTTTCCGTTTAATGTGGCCGGGGGAGTACACGGTAAGACAACCGTTTATACATGGTTTATACGATTCAAAAATACCCTGAGTCGTGGAACTGGTGTGGCGTTCAAATTGAAGGCCGATTTGGTGGCGGTGCTCGTCCTTTCTGCTCTTCACAATCTCACTTTTACTCGGGCGCTCTCGGAACCAGCTATTCAACAGCTCAACATCTGCATACCCTGTGCCCTGGTTATAAAATGTGACAGTCAGTGACCTGACGCGTCAGAAATTTTGATTTCCTCCCACCACTATGGCTCATGATCAGACCCTGGGCTCAGCGGCATCCCGCTCTCGCAAGGCATCGAATCGCCTTCTCGACGGCACCAATGGAGAGAAACCTGACACGACCCATCTCGCTCTCATCCAAGAAACGCGGCGCGCGACTTTCTCGCCATCCCGGGAACAAGTGTCTCCGTGGAACGACTCTTCTCACGATCCCGGCACTTGTGCCATGAAGCTCGCGGATCGTTGAAAGCGCACGCCATCAAGGAGGCTATGTTGACGAAGATGTGGATCAAGGCTGGATTTCTCAAGCGCGCGACTTTGGACTGCGGTAGAGGCTAGTGGCATGGCATTTGTAGCGTAAAACCCGTACTTTGATATTCCCAAAAAAATACCGTGTATAAACGGTTTTAAACGTTTGTAAACGTTTACATACCCTTTCCGTGTAGTGTACCCAGATGTGTACACGAAAACTAAATGATTGGAGCCTTAACATATTGCGTGTCTCGTTATTGCTGTTTGCAAAATAGTTGGCCACATTGCCTTTTTGAGAAAACTAATGGTTTTGAGTCGTAAAACGTGTTTGGGCTGTATCTCACTCAATTCGGGCACTTTATTTACAAATGAAAATATTTTCGAGCATCACGAGCCTATCCTCGTCGTCTGAGCACAAGAACACCACGATTTAGGCAACACGTCAGAAAGTTATGCAAAATATCGTATTTTTGAGCAGACTGAACAGTGAATACTACGCAATAACAGGGACACGTATCGACAAACGGGAAAGACAAGGACCATTGATTAGGTCTCCCCCAAGCCTCTATGTTGAGATTTTCGTCCTCGGGGCCTCTGCCGTCGCTGTCGTCGTCCAAAGTCAGGTCACGCACTGACGTGTCCTGTCACTTGCGTGACCCTACCTTCGATGGCGTCGGCGACGACGTTGGCGAGCTTGTTTTCCAAATCTCGCAGTAGACCCCTTTGAAGGACCTTATCTAAGGCACTTGTCCTTTCGCCTTGCTTATACCTGCTCGCGTTGGCTAGCAGTGCAAGGATTTGTCAAAAATTCACTATCTTTTGTAACATCCTTATATATTGCTTGAATCAGATATCTGTGATTCTCAGAGGACCTTCCAAGGGTTCGACGACAAAGCTTTTGGAAAAAAAGCTCACCAACGTCGTCGCCGAGGCCTTTGAAGGTAGGGTCACGCAAGTGACAGACTCGGACACGTCAGTGCGTGACCTGACTTTGGACGACGACAGCGACGGCGGCAGAGGCCCCGAGGACGAAAATCTCAACGTAGAGGCTTGGGGGAGACCTAATCAATGGTCCTTGTCTTTCCCGTTTGTCGATACGTGTCCCTGTTGTTGCGTAGTATTCACTGTTCAGTCTGCTCAAAAATACGATATTTTGCATAACTTTCTGACGTGTTGCCTAAATCGTGGCGTTCTTGTGCTCAGACGACAAGGATAGACTCGTGGTGCTCGAAAATGTTTTCATTTGTATAGAAAGTGCCCGAATTGAGTGAGATACAGTCCAAACACGTTTTACGACTCAAAACCATTAGTTTTCTCAAAAAGGCAATGTGGCCAACTATTTTGCAAACAGCAATAAATTCCGAGTTCCTCACTATTGGATACCCACTGGTGAGCCACAGTGATTTTAAATTTTAATCGCTCTCGACCTTCTTGGGCGGAAGTTGGGCAGAAGTCTACAGCACGGCAGAGTCATCTTCGTGAATTCTCAGCGCTCAGCGCTCAGCCAACAAGTTGGAACATTGGAGACGCTATGCAGGCTCGGAGCTCTGGCAGTCGTGGTCTCGGGAAAACCTCGCTTGTATTCACGTGACTAGCTACTTGGGGGTAGATGTGGCCCCCGGCGTTTCCACCGGAATTTGATCGCATCACCGTGCACGTCCCAATTCGGAATCCCTGCCAAATCGTCAGTCCCCACGGATGTACCTGGTATAAATTCAACCTGGCACCCTGCTGCACAGTTCTTTGCTTGTAAAATCCCTAAAATTCATTCTACATGTAATCTCCAGAACAGATTTTTAATGATCACGATGTAGAGCAAACTGTGATTTAAATGACTTGTTATTTCCACGAAAATTTACAATCTGTTCTGGACATTACATACAAAATCATTAAAAACAGGGTTTTAGCCCGATTCCGGACCGAAATCGGGTGCGGGCCAGCGTGGGCCAGGTACATCTGGATCACCGTGATGAAGGCTCTGCAAACACAGGCAAACAAACGCGTCGCGCTCACCTTTTGGCCTCTTCTGCTCGCCTCCACGCTCCATCGGCCTGGAACGGCCATGGCACGCGAAGATGGATCTGTTCGATTCTATGGGGTAAAACGAAAACACTCTAAGGGCCAGAAGGACCAACTTCTTGCCGCTCGCACTTCCCAGTCTTCCTTTCCCATGCCTTCGGAAGCCTCGGATGCCGGCAAAGAGAACGCGCATATTGACCACGATGCCCTCAAAATAGCGAAAGAGTGCGGAGATAGCTATCAGAGGAAACTCTACAATGGTCTAAAGAGGCTGAAAAGGTCTCACCAAGCCAATGCGGATCAGGCAGCGGTCTTAGCGGAAACTCGGCAGGAAAACAGGCAGCTTCGCGCCGAGGTTATACAGTTGACATCCGAGGTCGCGGATCTACAGGCCGAGTCGTCGATACTTTGCGCCGAAGTCCAGTCCCAAAAATCCGCTCGGAGCCAGACCAGCAAGAAATTGCATGCACAGGCAGAAAGAATTCGCCGCTTCCCCTCCCGTGTCAATACAGCTGTTAGCAAAGCTACGGCTCAAGCACAGGAGGAGCTTTCTCACCTGTTCTCTTTCACCCTGAAGGAGAAAGGTGTCATACCGGACTCGACAAGAGACATGATCAATGATCTTGTTGCTCTTGATGGTGTCCGCCCGAATAAAGTTATCGGGGTATTGAAGCGGATTGCTGGGAAGTTGGGTATTGGGGTCAGTGGGGATGCGTCGGACCGCAGTGTTCGACACATCGTGAAGGAGGGTGGTGTCGCATCAGGGATGCAATTTATTGAAGCTGTCGGAACATCGAAAGGTGCGTTGTTGTAATCATTGTGATTCCCACGCGTCGAACTTGAGTCTAAATTCTTTAATAGGTGTTACGCTCAGTAGCGATGGAACGACTCACAAGAATGTTAATCTCGAGTCACACCGAGCTACAGTCATTGACCAAAATAATCAAAAACAGACATTCTTTCTTGGGATTGGGATGGCGATCAATCACACCAGTGAAAAACAGCTCGAAGGCTGGGAGGAGCTCATCGAGGATCTGTACCAGATATACAAGACCTCATCCCGCTGCGAAACCGCTGATGACGCCCGGGATTTTTGGCTGAAAGTGACGGGATGGCATTCGGACCATGCCGAGGACCAAAAGAAGCTTTTCCGTCTTGCGCGTACAATGAAGCTTCGGTTGGAATGTGAGCGCCAAGGGGAACACACTATTGCGCAGATGGCTCCCGAACAGTGGGCCGAGGTTCTCTTCAAAATTTCACACAACGCGGTGACAGCGGCAGGGGGAATTGCGGCATGGGAAAAGCTCGGGGATGAAGAACATCTTTCTCATCACGATGAGGTGTTCACTGTGTTTGTACGTGCCATTGGAGAAGCCGAGTTCGAGAAGTTGATGCCAGAGGAGAAGGAGAATGTCGATCTTTTCATCTGGGGAGGCTGCTGCATGCACAAGCACTTGAACGTCTTCAAGGGTGCCGTTTTTTCGATGCAGAAGTGGTGGGGCGATAACAAGCTTCCTGGGCCTCTCAAGATGTACAACAGAGACAATGCCGCCGCAGTTTCGCTGGGGGAGGGAACAGGTGCAGCGACACGCGCCGAGGACCGTACCATTGGGGGTGCCATCAAAGTGTCAAGTCTTGCGGGCACAATTTTTCGCCACAAAGACCGAAAGCGCGGCCAGCAGGACACGCTCTGGTACTTCTGGGATCATGAAACTGGGTTCAACATTTGTTTCCCGGATACCAGCAACACTCGCTTTCAGTCTCATGCCGGCGCTTGCGAGATTATTGTTGTCCACATGGAGCTGATCCTCCAGTTCCTGGTTTATGTGCGGGAGAACAAAGCCAACCGCGCATTAAACCACATGGAGTTGAACGTTGAGCACGGGCTCCTCTGCTGGTACACTCGGCATGAGTTTGTCGTTATTGCGCTCCTCCATCAAAATGTCGACGTCAAGTACATGCTTGAAGTTCGCGGACCGTTACACATGCAGGACAACCTCTTGAAGCTTGGTGACCTCCACAAGAAGGTGAAGGTTCACTTGCAGAAAATCATCGATGACCCGAAGCTCATTTCGGCTGCCAATGCGTCGTTCTCGACAGCAACACTTGATGGCCGGCCATGGGAGAAACCAGAGGTCATGTATGCAGCACTGGCCAGGATCTCGGAGTGGAAGCTGACCTATGTTGACGAGCTCATTGTTGCATATTGCAAGGGTGCACTCGAGACCTGGGCTCGCTTCGACACAGAGTAGAGTGAGGAAGGCCCGATATCGAAGCTCACACCCGAGAATATCAAACAGGCATGGCTCGAGGTCACCAACGACAGAAACGAGAGCGAGCTGGGTATTCTGCGACAGTCAGCAAGGTCAGCACCCAACATTTCCCTCCCATATCACAGTGCTCTCCGGATGTACAAGGCGAACAACACCTCCGACTTCATGAAGACGTTAACAGCCCCGGACAGACCATCAATTCGAGCTCAAGTTCGAAAAACTGACACATCGGGTGCCAATAGGAAGAATAAACACGCCCAGATAGTACATATGAAGCAGGTTGTCGACAAGAACACAGCGCGGGATGCTATATGCCAAGATCGCGTTACGAAAGCCCAAGACGCAATCACCAAAACCACGGCTATCGATTCGGTCGAAGCGCTTGATGCGGTGTTCGGAATACCTCGTGGAGCTGAGGGCTACCTCGGTGTTGCAGCACTGGATCTCCAACTCGACTGGCATCTAGCCAATCCTGTCCAGGACTCCGCCGCATCAATTCCCAAAGCAAAGTCGGGTGCAAAGGGGCGCGGCACTCGAGAAACCCGGTACACATACCTCAAGGATGCGATTTCTAAGCGTTCAGAGAGCCTCCAGAGTGCCCCTGTGGGCCCTAGTAGTGCTGCCGAGGAACTCCAGGCCGAGGAGTCCCAAGTAGACACAGTCCCACCCGAGCAGGCAATGTCGAGCTCAATGGATGTTGACGAGGATACTTATGATAGTGAGGAGGAGTGGTATGGAATATCATAGGATGTATTGGTTATAGAGTACATGAGTTCCGGATGGGTAGACGACATAAATGCGACGAGAGAGCGAGACGAAGGTCATTTGCCGCCGGATTGCTGTCCATCAGATTATGTAAGCACACATTTTTGGAACCGCAAACACTGGGGGCCAGTAGATGGTCTCGTGAGGTACGATCGTTGACCCTAGAATATGGTCTATGTGCGATGGCAGTGTCATAGCTCCTGAGTGAATTCTTCAATCTGCACTACGTCCTGCCTATCGCATGACCTCGCTCACATCGCTCAAGCTCAACTTCAAGTTTCTTTTTCTTCTCACATACTCTTGCAATGGCTGCTCCCCCTCCCCCTCCTCCCCGTCTCAGCCTGGACCCACCACACTTCCGCTATCTTCAAGCCGCTTCGGACCTCTTAGTGGCCGGTTCCACTACGAGTGCTACTCCTCTCACAGATGCCAATGCCACGGCACAGTCTGGATGACCGGCCACGGCACACGCCAAGTGGCATGGGATGCACATGTGCAGGCAGACCGGATCACGCCACGGCTCTCGCTGACAAGGCTGAAGCCGACTGTGTTGCCACTGAGCTGTAGCCGAGGCCGAGCATCTCGAGGCAGAGAAGAAGAAGCCAAGCTCGGTGCCTTCGATGCGGCGTTGGCGATGCCGGATTTTCTCGGGCCCCACGCATCCAACTTTGCCAAAAAGAAGCTCGACGACAGGGAATATGTTGAACTCTGGTATTGGACCAAGGAGGGATGTCTTGATGCTGAATCCCTCTGCGGCAGGGTGGAAGCAGATGAGTCCTTCGACATTACCCAGATTGGCTCTATGCTTTCTTTAAAGCCTCTCACAGCTTTAAAGCTCAAAGGTTGTCTGCGACAAGGAGCTCACATGGGCACAGCTTTCACTTGCCAAAACAGGTTTCCTGTCTGCAATCGAGGTGGCAGGCTGGCCGAGAGAATACCGCACTTCCCTTTCCAGTTTCTTTTACACCATCAAATTTCACTCATCGCGTATGAATCACGATGATCATACCGAGACAATTCTGGTCATTTACCAGGCCAGGGTGCGGCGTCATTGGCACAATGCACTCACCCAGGGCACTGGTTTCAATATAGCCATTTTCAACGACAAGTTCTTGGAGCAGATCTCAACGGAGTTCCACAATAAATACCGCTCCTCCTGCTACCGGATGGTGCATAATTTGATCCTACTGCCGAATTTTTCTGACATCTGCTTTCTCCCTTGTTTTATCACTATCACTATCACTATCACTCCACTACGCACTTTACCACACGCTCATTCCACGCAGGGTTCGCACACTTCATCCGCATTTTCACATGGTTCACAGCTGGACGAACTGGCTGAGAGTGCTTCCGCCCTGCGGGTGGAGAGCACATCTGCACCTTGCGGCCGAGCCGGAGGCCGCCAACGCGACTCTGGCAACAGAGTTAGATCCGCCTCACCAGCCCAAGCACCGTTGCCTGCCCAGGACACATTTTTTCGTCACAGCACAAGTCCGAACGACGGCCTATCTGCTTGTGCCATATGCCTCAGCCGTCACTGACACAGCATCCAGGAATGCAGATCCCCGATGCTCTGGAACCGCACGATGCCAGCGCAGACCAAGTGGAACACTGAAGGCAGGCTCATCAACAGCAAGAACAAATTCATTTGCCTTGCCTGGCAGAAATCCACTTGTGACCTCAACCATACCTCTCGTCATGAATGCTCCAGATGCAGAAGCCCGAATCATGGTGCTCAGAAGTGTCATCTCGCACAGAAATTCTAATCCTGTCACTCCACTCCATTGGTCTGTCTGGCGAGACCTACTCACCGAATCTGGACTTCTCAACAAATATTACCCCCACATTCCTTCCTCCATCCAATTCGGCTTTAATATTGGGTTCCCTTCCATTCACTCCACTGTCACTCCTCATAATAGTCCGACAATGCTTCTAATCCAGACGAGTTCAACACATCGTTCAACACGAACGGAGCTCGGGGGATACATTGGTCCTCTTTCTCGTGCCGAGGTTGAAGCTCTCATCGGACCATTCCAAACTTCCCCTTCTCTCTTTCCAAACAGGTTAATCGTCTCCGCCTAGTCCAGAATTTTCTTTCCCTGCGTAATCCCTCCCACCCACTCTTCCATTAATTCATCCATCGACTCCGACCTTTTCCCATCTACTTGGGGCACCTTCACCGCCTTTTCTTTATCTGTCTTGCCCTTCCACCTGGGTCCGAAGGAGCCTCTCCACATCTCTGAAGCCTACCACGAATCCCTTTGCATTTTACCCAGTGGCCAGCCGCTGTCGTACGATTGTCCTAGAGGCTTTTGATCTGGATTTTTCTGTCTTGTTTGGCGCAAATCTGGACGCTGTCACCAAATCTGGATGCAGCCGTTCAGATCTGTTGCAGACGGGTACAGATATATACCGTTCCAAAGACATCGGACCCATGTCGAAATGGGTGACGATCACATTTTCCTTCGAGTTTGGCGCGAGTTCTTCGTGGAATTCAACCACCTTCGTTCTGACTGCTAGCAACACATTGAAGCTCTTGGCGCCATCACCACACAGGCGGACACTTCTGGTTTGGTGGCAATCCACTTCCTGACGGGCATCCCAAGAATTTGACGAAGACATGTCATTCCCGATCCTCGACTTATCCCAGCAATCTCTGCGATCCCGCACAACAATCTTTTTGCCTACAATTTCTCCGACATCGACGCCGTATCTCAGCCTTTGGGTATTCCCTGGGAATTATCGAAGGATCGTGACTTTGGGCGCAACATTTTTCACAGGCTTCGTGTGGGATCTTCGTCTCAGATCGTTTCCCTTGATCCCGAGAAGAAGACGAAGTACCTACTCGCAGTCACAGAGTGGGAAACATCTTCCACGAATGCACTTGACACGGTCCAGAAGCTGTATGGGAAGCTTCTCCACACCTCACTTATCATCCCAATGGGCTGCGCTTACCTCACCAACTTGGAAACCATGTTGGGCATCTTCCATGACAGTCCTCACAAGCCATGTACCCAACCCAGTGGCACTGCAGACGACTTGCAATGGTGGGTATCCATTCTTTCCCGCCCTCTTCTCTGCTGTTCCATCCCCGGCCCATGCAAAGTCATTGATTGCAGGGCATTCTCGGACACCAGTTCAGGTACCGGAATTGCTGTCGTCCTCAACAGCTGTTGGCATGCGTGGCACCTCCTCTTGGCTGGGATGCTGGAGGTCGTGACATTGGGTGGGCCAAAGCTGTCGGCTTTGAATTTCTGGTCTATATCGTCATTGCTGCCACCAATGCGCTGGGTACCCACTTTAAACTTTTTGGGGATAACACCAGCGTTGTGGAAGGCTGGTGGAACCACTAGTGTTGCCGAGGTCCGGTAAGGTCCGGTTTTTTGCCAAAAAATCCGAACCCCAAACCTGACCTGAGGTCCAGTTCGGCCAAATTCCCCGAACCCTAAACCAGACATCGGTCCAGTTCACAATGGGTTCAGTTCGGGTTCTGAACATGTTTGGACCTGAATGAACCTCAATTTTTTTGAGCCGTTTTCGGTGCAAATACACAAGAAGTATGTAAAACTACACATCAACCTCATCCTCCAATGCATCCAAAGCCTCAATGACACACTTTGTGGCCTCCGCTGCAGCGCTCACATGGCTGTTGCAGTAGGCACTTTTCAAAAGCTGAAGGGCCTCAAACATCTCTGGCACCAGCCGATTGCAACGTGCAGTCCCAGTGAGTGACCCGTTAGAAAAGGTTCTCTCGGAGGAGGCAGCAGAGCCTTGGATTGCAAGGTAATCTCTGGCAATGTGCATGAGCGTAGGATACTGCGAGGAGTGATGCTGAATATGAGATGGTTCAGATATTTGTCATGCGCAAGTAAGAGAAATTGACACACCCCCCACCATGTGACAACATTTTCAACATTCTGCAATGGGGCTTTGAGGTACGTGTTAAGCTCATTGCGTGGATTGACAGTTGTGATATCCTTGTTTTTCCATGCCTGAACCTTCGTTCGGATCCATGAATTCCCATATTGAACAGGAGGAGTGGGCACTATTGGAAGTAAGACAATGAAAGAAAATGATAGCCCATATTATTTATTCACTGTTTGGAGCTGGTGTGACCGCCACAACATCTGCCACGGGGGCAATGTAATAATGATCAAACTGTTGAAAAAAAACAGTTAGCCTTTGCGAAATGAGAAGTGGAGTGGATTCGGATCGCACCAGGGCCTCGAGTTTTGCAAGTCCTTCTTCAAACGCAACAGAATTCCACGACTCCTCTGCATATGCAGTTTTGATGTTCGGGTCCAACGCTTCGGCGACATCAGAATTAATTGACCAAGTTAAAAAGGCTCACCAAGACAAATGAAATAGATGTCAGTGTCATCAGTCTTTCCATACCATTTATCACGGTTGTCGAGGTCGGCATTGATTGACTCTCGCATATCAGTGAATTTCTCGGTAGCCTCCATGTTTCTCCATGTCTCTGCAAGAGCCTCGAGAAGAGGAAGAGTGCACCAAACCGTTGGATGCCTTGAGCTGGAGAATGATTGCTGAATATTGGCGGGCTCCTGTGGACGCACAGTAAAGTATCGGTTCAATTCTAATTAAATATTGTTCACAGTAGTATATACCTGAAGGACTTCACGCATCTTGATAAGTTGATCCCAGTCCCGGGTTGATAGCCGGAAGTCCGAGTACAACTTTTTAATGAGGTTCGGCACTTCCGCGCTGTCGTCAGTGAGAAGCACAAATCGATTGACAGCCTGCAACAGTGGTTAAATCGGGCTCTATTGTGGAAAGGGAGACGAACAGGTCGCAGCAAAATCAGTCGGTCGAGGAAAGTGAACATGGATGCCCAATGAGTTCGCATCCAGCCTAGAAGCTGAAGAATGGGGACATCGGTTCGGGCGCACATCTTCTTGAAGAATGCCTGTGCTTGCGGCGAAACACGGTGTGGTAGAGCTGGATGGCTGGGATGTGGAAATGCTTCCACGTCCTCCATTTGGCTTTACTGTTATGTGACCGTTATTTTACATTACATCATTTGTTTAGTCAGTAAATACGGACCCACCACGCCACGTACGATCTCTCAGCTACGTACCACCTCGTTTGTGACCGGTGTAGGGCAAGTGCCCAGAGGAATCAACAGAGACCTCGCCCCCTAGTGTCTAAATCGTCACCAGTGTGCTCCCTTGAGCTATAAACCCCAGAATCACACGCCACAACCCTGCACTCTTTTCTGCACGATAAACTGTCCTGCCGACACTCTCCTTTTGACCGTCTTTCATACTCAAGGCTTCCAAGCCTTTTTCCCATTTTTCTATCCAAAAACCACTCTAGCCATACCGGATCACCGACCTATTCCACAAACCTCGCCCCGGCACATTTATTCTGCCACAGTGGAGCCCACCGCGAGGGAAAGGTCTCTTAGTGGGATCTCTTGGGTTTTCCGTGTGGTCCATCCTTCTAGCATCCCATTTTTCACTCATATTTCATCATGACGGTCCCTACGCCACTCGTCGCGTGCCCTAGCGCTCCCACACTCGTCTCGCATCCCCGCATTGCACTGTGCTTCGAGAACGCCACTGGATCTGTATTTTCTGCATTTTATACGCACTCTTCTTCGCATTCCCCCGTTCCTAATCAACCACCACCTTCGCCTCCCGACAAAAAGCGCTCGCACCGATGCTTCGTATGTGGTGGCACAGGTAAACACCGTCTCAACCCCAGGTTTTGCCCACGCACATGGGAGCTTGCTAATAATGACCTCGTCAAATTCAACATTGACGGTCGCCTCGTCTCGTTCGACGGATCACCGCTCCCCATGACACGCCATCCCGGTGGAGTTGCAGCGCATCTACTCTCTCCCCGGCGTCTTACACCACGAACGATCCCTGTATCTCCACGTCGCGTTCGTCACGTTCCTACGCCATCCAGTCGCAGCTACGAATCAGATCCCCCGCACACGCCGTCCGCTGTCGCTGTACCCCCTCGTCACGTCCCAACATTTGACTGCAGCTTCGAGTCGAATCCCCCGCACATTCTGCCGGAAGCCGCTGCACCTCCTCGTCGTGTTCCCAGCCTCGATTGTACGTTCATCGTGAATCCCCCGCATGTTCCGCCCGTCGCGCGCATTATACCACCTTCCATTTCCACGCCAATTCCTCGTTCTACCGCTGTTCCCAAATCGAACCCAGATCCAGTTTCGAAATTGCATTCTCCGTCTAGCCGCAGTTCTCACCCCAGTTTCATATTGGAATTATTCGACTACCTCATTCTTTCTCCCTCTTTTCGACGACAACTCGAAGCAGTCATCAAGATGATCGATCGTTTGGATATGGGGAACGATCCATCCAGCCTGCGGAAGGTTGTGGAGCCTATTCGGGAGCATCTTAAATCTTTCGTTGTTCAACTATGATTTATTTCATGGCTCACTCATCATTCGTGTTCTAGTACTATGTTCAAGTTCTATTTCATCCCTCATTTTATCTGTGGCCATCCTCCTCCTTCCTTTTCTAAACCGATGTCGGGGTCGACATCGAAATCCCCCGCACTGTGGTAGAGCTGGATGGCCGGGATGTGGAAATGCTTCCACGTCCTCCATTTGGCTTTACTGTTATGTGACCGTTATTTTACATTACATCATTTGTTTAGTCAGTAAATACGGACCCACCACGCCACGTACGATCTCTCAGCTACGTACCACCTCGTTTGTGACCGGTGTAGGGCAAGTGCCCAGAGGAATCAACAGAGACCTCGCCCCCTAGTGTCTAAATCGTCACCAGTGTGCTCCCTTGAGCTATAAACCCCAGAATCACATGCCACAACCCTGCACTCTTTTCTGCACGATAAACTGTCCTGCCGACACTCTCCTTTTGACCGTCTTTCATACTCAGGGCTTCCAAGCCTTTTTCCCATTTTTCTATCCAAAAACCACTCTAGCCATACCGGATCACCGACCCATTCCACAAACCTCGCCCCAGCACATTTATTCTGCCACAACGGATCTGGTCACAATTAATTTATCAGTTCATAATCAAGCTGTGCATTCAACAATTAAAAATGAAAAGTACTTGCTTAACAAGAGCAAGTGCCTTCCCCATGGCATCCTTCGGAGTATATCCATCCTCGTCATCATCCTCCCACTCCCCATCCGCAGTGTCCTTGTTGCCATCATCTCCAGCGAGGAGCACGTCCAATTCATCGTCATCCATATCTGGATTAGCAGCCATCAATTTCTTTCTCAACTTTTTCACCTTAGCGATGACAGCCTTCACGGACAGAGGGGACACATCAGAAAGGAAGTGCCCGGCCGTGAGATGCACTGCATGCTCCATGCATCTAATTGAAAGATTAAAGTAGCCCAAAAGAATCGAGTTAAATGATCTTACTGGACACGGTGCTCAACTGGATCCCACTGGTGCTTGAGAGGATCAATTTCCTTTCCAAGCGCCTTCAAGGCAGTGTCTTTGTTGGTGGCGTTGTCCACCGTGAACCAGCCAACCTGAGAGAGGGAATTAGACGAGATGGATTCAAAAATTACAACACAATGTCTACCTTGTCTCGAAGGTCATATCTATCAACTGTTCGCACAAGGATTTTGGAAAGGTTATCCCCAGAATGGTTTCCTTTTATCGGAGTGTACGCAAGATGCTCGGATTTGAGGCTCCATTCCTCCGGGCTGTCGGCGGACACGTCGATGTAGTGGCCCGTCACCCCAAGGAATGGGTCACCTGTCTTGGAAGTCCAGGTGTCGAATGTGAATGAGACCTGACCAGGAATATCCTACAAGGTGCCGTAGTTATAATTCTGAAACCAACTGAATACAAAAAACATACCTGCAATTTGAGACGAAGGTGCTCCTTGGAATCCACAGTGCGCTTCAAGATCTCCTTGCGCATTTTGGTACGATGTGGGATGTCACTCTCCTTGAGGCTGGGTCGACAATATTGAAGGTGTCGGAATGGGCCTTTGTTGACGAGCATAAACACCTATTGATGTATCAGATTCAGTACCGACAAAAAAGATTATAAGCCAGATATGAACATCATCCTCTGTCACCATCATTTCAACCAAGTAATCGAGGAGCCCTTGGGAGCTGAACAGTGGGGTCTTGGTCGCAAAATTGTCGAGTGTTGTTTGCTTCGAGTCCTCTTGATCTCTGAATCGATGTTAGTAGAACCGAAAGCGTAGCATTATCCACATACTTGAAAAAATCCTTGGGTGTTGCCTGACGGTGAAGGGGAACATTGTTCTTCTCACACATTCTCTGATATATGGCGACATGGCCGGGATTACTGCAAAATTAGTTAGCCATGTTCTTGAACGAGCGATGAACAAAATGACTCACTGACTGATGTGTGTTTGGCGCGACGAGACATTTCCCAGGAGGAAACACTTCTTCGTGGGAACACTGTCTTTTCTAGTACACATGTTGCAGATAAGTAGCTGATGAGGAAGTAGTATTCTATACATACTTGCAAAGGAGGCACCAGTGGCCTTTAACGAGCAGGCCGGTGTCGGGGTCCAAGACCTCTTCCTCTTTGAAGAGGGGCTGGATGTCCTTTGTGAGCTCAGCCTTGGGGCGCATCTTCATTGCCTGAAGTAAGTTACTTGAGGTGAATGTAAGATTGGATGATTTTGCTCAATTACTCACTGCTCTATCGGCATCACCGAGCGACTTGGTATACTCATAGGCAGTGTTGACATCCTCCTGGTCGGTCTCGTCACCGTCGCCATCGTCCTCTGAGTCGCTGGAAGACTGGAGATCAGGCATGTCATCGTCATCCCCAGAATGGTTGTCCTCGTCCATTCGATCAGGTGAGGGTGAATCGCAGCAAGCACGAGCACGAGGGCGAGGAGGAGCATCACCGACGTCCAAGGCCTTGCGTTTGACCACCTCTGCGTTGTTGGGGTCCATCATGTGGCTGGACTGTTTGCAAGAGCCCTCGGAGCGATGGAAGTACTGGGTGATATGAGTAGCCTGACCTGCAGGGGTAGATGTCGCCTTGGTGACCGGCGCGAGCAGAATGTCGTCCTCTGGGTCGTTGAAGAACGGGATTTCACTCGCATCAAGCAGCTCGCCATTAGGCCCGACCGTGCACTGGTCACTGGAAGACATGGGAGGCGAATGATAATTGTGGCAGGGCAGCTGAGGCTTTATAGAAAAATTGCCAAGTGTAGAGATCCAGTTCAACGACAGAGAGGATGTTGCTCAAGCAGAGCACATCAGAGCACATCGTGATGGATTGTGGATGTCTGCCCTGCCCCTGGAGTCGTCCTGGTGGGATGCACATTGCACCATCGGCCATCACAGAATCCCGACGGAATATGTTGCTTTTCTGGGCGAAAAGAGCATCAGTGCGGCCACCATCTTGCGCACTAGTAAGCAGTCATTGACCCAGATGGAGATCCAGGAGATTAGAGCACATTTAATGTGCTATTTCAGGCAAGAATAAGATAAACGGCCCGTCAAGCCCACAGGCAGTGACCCATATGAAAAATTGATGTCTCCATTTAGCTCAAACGCGGTCACGGGTGCCTCGCGCCAATATGGAACATGAACCTTTCGGCCAAAAGATTACTTTTCAAAGGGAAAAAAAATGAGTTTGAACAGGTTCAAACATGTTCGGACAGGTTTGTCAAAATCAAAGATTCCTCGAACCCCGAACCTGACCCGCGGTCCGGTCCGGTTTTTCTGGCGCCTCCGAACCCGAATAGAGGTCCGGTTCGTGTTCAGTTTGGGTTCGGAATCGGTTCTGAACCCGACATCGGCAACGCTAGGAACCACTGCAGCCGCAATCACAAAACCAATAGTCTTCCACCGGGTCCACGCATTCCTGGTGGACGCCGAACCTTTCACTGATCAAAAATCCTAGTTGTAAATTAGGTCATTGCCCTAGAGTAAATTAGGACAGGAGGGTTACAAACGGATGAGTAGGTACAATTATTCCATGTGCTTTTATACTCTTCAACCAGCTGAGTAATGTTTCTTGTGCGTGTCAGTCAGCCCAAGTGCTTACTGATCCCTGTTCCCACGGTTGGCTGAGCTCCAATGCTTGCTCAGCCTTTCTAACCTAACCTTCTTTAGGGGGCCCCAGCCTAATCCCAAAGTGATGGGCCTCGGCACGCCCAGAGCTCCTGCATGCGATCCAGCTGCCCCAGACTGGATGGGCTATACATATAGCTTGAGAGGTGCATAGGAGAACGGCAACAACAGCGCAGTCCTCATATTGGGTGCATCACAAGTGGCATCACTCCATCCCTGAGTGGACGAGTCATAGTTCGATTGGTCTAATTAGATCCAGTACCTTTGGTGTGTGTCAGCAGGATCATCGGTGTGCCTCCGGCAGTTCCCACGTCCCCCTCGTGCCGCTGTCGGGCATTGTCCTGCCGAATCAAGAACAGAGCGCAACCGACCACCAACACACTGGTTGAACATTTCAAAAATTTCACCTTCTTTTTCAGTGAAAAATGTTGTTTATTTTTCACACATTTTTCACTGAAAAGCAGGTGAAATTTTCAAAACATTTTCATCACTTTCTTATTTTATTTCGAATTTTTCACCTTGAATTGAGAAAGTGCTGAAAAAGTTTTAAAATTTTCACCTTCTTTTTCAGTGAAAAATGTCTGAAAAATAAACAACATTTTTCACTGAAAAAGGTGAAAAATTGAAATGCTCAACCAGTGAACAGTTGAAGTTTGGTCGGTGCAAACATGCCTAATCTTCCAGAACAGATATCTTGGTGCTAGTAGTAGTCTAGAATTTATGAGACACATTCCTGCTTATCCTCACTGATGGGGAATAAATGCCTCTGAGCGAGTTACGCAGATGCTGGCCCAAATGATGGCAAACCCACCAATTCTTTTTATTTTTATTTTTTGGGGGTCGGAGATAGAGGAAAAAAATCATACACCATGTGTCGTACTTTTACACCTTCTTAAGTCTTTAGCTTGGTATTTTCTTGAATGCAGGTGCCGTTGTGATACCTGCTAGAAATATGATGCCGTGCGGAGTTTGAAACGGTGTTGTCGCGAATAATCGTGTTGAATAAAAGAACTGACCAGCCCTCAGGGAGTGGAGAAATAAATTCTGACCAGAAAGCATGCATAAATTAGGGAAGAGAACACTCTTCATGCAGCATATAAGATTCATATGGTGAGCTCCAAACGCGCCATCACCGAACTTGGTTACGAGCGGGAGGCGCACTTGATGGCGCTCCGGAAGCTGCGCCGGAGGGGCAGTGCAAACATCACGTGGTTCCCTTTCGGGGAAATCTAATACCAATCGAACGGTCCTCCTGAGTGGACTTGAGGTGAAGCACATCTCCGGGTGTTGTGTGTATGCTGCGGCCTACACGCGCGATCTCCCTACCTCCACTTCGAAACGAAGTTGATTAACACCTAATACCATTCATCCTAATAAAATGCTCATAAAGTACCCGCACCTTTCAGTGCATCCCATCCCATCTGCCCCGCGCCATCAGGCACCATGGCATACAAGCAGCCACGACTCGCGCTCATTCGTACAAGACGCAGCGCACGCTCAGGCTCTCCCAAAAAGTCCCTTAATCGAATTCCCAATGCTCGAGATCCCGTCCTTGATCGCGCTGCCCGCAGACTCGCCGCACCCGTCACCGTGTCCACCGCCCCCGCCGCTGCGGCCGTGACCTGGTCGCCCACCGTCACCGGTGCATTTGAAGGCGCAGGCGCGGGGAGCCCGTTGAGCTGCGCGGCGGCGGTGAAGGGGTCGCCGAGGTTGACGTAGTCGAGGAGGACAAAGTTTGGTGCGCGGTTGCCGCCGAGCGGAGCGCAGCCGTTGGCGTCGGCGAGGATGCTGGAAAAAGAACATGATTAGTAACAATTAGGAAACGTGAGGAGCAACAATTGGGATAGAAGATGATAATAAAAGAGCAGGAGGAAGGAAGAGAACAACGCACGATTCGACCCCGTTGGTGGTGGGCGCATCGATGGGGTCGCTGACGAGCACGTCCGTGGAGCCCAACGACAAGAGGTTCTTATTCAAGTTGTGGTTAATCATGTACCTGTGAACGCATCGGTGTCAGTGTCAGTGACAGCATGAGCGGCGGGCGGCGCGGCGTGCAGAGGAGGATGCAGGGGGTAAGTGCAGAGGAGGACGGTTGCAAGCGACAAGGGGAATGAGCGGCGTGAGCATGGATGTGGAGGATGGAGTATTTTAAACGCATGCAGGTGGAACAAAGGTGGAAGACGGAACAGCAGATGAAGATAGATGGAGAAGGACACGAGAAACGCACATGTGGTCCACGTCCGCGAGCGGGCCGGCGATGCGGTCGATCTTGCACGGGAAGGTGGGGTCCACGGAGGAGAACGGCGCTTCCCAGATCTACGATGCGATTAAACCAGTTAATGCACGCCGCGTCTGCCGACACAACAACGATTCAGATAGAACACGCTGGCACGCACCATCTGGAACTCTGGCATAATAAAGTCGACGCTGTCCGCGCCGTCGGCGTTGGCGTCGAGAAAGACGACGACGCGCTTGCCGGAGTCGATCATCTCGCCGAGCGTGGGCCAGTCGGCCTGCTTGACGGGGAGCGAGGGGGGCACGAAGGCGAGGGGGGTGATGCCTGGGTTAAGTCGAGTGAGTATGATTTAAAACAAGCGAAGAGTGGTAGTGGCACGCTCGAAGGAGGGAGGGACGGATAAGGGGGAGGACGCGCGGCGGATAATGGGGGGGGGGGGGGGGGGGGGAGGAAACGCGACACTCACCGGCCTCGTCAAACAACGGCTTCCACACGGTCGCGGGGCTTTGTCCCTCGGGGTTTGTGAAGATGAGCGTGAGGACCTCGTTCGGGTTCGCGTCGAGGAACGTCTTGACAGTCTTGAGGTAGTCCACCACTGGGCCGCCGTCGAAGAGCGTGCAGCTGGTGTGGCAGAAGTGCAGCACATCGTCTTTGACATGCGACTGCGCCTGCAGCATGCGGATCCCGAGGCCCAGTTGCGTCGGGATGTCCACCTCCTGGTCGCGCGCGACTAGAATCGAAATAATAATAAAACCACGTCCAGCAAAAGACAAAGGGAGAGAGAGAGAGACGCACACGCAAGCGGGTCCTGGCTGATGAACGCCGAGTCGTGCGCGCCGACGAAGGTGATGTTCCCGTAGCTCCGGTTGCACAACTCCGCGTGCCCGTTGCACACTGTCGCCCGCTTCACGGGAATGCTCGCCGCGAGCGCGAGCGTGGCGGCGGAGAGGAGACTTGCCCATGCAGATCGTGAAAACATAATGGCCAGATTAAAAGTACGGAGATTAGAGATTGAGATTATTAGGCCGGATGGTGAACGGGTCGAGAAGGAAAGAAAGAAAGACGGACGTGTGCCGGCACGAAAAAGAAAGGAAAGAAGGAGAAAAATGCACAAGTGCGCAGCGGGGAGAAGAAGAACGGGAAGCTGGATACCCTCGGACGGTCGTTATACTTATATCGATCATCAGTTTCATCAGCGCCTTGGCGGGGTTGATGTAGATGGCTATGATGCTGCCGTTATGCTGGGTCGCACCTCCCAACGTGCGTGGATCCACCTTGGGATCCACAGAGGCTTGAGCTACTTCTGACGCCCGCTATCTTGAGTTCCGGATACCCAAGTCAATTTGTGCGAAGAAATTGGTGCTTGCGCCGAGAGCAGGCCGAGAGTTTTCGGAATGCTGTGCCTGGGTCCTCTTTTTCATTGGCGTTTCTCGGGGTCACCGGCGGATGAAGGAGGCCCTTGCTAAGGAGGCCCTTGCGGCGGGCCTCCTTCGCGCAATCATTTGCGCCGGAACCGCCTGCCGTGCCATCGAAGACATTGAATCAACACATATTGAATGGACCAAGAATGGACATTAGGGGAAGTCAAACATGATTTGCGGGACCGATTACAAGGTCAGTTCATGATGAAACACAGAGCTTGAATGAACATATGCACAATGCATCTGGTTGCAAACAGCGGGTCTCGAGTTTCAAGTCCATCCGAGCATTAATGCGCGCAAATTAATGGAGGAATTTATTCCAGACATGTTGACAAGATTCAACATGCACACGAGCCCCGTTGTTCTCTGCTACTGTAGCTAGCCGTTCTCAATTCTCGTGTTCGTACACGTTGGCCTCGTTGGTAATATTTGAATTAAAATGTCAAGGTCTATAGGTAGTGACTGCCGCAGAGATCCAGTTCAGGGAGTGTTGGGTGGATCCAGTTTGAGCGAAGAGTTGTACGGATAGTAAGTAGTGCAGAGAAACAGGCGGTCCAGTGGGAAGAAGATAACCGAGGTTAGGCGCGAAAGGCGCTTAATTTGTTGCATTTGAGCTGAAGGACGCGGTTGAAGGGGGGAAACCCTGGGCACCGATCACTTTCCGAATTGAGAAGCCCTGGGTGAGGAGAGGCCATTTCTGGCAATTTGAAGGCCTTGAAAAGACCAATTTTTCAGATCAAGTCGTAGCAACCTCTTTCAGAATACGTGCAAAATTTACACAGAAAAATTGACGCAGCACCTTCCTTCCATGTCCAGTAGCATCTAATTACCCGAATCGGTCAGTATTCATTCACAGTTATTCCACTTAATACAGCCATTTCAATTGTAATTCAAACAAAGCTAGCATTCCGATGGGGAGGGATGAGCGAGACGAGGCATGAGGAGCATGGTGAGGGACACAAGTCTGAGTAGGGAGGAAGGGACAGGGAGGGATGCATTACAGGAGGATGAGTGAAGGAGGTGAGAGTCAAGCAGGTAGGAAAAGAAGCAACAGCGACAGATACACAACAATCACACCAACCACCTCTCAACCAATTCATTTATCAAGTTAAACTCTTCCAACCATCCCTAGCCACTCACCAAAATGTTCCACCTATGTCATTCCAGGCAAGAACCAGGCATTCTCGGCGCAGTAAGCAGGCTCCTCGCAGGGCACCACTTCGCCGAACAGGCAGGGCAGGAACGTGCTGCTGCGGTTGGTGGTAAAGATGGCCAGACAGATGCCACAGGTGTGGTAGTCTTCTCCGAGGTGCTTGACATGGTCGCACCAGTTGGGCTTGGCCCAGAGGGGCTTGGTATTGTAGGGGTCCTCAGGAGAGAAGACGAGGTCGAGGTGGTGGAGCTTGGGGAGATGCTGGTGCAGAGCAAAGGGTGGTTGGATGCCTGGGATGTGTGTATAGGCGATGCTGTCAGTGGGGTGGTCCAAGACGGTGCCTTCGTCGTGGTGGATGATGCGCAGTCGGTCCAGGTTGGGCGGCTCGCACTCAGAGAGGAGGGTCAAGAAGAGGAGCGCGGAGGCGCCATCGAGGGTGAGGGTGTGCAGCTCAGTGAAATCGGACAGGCCTCTCCCAGGGACGGTGGACACGCAACAGATTTCTGTGTCATAGGCGAAGTCCTTGTCGAACCAGGTGAGTTGCTGGAGCAAGTGGCACTGCTGGTGTAGGGCCTCGAGTTGCTGCTCAGGTGAAGCTTCGTGGTGGTTGTTGGAAGGGGAGGTGTGGTAGCGCATGATGCCCAGGTGGCAGGACCGCAACGTGCGAGGGAGTGCCAGCACAGTGGTCAGTGCCTTTTGTGACATGAAGCACTCTACCAGCTTGAGATGGGTCAAGTGTCACAGTTAAGGCCTGAGCGTCCACTCTCGGTATGAAGAGAGGGATTGGGTAGTGCTCGTGGTAGGTCTCAAAAGATGATGGAATAAAAGGTTAACTACAACAGCGTAATAGCTACTCTACTTATACTGTCTAGGGAACCGTGTGAACTAATCTATATATACTACAACTACCCTTAACCACATGTTCTCAGTGTCCTTGCTTCATCCTCATGTCCTGACGTCATCTCTGACATCATCGTGACGTCATTTCATCGTCATCCCTTCCCTCGGGCCGGTCTTAGTCATAGCCTCTTTGTCATCCAGCGCTTAGATCTCAAGCGCTTAGATAGGCGTTGGAACGATAGATCTTATCTAATCGTGACATTACCCCCCCCTAGGATCGTCGTCCCGACGATTTAGCGTTCGTAGGCTTCAATTCCTGGTAACGGGATAAACTTGGCTGCTTCATCGAATCTGCCCGTTTCTGGGTCGTACAGTCTTCTTTCCGGGTATGGTAACGTCTCTTGCTTCGGTTTGAAGCGATGGATGAGATAGTCCCAGTGTCCCTGTTTGAAGATAGGGACCGTCTGCTTCGTCGTCGAGTTTGCGGACTCCTCCGTTTTTGGTGGCATCAAGCCTCTTTTCCGTAATTCTGCGGCCAGCGCCGTCTTTTCCTCCGTGGTCATCCCTTCCAGTTTGGACTCTACCGACAACTCTCGAACCGCGATCCCGTGCTCGACATTATATCTGTTCAAGAGCTTCTTCGCGTTCGACAAGTGTCTCGTCGGTTCCCAGGTCCGTTCTGAAAGTGGGAAATTCTTCCACTTTATGAGGTACTGGTATCCTCGTCCACGTTTTCTGTGGTTGAGAACTTCCTCCACTTCGTACTCCTCTTCTCCACCGACGATGTTCGGCGGAGGTCGTTCTTCTCTCCTTCCCACGGGGGCTCCACGTATGGCGTAAGCAGTGCCTCGTTGAAGACCGGATGTGACTTGTCCGTCTCCGGCAACTTGAGCTTGTATGCCGATGCGCCAACCTTCTCCAGGATCTCATAAGGCCCCAGCCTTCTATCCTCCAGCTTCCCTGTCGGCCGATCTGTGGCTATGTTCTTTCCCTCTAGCCAAACCCGATCGCCGACCTTGAACTCCGGCGCATCCCGACGCTTAGCGTCGTAGTATTTTTTCATGGTTTTCTGGGTTTTCTCCAGCGCTGCTGCTGCTTCCTCTCGGATCTTTTTCATTTTTTCTGCTAAGTCGTTCGCGGCTTCATTGCGCGACTCGACTGCGTTTTCTATCCCCTTCCAGGGGTGCATTCCCGTGTTTATGAAAAACGGTGACATGCTCGTCGACGAGCTCGTCTTGTCGTTGTGTGTGAATTCTGCCAGCGACAGCCAGTCGGACCAGTCCGATTGTCGATAGTTAATGAAAACCCGGAGATATTTTTCAATCTCCTGGTTCATCCTCTCCGTCTGCCCATCCGTGATCGGGTGGAACGCCGTGCTCGGGTTCATTTCGACACCCATAAGCCGGTTCAGTTCCTTCATGAATCCCGACACGTATCTCGGATCCCGATCCGAGATAATCTTCCGCGGCACTCCGTGATATCTAATCACCCTGTCTCGGGTCAACCGAGCCGTTCCCTCACTGGTTTGCTCCATGCTTGTGGGCTCGCAGTGGATCATCTTCGAAAAGGTGTCGACCCATACCTGTATGGCGTCGAACCCGTTGCTGACTGGCAGCGGACCGATAAGGTCCATGGAAATGATCTGCCAAGGTCCCTCGGCAATCTGGTGCGGGTTCAGCTTTCCTTGTTGATAGCGGTGAACCCTGGTTCTCTGGCATGCCTCGCAGGCCTTCAGGTATTTCCCAACCTGATTCCCTAGTCGCGGCCACCAATAATTACGTTCTACCATTTCCTGCGTTCGGTTCTCTCCTGGATGGCCGAGCAAGGGGTTATCGTGGTGTAGCCCAATGATTCTGTCTCGTAGCTCTTCGTCTCTTGGTACATAGATCAAGTCATTGTAGTAAATGACATCGTCCTTCTTTTCCCACCCGGGGAGCTTCTTCGAGAGCGCCTGCTTGACACTCTGATCTATTCTTTTCTCCTTCTTGATCGCTTCCAGGATCTCCGTCTCCGGTCCGTCGAGCACAATTTCTTGCGCACGAAAATGCTCCGGTTTCAAAAGAACGACGTCATCATTGTCGTTTTTTCCTTGGTCATGATCCGATCTCCGAGATAAGAGATCTGCCTTTTTGTTCAACGCTCCAGGCCGATGGTGAAGGGTGAAGTCGTATTCTGCTAACTCCAGTATCCATCGGGCCTGTCTCCTATTCAGCTTCTGAGGCTTCTTGAAATATCTAGATTCTGGTGGTCTGTCAGAATCTCGAACGTCTCCCGTGCTCCCATCAGCATCTGCCTATACTCCTCCAAGGCGAGCATTATCGCGAGCATCTCTTTGTCATAGATCTCGTAATTCCGTTCGGTCTCGTTTAGTCCGTGTGACATAAACGCTACAGGGCGCCATTCGCCCTCCTGCTCCTGTGACAGGATTGCTCCCGTCGCTCCATCCGATGCGTCTGCTTCTAACCGGAACTTGCCATCGTCCGTGGGTAATGCTAATACCACGTCCTCGGCAATGCGGTCCTTCAGCTTCTGGAACGCGTCCTTCTGCTCCTGTTCCCATCGGAACCCTTCCTTCCCCGTCAACCGTGTAAGCGGCTGGCGACCTCGCTGTATCCCCGGACGAAGCGGCGATAGAAATTGGTGAACCCTAAGAACGCCTGGGTTTGCTTCAGGTTCTTTGGTTCCGGCCACTCCATCACACCCTTGATCTTGGCGGGGTCCATCCTCATCGAGTTGTAGGATATGATTACTCCTAAGAACTCGATCTCCGTGCGTTCGAACTCGCATTTTTCCGGTTTGAGGAACAGCTTGTTGTCCTGTAGTACTTTCAGGACTCGCTTCGTCAACGCACGATGTTCTTCCAGATTGTCGGAGAAGATTAGGATATCGTCCAGATAGACGACGACCTTTCCTTCGTTGATGAGATCTCTGAGCAGATCGTTCATCATGGTCTGGAATGTCGCGGGCGAATTGGTAAGCCCAAAGAACATCACGAGCGGCTCGAACAGCCCTCGATTTGTGCGGAATGCCGCCTTCCACTCGTCTCCCTCCTTGATCCGTACATTGTTGTACCCCCATCGCACGTCTAACTTCGTAAAGTACTTCGCACCTCGGAGCTTATTGACTAACTCCGAGATTAGCGGAAGCGGATAGCGGTTTTTAATCGTCATCTCGTTGAGCTTCCGGTAATCTTGCACAGGCCGCAAGGTGCCGTCTTTCTTCTTTATGAAAAAGAACGCCGAAGCCATCGGCGATTTGCTGGGGCGGATCCTCCCGCTCTTCAAATTCTCCTCCAGGAACTCGTTCAGTTTCTCTTGCTCCGTCACCGAGAGCGGGTATATCTTGCAATCTACAGCCTTTGAATTTGGCTTGAGCTCGATCGCGTGATCCCATAGTCTCTTCTCGGGTAATGAGTCGAACGACTCCTTGGCAAAGACCTTCACGAATTCCCGGTACTCCTCGGGAATCTTCTCCTCCGTCATCCGCTCTTTTCCGCGATTGGCTTCTTCAGCCATTTTCTGGGACTGGGTCTCTTTCAACCTCAAGTCGATTGCCTCTCCGAAGTCCACGAGTAGAAGGGATTCTCCTTCTTCCAACTCGTTCTTCCATCGGTCTCCTCTTCCGAATTCTGTCCCGGTCATGTTGCATTCCGGCGGGCACCGACTAAAGAGCAAAGTCTGTGCTCTCCAGTCTATCACAGGGTTGTGCTTGAACAACCAGTCGTACCCAATGAATATCCGGGCTTTGCCGAGTCCTGTGACGAGGAATCTCTGCTTCTCCGAATGGGGTCCGACGGACATGATCAACTCTACATAATGAGTGATCTTTCCCCGTGCGTTCTCGGTTCCGTCGGCATTTCGGGCGACGATGTGCGCTTCAAGCTCGTGTAGCTCGAAGTCTTCAGCCTTGGCATAGTCTCGATCGATGCACGAGGTTGTGCATCCATTATCAAGAAGAGCCTTAACTGCGCGCGTCTTCCCTGTGTCCAACGTTGTCAACGTGACTGGAACCAGCATCTCATGATGCTTCCGCTGCCTCTGGACTTCCTTCATCTCCTTCGCTAGCCTGTCTCCTTTCTGCTCTTTGATTGCCTTGTGGGATAACCACTTGGCCGCCTTTAGTCCTGTCAGGCCGGCCGGCACATCAATCAGCTTCCCCGTCTTCTCCGTAGGCGCTACCTCCTCTTTCGAGGATTGAGCCTCCGTGACATTGTCACCCTTTTTCGTCGCACTATTTGTTGCACTGGTTTGGGTTCCAGGGCCTTTTTGAATTGAATCTTAAACTCGCTCCAGAGTTTATTCTTCTTGTCCATTTTCTGATTCTTTAAGTTACGTAACCGATTCTGATTCTCCAAAATACGTATTTTTTGTTTTTCTATACTAGCTATTTTCTCCTCGGCTCCTGCCGAGTCCAGTCCTTCTACTGCTGGAGTAGGTCCATTCACATCCGTAACCGTAACTAAGTCCTCGTATCTAATAGTGTTTACTGGAACCAGGGAGCATTTCGTAATCGGAGGGGGCGCCGCTTTGGCCGCAAGCGGGGGCCCCTTTAAAAACCCTTCTCTCTCAACATCGCGGCTAAAGCCGCCAACTCCTCCTGGGAGTAGTCATCGGGCTTGAGGGCCCGGATGTTGAATTTCGTCTTGCGGGGCTCAGGGCAGTCCCGCTTCATGTGGCCATCCTTGCCACAATTGTAGCACAAGAAGGGCGTGCCTTTCGCCTTGTTCCTGTCTACGTCCATGGGGGCGGTCTCGCCGGCCCCAATCTTCTTTGCCAGATTTGGCGCTGTCCCCTGATATCCCCGGGGTAGGGTCGTCTGTGCTGCTGGTGCAGCAGTGTTCGTCTTCTGGGCAGGTACCCAGAACATTCTGGCCTGTTGGGCCTTCCGGAGCGCCTGCCGCTCCATGTTCCGGCTGACTATCATCAGCCTTCTCCTCAGCTCCCGGTAGGTCGTGGGGCTTCCATCAACCCGACGTTGAGCTGACTCCTCACCTCGTCCGAGACGAGGTTCTCCAGGGTCTCCACCATGAAGGTGTCGTGAGCCCCTGTTCTGTCCGACAGGTCATAGCCTGCCTCCTCCGCATTCAGCTCGAAAGCTTGAATGAAGTCTACCAGGGCGGTCTTGCCCTGGCGGGTGGTGGTAAGGCGCATGTGCGCCGTCTGGGTGCCGTTTCCGTCGGCAAACGTCTCTGCTAAATCTTCCAGGAAATCTGGAAAGTTGCAGTTCTTCTCGAAGTCTGTCTCCCTTCGAGCTTTCTTCTTCCAGTTCCGCGCCCAATTGGACGCCGGACACCTGGCTCCGTCTTCTCGGCCCAGTAAGGACACCGTGAAGGCGATTTTCTTCTTCTCGGTGTTGAATTCCGAGACGTAGGCCCAGACGTAGTTGTCTAGGGCGTCGCACCAAGTTTCAAACTTGGATTTTTCGTTCCCGTCGAACATCGGCGGGGTCTTTGCATAAGAGATTCGTGAGGATCCCGAACGTGGGGGTTGTTCTTCTCCGTTCCATCCCGGAACGGGGACTGGAACATATCTGACTTGAGGAGGGGCTTCCTCCTCCATTGGGTGTTCGGGGGTCTGGGGGCGCGACATCTCAATCGGCGCTGGTGAAAGGGGTTTGGGGGTGAAGGTGGGGACACGGCTGCAATTAGCTGTGTTGGTCGGGGCGCTAATACTGCGCGGTGAGGAGGAGGTGGGCGAGCGGAGTGGTGAATTCGAGTTATCGACTGGAATGTCGATGGAGGGAGTCTGGGTGGGAATGGTCTGATCGGGGTGGAAGGGAAACGGCCGAGTGGAATAGCTCGGACTCGTCTTCTGAGTCGGATGGGGGGCACGGTAAGACGTTCTGGTTGGAATCGCGGCGTTAGAGCCGGGCAGGGGTTCGGTATGCCACTAGGGCAGGTGGTGAGGTCGAGGCGGTCTTTTGCTGACAGAACAGTCCGGGGTCTTCTACGACTCCCCCCGCGGCTGCGAGATAGCCCTCTCCGAGGATTAGGCTAGTGCTCCTTTGTCTGCTTTACGCGGGGACGGTCTCAACGTTTCCCGTAGCGTGTAGCGACGTCTGTTCAAGTGAACCGCGCACGATGGGCGCTGCAATTGTTTAACGTCGGTGTGGACGACGTGAATGGTGGTAGAGGAAATGGATCTTCAGGTAAGAGGCTGCCGCAACGGCAGAAAGGGTAAGAGGTAGAGTGGGTAGGTGGGGAGAAAGGGAAAGGAGGTCGAAAGTGGCGGTACGAGGGTATGAGGGGTAACCTTTTATTATGTCACAGTTAAGGCCTGAGCGTCCACTCTCGGTATGAAGAGAGGGATTGGGTAGTGCTCGTGGTAGGTCTCAAAAGATGATGGAATAAAAGGTTAACTACAACAGCGTAATAGCTACTCTACTTATACTGTCTAGGGAACCGTGTGAACTAATCTATATATACTACAACTACCCTTAACCACATGTTCTCAGTGTCCTTGCTTCATCCTCATGTCCTGACGTCATCTCTGACATCATCGTGACGTCATTTCATCGTCATCCCTTCCCTCGGGCCGGTCTTAGTCATAGCCTCTTTGTCATCCAGCGCTTAGATCTCAAGCGCTTAGATAGGCGTTGGAACGATAGATCTTATCTAATCGTGACATCAAGGGTGTGGTGTCAGCGAAGGTGGCCAGGCCGTCGGCGAGGTCGTCGCCTGGGATGGTGCACAAGACAGTGAGGCTCTGCAGGGCTGGCAGCATGAGGATCGGCTTGAACTCTGTGAGCAGCCAGAAGCAGCTGGCAGCCCTGTCAGCACTGTAGTGCTGGCCAAAAATACGATACACTAAAATATATTTTGAATATATTCGGATGCATATAAATATGATACGGCCCTGTGCCATCTATCTGAATATGAATACACCCAAATATGGATACGATACCATATGAATATAATACGATATGGGGGTCAGCATATTCAATTATATTTGAATATGTTTAAGTGGGGTTTTTACCAGCCAGAAACCTTAACTGGCAACCATCAGAGCACCAAATTCTCCCTGCGGACTTTCAAGTACGATACACTACAAATATGATATGGCCCTGTGGAGGTGAATATGATATGGATATGAATACGATACGGCAAATGGCATATTGTATTCATATTTGGCCAGCACTACGCCGTTGTAGTTACCGATAAGGCTCCAACCATTTCGTTTCCATTTGTGGAATCAGACGAAACAAATGGAAACGGTTTAAAACCGTTTTAAACAGTTTTCAAATGGTATTTTTCAGGGGGTAAATTTCGGGGACATTCTTAAGAGATTCTCCAGTGAGAATTGACATATTTTTTGCCTCCCACTGATGCAGATGAATGTCTATCATGTTTCCTATGTATTTTGGATAACCCGAACCCGAAAAACTGGTGTCAGAAAAACAAGAAGAAATGTCCAAGGTTGGCAGGACACGGGAATTGCCGGAAGTGATCAGTCACGTGATGTTTCATCCAAATAGGGATTAGGAGCTGGTGACAAGAACCATACGTCCGTCAGGCCTTCAGGCCTTATCCATTCTCACTCAAGATCCTCGGAATATGCCAAAGCTAGCCATTTGGTACCTTGAGAACTCCAAGTGAGCATGCTGGCACTCATCCCAGGTGAGTGATTATTTTGAAACCATTTATACTGTTTTAAAACTGTTTATAAACTGTTTCCCAGATCTGACAAACTAAACGAAAATAAAAACAGTTTTTACTGTTTGAAAACATTTGCAAATGGAAAGGGTTGGAGCCTTAGTTACCAATGTCAAGACCGTGACCAATGTAGCCTCGAGGTAATGCAGGGCAGTGCTGGGCTCGCTTGGTGGTGACAGTTCTTGGGATTTGCGCTGGACCCGCCAAGAAGTCCGATGGTGAAGGCGATGTATGGACAGGTACCCATCATGGCATACATTAAGCATGCATGAGCACCGAGTTCCGGAAAGGCTAAATGGCAGGATGCCGCCATCTGCCGAGCTTCATTTTTGTATTTTGCAATACTTGGCCAGACTCCCAGGGGGCGTGACTGGCAGTGGCAAGCCAGCAGTGTTGGTGATTGTTAGAACTCCCATCAGATCTTTCCCCTTTGTAACCAAAGTCGCAGCAGTGTTGAGTTGGCGCACAGAGGTTTGCTGTTCCAATGGCCACCACCTCGAGGCCTCTTACTCTGGGAACACAACCTTGAAGAACATGAAGGATCCGGCCATCACCGCTTGCCAAAACTTTAAACCTCACCTCTCTCGGTGGCATTGTCGGTTACTTAGCAGCAGGGCTTTCGAATCACAGTGTTGACGCAAATGTGCTATATGGAACTGCTGTAATAAGGCTGGACATCGAGTGTTGGGTCCACACCCCATCCTCATGCTATACTATACCTTCGATCTGTCAGGCTGCCATACAACTTGAGCTTAACCGGCCTAAAACGCTCTCAGCGAGACACCTCTCCCTCCCTCTTATGCCCACTGTCATTCCATGGCAGCTGAACACTCTCCTCTGTACAGAACCATCACTGAGCAAGTATCGGCTTACATTGACATCATGGTTACAGACCCCATGACCAGTTGGGGGCCAACTTGGACAGGGCGACGAGATGAGCTACCCATGGAGATTTTGTTCGACTACAACAAGCCTTTCCCCCTTCCCACTGGGTCAGACTCTATTCTTGGCATCTCCAAAGTATCGGATGACCACCGGATTACTATGCAACAAGTCCTGCACAATCTCCTGTACTTGCCCAAGTAAGTCGTGAATCTCCTACACTTGAACACTGTACTAACTGATAGCTTGAGAAACAGAGGGGTGGCTTACCATACCAAAGAACTCTGCCTCGTCTATTGTTCCAGAATCAACCTTTCGCCTTTTACCTGGGATATTACCCATAGTACTCCTTTCGTGCCCAACTATCTTCTTCTCGCACATGCAGAGGGTGCTCTCAGACACCACAGAGATAATCCACACACTTCTCCCAATATGATGACTGTGAGCAGATCACATTTTTATACGAGGGTCGATCCCAATTCAGGCAATGTGTGCCTCCTGAATCAGTACCCTGCTCGAAGTCATTTCTAACTATTTCTGAACAGGAAAATGTTTGTAGTTCCCCCAAACCCTTTTTACCTAGCCCAAATTCACCGAACATGGGCGCTATTGATGTGATCAATCAGATGTTCAACCTAGTACCCAATTGCCCCAGGCAGATATACAGCCCTAGAAAGGGTATGGATACCTTCTATAGCATCATAGACAACCGCTCCAATTGTCTCTGCTCCTCCGAAACAGTTTTAGCAAATCCAAATTGACTGAACATTGATGGCAGGATTGATGTGGTCTATCTGGTGTTCGACCCAGCACCAGATTGCCCCGATGAAGAAGAGAAGGTTGGTCCTCTTGGGGACCGAGGTGGTGTCCAGGTCATACCGGTAGAGCTGCTGAGCCATAGAATGACATCTCCCTCTCAATGGTCAAGAGAAAGACTCTAGAAGTAGAATAATCAGTAGGATATGAATAATAAATCACTTAGCTTGATGAGGGCTCAAAATTCAGTGTGTGGGACGTGAGACAAGTGAAAACAATGAGATTGTCGTGGTAGGTGGGAGAGAAGGAAGGTGATTATGTAATGATTGGGTCGGCTGTTCATGTACTCTCGTGACACCGGAGCCCAGAAGCGATGACATAATAGGTACATAAAATGTCTGTGGTAAATCCATTGGCTAACGCAAATCCTTCAGCATGCTGCGAACCAGGAATCTGCACAAAGACGTATAGGGAGACACGCTGTCCTGCTCAGCGCCGACAGTGGGTACCCAATCCACGCCGAAGTCAATCCCCAGCGCAGTCCGAGTCCACGGCAGCATCCAGAATCACGATTGCCTCGAGATTGCTAAGGTGATGTGGCGTGTGATAAATGAGGGTCCAGAACGAGGAGTGCCAAATAATGTAGCTAACTAAAATGTGAGTATAATAGAAATCACCCGACCGTTTCAAGAGCTCCAAAAGTCGTCAATTGAGTGTAAATGCAGTGGAGAGCAGGTGGCTGACGGCGAACGAACGATACAGGTGAAGGCACGTGAATTGACGTGGAGGGAACGTGGAGGGAAAATGTTCAGCGCGGCGTTACCGTGTTTGGTCGGCACGTGCAACCGGACCGAGACCCGAGGCGACGAGCTTGGCGAGTTGTACTTCCACACCGAGCACATATACAGCTCCAAAAACAGGGTGGATTCCTTCTATAGTATCATAGTCGACCACTCCAATTGTCTGTACTTCCCCGAAAAATATCTGGCTAACCCGAATTGACCGAACATTGATGGCAGTATTGATGCGGTCCATCTCGGATGTTCAACCCAACACCTGATTGCCCTGGGCAGATATACAGCTCCAAAAACATGGTGGATACCTTCTATAACATCACAGGGGACCACTCCAATTGTCTGTGGTTCGAGCACACTAATTATTTATTCAGTCGTGTGAAACTGTGGGCACTGACGTACACGACAATGTTGATTCCACCACACTTGGCTTGTACAGCTTCCAAATCTTTGTGGATTGTGCATGGACCACACAGAAGGTTGCTGCGAGCGGTGGGCTCCCACTGTGCCGACGCCACATCAATACAATCAGGCATTTGAATCGCAAATGACCTCGAGCAAGTGATATTGCAAAACACAACAGAGCCAAAAAGCCAAGACAGGCATTGGAAGAGAAAGAGAATGTTGATGTTTTGAAAGGCATAATGACGCGGAGCCAGAGATGCAAAGCTACAATGTAGATATATAATTTGCTTATACAATTTGTATGAGAACCAAGGCCAAAGGCCTGACGAGTATTGCCAGGTACCAGCAATGGCCTTCAAACCTTTCATTTGGCCATGATCTTGGTTTAGCTACCTAGTGGCTATCAAGCAAGATGATAACAAGCCGGGATACGAGGATGGTGGTCACCCATGAAACAGCATTCACCTTCAATGGACTTGGTTGTGTGGTTTTACCTGACTCCCTACATCTCTCCCTACCCCCATCTTTGATATGCTGTGCTATACAAGTCAATTTTCCTCTTGTGTTGCATGTACAAGATCGCTGTATTTGGTTGTATTTAACATTGCAACTGAGAAGTCAGTATGGGCGATATTATGGGCGATATATTGTGTAAAAACTACTCAGTTCTTTACAACTTCTTGGTGCCTGTTTTACCTACAGGCACCAACAACTCTGCAACTGTGCTCACAACTTTGGCTTCTCTAGCAACAATTTTTTAATACTTAAAGGCTGGAGATAGCATAACTTGTATGTGTTTTCTGTATAAAATTTGACAACAATTATTCAAGGAATGGGTCAATAGTGCTATGCCACTAGATCCAGATATGTATGCTGCCCAAAGGGCCCAAGTGAGGGCTGTATGCCAAGCAAAGACATTTGCTGAGGAAGATTTATTTCATCGTGATAATCCAGTTGCTGGCCCATCTCGTATTCCTATGACACCCCCATCGCAACCTCAGACTCTGTCTCAAATACTGGCAACTCAGACATCTACCCGATTCTTTCCAAAATCCCCATGAGGTGGTTGTGAGTGTAGGCTATTTTGAAACAATTCCATTTATTAAATAATCATATACAGTACCCATGGAGCCACCATGATGGGCTGTTCAATGGATGGAGCCTCATTTATCTGGGAATAGAAATGATCTTGCCCCATATGCTGCTGTCATGACCACTCGACATGGAAGGTGGGTTCAATCATGCAGGCCTCCTATGCCTCCCGAACATCTGCCTCTAGAGAATTTGTCAAATCGAATACTCCAGGAATCCCCCCGTTTGCAAAGTATGGATTTGTTAATTTCTTTCTGAGCATATCTGACAGCATTCTTCAGACCGAATTGCCCCAAGGTCATTTGGGGAATTAACGCCTCAAACACCTACCTCTTGTGACCACCGGGGGAAACATACCTGTACTTTCCAGCCTGCAAGTCCCCTGTCTCCTGAATCTGACCAATCAATGGACACTGGTCCAGACCTTGAATCTTATCCTCAACAGCTTTTCCGAAAACCTGGGGAAAATGGTGTTACACATCCAGCAGCTGATGTCTTTGGATCCATACACATGGATATAGATCAGTTTCCTCCTGACAGCCCACTCCTTCACCTCCATCTCCTACACCTCCTGAAATTCCACCAATGCCACCAAATTTAACTCCTCCCCCTGTCAGTCCTAGACTGGCAGCTGCACCATTACAGCCCAGGGCTCTGACAAGACGAAACTTAGCATGTGGGCAACATGGGAAAGATCCTCATCCTACAATTCCAAATCTCCTTTGGTGTACTAACGCTGGACATTGGGTTCACAAGGATAAATTTACACAAGGCCTACTTCAGTGTGACCAGTGTAATGATAACACCTAGCATGTGATGCTTTGAGCCTCATCAATTTGGGAATAGAAATAATCTTGGCCCATATGCTGCGGTCATGACCACTCCATAGGGATGTCTTTTTGACTTCTGAAATTTGGAATGTAAAGTTTGGTCAAGGAACAGTGAAAAAGATCTGGTACTATCCTGGATCCAACCCTCGAACCACCCTTCCTGCTGTTGTCTTTGTGAAATGTGATGGATACTCTGGTACTATTCTTTATCTAGAAATGTCATTGACTTATGCTGACACTCACTGTTAGGTCCGCCTGTTCCAGACTGGCCAGGAATTGATCCTTCATGGGTTCCCATTGTCCCTGTAACATCCAGATGGGAAGACAGAACCGGAAAACCCCTTACAAGAACTCAGCTTCCACTGACTCTTGCCTGGGCCATCACCATTCACAAGAGTCAAGGACTCACTAGTACTTACTCTTCAAAACGCTGTCATTGATATTGGGAATAAGGACTTTTCTTCCGGACTTTCGTTGTAGCTATCTCACGGGTGAAGACTCTAGGTGGTCTTGCATTTCAGTCCCCTTTCCCATGGTCCTGCTTGAAGAAACCAAACCCGACAGAGTCAATGAACATGCTTGGCCAGGATAACAACTTGGCTTTACATTAGATACATATAATATGGACCTTAGCCAGTATATATTTGTAGAATAGATTTGTGTGTTTAACTCAGAATAAATTTGAGTGTTACAACTCGGAATCAGGCAAGTTCCCCCTTCTTTGCAGCCGGGTACTGGCATACAAAACATACTTTATGCTTAATTATTGCCGGAGTTTGTTTCATGTCTACTTCTCTGATACATATCTGACACCCTGAGAATATGATACCAACAGGTCCTCCATTTCCATCAGATCTCTCTGACAATGTCGGTCGACTACACGGAGGTCGTCACCTCCTGGCTCAGCCATTTTAGTGCCTTTCTCAAGTCCTCAGACGTCTCAAGGGTTGCTACGTGCTTCCATGAAGACGGCTTCCTTCGCGACATCCTGGTGTTCACCTGGTCGAATCGTACCCTTAGTGGGCGGGCCAAGATCGCCGCATATCTGCACGCCAACGTCTCCGCAGCCTCAGTTTCAGCTGTGAAACTAGATGACCGACCACACCTCACTCCCGAGTACTCAGTTACAGCGTCAGGCATCGGATCGGGGTTCACTTTCGAGACTGCCATTGGGCCGGGACAGGGCTACGTCTATCTGAGTCCTACAGCGGCTGGGGAATGGTGGGCCACATCGGTGTTTATGGCTTTGAGTGAAATCAGAGGACACGAAGAAACCGGCCCCGAAGAAGGCCTGTATGGCGGCCATACTCTCGCGTGGTCTGACATTGCTCGGGAGAGGCGCAAGAGGATAGAAAATGATCCCTATGTTCTTATCAGTACGCACCACGACCCTAGCATGCTTGTCTTGTTTGACGAACCCCTTACAGTTGGTGCAGGCCAAACTGGCCTCAATGTGGGCGCGCGGTTCAAACAAATGAACATTTCTGCCCTCATCGTCGAGAAGAACCAGCGAGTGGGCGATAACTGGCGGCAACGTTATCCGACACTCACCCTTCACACCATCAAAACTCAACACACCAGTAAGTCGCCCACCCATATCGCAGTCAGCTAACGCTAGGTATGCAGTGTTGTATCAGCAGTATCACAGGAACTGGCCGACCTTCACCCCGCGCGATAAACTGGCGCATTGGTTGGAGCAATATTCCGAATCCGACGACCTCGTCGTATGGACAAATTCGCGACCGCTCCCGACCCCCACGTACGACGCCACCTCCAAGCGCTGGACGGTTGTGATCGACCGCGGCGGTCGACATGTCACCATCCATCCAGCGCATATCATCAGCGCTGCAGGGACGCTCGGCGCGCCGCTGTGCCCCGTAATCCAAGACCCCGAGCGGTTCAAGGGAATTACGCTCCACGCAGGCTACTATCAAGGCGGGGCGCCTTTCGCTGGCAAGCGTGTTGTGGTGATCGGGGCGGGGAACAGTGCCGCGGACATCTGTCAGGACGTCTCGTTCCACGGAGCTCGCTCCGTGACGATGGTACAGCGCTCCTCGACGTGCGTTGTCAGTTCGGCGAACACGCGGATCCCACAGGAGCGGCTCTGGCCAGAGGGCGTGCCAACGGAAGTGGCTGACTTCAAAGCAAATGCGATGCCACTCTTACTCGTCAAGCGAATCTTGAGTGCACATGAGAAAGAAGCGTGGGAGGCAGAGAAAGAGACTCACAAGGGGTTGAGGGAGGCCGGGCTAAAACTCAACATGGGGCCAGATGGTTCGGGCGCGTATGTCCTCATGTTCGAGAAATTTGGAGGTGCCGTTTCACCTTCCACTTCTGATTCCGGTCACTCATTTTGTGACAGGATTCTGTAATTCCGTCTTATAGTGCAACTTCCCCTCCCCCGCTGACGTGCAATAGGGATCGACGTTGGATGTGCTAAATTGATCAGGGATGGCAGAGTCAAAATCAAGCAAGGCGTTGAGGCTGTTCGTTTCACGGAGAATTCGCTTATCTTCACCGACGGCTCGTCGCTCCCAGCTGATGTTGTTATTTACGCGCAAGTGTTCTCCATTCATATCTCAAATCAAGACATGCCTGACCCACTACAGAACGTCCTACCAAAGCATCCGCGACAACATGCGTGCCCTCTTCACGGATCGTGTTATAGACCAAACCAGTCCGCTCTGGGGGATTGACGACGAGGGCGAGATCCGCGGGTGCTATCGGTCGTCTGGACATCCCGGAGTACGTGTAGAGCTCCGTTCATGGGTAGTCTAACGTTTCTGTGCTTAGCTTTGGTTTGCCGCGGGTAATTTTGCGGTCTCCCGTTTCTATTCAAAGCAACTGGTTTGTGATTCCCTGAACACATGAACCTTCGATAGTATTAATGTGTTCCCCAACTAGGCATTAGAAATCAAGGCTATCGAACTTGGTTTATGCACGGCGTAATATAGTTGCCAAACTTCGGAGTATCAAGGATCTGTACCGCCATTTCCATTCAATCCACGCAAAATTCGCCGATATCGAGCCTCCCCAGAATTTCAGCGCAACTCGTCACTCTTTTGAGATCTAGTAGAGTTGGTCTGTGGTCTCAAACTCAGCCCTCAGAACAGTTTTGTCCTTCTTGATCTTGATCATCCCTGTGCCCTTTGCGATATAGCCCGATGATTTTATTCGCTATCAGAACATATCCCATTTTATACACTTCCGTATTTACTTCCCCATCCGTTCCAACACCCGCCTCGCCATGCACGCGTCTTCAGAGGCACTGGGAGTAGACTGGAAGGCGGCGTCGGAGGTAAGGCAAGGCGGAAACGCAGACGTGAGGGACGTACAGGTGTTCAAGAACGTGCAAGTGGAGCCCGCGGCGCACGTCGTGCAGCCGGTGAAGCCTGTCATTCCGCGGTCAGAGCATCCACACCCGCGAGAGCGGAGGCCACTCACCAGAACCGCCGCACTGGCCATACTTTGCGGTGGTGCAGCCGGAGGTGCCGCGCCAGGTGCCCGCCGAAGGTGCCGCCCCCGGTGGATCCAGCGGTGGTGTCGGGCTCAGTGATCGCCACCGAGAGCGCGTCGGGCGAGCCGAGGTTCGGGCTACCGTCGCTGTTCCAGGTAACGGGCTGCACCATCGTGTAGCGGCTGCCGTCGCACACGCTGGGGATCGTCGACGACGCGTGGAAGACATTCCAGACCTGGTCGCCGCCCGCGGAGAGGAAGAAGCCACTGTGCCCGGGCTCATTGTTGCCGTTCGCGCCCGTGAAGATGGGCGTTGACTTCTTGGTCCAGGACGAGGCGACAGTGGGGTCCGCGCCGGCCTTGAGCGTGAGCAAGCCGAGCGAGTACCCGTGCCAGAGCAGAGCGACGCGGAGAAGGTCATGAACACGTTCCCGTCATGAACGAGCGGTGAGGGGCCTCGTTCACCGCCGCGCCGACCTTCTCCCAGGAGTACGTCGGGACGGAGATAGCGGTGACGGCGCCGACGGTCGTCGGGCCAGACATCTTGCCGAGGAAGAGCGACTGCCCGCCGAGCGAGTTGTCCCACTGCGAGTAGACGAGGTAGTACGCGCCATTGTACGCGAGGATGGACGGGTCGAGGGCGCCGGGCGTGTTATGGTTCGGCACGACGAACTGGCCTGCTTAGCTCCACGTTGAAGCCCAGATGTCGCTCCTGCGATACGGTCAACGGACAATACGGTGGAAAACTTGACAACGGGTACGCACGAAGATCCCTTGATACCGAAAAGGTACTGTCCAGAGAGGCTGGACGATGCCGTACCGGCGGTGAAGTAGCTTGGCTATTTGTGAGCGATCAGACATAAATACGAATTGGAAACCTAGACGTACATGTACCATGCGCCGTCCATCATCTTGTGGATCTCAGGCGCCCACATGTTGCAGCAGCGGGTCGACGTTGTGTCCGACCATACGAGCTTGGGCGTCGCCGTCTTCAGGCCACTGATGGTCTGAAAATCGAGTCAGTACTACTGCGTGCGCGTGAGGCCGGCGGGAGGACGTACAGCGGCACGCGTGATCTGGATGTTGGACCACGTCGTTGAGGTGAGGTAGTATTATCCATTGTCATAGACCATGAACGGGTCCGACCCATCTGTTTTTTTTGCTGCGCATGAGGTCAGTCAGCGTCGCACAGGCCAGAAGGGGCAAACTCACATCGGGTTGGTGAAGGTCGCACCGAACACCTGCCCTACGATGAGGAGTGAGAGAACGAGCCACTTGAACATGTTTAGCGAGGAAGTTGGTCGATTTTGCCTGTTATTGGGTTGGAGTGACGCCGTTTTCCTTTTAAGAGTGAGTTTTTATACCATGCTGCTGTTTAGTCTTCGGAAAGTCAGCGGTGTAACAGTGCGCGTTCCATTTATTAAGAATCTGAGCGCTCGGAGCCAGATCGGAAGTTGTTCGGACAGAGGCTGTAGTCAAATGGTTCGAGGAGCCTGAGGTTAAGTACAAGCAGTACTTTCCACTGGCGCCATTCCTCAAAGTGGATGGGTAGTGAGCAAGACCTAGAGCGGTAACGAAGGGAGCCGCCGTCGGATTCCTGGCACAAAACATGGAAGGGTGAATACCAGCTCGACGATGGAAAATCCTTGAGGTCGAAGGAAGCGGACATCTATATATTGCAAGATCATTCGATCAATCTTGATCGCCTTGGCTTGGAGTCACTTGATTTGTCGTATCTGTCACGCACTGGCAGGCTACCGTGACATAACTCTCAACACTTGTTTCCTTTCGAAGGAAAATCGAAGCTTGAAGCTTGAAGGCTTGGAGGACCACAGTACTATTGCATTTCGCTTTCTCTCCCAACTACCCTTTCCTTACATACCATACAGTAAGCTCGCACTCTAAAGTAAGGAGGCCCGTCCCGAGCTCCGACCAAGCAGTGGGCTGGTGCACTGCAACCGGGCGTACGATTGACAGTCTTCGGAGCCGCGTGCTGTTAACGGCAGGGGGACGCAGGTGACCGCGCGACGAGTCCTTCGCCAGACAGATATCTGGATGCGAATTTGCCGAGAATTAGTGACACGGCGGGAGCAGACGCGCGGATACGCTGGATCATATGTATGAGCGGCGGCCGCCATGCATGCGGCCCTGGAGTTGCAGCTAAGGATGCGCCGGATGGGTTGGGCATCTGCGCACCACGAGCGTGGTACTGACGGCTGCCAGATATTGTATAACACCGCGATGGCCTGCTACTCCATGCACTTCCCGCCAAATTTTGCTGACTCTCCCATTTTTCCGTCTCAGGACCCTTTCTTTTACTGACTCTATCTTAGACTTAATCCCTCAATGCAGCTGTTTACGATATCGCCTCTATTTTAGGGTACCTAGACGTCTAGACGCGTTCAACACTACATGATGAGTTGTGGTGCGTCCTGAGTTTGTTTTGCATGCATCCACATTTACTGACCTCGTCTCAACCTACTTCAGCTCCTCTTGGTTCATTCGCGAACTCATCAATACGTGTTCAATTTCGGGCCCGGATTGCCTTTGCAAGTCCGAATTTCACTTCGACTCAGTGGGCAATTTCATCGTTTCAGCAGAGTGCGATAATTATCGCCTTTATTCTAGGGTGCCTTCGGTACGTTCTGGAAATTTCGTCTGCATCCAGAGTCACTGACTTTTTCACATGGAAATTGTCTTCTTGTGTCGTTCCAATACAAGATTTATTGTCCGATTCTTTTCGGCCAATTCCTCACCCTTAAAATTATCTCTCTTGTCAGCCTCGTAGCGGCGTACGATATGGGTGCGCCCCCAGAGCTATTGCGTATCATTCAAGTTTATGCGGACGAAGCAATTGCATTACGTCCCCTAAACCGGGAAGGAGATGATATCATAGACGAAAACTGACTCAGAACAACGCGACAGGGAGAGCACAAGTCATGACTGAGGACGGTGTTGTGGGAGAATGAATAAGACCTGGTTCGATGGGAGGTGGACGAAGTGCACGTCGAGCTGGGAAAACGAGGTGGAGGTCGAGGTGAGGTTAGTCTGCGACGTCATGGGGTGTAAGGGGAAGGTAGCCTCTATTACTCAGCCGCGGGTACGAAGGATGACTTGTCAACCCGGGAGCCTTCTGTCGGTACATAGTAACACAGGGGGCAAAAGAGATGGCACCTGTCATCACGGCAACCTGGTGGCACTCGCTCCAGACTCGCTCCGTCCTGGCTGCGCTCAGGTCACACACTTGACAGAATATGCCGTAAACCGATCTATATCAAGAATGTCTTTCACACGAGTTGGCCCCGGCGTTATCTCGGTGTGTTCCAAATCAGGTAAACCCTTCCCGCCACTCAACCTGGCCATTTAAATAGAGAGATCATCAGATTTAATGACAGAGTACATGTAAATTATTTACGGCCTCTGCCCAGTGCTCAACAAACTACCATAAATTGTTTGCTAATCCCAGGATAAGTCTGTGAGGGTCTTATCCATGTGGATAAATGGGTAATGATGTGTTTAGGTTCAACAACCACCAAAGTCTTGTAAGGTTCCACCTCAACCAAAGCAGCCTTCATCCGAGGACGATGTTTGTACGGTGCATTGTGGATATCAATAGGTCGATGAGGTGCCACAAAGATAAATTTTCTCAAGAATCCATGGAGAGGTATCTCCAAATGGCCCTGATAACTCCCGTCATTGGGGCCTCATCGGTATTGGGCTGGCGAAACTGGACCAAGCTGTTGGAATGGTGTGAAGAATGGCAGCTGTACGTCTTCCCATTCTCATGGTAGTTCTTGAGCCGTTTCGCATTTGGTGGAAGAACCATGGCCTGATACTCTGGGTCTGGATAGCTCAGCCAGCTGAGACTTGTTTTACTGGAAGAGTTAAGGTAGCTCAAGATTGACTTGTACTCCTTTGGAGTCATCTTTGGTGCTTTAGAAAGATAGAGGGCTATAGCAAATCCATTGAGTACTTCAGGTTTCTTTGGCTTGGTGGTATCTTTGACATCTAGAATGTCTGCAAAAGCCTTTAACTGTGGATCCATAAATTCCGAATTGTGGAGGTAAGCCATGAGCCGGCAGCAACACGCCATTTGGCGTAGCATTGTGTAGTCCATATCATCTATTACATGGAATGAGACAGTGAGAACTTTAACTTGAAAGAACAACTCACAAAGGTGGCGGTTTGTCTTAATTCTCTGTAGCATTCCATTCATTCTTTCACCCCAGAACTCATTCAAACCAGCCATCGGACCCCAGTATTTGAGGATGGGCTTAAGTCTTGAGCAATACTCACATCTCTGATCCCTCATCAATTTCAGACTGAACATTAAGTAGTTGACCCCGCTGCTGGCACCACTGCTCAGAATGTCTCAATATTCAATGAGGGCCTTGTTTTGATGCCAAAGACCACATTTTAATTGTTATATGGTCCCACCAAATTTATTCTTGGCAGGTATTCCACAACATTTTGATCCCTCATCAATTTCGAACTGAACATAAGTAGTTGACCCCGCTGCTGGCACCACTGCTCAGAATGTCTCAATACTCAATGAGGGCCTTGTTTTGATGCCAAAGACCACATTTTAATTGTTATATGGTCCCACCAAATTTATTCTTGGCAGGTATTCCACAACATTTTGATCCCTCATCAATCTCGAACTGAACATAAGTAGTTGACCCCGCTGCTGGCACCACTGCTCAGAATGTCTCAATACTCAATGAGGGCCTTGTTTTGATGCCAAAGACCACATTTTAATTGTTATATGGTCCCACCAAGTTTATTCTTGGCCGGTATTCGGCAACATTTTGATCCCTCATCAATTTCGAACTGAACATAAGTAGTTGACCCCGCTGCTGGCACCACTGCTCAGAATGTCTCAATACTCAACGAGGGATTTTTTCGATGCCAAATATCATTTAATAATTGTTCTCTAACAGATCTTATACTTTGATTTTCACTCATTTAATAGTCCAACATTGTTCGAGGCTGAAACCTCTGGACATACAAGGTGGTTGACTCATACACATATTGTAGGATACAGTGACTCCGTGGGCTGGATCGCACCTTCACAAGGATATCCTTGAGGCCGTTATCCAAAGTGCAGCGGATGATAATCAGTCTGCACCCATATTGTCCTTTGTTTTGATGCTCGCGGCCATTCGGGCATCGTCAAAGACCTGCCTCAGCATTGTCGACCAGTACCCTCCTTTCTGGCGCTGCATCCTCGTCACTCCCCGACTGGCCGGCGAGGTGTTGGTTCAGCAAATATTGCTGTCCAACGACGAACCCATGGACATCGTGATCGTTATCTCCTCTCTCGCTGGTTTAAATACCTTCAAATTCTGTCGAGATGTTTATGCAGTGCACTATCACCATTCTCGATTGTGTGTTCACCGCCTGCACATCACTCTCTGTACAGGCCATGGACAGAGATATGCTACACATTATGCTCCGGTTCTTGGTTCTAATCCGTCATTCTTCGCTCACTGATGTCTTACCTAGTACTTGGACAATAAGGATCAACAAAGATTTTGGTGCCGTTCGACATGGAGTGGATGGCCTGGGTTAAAACCTTGTATGTACCCTACGTAAAAGCCAGATTGCAGTCGATCTGTCTATCCAGATTTCTGTGAAATGTCCTAGAAGACATGATATTCATTGATTTTGCTTAGGTGTCCAAGCTCTCCGGGGGGGATAGTATTGCTGAAACTTCAGAAGGAGAAATATTATACATCAGGAACTCTCATGTTTTTAAACATCCATAGGCTCCCGATATTTCACAGGGCCCAATCTAGCCCCGGTCCATCGCATTTCGATTATATACCCTGCAATCTAATTACGTGCATCGGCCTTGCCGCCTCGTCGACGTCGCTCAGTGCTATCCCATGCGGATTCCTCCAGTGTGGAAGGGGAGGATGACCCACTCGACGCCTCTTCCCCATTCCGTATTTACTCGTGTACTCTTCAGTATATCGGACTTTGGTCCGCATAATTGTCGCCAGTGAACAGAATCCACCCGAGCCCCGTTTTACCCCATCTCCTGAGCCTTTCCGAGCTATATGTGTACTCCGAGCCCACACGGCACTTTTCCCAGAATCGACCCGATTTTCATTCTACGCTTCTACAACTTTCCCGGGACCTTTTGCTGACTTTCTACTTCACCTGTACACCCCATTCCCTGGATGACCGACCCAATATTCTGTCTACCGGCCCCGAACTCCGTTCTGCGACAGTGGAGCCCACCGCGAGGGAAGGTTCTTCTATCGAACCTTCTCTGGGTCATTTGTGTTGTCTTTCCACGAGTTGTGATCCATCCCTTCCTTTATTCAGAGCCATGTCGAGGTCGACATTATAGTTCTTTACGGTAGACCAGTCTTCGGACCGTGTATTTGTTTTGTACATACACATAGCCAAATATACTCCCCTTACACCAAAGCCACCACCATCTCCGCAACCAGTGACCTGAGCAGCCCACCGAGGCTACGTCGCCAGTGAACAGAATCCTCCTGAGCCCCGTTTTACCCCATCTCCCGAGCCTTTCCGCGCTACACGCGTACTCTGAGCCCACACGGCACTTTTCCCAGAATCGACCCGATTTTCATTCCATGCTTCTACGACTTTCCCGGGACCTTTCGCTGACTTTCTACTTCACCTGTACACCCCATTCCCCAGACGACCAACCCATTATTCTGTCTACCAGACAAGAACTCGCTACTGCGACACCGGCGCGCACCTCCTTCTTTGTCTCCATCATCATCCTGTGCCCCCGAAGCGGCGCCGCAGTGGCGGCTGCTCCTCCGCCAGTGCTGCTAGTGCCTGCAGTGCCTCCTGTGTCGGGAGCCTTCCCCTTCCCGGCTGTTCCGCGCTGTTTCTTTGTGCTCGAGGACCCGCAACCCGGCCCGGTGGATTTGCATTTCTGAGGAGAGGTTCCAGCCATGGTTTGAATTGGTGGCCTTGTAGTGTACAGGAGCGGGCAGCAGGAACGAATACAGGGTGCGGGCAAACAAGGACTGTGGTAGTCAGAAATAAGTGCGAGCACAAAGAGGATGTCAAAATTATCTCAATTATCTAATCTGCATCGTGGTCTAGTTTGCTGCACGCATGACTGCGGGCGTCACTTGGTATACACCTAGTCACAAAGAGTGCACCGGCACCTATTGGTACGGTGCTGCGATTGCGACCAGACAAACCTGGGTGCGCATGCAGCCCACCAAATCATCGCCAAGATCAATAGCCTGTATCAGGGCAAGACTGCTTGAGGGAGAAGTTGGGTGAGTAGCATGTGTGTGAGAGCTGTGGTGTCGTTGTTGTTGTAAGGGAGGATTTGAGGCGGGATGGAAGTGAGAGGAGAGAGAAGAACTCGAGGGGATATTCGTCCCATGGGAATTCGAACCCAACAGATCAATAATGGTCTGTGGGAATATCAGAACTAGGCCGCAGGCTGTCAGCTGTCTAGTGTGCAACCCGGATACAGTGAGGATGGAGTGAGTGCCACCAGGTTGCCGTTATGACAGGTGCGCACTCTATGGCCCCCTGTGTAAATGATATTTGACATCGAAAAAAGCCCCTCGTTGAGTATTGAGACATTCTGAGCAGTGGTGCCAGCAGCGGGGTCAACTACTTATGTTCAGTTCGAAATTGATGAGGGATCAAAATGTTGCCGAATACCGGCCGAGAATACACTTGGTGGGACCATATAACAATTAAAATGTGGTCTTTGGCATCAAAACAAGGCCCTCATTGAGTATTGAGACATTCTGAGCAGTGGTGCCAGCAGCGGGGTCAACTACTTATGTTCAGTTCGAGATTGATGAGGGATCAAAATGTTGTGGAATACCTGCCAAGAATAAATTTGGTGGGACCATATAACAATTAAAATGTGGTCTTTGGCATCAAAACAAGGCCCTCATTGAGTATTGAGACATTCTGAGCAGTGGTGCCAGCAGCGGGGTCAACTACTTATGTTCAGTTCGAAATTGATGAGGGATCAAAATGTTGTGGAATACCTGCCAAGAATAAATTTGGTGGGACCATATAACAATTAAAATGTGGTCTTTGGCATCAAAACAAGGCCCTCATTGAGTATTGAGACATTCTGAGCAGTGGTGCCAGCAGCGGGGTCAACTACTTATGTTCAGTTCGAAATTGATGAGAGATCAAAATGTTGCCGAATACCGGCCAAGAATAAACTTGGTGGGACCATATAACAATTAAAATGTGGTCTTTGGCATCAAAACAAGGCCCTCATTGAGTATTGAGACATTCTGAGCAGTGGTGCCAGCAGCGGGGTCAACTACTTATGTTCAGTTCGAGATTGATGAGGGATCAAAATGTTGTGGAATACCTGCCAAGAATAAATTTGGTGGGACCATATAACAATTAAAATGTGGTCTTTGGCATCAAAACAAGGCCCTCATTGAGTATTGAGACATTCTGAGCAGTGGTGCCAGCAGCGGGGTCAACTACTTATGTTCAGTTCGAAATTGATGAGGGATCAAAATGTTGTGGAATACCTGCCAAGAATAAATTTGGTGGGACCATATAACAATTAAAATGTGGTCTTTGGCATCAAAACAAGGCCCTCATTGAGTATTGAGACATTCTGAGCAGTGGTGCCAGCAGCGGGGTCAACTACTTATGTTCAGTTCGAAATTGATGAGGGATCAAATGTTGTGGAATACCTGCCAAGAATAAATTTGGTGGGACCATATAACAATTAAAATGTGGTCTTTGGCATCAAACAAGGCCCTCATTGAATATTGAGACATTCTGAGCAGTGGTGCCAGCAGCGGGGTCAACTACTTAATGTTCAGTCTGAAATTGATGAGGGATCAGAGATGTGAGTATTGCTCAAGACTTAAGCCCATCCTCAAATACTGGGGTCCGATGGCTGGTTTGAATGAGTTCTGGGGTGAAAGAATGAATGGAATGCTACAGAGAATTAAGACAAACCGCCACCTTTGTGAGTTGTTCTTTCAAGTTAAAGTTCTCACTGTCTCATTCCATGTAATAGATGATATGGACTACACAATGCTACGCCAAATGGCGTGTTGCTGCCGGCTCATGGCTTACCTCCACAATTCGGAATTTATGGATCCACAGTTAAAGGCTTTTGCAGACATTCTAGATGTCAAAGATACCACCAAGCCAAAGAAACCTGAAGTACTCAATGGATTTGCTATAGCCCTCTATCTTTCTAAAGCACCAAAGATGACTCCAAAGGAGTACAAGTCAATCTTGAGCTACCTTAACTCTTCCAGTAAAACAAGTCTCAGCTGGCTGAGCTATCCAGACCCAGAGTATCAGGCCATGGTTCTTCCACCAAATGCGAAACGGCTCAAGAACTACCATGAGAATGGGAAGACGTACAGCTGCCATTCTTCACACCATTCCAACAGCTTGGTCCAGTTTCGCCAGCCCAATACCGATGAGGCCCCAATGACGGGAGTTATCAGGGCCATTTTGGAGATACCTCTCCATGGATTCTTGAGAAAATTTATCTTTGTGGCACCTCATCGACCTATTGATATCCACAATGCACCGTACAAACATCGTCCTCGGATGAAGGCTGCTTTGGTTGAGGTGGAACCTTACAAGACTTTGGTGGTTGTTGAACCTAAACACATCATTACCCATTTATCCACATGGATAAGACCCTCACAGACTTATCCTGGGATTAGCAAACAATTTATGGTAGTTTGTTGAGCACTGGGCAGAGGCCGTAAATAATTTACATGTACTCTGTCATTAAATCTGATGATCTCTCTATTTAAATGGCCAGGTTGAGTGGCGGGAAGGGTTTACCTGATTTGGAACACACCGAGATAACGCCGGGGCCAACTCGTGTGAAAGACATTCTTGATATAGATCGGTTTACGGCATATTCTGTCAAGTGTGTGACCTGAGCGCAGCCAGGACGGAGCGAGTCTGGAGCGAGTGCCACCAGGTTGCCGTGATGACAGGTGCCATCTCTTTTGCCCCCTGTGTAATACTAATCTATTAGTAAAAAGTTTTGACACTTGCCATGCCTTCGAAATGTACTCAATAACTCACTGGTCACACGTACATCTAGGCTCGAATTGAAGTCCCAGCATTCCTGTTAGATCATTTAACAGGAAAACGTCCTTCCTAGGACCCCGGATACTAGACTCGTGGGTCCACAATTAAGGTTTTCGCCACCCCTTGGCCACCTGTGAGCATAGGTTCGAGCGTAGTCGAAGCTCGAATTAAAGTCCAAACACTCTTGTTAGATGAACTTTAATTCGAGCTTAGATGTGCATGTAGGTAGAATTACGCGGCACGGCCCCGCTGAGGAACACCGGTTTCCAGGAAGTATCCCAGTGTACACGCACTACGTAAACTATAGTATCGTCCTTGGACTCCCCTATATCCCGAGGATATACAAGATGGAGTGCCCACATTTATTTGATGTGCGGCACATGGAAGGGATGTGAGGCACATTGGGAGGAGGAGGAGGATGTATTACTGCAGTGGTCCCTATACCCATTTTGGCTAAGTGCCGCACTTAGTACGCATCACAATAGCACGTGTCATTCAGAGAAAAAATCCTCTCTTTTGCTCATACTACCACCACCACACCCCGCCGGCCCCAGTACGCACCCGACGCGCTCCAGGCGCGTCGAAATGGCCCACCTCTCCACTCTGGAACCGACTGCAGGGCTTGTACCGCAAACTCTGGCCGCATGTCGCCCATATTCACTGCGCCGCTCTAGGATCGACATCCGAGGCATTTGACGGTGGAGGTTTTTGGTCTGCGGAGTGGACGCCTTGCGCTTCGCTCTATGTTCCGCAGTCGCCCGAACTTGGTTGAGTTTGTCGGAGGCGGGAGCTGCGTGCATTGAGGTTGATCGTTGGTCGATCGTGAGTGTGGGGCAGGTGGGGCATGGCTCAATTGCGGGAAAATGCGGGCTCATTAGCGTACGGGCGGTCCGCCAGAGACACCCGTTTTCACGGCTTTCCGAATGACGCACGACCCGCCTTGTCCGAGCGAGCAGATAGGCGGCGCGTGGTTGCGGGAACAACAGTAGTGAAACATTATATATACCATAGAACCTTGAATGAAACCTCATTCAAAACTCACCGAAAGCCTTCAGATCTCGGGTCATCGCGCCGTCTATCGCGTATGGCTGCTGACTCAGTACGGGGTGGCAGTTGACTCAGCATGATCTACGGCATGTACGCGCGGCAAATGTGCCGTTCTTGGCGAATTGACTCCATCTTGTCCATTCCGCTATATCCCCGTAGCCGATCTCACGGTCGATTTCTTAGAATCGCCGCATGTGAACAGTGAGTACGTTTCGAAGGCATGGCAAGTGTCAAAACTTTTTAGTATGTACCTTTGATGTACCTACGGAAGGCTCCCGGATTCATATGCCATCCTTCGTACCCGGCACGGCTGAGTAATACTTTTCCTTTACACCCCATAAAGTCGCAGACTAACCCTGGGATGATGATGATGATGAAATCCCGTTTATTCAGTCGCTCAGGCTACAATCGAGCCTATGTTGACTGCCAAGCAGAACTCCGAAACTGTTTGGAATCTTCCCAGGCCATTTCCAACTCCGCAATCAACCCCAACTCACTTCAACAACCTCAGTTCCTCGCTCCCAGACCTTCACCACCCTCCGTTGGCTGGGTTAGACGCCCTCCTGCCGCAAAATGCTAAGCATTGTGTATCCGGGGCCGCGTTTCGCGCCCATCATGTGGACGCGGGGGTTGCGGCACGTTATCCGGGGGGCTTCGAAGTCACCTCGATCTCCACCTCGTTGTCCCAGCTCGATGCAAGCTCCTACAGCACTTCGTCCACCGCCCGTCGAACCAGGTCTTATTCATTCTCCCTCAACACCGTCCTCAGCCGATGTTCTGCAGCAGTTGCTCCACAAAGACTTCCTCACACATCACTGTTTCTTCAACGATGCCGGGTTTCATAATCATCTTCAGCATCAGTACGTGCGCCTTCAACCATGTTTCTCACCCTTCAAATGATGGATCTTGTCAGCCTCGTAGCGGCGTACGATATGGGTGCGCCCCAAGAGCTATTGCGTATCATTTATGCAGACGAAGCAAGTATATTACGTCCCCTAAACCGGGAAGGAGATGATATCACTGTCGTAAACTGGACTACGCGACTGGGAGAGCACAAGTTATGATTCATTTCCACTATGATATTAACGAGACTGACAGTCGAGTAGAGCATATGCCAGCTATCTGGCATTCTTTTCGGACCAAATCTCCAAGGAAGGCGTCGAGGAGACCTTTCGGAAGTATGTCTTGGTGCCAGAGGCGAATGGAAACAACGCCTTGATGCTGGGACGGTTTTTGGGAGGCGCGTAAGTACTTGGTTAATCATACTCATCATGACATGTTTCATCTTTCTGGGCACTAGACTTCATCCTTTCCTTCAAATCGGTGTATGTGTGGGCTTCTTTTCTCCTGTCATTACTGATGCTCTATGTCTCCAGTTTGGGGTGGAATTCGGGCAAGACTATATGGTTGCACAGGGTCTAGCGATGGCCGCAATCACTTCCCCGCGCGCTACTGCTCCCATTCTCGACATGCCGCCGGCCTTCCCGTGATCTCGATTCCACCTCCAAAGGAGCGACGCTCCTGTCTCTTCTGCGCGAGGTGTACCAGTCCGAAATCCTGAAGCCAGTGATGCCCTATGACCCTGACGCACTCCTGAGCGAGCGCTTCAACAAACTGGCTGAGGATGAGCGACGTGCCGCTGAGATCAAGCGTATCTACACCCAGTGGCCGATCGACACAACTCTCACTGGGAGAGCTTCTGACGCAGAATTCGCATCCAAGTCCGAAGAATGTCTCTGGCAAGCGACGCTTCTCCTCGCTGCCACGAGCAAACCCAACCGCGCACCGCGCCTCGACTTCCTCCTCATGCACGTCCTCACGTCTGCCCTGTGCATTCCCAGTCTGTTCAAGATCATCCCGGACCCTGTGCACAAGGCCCAGCTTCTCCAGGGCTACGTGCGCTCGTCTGCGCTCTTCGTTCTCACGAGCGGCCGCCCGCGCATCGACATCCCGCTCCTTATGTCGTACTCCCAGTTCCCGCTTCCCCCGCTCCCCGCGCCGAAGCCGGAACTTGCGGCCGCGCTGGGTGACCCACGCGTCGAGGGCGAGAGTAACCCGTGGCTTGCGGTCGTGCAGAACGCACTGCACCACAAGGACGCACATGTCATCAAGGCGGTGCGAACATTGTATTATTGTGCGCAGCATTACGGGCTGACTGCGCCTGGCGCGGCGATCGGCGCGCGCGATGGGGCGGGCGAGGAGACCCATGCCGGAGCGGGGAAGATGGACGGGACGGTGTTTATCCGCGCCGCAGGGGTGCTTTCGGAGGCTCTGGGATGGGTTGCGTAAGGAGGGAAACCAGGCAACTGGGATCAGAGTGCGTTGGGGTGGGATGCCGCGTGGGACAACGAGGACTGAGTGCTCTGTAAGTCAGCCTGCTACTCGAGTCGTGTATTGCTGCTGTACTTGTACTGATTTTTTCGAATGAATACCTTGAGCGACGTCGGAAGAAGCCAGATAGGTATTTTTGGGCGTGAGATCCTGGAAGTTGCAACCGTGACGTTCTCACCACGCTTATCACGCACACAGTTTATCCCCCATTGATTTTTGACATCGGAGCGCATCAGGACGTCGACATTGTCTGTCTTACAGATGAATGGACTCAGGAGAGGCTCATGGCCCTCTTGGTATTGAGGGATTCCAATTTTATAGAAAGGCCGGGCAGACCTGGTTCCTCCGGGTCAATGATATTTAAATCCGCTCTATGAAGTAGACGATTCCCTCCGGGCCAAGCAGGCTACAACCTCCGGGAGGAACTGAACAAGTAACTAGCTTACACTGCGGCCTGCCTCGAATGGTCCTGGTTGTAATTCTTCCTCTCTATGACATATGTAGAATTAAATAATTCCCTCCGGGCTTACCCGGTGAAGGAAGCTTGGCTATATGCTCTTTTCAAGCCTCCAGGAAATTCATAAGGGCATTGATATTGGTGAAAGCAAGCCCGGCAAGGAATTAAGTAGTCGCGCTGCCCCAGACACTGTGACACCTGACTTGATGTAAATCACAACGCTGAAGGAGATGTGGAGGCCGCTGAAGCTGTGAAATTTCGGCGCTTGAACCGTTGAACGAGGAGCGGTTGCTCCCGGGACCCGGTGTTGGCCGGTGTTGGATGCATGAAGGAGACGACTCGGATCAGGGCGTGGGACAAAGTGGAGTAGACACAGCCAATAGGGGCGTGGTAAAAACCAGATACGATCAGGGATGACAGAATAGCGAGATCAGACCTGGTATCCTACGGAACCAGGAATTCTGAAAATATTTGGGTGGGTAGGTCCCCCGAAAGGCCGTAGGGTCCTCCGCTACCACCAAGCAAACTACTCAGTTATGGTGAAGATATTTGATCGGCTTCTAAATGGCTCGAAATTTAGCCGTTTAGAAGCCGATCAAACATCTGGACACTGGATGCACTTTGCGAGCACTTATGTTTACATAGTACTCGTTCTTTTCATAATCCGCAGGGGCCAAAAAATCCTCCCTAAATCATCAGTGCCCCCAAAAATTTGATTACTTTTTTAGTGGCTGTGCTTGACCAAATAGTGGTTGTCCCTAATTTCCCTTCACTTAGACCTTACTAAAATAGTGGCTGTACCACCTAGGGCTGTACACCTTGTCTTTGGCTTTGTTTGTACTTTTCCCTGAGCCACCTCCAACACTTCACCGTTTCTGGATGTTTGTCGACTTTCTGTTCATGCTTGCCCTAATTGGACCCTGAATTTTGTCGACCACAATGTGCTGATCAAAGGTGAGACTGTTTTCAATGGGAGTGGTGCACAAGAGGCCACGTCCTAGCTAGGGCTTGCACCCATCACATATTTTTATGGGTGGACAGGCCATGAAAACGGTTATGCCCACATACCATCAGCAATCCAAGTGGGTCATGAAACGGGATGGTTACAGTACGGATGAGCCCATTTACACTGCACCCATAACCGCCAGTTTATGTGTAAACGGGTTAGCATGGATTGCATCGCATTGGGGCATGGTGCCGAGATGCGGGTGTCAGCCGGAATTTGCGGAGCCGCTCACGCATTGACACTTGTTGTGGAATTGTGCAATATAGTACCTCAAGTCCCCACTCTACCAAGGACCATACAGAACGAAAGAACTGCAGCTGGAAACTTACCAAAAACACATTGGACAATCTCAAAAGGGAAATTATACCAGACACCCGGAAATACAGCAGAAACAGGCAGTACAGATGGGACCCATCCCATCAAGTGTTATCGCTCAAGTCCTTTTGGACGGGTTGGCCCATGGCATATCAAGAATACACCATAATTGTTACACCGGTGGGTGGATTACGGACGGGTGCAAGCCCTACTCCTAGCATTGATTCATTCCCAGATGCCTGCAGTCTATGTCTGCAGTGATAATGGGTTGTGGCACTTGTTCCTACATATGCAATAATTCACTACAACAAATCTCGAATCAACCTTGTCCTCCCTCCTCTTGCCTTCCCTATGTTTCTGGTCTGAGCCCTTTCCAGATGAATGGGGATGGTCACAAAAAATTTGGAGCAACATTTCTTGCTACCAGTGGAGTCATGTTATCCTCAATGCTGAAACACTTTGTGTGGTGCACAAATTCAGGCTTTTCCTGCCTCGTGCTGTCATTCAGTGCAATGGATGAGCACAAGGTCCGGTTTTATTTTTTATTATTATATTATCAATGCCCAACTCATACACGGTTATTCATAGTTCCATTGCATGCTCTTCCAGCTGTTCCCTCAGTCAAAACTGAGCTTCATGCTGATCACCAGCAGGCTATGGTCAAGATTCCGAGCTTGGCCATAACCATCTCTGGTGGCAAGAAGGAACTTGTCACCTATTTGCCCTTCACAGTGCAGGCCAGTTCAAAAATACCCCTAGGACCTTCAAGATTCTACAAGAATTGACTCTTGAGTGAATGACAAAAATTGGCATCAACTCATTCCAAGGTGTGAGCAACCATCATTGGATATTCTGTATCCTACCCCCTTGACTAACCAAAATCCCCTTTCTTGAAGTTTTTATACCCAACCTCAAACGCAGCCCCGATCACATGAATTCCATACAAAGCAACTCTATTTAGTCAATTACTTCCAAGAATCTACAAGATTCAAGCTACTCCGCATATTTCTAACAATACCAAACATACTTTGCACATGCTACAAGCCCCTTCTTGCCACCACCGGCCCTCATGAGCTTATAATATGTCTGAGGCTTTCTGGAAGCTACCACAGCCCCAGTAAATTGTAGTTGAGTCGAAATACAAAAACCTTGTGTCATTACAGAGCATACTTGGCAAATGCTACAAACACCGCACAAACAAATGTTGATGAGCCCCTCCTGGGTTGATAACATTTCTGAGGCTTTTTAGAAGCTATTACAGCCCCTGGAAATTATATATGAGTGGAAATCCAAAAACCTTGGGTCATTACAGAGCATACTTTGCAAGTGCTACAAACACTGGCCAAACAAATGTTCACAAGCCCCTCCTGAGCTGATAATATTTCTGAGGCTTTCTGGAAGTTATTACAGCCCCTGTGAATTGTATTTGAGTCAAAATCCAAAAACCTTGGGTCATTACAGAGAATACTTTGCATGTGCTACAAACACCGCACAAACAATGTTCATGAGCACCTCGTTGCCCACCACCTTCTGGAGCTGAGGATATCGCTGATGCTTCCTGGCACCTATCAAAGTCCCTGTAAATCGAATCTGTAGTGAAATCCAAGGAATCTGGGGTACATGCTACAAACAGTTTACGAGCTCTGTGGCTGAGGATATTTCTGACAATTCCATATTTACTGCCATTTGCGGAACTTAGGGCATGGACAATTTTTTTTTTCCATTTTGAGACTTTTTTGATCTTTTTGACTAGAACAGCTGCCCTGGGCCCAAATCTCAATGGATTTCCTCGTGAGTATGCTCATTCGACTCGCATGGCAATTCCGGAGGGCTCTGAATCTTCGGAACTTATTTGTATCATGGAAGTGACATGCTGAGGTGGATCTCGGTGATTTTATGGAGAACAGCTGTAACATTAGATATGTTTGTTCGATTACCCTAATTTTTGGATATGATATGCCTGGATGGCTCCTGGATGGCCTGGTGTCCTCAAACAATTGACATATTTGATGGCTCTAATGTACTCTCCAGTGGGAATTTGTGTGAGATTGTAATCTACAATACATTTCAACCATGACCTATATCAAAAATACCGGTCTATGAGGCCATCTGGTACACATGTGAGGCCATCATATCCAAAAACTAGGTCAAATGAAGTAGTATATCAAATGCTACAGCCATTCTCCATGGAAACCCTGATAATTGTATTAGAAGCCACTTTCTCAACTGAGAAAAGTCCTGAGGCCCCAGGGCGTCTGGAATTCCAACACAAATCAAATGCACCTACTTCGGGAGGAACTGTGGAGAATTGAGCGTGCAAAGACCAATATGGCTGAAACATCAAAATTTGATGAAAAACGGGCTGTGCCCTAAGTTCCACAAATAGCTGTAATGAGAATAGGTACCAAATGCATACACAAGATCTACTGCTGGTGAGGGAGCGGAACACCAATTCAAGGTGTTGCAATCTGGAGTTCTTCACATAGCTTCTGTCCTTCGACAGTGTGGTGCCCATGAAGGCTGTGACCATAAGGCAGTGACCATTGGCCTCCCACACCCTGTGCAGTGGCCCTTGGGGACGATAAACACATTGTGGATGATGGAAACATCGTTGGAGTATCAATTGTGTATCTCAACTGGTCTACTCAGCTTCTATGGCACAGCTTACCATGATACAAGACATGTGAGTGACTAGATACAGTGGCGGCAAAAAAGAATGAGCGTGGCTGTTTGAGCCTATTCCTGCATGGAATCAGTCGGAATAAAATTTAGGCATGATCTTTGAACAATTTCTAGGCCCTCTGAGAGGTTCTGTGATTACCATATATGGAAATCCGATCACAATAAATTATTTCATGGTTTTCTGAAAACCCGACTTCTCAGATGTGTCCCAACATGAAACATGGTACCAATGGGCTGAAAGTACTCCCAAAGGTGACTCTATTCACCTTTTGTTTCACGTGAATCGATGGGGATTTGAGCTCACAATTTGCCTCTCAATGTGGCCATTTTGTGTGTGAAAATGCTCAAAATGACCACATTGCAAGAGGAATTCTGAGCTCAAATCCTGTCCAATTTGGGTCAACCAAAATATGAATAGGGTCGCATTTAGAAGTACTTTTGGCCCATGTACATCATTTTTCGGTAGGGCTCAGATTTCAGAACTGCATTTTTCAGAAATCAACAGAATAATTTATTGTGATTGGCTTTCCATATATGGCAACCCATCGATACAACTGGGGACCCAGAAATTCTCCAAGAATGATGCCTATATTTTATTCTGAGTGATTCCATGCAGAAATGGGCTCAAACAGCCGCACTCATTCTTTTTGCCGCCACTGTACACTGCCCTTGTCTCAAGAGACTCTGTGAGTATCGTTGCAGAGCACATTTCGACAAATGTGACCCCATAGCACAACCGTGTGAGTGACTCGACACACTGCTCTTGACTTAAGACGCTCTGCAAGTGTCTCAGCACTGCTAAAATCTCATGATATATTGATATCGAATTTTGGTCGAGGTCACGTGTCACGCAGGCATCTGTCGAACCTCCCGAGTGTGATATGGGGCCCCAAACTGCCCAGAAGATGCAAAAAGGCAAATTTTTCGAAATTTTGGGGATGTCACACAAAATTTCGGCTGGTGTGGAAATGTCGAAATGGTCCAACCAGGTCACGGGTCATGCATAGGTTCAATTTGGGTTCAATTTGAACGAAAAAGTACAGCATCTGGGCAGTGTAGTTCTACTAAGAGCACAGTGGAGGGGATGGCTCACCTCCCGACTACCCGTTGCACCAAAGTAGTTCCCTGTGAGTAAAGTCACTAAAGTGGGTCCCTGCTCAGTGATGATATGGAATTTGGGAATCCTGAAATCAAGGTCAGCATCACTCGGAAAAAGACAATCTGACACGCACCGGGAGGAATCATGTTCCCAGGCAAGTTGCCCTCAAAGGCGAACTACAGGGGCCCTGCTATATATTCAAATGTCGCCTTTGATTAGAACATCGGTGACATGTGTTGAGGAGTTCTTTAAAACTGTGATTTTGCCCAACGGCACGTCGTACTCGCCATTGAAGTCCTATTATATACAGTCATTTCACCGGTGTGCTCACATCAGTAAAACTACACTTTCGTCTTTGACGTCTTTGGCGTCTTTGGAAAGATGTGAAAGATGCCAAAGACAGATTTTCCCCAAAGACCTGGCGTCTTGGTTGATCAGATCCACTTGTCTTTGAAAGACAGCACGTCTTTGCCAAGACATCAAAGATCCCGAAAGTCTTTCTCAATCTATATTCAAAGATACTTCACTTCACTCCAAGACATTCATAAGACAGAGAAATATGATATATTCCAAAGCATATGTAAGTAGTACAATAAGCCCTAAACAACCCTAGGGCGTGTTTCCCCTCGCGTACACCCACACGCATTGCACAGCGTGCGCGCGCCCTCCGGTCCCCTCCGCCACTCAGGCGTCTCGCGGATGTTGCACGAGTGACGCTTGCCCTGCGGCATCGCCCGTTGCCCAGACCAATCACGGGAACACACGTCAGCACACGCCACGCACAGACCTAAAAATGAGCACTCACACTGCGCTTGTGGTACTTGGTCTTCAGCTGGCCTGTGCCAACCCCCGAGCCGCTCGCGGCGGTCATCGCACGCTTCATGTGGATGAGCTCCAAGTCCTGCTCCACGGTCGTCTGCGGCGGCGGGCTCGGCTTCATGTCTGTCGGCGTCGGGTACGGTGGTTGTGGGTCCTGCGCTCGACAACACAATCGGCTCACAGCACAAAGAGGATAGAGGCACAAAACGCACCTCGAACTCGTCCACCTGGTCGTCCATCTCGACCTCCTCCCACCAGCGCTTCGGCGTGTGCTGGTCTGCGTCTGTGTCTACGTTGACCTGCATCGGCTGTGCCTCTCCGGCAGGCACTCCACCCATACACCGCAGCTCCTCGAGCAGGTGCTCGACCTCATTCGCATGGCACTCCATCTCCTCGACCTCACCCAGCATCGGCTGCACGTGCGGCAGCAATGCTTGAAGTTGCGCTGTATGTTGTCACCTGTAAATAAACAGAAAATGAAAGATACATTTGTCACACACCGTAGCGGTCGGCGAATGAGTACAGCACCGCACAGCGTTCCGGGATCTAGAGTTTGCATCAACGTCTTGCCCATAAATAAAACACGAGACATCACGCACCCCAGCCATCGTCCCGTTGCACGCCGAGAAGTTCGGCTGCTCGTCCTGCTGGTGCTGGGTGCTGGCTCTGGCTCTGCTGCGTGTTTGGATGCGGGTGGTGCGCGTTCTGCTGCTGGTGCTTGCCCTTGGCGACGTTGACATTGACGTACAGGTCACGCACAGGCGGCACACGGTCAAGGGTGTAGGCACGAGCGGTGTCATCATGCGCGCGACGAAAAGGATGACCAGCCGGCACAGCGTGGAGGAGCAAAACAAAAGTAGACACCGAGAGCATCAGAGTTTTGCATACAGAAGTCAGGGACAAGGAACACGACGTAGTGCCAACCAGTGAAGGATAGGAAGTATAACTCGGACCAGAACCAGCAGAGAGCACCAGAGAGCGTGGACTTGGTAACAACTTGGCTGAGTGCGCTGGGCTTGAGGGGGGACTGTGACTTGCAGCAGGGGAAGTGGAACGACATCTGCACGGAGTCAGTGGTCATTGGTGGGGAGAAAAGAGATCGACAAACCACATTGTGACGCTGATGTGACTCATGTGCACGGACCATGTCGGAGTTTAAATGACTTTGCCTTTCACGATTGTTTCATGACGGACATTTCTACCTATACCAGAGCAACACGTACAACATTGGTCCCCATTACTCAGTGTGGGGGAGTGATTTGGATCTTCAATACAGTGTCTGCTTGGTATAATGAAAAATTCTGGAGTCCTCTGCTGTGCCCTCAAGCTCTCCGCTCATAGTACTACTCTATTGCACACCGTGCAGCCTAAATGCTGGTCAAGCTTTCTCTAGTTATAATCATGGCCTCCTTTTTGTATAGACACTATTCTGGAAGTAAGCTGGTGAATTTATATATATTCCAACAGGTGAACAGAAGATGTGCTGGTAAAGATGAAAGATGGAATTGTACAAGACAAAAGATGCTCAAAGATGTCTTTCAAAAACAGAATATCTCCATCAAAAGACAAAGATACCAAAAGATGCCTTTGAAAGACAAAAGATGCCAAAGACAAAAGTGTAGTTTTACTGATGCAGGCCAGCAGAATTGTGGGATATTCATGTTGCCAGTGTCAAGTTCAAAATGGTTGATGAGACATTAGAGTCTGCTCGTTTCTATATGGCCCCTGGCCACACCATGCCTCAACTGGACACATTGTTCAACTCGATGAAGACACATTTTGAAGGGGATAACCACGTGCCATGGTGAATCGTTGATTAACAACATTTGACTCGGGTTGAAAATATGGTTTAAACAGGCAATGCAGGGGTGGGGTTTCCTCATCTTGGGGCAGGCACCTCAGTGACTCAACGATAAAGGGGAGTGCTTGTGGGTCCGCTGGCGCAATATGATGAATCACTCGCTCACTGATTTGTATCCCATGCCACCCAGTCAACTTCTCCTTGTGTCACTGTGTACGTTTCGTTTGACCACGGGCCCTGATCATGAATTGGGGATGGCCATGTGCTTCCCTTTGGGTTCGGCTGGTCTTGAACCAATCCTCTTGACAGGGAATGCTGGGGAAATTTGGTCATTCCAAGGGCTTTCAGATGCCGGGAAACCACCTCTGTGAGTTGCCGTTCGGCAGGTTCAGTTTTAATTGGTCTACCCAGAAGTTTGAATGCACTGGGGCAGAGATTCTCTGGAGATTCTCAGGGAGAATCACTGTCAATCAAAGTGTTTCTGAAGAAGTTTGCCGCATCTGCGTTCAGTCCATGTACATACACCAAGCGTAGGCAAGAGGCAATTTGGATTGATATTCTCCGTTCTCATTGCTCTTTTCAAAATTTTATCAGCTCAATGTCATGTTCTTGCTCCTCATCGCTGCGACTACAGACTACGTATGATAAATATTATCCCCCCCAAAAAAAAGGAACCAAAAAGAAAACACAGCACAGGATGTCAGCGTTGTTGAGCCTGTTGTTGGAGGCACGGTGATTTCCGACCTCAGTTCAACTGAGGTCAGAAAGTCAATTCCCCGAGTGCCCTAGAAAATCATGTACAGTGGTCAAGTTGTTTATTTGCACTTTTAACTACTCAATGGCACTCCGGAGTTGGTCTGGGCCTGGCAGCGGCACAAGCAGGGATTCGATATTATTCTTCCAATTATTTCTGATACACAGCAGCGGCTACTAGCTATTCATCCAATCGAGAAATGTTACTGCCGTTTGCATATATGTGTGAAATGTTCGAAGACTTTCCTGCCGTCCTAATTGGGGTGCCGACAATGCCGAGACGTGTCGGCCCTGCTCGGAGGCAGGCCTTTCCAACGCCGGATGGCTCGATTTCCCTCACTTCGAGGTACATAGTATGTCTATGCTAAAAAAACCCAGAATATTTTTGCATATATCCAAATGGCAGGCCTTCGACATGTCTTGGCCGCCAACTCCAGGCTTTTACACACAAACACGAGATTCTGGCATAGAAATACCAACTGCTTTCAAGTGAGGCCTTTAAAACGGCGGATGGCTCATTTTTGCGCCTGGTTCCCAGCCGGGATAGGCGAAAGGCGGCCGCAGTGAATATTCAGAGCCGACACAGTTGGCCGGATGCACGGCACATTCAAAACAACCTGCGGGAGATTCACTTGAACCCGGCACATTCTGTCAGCGCATCTACCGGGTCTTGTTCAAACACATTTGCCCACCCATTGAGGACTCGCCCTCTAAGGTCCAAGTTGAACACCCGTCGGCATTGTCGGCACCCAAATCGGGACAGCAAGTGACAGCGCGAAAGTTTTCGAACATTTCCAACACACATGTATGCAAACGGCAGTGGCTGCAACGGTATTAACAATAAATAAGACAAGTCGAGACGCATTCAGGAAATGACTGAAGTCCAATTTAAGACTTCTACCCGAGACTCCATCAATTCTACCTGTTATCAGGTACATGGTGGCGCAGTGAGAAGGAGGCCCTTTTAAGGTGAGAACGATTTACTTGGGGGATCGAACTAATTTATTCGTCCCGAGTGCTTATATAGCGTGTGTTCTACGTAAAGATACGGTAGCTTTTTTAGCCTACAAGGAGTTACCTAAGTCTTCGTAGTAAACTGGTTGTTCCAATTGTGGGACCGCGCCAGTATAATATATCCTCCTCTTCCTCCTCCTAAAACATATGTACGAAAACTATGGCATTAGTATCTAATCTAACAATCCCCGTAACAATAATAATGTCCCAGCTACTATCTAAACATTAGCCCGAAACCGATACTAAATGTCATAAATTGCTTGCACTCTCCCCCACGTACACTCTGCCCTGATTCTTCTGTAACTCGATAGCCTCTGCCTCCCGGGTGGTGCTCAAGAACCGCGGCGGCCACACCGAGCAGTACAGGGTCATTGCAATCCACAACGGCAGCGCGTCGAAGCAATAGAAGAACACCTCGTGCGTCGAGATGTAGCCTTTGTGCCTGCGTTATATCGTTTAACCTTTCCGTTTTGATCAGAATCTGGCGCGAGACGTACCCCTGTATAAATTCCGCCATACGGAAGATGGAGCGGATCTGCGTAGCGCAGTGGGCTCAGAGGCGGCCATTGGTAACTGCGGAGGCAAATGGACGCACCAGAATGCTGACGCAGCTAAGGCAGAGGGTATAGTACAAGATGTGCCAATCAGCCACTGGACCCTTGCTAAATGGCGCGAAGTCTGCACTTCCCGTGGCGCGCCAGACATGTGGGAAAAGTGTTCTCCTGAGGTAAATAAATAAATAACCAGGGCCTGCGCATTCCAGAGGAATAATTAGCAGTGGCATACACGCGAAGGCCGAAGACGATCATGAGCGTTGTGAACAGCCCGAAAGACGCAAGCTGGAGACCGAGGCCTACGAGCACAATCTGTATGAGAGTTTATTCAAGGGGTTGCCACTGCGCGGAGGGGGAGGTGTACGTACCTTGTTCCCTAGATTTATTGTGTTGATCTTGCTGCTCGTGGTCATAGAGCCGCCGATGGCCTGAATCAGAAACGTGCCGACGTCGCTCCAGACAAAGATGGTCGCGACGCGTGTCGGGCCGATCAACATGCATTTCTTTGAGACTTTTGGACCGAATAGTCCCGCCAGACGTCCGAGGATCATATAATCCAATGCAAGGAATAGACACGGCTAGGGGCGGAGGTCAGGAACCAAAGTTTGGCCGGAGAGGTTCAACGAACAGAGAGCAGGATTAACTGTTGGACACGATAGGTGAGACTTGGGGTTCTCATGCGCGATAAATACACTCGCCAGCGTCGTCCCTATGTTGAGTCCAAGCGATGTGGGAGAGTGGTGAACTAAGATCCTTACGGCAAAGCCGGCGGCCATCGCTTCCCCAGTTATGTTAAAATGGGCGGAAATGTCCGCGATTTTAGGGACGTACTAGTCATCCCAATGGGCAAGGGAAGCATGAAGGGCTTCCCAATCCGGAAGAACTCTGGATTGAGAAATATTAGGCCAAGCTAACCTGATATCCACAGCACGTACGAATCCAGTGTACAATGCCAGACAATGCATAAAGTGCCAATCCAACCAGGGCGGGTGCGACGGCCGGCACGAATAAAGGCCCACACGTCGAAGCGCATCAGCCAGGGAATGTCACTGTATACAAGGAACTCACTCGGTCTTCGCCTCTGCCGCTAGCACCGAAGAAAGGAGCGTGGAGAGAAAAAGTGCAAGAAGAAGGGGGGATATCATTATGTGGCGTAACTCGCCGGAAGGCTCCTTTTATGCGCAGCAACCGTCCGGCCGTGGGATAGTTGGCGGCTAACATCTGCGCGTTACGGTCAACTGTAGACGGGTACGCATCCGAGTGAATGGCATTAGAAACTCAAAAAGTCAGGGCGGAGAGTTGTACCCATAACGTCCGCTCGCTGCCGGGTCGGCACGAAACCGAGACAATGGCGAGATGCGCAACCGCAGTTAATGCTGTCCCCGGAACATCCGTCGGGGGCCGCCAACGCAGAGGCTACACGTCAGCAGCGCTGCACTACGGCCCGTTATCAGCACTGATGGCACGGTAAGCATCCGTCGGGGCAGATCAGCAGCATTCCGTTATGACCACTGATCAACAATGCGAAACGACTTGAGGTTCGACACTTTCCTTCTACTACAACGGCGCTGCTCATCTCCCTCACGCTCGAGCCCCAGTGTGTACCAATCGGTTCGTCAAAATCTCAAGTAATTGCGTGCACACACCGATAAACAATCAATAAGACCAAGTTCGACAAGGACCCCCAATAATAGGTGGGGAGGCCTGATCCCTGTCCGGACAAAAATTTGGCGACTTGGGGTCGGAGGCTAGGCGCTGTCCGGACAAAATTTGGAGTCTGGCGGCCAAAATGCTAGGTCCTGTCCGGACAAAAGTCATCTCTTTGGAGGAAATCCTGTCACGTAAGTCATCTCCGGATGGACATTTTTGGGCTGAAACAGGACCAGAATCACTCAAATCAGTCGTTTCCTGCCGTAATTTGCATCCAGACACGCGGGAAGAAAAAGATTGGGTTTTTAGGTACCGTGGGAGCGGAAATTTACCCTTTCAGACCACCTTCTCACGGTTAGGCTAGGTCCAGTCCGGACAAAAACGGCCAGATCTCGCGAAAAACTGTCCGGACAAAAAATGGCAGACTTGGGACCTCCGGGATCTAGCCTTCCCACCTATTATCGGGGGTCCTGTTCGATACAAGGAGATACGGAAGGGGAAGTGTCAACCGTGCGAAAGGCCGAATGCTGTGCCGGAGGATCAAACGTCAGCCCTGTTTCATCCACAGCACACTCAGAACAGCTTTATTTTCTCGCATGTTACAATGTATCAGGTGCTATGCCGTCTGTCTGGGCGACTTAAATTTAGCATGAATCCTGGGTGTTTTTTGGTGCTGACATATGACAATCCTCGAATTCATGCACGCTGTGCAACGCAACGGGGCCCTACACTTCCAAGTTGCATTCCATTGCAACAAAATATTAAATCAGAATCGTATTGTAGCATGTCTGCAAATTTTCACAAACTCCGCTCGAGATGCGATGAAGGTTCCACCCCTCACAGGCTACACAATAGCACTGTTCATATCCGGTGCCTGCGTAAGGAAGGCTTTCAGGAGTTGTTCAATTCTGTCGAGCGCGAGTCAAGTTGACACTCTTGGTCTTAGAATTGTGGAGCCATCCGGAGCAGCAGGCTTTGCTCCATTTCATCTAGCCGCTGAATCATCTCGCTGTTCTCTGAAACCCTAACCCCCTCACGGTGAGCTCCCTTTTTTTTTTTTTTTGGGATGTTTGGTGTAGTGCAACTGCCTCTGCAGAAGCATTGCTCAATGACACCCATCGTGCCACCAGTGCTTTGGCTGAGGTGGCGAGTAGCCCCAGGCGGGAATGCATTTATGCAGACACGTGAGACAATGAAGTCACGGTACTGTGGGACTCGGCAGAACACTGCCACTACCCACTAAACCCTCTCGCGGTTCTGTGGGATTTGAACCCACGAACGTAAACTTGTCAGGTTTACATCAGCCGGGAACTTCCGGCTAGGACACGTGGCCACCCGCTCAACCACGTGTCCCCCTCGCTGTGAGCTCCCGATGTGACAATGTATAACAATATACACCACAATATTGATGAGACAGGACTTTGGTCACGATACTCAGGTGAGTGGGTGATAGATCAAATCACTCCGTATGCCGCAGGTGCTGAACGACATATAGGCAAATGTTAAATGCCGAGGGAGATGGGTAAATGTAGGAGAGACTGAGAATAAAGAAGGGGAAGTGTGAGCACGATGCCGGCCTGTAAAATTCGAGAAGGTTATGGTCGGACATGAAATAAAAGATACTTGTTCGATAGATTGGTCCACAATGACCAGAGGATAATTTATGCAGAAGAGGTAGCTTGAAGAGATTATTTTTTCAAGTCAAGCAAGCGAGACATGGTTGGTGACACTTGTATATTCCTCTGATTCGCAGAGATACAGGGATAAAATGTAATGAGGAAGGAGAAATAGCTAAGGGTTTAAATACATGTTCAGACCCGAGGATCAGAATGGTTACGGTGAAATTAAGACAACGAGATCAAGGCTTCCATGTGAACAACACAGCAAAAAAATGATGGCAGACCAGGGAATTGGGAACTGGAAGTAGTGTTGCCGCGAGTTAGCGCTTCGAATAAAATAGCAACAATTCCGGAAATATTTGGATGAGTAGATCCTCATAAAAGCCGCAGGATCTTCAGCTACCACTAAGCAAACCACTTAGTTATGGTGGAGATATTTGACCGGCTTCTAAACAGCTTGAAATTTAGCCATTTAGAAGCCGGTCAAATATCGAGAGACTGGGTATACCAGTGGTCAAGTACTTGTAGGAAGCCATTCGGCTTTTTGTACGATCTATCTACTCAAATATTTTCAGATTTTTCGCTGCTTTATTGGCTGCTGTATCTTGAATTTTGAAATCGACCGGCTTAGCCGGTGGCAACACTAACTGGAAGAGTTAGGGGAAGGGTTAGTGCATCTGTTCATTGGCCTGGAACTTCATTAAACCTCACTGACCAATCACAAGAGGTGATGCCACAGAAACTTCATTTTCTTGGACACATGGTGATGCAACGAAATATTCTGGGTGTTTACAAGAGCCAGGACAGCGCAAAAATGTCGTTGTGGTGTTTTGTGCATGGTTCAGGGGTATTGAGCAGTGCGAGAGTGCAATAGAATATCTCCTAGAAGTCGGCATGACTGCCATCAAAGCAATTCCCATGGTTCAACTTGAGTTTGGCAGCGGACCGAGTGGGCATAAGTCGTTGGAAAGCTGGCAGTTGGATGCTCAGGACTTTTAATGGCATTCCAGGTATTGACTCCTTCAAATGTGAGTGGTTTGTATTGGTAATTTCAATTTAAACCATGAAGTACTGCCACAGCAGGAAACCCGCCGATCAGATGTTTCAACTCAGATTCACAAAATAGTCCTCGTTGCAGAAATACTTGTGGCGACACCTTAACTACATTATACGATTAATATTTGATCTGACCAGCACTGGTAACATTGGATTGTCTGTGGCCCAGACGTTTCGGCTAACTGAGCCATCCAACATCAACTTGAGACCTCAGTGTTTGTATATCGTGGTAAATAGTGAAATTGACAGTCTCTGATGGTGTTGGTGAGTAGAGTGATACACAGTGCTCAATCTCCATGTCGAATTACTAACAGTACTTATGCGGCTACAGCAAACATTGGGATGATTCAAAAATTTCCGCTGTGTGCGAGCACTTTCTTTGGCATCTTTGGCAAGACGTGAAAGACACGAAAGACCTATTTTGGGCCAAGATGTCAAAAGCATCTATTCTCACAGCGAAGGCACAGGGTAGGGGAACGAACCATGCACAAAATCTATGCAGCTGGATCCATCAATTCTTGAGCTGCAGGGAGTTGCCGGTACCTCACTATGGCGAATTCCATGTGTTGCTGCTGGAGGATGAAGATTTTTCTGCAGACTTGCAGACTTACCTGTTGGAAGTTGCATCCGATGGCTATGTTTCGGCGCAGAACATCGTTGATTTCGTGAAGACTGACAAAGTCCAGAAGTGGTTCAACGGGAAGACTGTATGTAAAGCCCCCGTGATTGGCCTGCGGACGGCGCAGCGTTGGCTGAAAAAACTGGATTGGTGGTATGGTAAGAAGAGAACTGGCATGTACATTGACGGCCACGAGCGGGAGGATGTCATGGCATACTGCAAAGCCTTCTGCTAGCGCTGGAAGGAATATGAGAAGTGCATGATTTTATATGACAAAGACGGCAACATCACCAGCCACCCTTCTGGGTTTCCGGTTCCACAAGGCCCACGGTTCCGGCTCATCGCCGTAACACATGATGAATCAATGTTCTTTGCTGGAGATTGTCGCAAAGTATTTTACCAGCACAGCTCGATGACTCCGAAACCAGAGAGGAAAGGGGAAGGAGAGTCGCTGATGGTCTCCGACTTTCTCACCTTGGAATGGGGCTGTTTGGTTGACAACAATGAGTGCGCATTCATATTAAATCTCACCATTTGAGAAGGAAGTTTGATCACAACATTTAGTGAGGCACAATTGATTTTCGAGGCTGGAAAGAATTGAGATGGTTACTTTGCAAGTGAACATCTCCTCAAACAAACCGAAAAAGCCATTGACATCTTTGGATCAAAGACCAATCACACCATGACAGGTCTTTTCCTGTTCGACAATGCACCAAGTCATCAAAAACAGGCAGGTGATGCACTCACGGCCTGAAAAATGGACAAAAATCCCTATGCAACGTGAACTCCCCAGCCCGACGGTCCCCGAATGTGTAACAGCCATTTTCCCGATGACCACGAACAAGAGCTTTACTTTCCTGGTTATCACCCTACAATGCCAGGTTGGTTCAAAGGGTTCGAGGTAATTCTCCGTGAATGAGGACTTTTCAGAGAAGGAATGAACAGTGCCTGTGCTAAAGCCTGCTTTGACACAGACATAACGACTGCTGCTGTCGCCAAGCTCTCTTCTGTCAGCCTGACTTCATGCATCAGAAGTCGGCACTGGAGGAACTAACTCATCACAGATCACGGACACATCTGTGACTTTTACCCCAAATTTCACTGTGAACTTGATTTCATAGAGCAGTATTGGGGTGCAGTGAAATTCAGGTATTGCTCGACTCCTGCTATTCAAACTTGCAGGAAATGCGGCAGAATGTTCTCAACTGCCTTGACGATGTTCCTCTCCATCAAATTCGGAGGTTTGTCACCGTAAATTATCCTCTATATGGAATTAATTGGTTCTTCAGATATGTGCTCCGCCCGATTCATACACGCCTATAGAGAAGGTTTGATGGGTTCTCAAGCTGCAGTGGGCAAACAGGAGGTACCCTGGTCACCGTACTTTACCTCCTGAATGGGTGGCCAAAGCCAGGGACGCTGTTTGATCACACAAAGTATGATACTAGCTGTACCAGAAATTTCTTGAGCTAAATTTGAATGTTCTGAGCCCCCCAAAGAGGCACACAGAATTTTCTTTCGCTGCGCGGCGAATTTGAACCATCACGTCACATCACATTACAGCTTACATAACACGTGCTGGTTCCTTTTGACGCCTATGGTAGCGGACATCACTTCGTGACAAGTCTGAGTCCCAATTTGGTAATCACCACTGTCACCCCAGTTTTCACTCAAAAGTCAAGTGAACTGTATAAATGGCAGCGGAAGCCCCTCTAACGATCTACTGGAGCAAAACTTTGAAAATATCATTTCATGTTTTTCTCACCTGGATTTCGCGCTTTTCGTTCCAGGCCAGGCCTCTGGTGGCTGTGTGATCCGATCAATTATCACCCCGAAGCCTCACATTTGCCCCCCATTAGCCTACCATCTCATTAATGGCCTTAAAAAAGTCATGAATGTTTCTCCTAGGTGGATTTAGATGCTAAACAGTGCACAAAATCAAGATATTTGGCCACAAACTTTGGTTTTCCCGTTGAGATTTCGCGCTTTTGATTACATAAGCCGGGGTACCTCTGTTTTTTCTGGAACAAAAATTTAACCATAAAACTACCCTATGTTCATGCTAAATCTCGAGTCTAAAAGTCCCTAAGTCAAAACTGCGGGTTGACATGAAGTCATGTCTGCTACCATACCGGTCGTAGTGAGGAGATTGCGGCAGTGTCCAACAGATCACTGTGTTCATCTGCATCCCTTCTCACCATTGATCTATCTTCGATGCAACTGTCACTGCAGTCTGCGAGTCCCTAGGCAGAGTCTGGTGAGCTTGTCGAAGCTGTGGGGAGGTCAGCGTAGATCACTAGTCATCAGTAAAACTACACATTCGTCTTTGACGTCTTTGGCATCTTTGAAAAGACATCAAAGACGCCAAAGACGTGTTTTTGCCAAAGATGCACGTCTTTGGCTAAGCAGGTTCAAAAGTCTTAGCCAAGACGTACATCTTGGGAAAGACTTATAAGCTGTGACATGTCTTTGGGGAAGACTCACTCAAAGACACTCAAAGTTACTTAATAGACGCAAAGGATAAGATTAAAAAAACATATATTAGAAGGAAACACAATTACATAGATAGAATAGAGCAAAATATGTGGCAACCCTTTCTTCCGTCATTCATATCCCCTCCGTCATGGTGCACGATGCGCGCCACACACGGAAAAGCGGCCCACGAACCATGGGCTTTGCAGGATGGATTATCTTGTGCATACCCAGGGGCAGTGGAGAGAAAGGTCCGTGGTTGTTTATTTTTCGCACTGGAAGGAATGTGAGGTAAAGTACATTGGCTGGAAGTCTGGAGTGTCTCACAATCTCGAGGAACACCGTGGGAGCGCAGGTTCTTGAGCACATGTGTATGGGGCGCCGTACCCACCGAAAGACGATGGCCCATGTACTCGGGTGAGGTTGTGCACAGGGCACGTTGAGGGGCAGGATCTATTCCACATGTGACGAAGCGCAGGTGCTTGTTGAGCGTAAATGCAAGGGAGAGACAAAGCAGGTCGATCAAAGGCAGTCTGTGGTCCAGATAGAAGCTTGAAAAACAGCTTGAGAAAGAGGGACGGCCTTGAAGCATCTTGTGTCTTGAGTACTTGTATCGATGGTAAGGCTGCAGCTTCGCTTCTTTGGGATGGCAGCTTTGGGCAACTTGCGCAAAAAGAACAGAAACGGTGCAGGAGGATATCATGAGTTCGGTTGAATCTGAGCCTTGAAGCTTCAAGCCACTTGGAACTCGAGAAACGGGGGGCAAACAGGCTGGGACGTGGGGGGGGGTGGGGAAGATGGAGGGAGAGAGCAAGCTGGCAACGAACCATTTGATGCCGTTGCCAAATCACGCCATCGGTGTGGCAACGTGGGCACTGCATCAAATGATCATCAAAGCGGAGTCCAAATGACTTAACATTTCGCTTGAGCGTGCAAGACTTGCGAGAGACCACGAAACCCACATGATACATACCAAACACAGGCTTTAATGGATTGCTCCCCAGATATATATACTTCCCTGTGTATTTTGACCACAAAATTATTTTCCCCACCTTCAGGTTTAGCAGTCAACTACCCACTCACAAACTTGCTGGAGCAACAATTGTCATTGGATATCGAAAGGTAAGTCACATTTTGGTTAACTATCTCGAATGTAGACCTTATGCATCAATGAAAGATGTCGAGACAAGAAAGATAATCACCAAAGACAAAGATGTTGCTGTCCAAGACAAAGATACCAAAAGACATGAGCCCAAAGACCTAAGATGACCTTCCCAAGACAAAGACCCGGAAAGACAGATGCCAAAGACATAAGACGTCAAAGACAATAGTGCAGTTTTACTGATGCATTTGGGCCTTTCTTCAACAGGAGGGTCACAATGTCTATGCGGTTCCAATGTGATGCAGCCTGCAATGTGCTACCATTTTCTACACCGACTGCATTGATATTGGCACTGTGGGCAAGTAGGAGGTGATGATTTCAACAAGTCCTTTCGCACAGGCAGCCTGCAACGCGCTGTCATACTTCCCGCCCTCAGCATCATTGATATTAGCACCATGCTGGAGCAGGAGTCACACGATTTCCACATGACCCCACCTGGAGGAGGCCTGTAACACGCTGCCATATTCTTCGCTCTCTGCATTTATGTTGGCCCTGTGCTCCAGCAGAAGTTGCACCATTTCAACATGGCCCCCGAGGGACGCGGCCAGAAACATGCTCCCAAATGCTCCACTCTCTGCAATGACATTGACCCCATGGAGGAGCAGGAGTTACACGATTCCAATATGACCGGGATACACTGGCACTGTGTTCTGACCCCCCGTGGTCACAGGGTATGACTACATATGTAGACGAAGAGGTAGACACAGGTGTGGGACTACCTGCACCGATATATGAATACATTGTGTAGATGCACACTGACTACAGCAAACTACCTGCGTCCAGGTGTGGCTACTCAGGTAGGACCACATAGCCCATGGAGTAGCTGCAAGTAGGCACAGTGGTAATTGCATTACAATATTCAATTGGTGGTCAGACCGACATTTGGCCCAATGATAAGTCAACGTAGATGAGGTGGGTGTATGCAAAGTACACCAACATTGACCCGGGTAGCCCAAAATAGAAGAGGGTGTGACTACTCGGCTCGACTGGCATAGGAGAACCACAACCCAAAATGGGTCTACCAGGCGTGCAACTACCTTGACTACCCGGGTACACCAAGGTACACTGCCATAGGAGAACATAGTCAAACTCAGTGAATGACACAATTAAGTAGCCAAAAGTGGTGGGCTGGAGATCACAATTTTGCGAACGAAACGAAATGTTAGCACCCTCGTTGCATACTCTATCTCGGGATTGAGGTTATTTGGATTGGGTGCCCCTGGTGTCAGGAAGCCACGCTGAAACAACAGACTGGTGTGAGTACTCATGCCAAACTCTCTAGATACCCTTTCCGATGTGGAACCCCCCATCACTGATTCACCAAGGCGAGTGCGCTTAATTTGCCTAGTTCAGGCACTTCTGCTTGATTGTATGCTTCAACATTCAAAACCTCTTGGTGCGTAAGAGAAGCTGGAGCTACGCCGCTTTCATTTGAACTCTACTTCAAATCAATTTTCCCGGGTCCCCATAATAAAGAATGGTTGCTTGACAGGACCGAAAAACCATATTAAATACATCCAGTACTTACGAGGCAATTACGGCAATCCATGAATTTAAAAGATGATTACAGTCGGGTCCACCATGGCAAGCCATTGTTTTGGAGAGAGGTCTGGAGGGGGGTGAGAACAACATTTACCACATCCACTGAAGGTGCCGTCATTGTAACAGCGACCCTGTAGTTGATCGCGACCTAGAATGTCAGGTTAGGGGCTGTTTTATGTGCGGGCGATGTCCTGTACCTGGGGGGTCAGCTTTGCAGGGTTGATTTTCGCAATGGTGTTGTTCTAAAATGTCATCATGGAGTTTTGTCCTGCGACCAGGTGGCCGGAGAACTTGTTCATGATGCCCCAGATGAAGTTGGTGTATATGGTGTTCATGCCTCCGGCAACTTGAACATTGTTCTGTTCAATGTCAGATATTGGTGGGCTTTCAACGAGACTGGCCAGTGTACCGTCTGCAAGTAGGGTGTGTACCAGGTGTTCCTTGAGGAAGAATAGGGTAGGGATATAGTCAGACGCTCTAAATGAAATCAATGCAAGGACGCACCATTCTTGTTTCATGCAGTTTGATTGGTCTATGAATGATTCCCGAACTTGTGCTTTGTTCATGTACGTTGCGAGACCGGCTGTCTTGAGATAAAAAGTCAGTATTGGCGTTCAAATTTCACTAGGTCTCACGGATCACATGACAGAAAGCATTGTGAACTTCTTCCACTTCGCTTGTGTTGCTAGGTCATTCCTGTGAATAGCACTCGCCTTGGAGCTGGTATTAGCAAGTACACGAAACGGCATCCTTAGCGACACACCTTCATCCTGTTGGCGACACTCTCCAGCCATGGCATATATGGATTAGGGCCGACGATCCGAGAGTTGTACGGTAAACAGTGTAGCAAGTTTGGGACTATCTGGAGAAGTGGTAGTCCCGAATTTTGGTCAGATATTCCATCTCCCTCACCCCGACATTGATGACATTGTCTTTGAGCCAGTTGCAAAAGTCATTGTTTACTGGCTGCCAGAGAGCAGTTTGCGTGGCCACACTGCTCATGAAATCGGAAACTGCAAAGGACTTGAGATTGTTCGACGATAAAGATGGACGACATGGACTCACTGAGCTGTACCTCATAGATATGCTCGCGGCCGTAAGTGGTTGCTTTCGCACCGGGGGCGGGGGTTTGGTGTACTGAAAATGTGGGATCAATGTTGGCCGAGGTCGGATTTTGCAGATCAAACTGTAAGACAGGAATGACGGATGAGTAATCTTCAGGTAGGACACGAGAGCGCCTATGTATGTCTGTCCCAGGTTATGGTACGCCAAAGGCTTGAACCTGTACCAAGAGTCAAATCTAGTACAATGAATCACAGGGACATGCTCGGACTTGACTTTGGAACATTCAGAGACTGAGACCTATCGCAAAAATCAGGCTTGCTCTGGATATTGAAACGGTAACATACGAGAATCCTGAAATCAGCTGCAGGGGAAATGGTTAATGGATCATTAAATGCCGTTGAACATGCGTACACCGTGTATCATTTAACGGCTCATCGCAGAGGTAGAGATCATCCAAATCATCATCAAGAGATCTCCTGAACATGGCATCTTCGAGAGGATTGGAGCTCACTGTCGTGCCAGATTAATATATGGAAGAGAGTCTGCATGGAAGCTTACAATCAGAATAAGGATCGTTATCAGTACCATCTGCTCCAATGTGGTCATCCACATCCAGACAGTTCAAAAAGCCAGGAAGGAACGGAATAGAGCCCTGTTTCTCGTGGTTCACGCCAGATTCGGAAGAATGAGGCATGATCCTCTTTGTCTGAGCAGAGGAATATAAGCAGGGCCAAATGTGGATGGTTGAATCTCAAGGATTGTCCCGCCCACAAGCTCGAAGCTATTTTCATCGAGACTTCGGTCGTTTCTCGTCACAGGCTCTTTGATGGACGAGAAACACTTGACAGCCTGTTGAACAGGGGAGATGAAACTTTGGGATAGTCATACCTGGCCAAATGCCTCCTGTTCATTCGCGTAGAAATTTATGGTCGAGGGTCCTGTTTCCCAGTAGAGAACTTTTCCGATGAGGCCATCGTTGCTGAGTACAATGTATTAACATCCATCCCCTTTAGTTCATTTGCAAAACAGGACTCACATCTGCACTCCATAATCTGGCCATCAGGAATTCCCAGTCAGCTGGGCTCATTTACCAATGAAGAAAGTCATCTTACATGCTGCGATGCATAATTCGGGAGCCTACGAGATGTGGTTTGCCCTCCTCGACACCTTCGTCTGGATCGAATTCTTCCTGGAAGGTGAGGCTGCCTTTGGGGATGGTGTCCGGGAATATATCCCTGAAGGTACAGGCTCAGTATCGTGCCCTATCAAACATTAGCTGCATACAAGACCACTTTGATGGATGCAAGTACCGTCGGCATTGCAGCAATATGATCTTGTACCAGATCTGGAGCATGGCTGGTCAGCATCGCCCTGGATGTCCATCATTGCCGCTGGACCGCCATGACAGTTTCTTGGGAGGCCGATGTGTGCAAGCCCAACCTGTTTGTGTCCACCATCAAGCATGAGAACCTCAAGCAGTGCGACACGCAGCTGTACGAATATGAGTACATGCTTCGCAAGGGCCAAGCATTCAAGGCCCTCGACAAGATCTGCAGCCAGCTGCTCATGTGCACCCATGAGTACAAGTACAAGGATTCTGCGCTGCAAGGGGTCAAGGCGATGACCCGATCGCAGCATGCATCCAGGGCATCAACACGCGGATCGCTCGGGCAGCGGCACAGTACCGCGCTGCGCGCGCCACGCTGGTGTCTCTGGGTGTGGTGCTGGGTCGGATGGACTGGCGGCTTCATCTGAGGGAGCTGAACACTGCTGATATATGGGGGATGCCCCGTCTGTTATTTGGGGACGCGGAGGGGCGGCAGAAAGGGGCGAAGAAGAGAGTGAGGCTGGACCCTGAAGGAGAGGTGCTCGCAGAGGAGCACTGGAGCACTGGATCTGGGAGGGCATTCAAGGACAGAGGCTGGTGGATAACGAAGGTAAGTGGTGTACATACTCGTCGGAGCATGAAGCTGACAGAGCCCATAGCATTGCGCGTCGAATGGGTGAAGTAAGGCTCCAACCATTTCGTTTCCGTTTGCCAAATTGGATAAAACAAACGGAAACGGTAAGGAAACAGTTTAAAACAGTTTTCAAACGGTATTTTTCAGGGGTTAAATTTCAGGGACATTCCCAAGAGATTCCTTAGCTGGAATTATCATTTCTGGCTCGACTGATGCATATGTATATTTCTCATGTTTTCTATGTGGTTTAGACAAACCTGAGCCAGAAATGGTGTTGGAAAACCAGAAGCCAAATTCGGTAACTGCCGGATGCGATCAGTCACGTGAGATACCGTCCAAATTGGGGTTAGGAGCCGGGACAAGAACCATACGTCTGTCCAAGCCTTCAGGCTTTCAGGTCTTAGCCACTCTCACTCAGGATCCTTAGAATATGCCCAAGTTAACCATTTAGGACCTTGAAAACCATCAGCAAGCATGCTGGCCCTCATCCCAGGTGAGTGATTATTTAAAACCCTTTACTAGTATACCGTTTTAAAACAGTTTATAAACAGTTTGCCAAATCCCACAAACTAAACAGAAATAAAAACGGTTTTTACCGTTTGAAAACGTTTACAAACGGAAAAGGTTGGAGCCTTAGGGTGAAGACAAGAGCCAAGGCAATGCGCTACGAAGAGGAGGTGGCGCTCCTCGAGGAGGAGATGCGGCACGTCACGGAGTTCCTTAGCTGGCATGCCGACTGGTGGTGGTCGCTTCAGGGCCTGCGCGCAGCTGTACAGCCAGACGCTGCACTGTGTGAGGGGCATGCAGCTTACGCGCACCGGCAAGCAAAGCTGTTGTGCACGCGTTTCAAGGAGAACTGGGCACACGTTCCAGCCTTCCTTGAAATGGCTCGCTCAACATATGTGACAATGGAGCCTGACCAGGAGGACGAGGAGGGCGGTACAGGGTGAGGTGTCGTATTGTATTGGCTGCTCCACTACGTACAGATTGTACGTATCTTGTAGCTACTGCTTATGTACCTACGTGGCCGCGGTTGTGGCCGCTTTGGTGGAAAATTGGGGCCAGCATCGCCCGCGATATTCTGGGTGCGACCGCTGGAATTGCCTATTTAGGCCACCGACTGGAGGATGATGCCAAACAGAGGATATAGCCTCGACACTGTCGTCCACGATGAGCTCCTCCCTGCCTGGAACGCCTGGTACCCTTGGGCACCGTGCACCTAAAAGGTATGGTATTCTGATGTGATATATCACGCGCATCTCTAATTAGAGATCCTGATATATCACCGGCGATCTCTCATTAGAGTCGGTGATATATCACCCCGCCAGTATGTGGTGTTCTATTCGCGAAAGATAATCAAATTTTTATTTCCAAGCAAGGTTTCTGCCGACGCAGTCGGCGCTTCCCATTTCGTTTTGCGTTTCAGTTCCCTTCAAATCATCGAGAGATCGCATACACCCACTTCTTACCTTCTCAATACATCTGTACTATTGAACTTTCAAGAACATTAAAATGCGGACTGACTTGCCAATGGAGTTGGTGAGTCTGAATTTGTTGCCTCTAACAGTTGTACTGATGCGTTCAAGTGTGGGCTTCAATACTTCATGCTCATGGTTAACTATCACTGAGACCTCAATTCAGCGTGTTTATCGAGCGTCTGAGCGTGTTAAATCCCGGACTGACTACACCCCAACTCGCTGCAGGTCTTCACTTGTCATTTCGCTGACTTCTTCTCAATTTTCATCCCATACTCCTTAAAATCTTCAATCTATCGACCCGATTCGCTTGTTGCATCACAACTACGCCTATATCGCACGTTTGAGCGCGTTCAGACATGGATTGACTCAGTTACAGCCGTCGTAAGCTCGATTTATTTATCATTTCCCCTTCTACTGACTCTTGAGTTCTAGTCTTAATTACTTCCAGTACTTTATCGTCTCCGCTGGATAAGTACCTGCGCTATTTTCTCGTGTTTCCCGACTGTCTGAGAGCGTTGGACCACGGATCAACTACATCCCAACTCGCAAATTGTTGTTACTTTTATTCTACTTCAACTTGACTGACTTTCTGGAAATTGTCGTCTCAGATGCCTTCAACTGATCGAGCCTTCGAGCTGAATGCCTTGTTCCCTTCTCAATCCATTGCATCGAACGTTCAAGAGCCTTAGAACGCGGCCGAATCGATCCTTATCTTTTCAATACACTTAAATTGAACGTTTAAGAGGCTCAAAATGCGGACTGACTTGCCACTTGGTAAGTCCGAGTTTATATATCATACTGACTTGAATTTTCGTTAGGGATGTGTTTGACCCCGAGTGACTGGACATGGCTTACGTCACCGACGCAGCGTGGTCCAGATGCAAACAGCAGCGATATGTGATGCAGCTATTGTCTGCAGCCAGGCAACATGGCGAGCGACAATGGCAGAGCCGAGACACAATGGGTTTGGAACTCCGACATTGCACGTGATCAAATATTGTTGTTCCCGATTCAGGATATGGACAAGGACAATGGCTTCGCGGCCACTAATAAAAGCTGGCGCCATGTCTTCTCGACGCTGCCCACTCGTCTCACGAATACACACAACCGACAACGACACTTACGACGCCGACGACTGCCATGAGCTGTGAGTGAATTGCCTTGGTGGTGATGACAACGCTGACTCGCCCAGTGTCCTCGTACATAAAACGCCACTCGCGCGCCCGCCCCGCCCTACAGATAATCGAAGAGGAGCCCGAGCCAGCCACGAAAAACAGCGCGAAGGCCAGGCGCCGCCACGGACTCGCTGACCTGCGCATCCCGCGCGACTCGCAGCTCTTCGAAGCCGTCCAGGGCGGCGACGCGTGGACGCTCACACTGCGCGATGCCACCTCCTTGGACTTCCCGCGCCCGCCGACGTCGTCTGAGAGCGACTCGAGCGGCCCGACGACGCCGACCGCGGAGACGACGCAGCAGTGCATCATCCGCTGCAAGTCTATTAAGCCGCTTACAATCACGAAACGCTCGCGCTCCGTGTCGCCTGTCCTGCCTCCGCCTGTGGATGACGACGAGGCCGACGACGACGTGTACTACGCCGCGCACCTTGGCGCATTCATCACCCTCGCGCCGCCTTTGCCGCCGTCCTTCCCGGTGGCCTCCCTTGCCTCCACCTCGACATCCCCGCCTGCCATCCACCCGCAGCGCGACTCGCACGTCATCCCCGCTCCGCGCCCGTCCGCGCAGCTCGACCCACTCTTCCCCCCTGTCACCAGGAGGATCAGCATCCCCACACGCCAGCCCCCGCCTCCACCCACGGACGCGCCCGTGCCCAACTTCTCGCGCCCCACGTCTCTCCGCCTCACCGTGCCCGCGCCCTCGTCCGCGCACATGCTCGCGGTCAACAGCACCGGGCTCTCGCCTGTGAGCGCCGCCAGCTCCGACACCTCCTTCGACCGCCCGCTGCCCCGCACGCCCCTGCCCTGCGATGTGCTCGACGACGGCGCCGAGGACTGGGTCGCGCGGGCGCGCGAGCCGCCGCTGCACCCGTACCCGTCGCTCGCCGCGCTCCTCTCGCCCCCGCCTCCCCCTGCGTCCACTTACACTCCCGCTTCCAAAGCCCTGCCTACCATCCCCACCGAAGCCGACGTGCCCGCTGACGCCGAGGAGGATGACGAGTGGGCGGATGTGGTGCTGGACGACGACGAGGTGCCGTTGTCCCCCCTGGTCGCCAGTTCCCCTACCTCAGATGAAGAGGAAGCCAAGTCGGACGAACAGCGCGAGTGGGAGGCCCTCCAGGCGCACCCGCTCTCACCCTCGACACCGTCCCCGCCCTCCTCGCCCTCCTCGCCCTCTCCCCCTTCACCTGCCCTTGCCCGCAACCGCATCGACGACACATACACCCCGCGCTTCCCGCCCACCTACCCGACCTACACCGGCTGGCACCCGCGCCCCGCCGCGTCGCCCGCGTTGTATCGGTACAACGCCGCGCTGCTCTCTGCGCGCGAGGCGGAGGAACGGGAGACGGAGATGCGGAGCGCGGAGCTGGAAGGGGAGTGGGCGGCGGAGCTGGCTGAGGCGCAGGCGCAGAAGGAGCAGGAGGAGCAGGAGAAGCAGGAAGTGACGGGGCAGCACAGGGAGCTGAAGAGCAAGTGGTCCTCCTCCACGCTCTCGTCCGTCGCCTCCGCGCACGCGCGCTCCCCGCAGGCGAGCGCGAAGGGCTTCGGGTTCCGCAGGCTCCTCTCTTCGCCTAACAACGCCAAGTCCACCTCCACCAAATCCCGCCCGCCCTCCGCACGGCCGATGGGCGCGGTCACCCCGCGCCGCTTCGCGCCCCCCGTGAAGAAGACGAAGAAGCGGCTGACCGCGGCGGACGTGGTCGTCGTGGGCCGCCCGCCCGCGACGCCGTCTCTGCTCGCGTCTGCGTCTGCGTCGCTGTTCTCGCCGCCTGCCCTCGCCTCTCCATCCCCGTCGTCTTCCCACTCCCACTCCTCTTCCACCTCTTCTTCACCCGGCTTCCCCTACGCGCAGCAGCTGGCCCCGACGCACGGCCCAGGAGACGGACAGCACAACGAGCGCGCACAGCGCGTGGTCGTACTCGCCGTCCGAGTCTTCTTCGCGCTCGGGCTCCGACGGGGGTGCAGCGCCGCGAGCGGGGAGAGTGGGGGGAGTATAGGGTTGAGGAGGAAGCCGATTCCCGTGGAGATGTTTTTGCGGTGATTCCCTCCTTCCCCACTTTCTCTTCTCTGCATGATATCCTTTCGAATTCGCCTTCACTGTACGATATACCTCCTTTGCTAATCCCCTCCCCCCTCATTTTTACGCTTTGATGCATAGCATAACGCATGACAGAACCAACGCATAGGCCCAACGAATGACGAACCGGCCGTAGATACACATCACTTGCATATATACTTATTGTACGACACACTCATTGTAGCGATTATTATTTTATTTGAATTTGAATTTGAATGTTTTGACATAAAGTTGGATGACTTCCGCGAGAAGAGAGGCCCAAAAAATTTAGAGGGACATAATAACGAAACGGGGGGTAAGAACTGGTATATCAGTTGTGAAAATACAACTCCTAAGGTCTCCTGCTGCCTACGGTGCAGGTACAAAGTTTTTTTTCGAGCCTGGAGGTCACGGTGACCCTCCCCCTACCCCATGTGCGAAATTCGTACCTCGCACCCCCTTGTTGCAGTCTAGTGTTTCTCAATCTCAACGACTCAAATTGTATGACACAGATTGTTCCGGCATTGACCGTCAATGCCGGAACAATCTGTGTCATACAATTTGAGTGTGGTTCGAATCTACTCTAACCTTAAGCCATTTCTACCAAGACATCCTGGGAAGAATCACACTCAATCTCCTGGTGAAAGTTTCGAACCATATCTTCCAACTCTAGAAGATTGTATCCGCTCGCTTTGATTTGAGCTCCGACTCACATCAGCAAAACCTGATTTTTGCTGTAGTGCCTGTAGGAATACACAAACTACATAGTGCTACTGTAGTACTACTGTAGTACTATGTAGTAGTCAAATACTACATAGCACTATGTAATAACCCAGTACTACCTAGTGCTAGTGTAGTAGCAGGCTCTGTGTTGTGCAAAGAACCCTCCAGCCCTTTTATGGATTTACATCTTTGAATACATGCAGCTTCTCTCATGTACTCACAATTGTCATGAAGTGTGGTAATGTTCACTTTTCCTTTTGGGACCTCCGACAGTGGAACTACAGGAACACTACGGTAGTATTACTGTAGTGCTATGTAGTGCTGGGGCCAACTATGTAGTATTACATAGTCAAAACCCCTCACTACAAGCACTACAGACACTACAGACACTACACAGTACTACTTGTAGTACTATGTAGTGGACCCAGGGTTTGCTGATGGAGTCCATCTAGAATTCGTATGGCACCAGTGTCATCCAAAGAATCCTTCATTCTCTGATCACTGGCATGAGGTGTACCAGGACCAATCATGTCTCTTATATCTTCTGCTGCTAAAGTGAGGGCCCGGGCATCGGCGAGACGGAATGAGTTTGGTACATCTTATTTACCAAAAAATAGAAGAACAAATGAATATATATATATAAAGGCTATATAAAGGCTGCTGCAACAAGCTTCCGTTCATTCATCATGTCTGGCAAAGAGGGCCAGAGAACAGGACAGACTTCGCATACTGAATTGGCCAGGTCTCGTGGGGATCTTGAAGTACTGTACCATTTCGACCGAATGTTCACACCATGTCACCCGTCACCTCAAATGTTCACTGGGTTCGGTGTTCAAAACCCAACGGACAGCGTCACCTTCTTGCCAAATGTTCATTCCGTCAATCAGCCGCCCTTGCCCGGTGGCGCTCCCCAACGGCGATCCGAAGACCTACGGGGCTTGAGAAGTTGATAGCAATATTTAAAAATTCAGAGGTAATCAGGTGGGATGACTCTGTTGCCTTTCGGATTCTTTCGGGCAGCTTTGGTCAGCTTCACATTCACTTAATTCTCTAAATGTCTACTTGCTACGTAGCCGAAGAGATATTGAGCAGGTACAATCGTGAAACCGGGTGACGCCGGTCGTGCCATTTTTTGGGGGGGATTGATAGTTTTATGGACGCTGAGAAAATGCAATTTTATTCCTCTCTCATCCCTCTACCAATGGACACCAACAACATCTTCAAAAAATCCGACTGGATTGCACAAGGCAAGGGTGAGCATCTACCTCGCTGATGGTCAGAAAAATAGCAGCGGAGTTCTTCTCTATTCCGCAGGTGCTCGAACACGAACTTCTTCCGGAGCACTGTTTTTATGCTTTTCGCCATTTCTTTTGTGAAATTTAGCCTGGCTCAAAATTTGTTTTTACACCCTCTGGGGGTATGAAAAAAAAAGGATGTTCATTCGTCAGATGTCACCGTCACAGGTACCAAATTTGTTCAGTTCACGACCCTCCATCACCTGTCACCTGAACATTCGGTCGAAATGGTACAGTAGAAGGGAGCAAGACCAGGCCGATCAAGGCGACAGCAAAGGCCCTCCTACACGCCCAGACGATTGAAAGGCAGGAACCAGCCGATCAACGAGATCACTGGAAACCAGGTAGGCTTGTGACCAACCGCTTCGCCATCACGTGGCTACACTTTTCACGGTTGGCAAAGCGTCTGGGCAACATTTTGGCTGAACCTGCCAAGTGTGATTTTGTACTTAAAATCTGAGAGCTGTGAATTTTCAGAAAAAGTGTAAAATTTGATATGGGGAAAGTTGCATATTTTTCAATTCTAAGATGAATGAGCCCAACATATTTTTCTGGCTGGGTGGAAGGTGCTCGATATTGTCTGCACATGGACCAGTAGACGATGTTGAGCACTTTCATATGACCGCGAAAAAACTTTGTCTTATTCAGCTTAGAATTCAAAAACATACAACTTTCTCTATACAACTTTTTACACTTTTTTCTCAGGTTCGGACCTCAAAAACCCAAGTCCAAAACCACTTTTGGCTGCATCAGCCAAAATCACGACCAGAAGTTCCAGTCGTTACATGAAGCTTTGATACCTTGACCCCGTGATCAAAGTTGCTTACATGTGACTGACTGGTCGCAAGTCTAGAAAGCCCGGTTTCTTGACTGGAACCACCATCATCTAAAAGTGAAAAGTGGATTCTGGCTCATTTGCTTGAAGCAGGAGATCTACGATAGACGGGGCCTGCATGCATTGACAGCAGGCCCATTAGACGTTGACTCAGGACACTGCAGGAGCACGTCATTGAAATCCAGAGTGAGATCCACTGCAGGGACACACTACTGTGAACGGCCCACAGTACCAGTGGCATTGACTACTTGACTACTGTGTGCCTTGCTTCGTTACACTCAATGCAATGCAGAGCATGCATATGCTACAGCTGAGGCTGAGTGCTGGGTGCAAGCGTCGACTAGTGAGTGATTTTGGGTGTACAGCCACATCCATACCCTTGCCCTACCCAGCCAGCCCGAGCGGTTGTGACATCACTCATTGGTCACATTAAAATTAATGACATGTTGGGGACTGCAGTTGCCGTAAAAAGGCTGGCCAATGGGGATATTTTCCCACTGGGTTTCCATTCGTAGGCGCCCATCTGATCCCACCTCCTCTCATTGAGCGGCGGGGGGGGGGGGGGGGTTGAGCACAACCAAGATTATTGCCTTCTGCCAGAATCAGATCAGATGTGCACAGACCATGCTAGGGCTGGCCCAGCCCATTTCTGTAATAATGACATCATCATCACATCAACTTCGCAGTCTCGCGCTGCAATTAATCACTGGAGGACAGCACCCTTAGATCTAGTAACAGGGCTGGCACCAGCATTGTTAACTGGTCTAAATGTCTTCTGAGATATGCTCATATCATCCCACATAGTGTAGTTTTAGTTAGTAGGTAGCTGCATGCATGCCCAAAGGGACTGGAGAGCTCAGTCTGTCAAGTGTATCTCCTGGATGGCAGGGATTTTTTTCCCACTGGGTTTTTTATCTGACCATCCAGCCTGTGCCATGTGAGGGAGATACTCAGACCACCGGCTTTCCACCCCCCTTTGGTAGTGTGTTGTGCTCTGAGGGCTTCTTGGAGTTATATACGGATAGCCACCCATATATTAGCTACTTGTTCGTCTTCAGTAAACTGGCTGTTCCAATTGTGGGACCACGTCAGTATAATTTATCCTCCTCTCCTCCTCCAGGTAGACTCATGACCAGTCCTTTCCCATGCACTGATCACAAGGCAAAGAGATCAGTGCTAGCAAAGGACTGGAACTTGTGGTCGTCATTCTGGCTGATGGCATCAAATGAGGTTTTGCACTTTGAATTTGGGGACACCTTTACCTTGAAAAAAAGTGTCAAAAGTCATATAGAGAAAGTTGGATATTTTGAATTATAAGCCGAATGAGACAAACTTTTTTTTGCAGTCATATGAAAAGTGCTCAACATTGTCTACTGGTCTGTGCACAGACAATGTTGAGCACCTTCCACCCAGCTCAAAAACAATGTTGGGCTCATTCATCTTAGAATTGAAAAATACGCAACTTTCTCCATATCAATTTTTTCACTTTTTCTGAAGATTCACGGCTCTCAGATTCTAAGTCCAAAACCTCATTTGGCTGCATCAGCCAAAATCGCGACCAAGCACTTTGCAACATGATAAGCGCAGCCATGTGAAGAAGTGGTTGTTCACGAGCCTAGAAACCAGGCTGTGGAAATTGCTGATTTACATAACCAGTGGTGCCCAGCGAAAAATCCCCTGGAGGTCAGACATTCAATAAGACCCAGAACGGCCTATGATGGCCAACCACTGGAAGCCTCAGACTCGCCTGTGGAAACACACTGGCAAATGGCTGCTTTCCAGTGGATTTGATGGGGACCAGTGGGATTCAACTGCCAAGTAACCCACTGGTTCCCAGCTTTCGACCATCTGGGCATGTAGATACCGAACCTTTCTTGCCCAGGTTTTATGTCGACCCAAGCAATGCCCCATGCCTCTTTGGCAGACATGAGGGGACCCTCATTATCAGAGTCAGAAGGCTGACGATTAATCACTATATTTTTTTTCCACGTCAATTTGGCATCAAGGTACGTACACCGCCAAGGTATGCACATCTCGCAGCAGCTGCTTAACTCTCACTCATGCATTATAATCGTGGAATTGGAATGTAGGTATTCAATATTATAAAGGGGCGAGTCAAACTACAGAAAGGAACTTGAGGTCCATGAATTTATCGACTTCATTCACGCTTCCAATAGTCTATATCATCCATGGCAAGCAACAAGCCATCCCAGATTGAATGCAGAACTCACTTTTTCTCTGCGGAAGCTTCTCAACAGCGCCCTCTGCACGGCGCAGTTCCTGCATGATCTTGGGCAGCAGGTGCATGTAGTTGCCACCTTTATTACGGGTGCCATCATTCTATTTATCAGCCAGGTATCCCCTGTGCACAATCAATAGACAGACATACTCAACCAGGCACTCCGCCTTGTGTGCTTTCACCTGCACCGCAATCTGCTGCACCCAATTCGAATTCGCGCCTTCGTGTTTGAAGGTATAGCTGCATCCACAAGCACATGGGTGCCTGAAGAGCGCCAAACAGTCTGGTAGGATAGGCTTCATACTATCTGGAATGGCCATCACTATAGGTATCAATTATTGGATCTGAAGTGTCTTCACAGTTGGGGGCGAGAGGAGAGGAATCGGTGGGCACAAAAATCCACCATCATTCATTTATAACATGGGGGGCAAACCCCGTGGAAGTTAGTTTTTAGGTGCCTTAATGGCACCTCTTCCTACCAACTACCTGGAGGCACGACAACTTTAGTAGCATAGGCATTCTGGCTGTTGTCCAAACACCTATTGATGGCGCGAATGATCTCAGCTCGGCAAAGGTTGTCATTGCATATGCCGCAGTGCGACAGAGCGGGGTTTGAACCCTGCTCTGGTTAGGGGTTTGGGTTAATGTTTGGGCTCAGGTTCAGGTTTGGGTTGGTTACTAGTTTGGGTTAGAGTTCGGGTTAGTAGGTTAGTGTTAGAGTTAGCAGTTCAGGTTAGAGCTAGGATTAACTAGGTATATTTTAATGCTGTTGGTGAGCTGCAAGTGTGTGTGTGATGCTGGACTTCCGAGGCTCGGCAACCCAGCAGCACAACAGTGATGGCCGCTCAACAAGCATGCATTCAGTGTGGAAATAGGCATTTGGATGTCTCCCCGAATGGCTATGATACTAAACTTGTACTTAATACCTGCCTTAAGTCTGCTGACCCTGCCATTGCCCTTCTGGCGACACACTGTTTGTGCGTGGGTCCTGCCGTGGTTGCCGAAATCATTTCGGTGAATTTGGCCGCAACTGCATGCCTGAAGACATTCAACATTCAACATCCAGTCATGCACTGACTTCTACTTAGCTCTGTAGATTCCATGTACATGATTTGTAAATGGCCTGAAAAAAATTAATTATGCAAAGCACTCATGACTCTTCACTGAATATGGCCTCTCTCAACACACCAAAGCAAGTAGTCCAGCCAACTCCAAGTTAGGGTTTGAGTGAGGACATATATGTATGATATTAAAGCAAGAACGAAGCTCCAAGCAAGCATATATACTTTTTTATTTAAAAAAAAGGAAGTATATGGTCTGAGTAATGGTCTAGGGTGCCATGAACAGTTGGCCCTCTTCAAACACATGAAGGAAATAGTGTGTGAATCTACATTTTGAATCAATTATTCGAAATCTTGAAGGACCAGAAGAAACCAATCACAAATGAGGAAATTGAGGTTGCAAGCAGCCGAAAGGTGTTCATCAAGCGAGAGGATCTCATTGCATTTCTTGATGCATGCGTGCAGCGGATACGTGTCAGCAGACCATCCAAGAGTCATTTGGGTGTGTGAGTGAGAAGAGCCTTGTGAGTGTGTATCCGCTTTTTGAAACCTTATTAACAACCAGCTTAGGGGGACTGGAATCAAGCGAAATTTGAACAACTGCTCGTTGAGTGGTTAGTTGCATGTGACCAGCCATTCCAAGAGGTTGAATGACCAGAATTTCACTGTCTGCTTGAATATGTCCACCACCCTGCCCTGGGCCTGGACATTCCTTCCTCGACTACTGTCCAGCAGTGGGTGACAGAGATGGGAGATGCCTTGAAAGCCGAGTTGAAGTCATTCTTTGTGGTAAGCTTCTAGCTCTCAACTCAGTTAGCTGTACTAACCCCATATTGTAGTCTCTTGAGGCCATGGTTTCAATTTCTCTGGACGCCTGGACCTCTTCGAATGGTTATGCATTCATCGCAATAGTCGCTCATTATGTTACAAATGATGGGAGGCTCAGTAAACACTTTTTCATTTGTGGCTTACTATCGGAGGAACTCCTCATTGATTTTCAAGAGATAATGGGTGAACATTCCAGCGAAAATAAGGCAGATGTTGTATGGGGAAGTTTGCAGCACTGTGGGTCAAGTTAGCAGCGGCATGCTGCAAGTAGCGTACCTTCTGTACAGCACCTTTGATTCCAATGGCATCACTGGTTGAACATTTCAAAAATTTCACCTTCTTTTTCAGTGAAAATGTCGTTTATTTTTCACACATTTTTCACTGAAAAGCAGGTGAAAATTTCAAAACATTTTCATCACTTTCTTATTTTATTTCGAATTTTTCACCTTGAATTGAGAAAGTGCTGAAAAAGTTTTAAAATTTTCACCTTCTTTGTCAGTGAAAAATGTCTGAAAAATAAACAACATTTTTCACTGAAAAGGAAGGTGAAAAAATTGAAATGCTCAACCAGTGCATGGCTCCATCTGAGTTGTCGTCTTCATTGCCGATTGCAACCCCTTCTTCATTGAGCTCCTCACACTCAGGTGCAGCGGTGAAAGAGTCTTGATAAGGTGAATTTCGTGCATTTTTCTTCCTTGTGCCCTTCTCAAAGACACCAATTGCCTCCAGAAGCTATCCAAGGATGTCATGAGGCAACAGAATTCAGCGAATAAATATCATGTACCTGAATAATGGCAAGATGAACTGTGTGAGGCATGCATTGCAGACAGGAATTCTTGGCCGAAAATTTGATCCCCTTTTCTACGCATTTCCTTTCAATGGCTTCTACAAGGGTATTGTTGTTTGTAGTGTTGTCCATCATGAAGGAGACAACCTGAACAAGCATTTCATTACATTAAACATTGAGAATGGACCAACTTACGTGGTCGATCAACTGCATTGACACATATTAGGGTTGTTCACAGTAGCCCTTTTTTGCTCCTTTTTGCATTCCTTTTCTTTCTCCTTTTTCAAAGAGGGAGCAAAGAAGGACAGCCAACAGGAAGTCAAAATGTCCCTTTTAAAAAATGAGCTACCCCCCCTCATTTTGCAAAAAGGGCCTTTTTTGCGTCTCATTTTCGACTTCCTCATTCTACAATCTTAAAACCCCGCTTCAAGTTCCGCTTTTTTCTCACCCCTATGGACATTGCTGGGGCAAGTCAGAAACATTGCCTTCCCTCTGGCAGACCATTCGTTGAGGGGCTCATGCCCTTGAACAATCATGTTCAAGCTTCAGCACCTTTTTATTCCCCTTTTCTAAAATCTGCTAGACTACCCATTCACAATAGCCATCTTTGGTCTCCTTTTTGTGTCCCTTTTTGCTTCCTTTTCGTCAAAATGGCAGTAAAATGGTGAAAAGGAGAGAAAAAGGAGACTGAAAAGGAGCCAAAAAATGGCTACTGTGAACAACCCTATTGTGAGGCTTTGGAAGGTCATTTGTGCTGTTCGGTCCAGTCCCCAACACTGTCAGCAGTGGTACCGGATTCTCTCTCCAACCAAGATTCTCACAGGCATTCACATGTTGATCCTGGATGTCTAGACATGCTGGCCATCAACACATCAAATGATGAGTACCTGCATCTACATATAACTTTGTGAGTATGCTGATATTTCTTTGAAGATCAGGTGATTAAATACCGGTCCACGATTACCCAGTTCATTGCTGCCAACCAGGATCTTCATGGTGTGGAGCTGAGCGTGCAAAACTGGGATGCAATCACCATGGTCTCGGACTGGCTCCTCAACTTTGTTCTGCTACTGACGTGCCTCCAGAACTTGTTGAGGGCTTGACAAATGCTTATCGTAAGTTAAGTGATTATTACTACAAGTATGACCAATCCCCATTCTACATTTGGGCCACTCGTACGTTTTCAAATCTTGGATTTCGAAAATACAATGATTGACACGTTCACAGTTCTTGATCCTCACTTCAACTACAAGAAGCTCCAGAAAGACTACGCTAACGACATTGACCTTGCGGAATATTTGGACACTCAGAAGGTAGCACTTTGTGAGTGCTTTGACGAACACTATCCAGCATCACCTTCCTCCACTTCTCCTCAGACTGTGACAACTTCTAGCACAACAAATGGATCATCAACAAGTGCAGGAATCATCAATTTCGCGGCTTATGACCAAGGCTCGGATGAGGAGGAGGATAGCAATGAGCTCGAGTGCTCCTTTGAGGCACCTCATGTGTCCTCACATACAGACCCAGTTCAATAGTGGTATGTGAGGAAGACTAAGTTTCCGTGATTGTATTGGCTGGCACGTGACATCTTGTCGATCCCAGGTGTGTTGGCTTCTCCTTCAACTTGCACAGATGCCATTGCTCGCAGACTGCGGAAGGGTCCGCCAGTGCTGTCGAGAGGGTCTTCTCAGGTGGTAGAGACACCATCTCTCTGTGGCGTGCACGCTTGAAGCCTGAGACCATTCAAACTTTGATGTTGCTCAAACATTGTCTGAACTGTAAACACCTTGAAGATGCTCTTCAATCCGCACAAAATGCGTAAATATTGAATAGAGTCGTTCCTTTGAATTTATCTTTATGTACACAGCCGTAATGGCCGTAAAATACCGTAAAATTCTGCTGCACCGTCCTGTAAGAGCCTCTGAACCTAGGTTTATGGTTATGGCTATGGATGAATTGTCTCAGTGTTGGCTTAAGCTTTAAGGCCTTAATCTTGTCAAGGGTTATTAAGGCCTTAACATAAGGCTTAACGGTGGGGCTCGGAGATGTTAAGGCTTAAGGGTCCGGGCCGATATCGGCACGGACCGCTGGGGATCCCCGATCCCAAAGAAAATTTACAATTAAGAAATGGGCAAAGACCACGCTGTCAATTCTTCTTGGCAGTGTGGCAAAAAAACCTAGCACTAAATTTATTCAAGCAGGCATTGATCATGAGGCAGAACTTAGGGAGAGGCCTTGGCAGATTTGGTGGAGGATGAAAGGCCAGATGCCAGAGCAATTGGATGCTCTGGAGATGAGTAACAGCCTTGGAATTACTTATTCTCTCCGTTTGTGTGGTATACGATGTTTTACAGCAGCAAAATTGATTGTATGAAAATATTTCCTAAAATGGATTTAAGGCCTTAACTCTGCCCTTAAGAGTTACTCCGGAGTCGCGATCAAAATAGAAAATAAGAAATAAGAAATAGATTTCCGTGATGTGATCAAGATGTGTTACCCATGTGATGCGTGACTACCCCCGCCTCCCACGCTTTTCGCTTGCGCCAGCGCCGCTCCATGTCTCCCGTCGCAATCCCGCCCTGCAACAGCCCGACCTGGACTTGGAGTTGGGTCTCCGATCCCAACGACAAACACCCGGGTTCTTCCAGCCCATCCGACACTCACCACTCATCCCCTGTCCTTGGGGGTCGTTATTGGGCGGCATCACCACGGAGAGCACAGAGATGCGGCGGGATTGCGGCGGGAAACGACGAGGACAGCGCGTGAGGGCGCGAGCGAAAGCGTGGGAGGCATAGTCACGCATCACATGGGTAACACATCTTGATCACATCACGGAAATCTATTTCTTAAGATAGAGGGCATGGGATCCCAACACCATTATGTAAGCAGCCATCAGCTTCAACTTCCGGCCGAACTTCTTGAGGATAGAAAATACTTAGGGGTATTCTGGTTAATAGGAATCATATTTAGTATCATTATGAAGAGTTCCTATTGAGCAGATTCAAGAAAAATAAAAATTTGAATGAGTGGAAAGCAAAATAAGTTTTTCACTTTTTTCATGTTCCAATATGCTTTTCACGGCCATTGCAGCAACTTTGGGAAAAAGTAGTAAGAACATTTGGCCACAGCACAGCCACCATGTGACCCGGTCCGGGACCTGGACTGCCACATACACGTTGCTTCAGCATGGTTTTGGTTAGGCTCGTTTCAGCCTCTCTAGTATCCCAGGCATGAAATTTGAAGACAGTCGTTCAGATCACATATACTAGAGAGGCTGGAGTTTATGAGTACAGCCAAATACGAACTGCCTCGGAGTTTGAAATTGAAACACCATGGAAATGCTGAGCCATCAGCTCCATCAATTAGTGCCTCAAAGTCGCAGAAAAGAAATGCTCAAAGGTCGTTCATTCCTTAGGTTAAATTCTACTGAAAAATTTGGTGGGTCTCTTATTGATCCAAATATGCGCCTGCAGAAAGTACGGCGCGAATAGAGAACTTGAGAGGCCCGAGGGACATGCCATCAAATGTTTTAAACTCCGAGGCACTTCGTACTAAGCTGTACTCGTAAATCCAAGCCTAGGTTTTGGTGCGGTTTCTGCGCATTTTCTGCCTCTCACCCTCATCATGGCTAAATCCAAAGCACAGAAGGCAAGACAGAACAACCTCCAGAGGGCCCGAAACTCCCTCAAAGTCACTGTGGAAGAAGTGCCGGATGAAGGGGACCTTGCACACTCAACCTCGGAGCCGGAAAATGATATTCCGCACGACCATGATCATTTACACTCTGCAGCTGACAACAACAATAACTGGGAACTCAATCTTGGCAATGAGCTGCCTGATCTGGACTGTGATAATATTTCAGAGGAACTACAAGAAACAGATCTTGACGAAGAAATTGTACTGGCTCCCGAAATAACAGAGGAAAAACTGGAACTTGTGGAGTCCCGAGGTCACATTTGTGACTTTTATCCCAAGTATCATTGCGAGTTGAACTTCATTGAAATGTACTGGGGGGCAGCCAAATATCGTTATCGCAACTCACCAAGGACCGCCAACATTGACAAAATGGAGAACAATATGAAGAAATGTCTAGATGAAGTCACTAGGTTGTCTATCATTCAGTGAGTTTGGATGATTAAATGGCAGCCTGTTCCATTGACTTTTCTGTTTGTTCTAGGTTTGCCAACCGTTGTGCACATTTTATTTCGGCATATGCCCAGGGCTTGAGTGGTGGGGACTTGATTTATGTCAACCGCCAATACAGTGGACATCGCATGTTACCTCCTTCAATGATTGCTGAGATAAAGGCTTCTATTGTAGCCTATTAATGTATATATTGAATGTTCAAAGCTACTTTACCTCTCCGCCAACCTCCCCGCTCATGTATGAATTTTCTTTCTCCCCCCCAAGTCTCAGATTTGGCCGTGGGAAAGTATTTATAAGCTGATTACATAAGGTGTTGGGATTCCACGCTCTCTATCTTATTTCTTATTTTCTATTTTGATCGCGACTCTGGAGTAACTCTAAGATTAACCCTTAAACCTTAATAACCCTTAATGCCCCAGCCTGACGGCCAAGGTTTAACTCTTAATTGCCAACACTGAATTATTATTGTCTGCCGTAAAGTACCGCAAATCTTACGCCCGTAACCGTATACGGTACGGTGGGGATCCCTACCTATGCTCACGCATCCAATTCGGTCGCTTGGCTTCTTCCAAGGGCAAAGGCGGGATTATGTCACCGGCGCTTGTTAGGCGCTTAGCCCTCGAAATAGTGGCCCACTGACTAAGGTGACATTTAGATGACATACAATTTGCATCCGACCAGCCGATTGATTTCCAGAGGGCTATGAACCTCTTCTTTCGCTCAAAATCGCGAATTTAGATAGATCAAATTATTGGCAGCTATGGCAAGTCGCCATCCGTCCCAAAGAATTCTTTAAAGGCGTTAACCTCTGCCTCAAACTCCAATTTCAAGCCTGCCCAATACTGTTCATACACCTTCAGCCTGCTTGGACTTCTGAGGACTGCTGCATTTTCTGGTTCGCTTGTGAGCTGCTTCCCCATTTCTTCCAGGATATCGGCAGCTTCTTGCAGCGCATGCCGCCTGTTGCTCTCCGCCACGTTCGGAACATGCTTATCCATCTCCGTTCTGGCGTTGTATGCCGCTCGGGTAAGAGCATTGCTGAGGAGCACGGAGAAAACGGCCTTGAAGCGGCGAGAAATTCGTTTTGATACGAGGTGGTAATAAAATACATTGTAATGCCCGCGGAAGACTGTCGATGCGGTGCAATTGGCCATATGAACGAAATCGTGCATAGCACGGGGCGCGGAGAAGTCTACCTTGCCCCAGGTGTTCGCCAGCGATATGAAGATCAATGCCAGAATCTCCTCGCAGTCATCATCGAATCGGTCTGTCACGGCCTTGCGTGCATCCCATATACGGGAAAAGACCGCACGGAGATCATCCAGCAACGTGAATTTCTCGTGGCCTATGGTCCGCTGAGAGACCACATAGATCCAAGAACAGACATCGTTGAACAGCACCTGTTTCCATGTGCCATCGTCTGACAATTGGCGACCCAGCTCAATATATAGATCGCCGAGACTGTAGTCCTTCAATGCAATGAGCCCTAGAAGTGCCCACACGGAATATTGTTGAAGGATTGGCCGCAGAGTGATGTCGTGGAACCAGTGCTCTGAGTAATGCAAGACACGAAATGCAAGGCAGGATATATCATCACTGCAGGACAGAGCACGGATAATGACAAGGAGTGAAGCATCCGTAGGCCTTTCGCGAATGGTCCCTAGTCGAGCATGAATTAGTGCGCGGAGTAGATCACCAACAGCGTTGCTGGTGTGATTATCCCACTGTTCCTCTGGGTCATCCCGATTAGCTATCCAAAGCAAGTGCACTTGCTCCAGCATCCGGTAAATCCACGTTACATTCATCGGTTGAAGAGCAACGGTCTCCCCAAGATCACCCCTCGTGAAAGTTAGCGCTGATAACACCGACTCGTTGTGACTCTGATATTCCGACATGATGCTGCAAAAGCGATATATCTCTGTGTCCCGATACATCAGATGCTTGCCGGTCCCACTGGTTGTCCAATCGTTGCGAGTAACCTTATGTTCAACGTTTGGGGATAATTTGATTACAAGTAGGACGATATTCCCCGCTGTCCTGGAGTCGAGGGGGTTTTGTGATAGTAGCCGCGAGGTGAGGTTTTGGAACAGTATCGCTATGAACAGAATCTGGTGCTGACTATCGTATATTTAGACTTTCAAAGATGGGGTGAATTATGCGATCGTTGCTCACCTCTTGTCCATTCGTGCGAGGTCCCGGCGGCCCGGCTGAAAACCAAGAAGTACGCTGGTGCAGAGCAGATAGTTTGCGTAGTCCACCGAGTTTAGGTTTGAGATTTTCTCGGACAGAAAGAATTCGGTGAAAGCAACCAACTCTGAGTCTCTGTGTACGCGGATGGTGCTTGGAAGGACCCGAAGGGCCCACCCAACTACAGACAATGCCTGAGGTTCGCAAAAGCCATCAGTTGAACCTCGGAGGACTGCGATAACCATCCGAAGCTCAGCCGCTTGGGAAAGTTGGGAACCTGAAGGCTCCTGAAGTGTAAAGGACAAAAGGTCGAAGAGATCTGTCACATCTGACATGCTAGAATCTGAATCTGGCACATAGAGCTTTAGAACCGCGAACGCCTCTCCACATTTGATAGCACGGTGCCACGAGCCCTCTCGGAGTTGCATCGATCGGTCTGCAGCGTCAATCACGAAAGAACTCTTCAGGGTTTCCCGGAATCGATCGAGTAGTAATCCAAGATTCCGATGCAAGGGCCATTGCAGATCAATGGCCATCTCTGCCGCGATACCGATGGTATCAGGATCGGTGGAAGTCTCCAAGATCCAAGAAATGGCGGACACACTCGATGAAGGTTCTGGGAAGTCTCCCAATAAGCTATACTGATGCTTGAGCGTTGTGCATCCACGTGGATCAGGCCCCATAGAACATGGAAGTGCTCCAATGCGAATGAATCGGCAGGTTGTGGAGCAGGCATAAACAGAAACGTGCCACAGCTGGATGACGGATCGCATAAAAATCCGCATTGTCGCCGGAAGCAAGCTAACCAGGAAGGTGGCCCGTGGAAGTCGGAAGGGAGAGTCGCCAGATATGGTAGCGGACGCAAGGAGGAAGAGGTAGAAGATGAATCCTAGAGACATCAGGACAAGAACGGCGATCGCAACAGTATGGTGGATTGTCCATAGGTAGATTGAAATTGCCCCCCCAAATAAGAGTAGAGAAACTTGCAAGAGAAGTGGAAACAACTCCATCACAGAGTCGAAGCTCCACTTACGCATGCCGTCAAATTTGCGCTGCCGTTCGAGGCACCTCTGTTCGATGGTCCCTCTTGACCCGGCTGCTCCATAATACATGAGCCACCGTTTTCCGAGGACAGCAAGTAATGCGGTGAGGAGGGTTGAAAATAGACTGACATAGAGGGCAGTTTGGACGAGAACAATAGTACTCGAAGGCCCAGTCGATGATGGGACCTCAATGTCCGGTCTCACAAACATCGAACCGTTAATAGCGTGGATAAAGTGACGCAGGAGAGCCTGATTGACGAGGTCAGGATCCTGCTGGAGCTGCGGCTGGATCTGAATGATAAAGGCGGAGCTAACAGCCGAGAAAAGACCTGCCTAAGATACAAACACAGATGGGTGTTTGCTCCGGGATTATAACCAAAATCAACGTACAAATATCAGAGCTGTATCCAGATCTGAGCTATACTTTTGCTGGAATTCTTTGTCATACTCGTCTGCCACGGTCTTGTAGGCATTCCAGAACTCGTTTTTACTGTCGGTGGCTGGTGCCTTTGCTCCAAGCGCCTCCACTACTTTGCAAAGTCTGAAGTTTCATTAGCTCGATCGTAGTATGTAGTGGGGCTAGGCCTACTTTTCCCCCTGCTCCTCGTTGTTTTTGAAAGATCTAAAAAGCACGCTTGAATCGCCGCGACGAGTCTACGAGCTGCCTCTTAGCTTTGTTCGGAGGATCATGCGGCTTTCATACTTCTCATTTTCAGATAGTACAGGCCGCGAGTCGGACTTTTCCATACCGAAGACGTGATACAAGTCGTCTCTAAGGCACTTCTCTTCGGTAGTGATGGACTTGAACGAGATAAGAACTACTTTTATAGTTAGATGGCGCCTACCGGAGAGGGAAGTGGGACCCACATCCATCTTTAGCAGGGCGTCTCCCAGCGGGCGGCTAGATTGCAACCATTGAATCTTTCTACAAATACTTTCGGTACTTATAGTACCCGTAATGTCAGAAGACTTTGACCCAAAATCATATCACGTCTGCTTCCATCATGACGAATTTCACAGGGATCTCATGCGCTCCAGCCTCTCGCGCTCCTTTGCCTTGATCTCCTCCTGGATTCTGATCCTCATCGGCACAATCCCCTCCCTTCCACCCTCTATCTTCCAATCATCTAATCCACCCGCCTGTGGGACCTGGTCGGAGTTCTCTCCTTCCAGGCATAAATCCCCGGAGTCACCAGTGCACAAATGCTGTCGTAAGTCTTTCCCTTTGCAGATGCATGCAACAACAGCTCGGATCTGCCTCCAAAGAGACAAACCCGAGTGTCGTAGGCACCGTTCCCGAGGAAACAGTGCAGGGAGGAAGACCCTGAGGTCCCCCCCCCCGAGCAGCGAGGAGCAGCCATGAGGCCGTTCAACTCGCGAAAGGCAGCAGAACACCCATCGAGCGCGGGGCTCGGAAGAAAACCATGCGCCATCACGGAGTTAGCGGCACCGAAAGTGCTCGATCACGATCGGCTGATAACGGAACACGGTCCGGTGCTCCCGAGTCTTCCCGACGGCTTGCCAGCGAGGCGCTAGTCGAGGATTCCGAATGGGAGAAAACGCTATCCCCCCACCCACGGTTTATGATTAGATCAGCTGGGTATTATCTGCCAGTGGCTGTACGGTTATCTGCCATGGCTGCCTGTACCTTCATAACCTAGCCATCTAATTTCGTAAAAATAATAATTTAGACTCACAAACGAATATAAAAACGATCTGCCTGTTCAGATTGTTTGGGTATGTCCAGTACGACTCGAGATTCGGGGATGGCAGATAATTTGCGTGACTGGCAGATAATCCGTCACGTCACGCTTATCTGCCATCCACTCGCCTCGACACCGTCCTCAAGCTACTGGTCTTCATGTGTCACCAAAGTTGCGAGCGCACATGTTCTATATCCCATTCTGTTGTGTTTGGCACCGCGGGTCACACAAATGGCTGGGAAATAGTGTCCAGATCACTGGGATGAAATTCAGCCCAGGTTGGCTCAATTCAGGCCAGAATCCAGCAACACTTTACCACACCCACATGGCCAATATTCTTGTTGAACCTTTCCAGCTATTTCTCTCTAAATTTCTACTCTTCACATGCAGATGTCGTCGACAAGTTTGCGGGACAGAATTACTTGCACCCCCATGTCACAGCAACCAACCGATAGCCTCCCAGGATTTAACTGCGGCAACGATTGATCTGGTGCGCCAAATGGGTCAAATCTTCTATGTTATCACACTTGACGATGGCCAAGAAATGCCAGATTTCAATTCTATGGGGCTCACCAATTCCCATCCCCGAATTGCCCAAGACTTGTGGTCTGGCCTTCGAACTCTCATTAGCAGGGTTTGCCGGAGGCAAGTGTGACCGCTACGCTTGAATCACAGACACGTCATGACAAGCGCGGGCCATCGCTTGATCAGGTATTTGCCGTCCATTTTTTCGGAGTAAAATATTCTGACCTTTGTTTCAAACAATTTCAACCTCAGAATCCAGACTCAGACCGACACCCCGCACTCAATAACCCCGCTGTAAGTGATCCCAACATCGAGTCTGCAAACGAGGCGTCGAGTCGTACCTGAAGACAAGTGCAAAAATAAAATGTGTACCTGCTGGCGGTGTCACCAAAGTACATGTCCAAGCAATAAGATTTTTTTCAGGTGTCCTGCCCATGAAAGGTGCCATACAAACGGTGCCAACGTCCTGCTGGTTGCAGAGGGATTGTGGAGGGAATAAGTGCACATATGAGCAACGTGGATGAGTCTAGGCAGCGGCTTTCTAGCATATGTATTAGTTCGAACATGTAAATGCGCCTTCCGAAACCTTCTTAGTACCACAGCAATGGTGCGAGTCTGAATCCTTTTTTTCTCTATCTCTTTCCTTTTTTGATTTCTTTTTTGTGTTTCCTTCTTCGGACACCCAGTACAATGGAAAAAAAAACCCACCCACGGCACGCAAGTTTGATGGCCGTGACGTTAATCTCTCATGTCTCGCTTAGGACTTCAAAGAGATCAACAAGCTTCTCTCGCCCTGTTTATTGTCCCCTTCGTGCCCATCCGCCTCGAGATCGTCGGCGTCGCTGGCGGCTGCAATGACGGTGATGAAATTAGTTGAAACATTTTTTTTGAATAAAAAGTATTTTTTATATCACACTGTCACATCAGCTGTGCTGTGACGTGTCGCGCTTCTCTTCCCAGCATCACCTTCGACGTCGCCGGCCTGTCCATCTCGGCGCGTCGCATCTCCTATATATGGAAGAAACTCGAGAATGTGGCAAATGCCTATTGGAACTAGTACAATAGTGAGTGATTAATCTCACTGGACGTCCGTATGGTACGCGAGTTATCTATATTCACCTAGTACAATAGTGAGTGATTAATCTAGGTGTTTGTAGTTAGTAATTGGCCGTAGAGTATGTGTACGAGGCATACCTCACTGGACGTCCGTATGGTACGCGAGTGAGGTGGCCGAATAGCGCGTCACGGCATATAAACACACGTGACGCGTCACAGTAAGTAGTAGAGTCCAGATTGTCCTACTAACACACCCCCGCAAGATGGACGGCATATAACACCCCCTCACGCAAGAACACCCCCTCACGCGAGACCGAGGGATGCACGATGGCGAATGAAGTCGGTCGCGGGGAGGGCCTTAGTAAGGGTATCGGCGACGTTGTCGAAGGTGGGGACACGTGGTAGGAATACTTTGCCCTTCTCGACACAGTCGCGGATGTGGTGATAGCGGTTGTCAATATGTTTGGCACGGGAATGTAATGATTGGTCGCCGGCGAGGGTGCGGGCGGCGTCGTTGTCACAACAGATTGGTGTAGCCGACTCGACTGGGACGGTGATGCCGCGTAAAAGCATTCGCAGCCAACACGCCTCCTTGGATGCCTCCGAAGCCCCGATGTACTCTGCCTCGGTGGATGAACATGTCACGACCTTCTGTTTACGAGACGCCCATGAGATTGAGCCCGAACCCAATGAGAACGTATAGCCCATTATGGATTTGCGGAGGTTGGGGTCGTTGGCGAAATCAGAGTCGGTGAAGCCCGAGAGTGCGATGTCATTTGTGCCGCCGAGTACGAGAGCCATGTCCCGAGTGCCCTTGAGATAGCGTACAACCCGGATGGCGGCATGCCAGTGGGAAGCATTGTAGCAGTCCAGGAAACAGGCGAGCTTGTTGACAGCAAACACAATGTCGGGGCAGGTCCCGACTGCAAGGTACATGAGACACCCCACGAGTGAGCGATAAGGTGTCTGTGCTAGGCGTTCGGCATCGAGGCGGGATAAGACTTCATCCGGGGGAGGGCGACACAGTTGGATTTTAGATTCCATGGGCGTAGAGGCTGGGTGAGCGTCCGCCTGGTGGAACTGTGATATGATGCGGTCAATTAGGGCGGTCTGCGAAAGCAAGACGGTGCGGTGTTCGGGGTCGCAGACAATTCCGATCCCAAGGCAGAACCTAGCATCACCGAGGTCGGATATGGCCCACTTCGAGCAGAGCTGGGACTTGAACAACTCGTTCGCGGCGATAGTGCTCGCCGCGCACAGCATGTCATCGACATGGACTGCGACAAGGTTCGTAGTGCCGTCGGGAGTGATGCGGACGTAAACACACCACTCGCAGATCAGCCGCTTGAAGCCCCATTCCACCATCGCATCGTGCATGGTGCGATTCCATGTACGCCCAGCCTGCTTCAATCTGTATAAGCTTTTCACGACCTTCCACAGCCACGTCTCCTTCCCAGGTTCCTCGTAATGTCGCGGCTGATGGGTGTATTGGATCTCGTTGTCAGGAAGGCGCGCATTGAGGAACACTGTCTTGACATCAATCTGCTGGATGCTCCAGCCCCGTGCAGCGGCGATATGGAGGATAGCGCAGAAGGATTCAAGGCGTGCAGTAGGTGAGGTCGTAGATGTGTAGTCCCGGCCGTAGATTTGGCGGAAGCCCTTGATGCAGTAACGGACCTTGTTCCGCGCAACAATCCCGTCCATGTCCCGCTTCCGTGTGTAGACGGCTTTTAGATCCAGGATGGTTTTGTTGGGTGGTACATCCGTGGGAGGGATGAGCTCATACACCCCCATATCCCGTAAGGCATTGAGCTCCTCGTGCGTGCCCGCAACCCATTTGTCGGCATCCGGGGCAGTCATGGCCTCGGCATGGTTGCGAGGGTCGTCGGGGAACTCAACGTCGATGGGGTTTTCCGTGATGTATGCGTTGAGTTCGCCGAGGATGCGTGTTTCCTCACCGTCGTCGTCCTCGGGAGTGGAGGTGATGGTATCTTCCATGGCCTCGAGGATCTCGAGTTCCCCGTCATCGTCGGCGTTGGCGGCAACATTTGCGACGCGCGGGCGACAAGTGCGGGTGGGGCGAGTGGAGCGACGAAGGTGAGGGGTTGCGGGACGGTCGGGGATAGGTGGCGCAGGTGTGGGAGCAATCACAGGTGAAGTGTTCTGGGTACCCTCGGGGATATCATCGTAGGCGGGGATAGTGGATGTCGTTAAGGCAGGGTCGGGAGAGGACTGGTCGTCGGGAACACCGGCGGGGGGCACAGGCGGCGGCGGTGCAGCGGCCTGGCGCGCGGCAAGGTGTTCCTTGTTGTAAGAGACCCTCGCGATGTCACGGCTCTCGATGAAACGGACGTTGTGTGAATCATAGATCTTTCCGGTCTTCCGTTCCCAGCACCTGTATGCTTTCGACTGGGGGGTGTAGCCAATGAGCACACATTCAATGGAGCGTGCATATAGTTTGGGGTTGTGGCCCTCAACGAGGACGAAAGCACGACAGCCGATCTCACGGAGATGGGCGACATTTGGCTTCCATCGAAGCATTCGTGTGGCGTACGTCCCCCTGTGATTTAGATGGAGTTCTTGCGTGAAGATATGCTGCGGTAACGCAAAATTCGTCCCAGAGGTACTCTGGCGCGTTGCAAGACAGGCGCATAGCGCGGGACTTGTTCTGGATGGTGAAATGGAAACGTTCCACCTTCCCGTTCTGCGCTGACGTGTGGCGAGCGGTGAAGCGAAGCTCGATTCCGCGCTCGTTGCACCATGCCTTGAACTCGTCCGACTTCAGCTCCCCGTTGTCGATGTTGTACAAGCCGACTCGTTCTCCGGTTTTGGCTTCCTTGACACTTTGCCAGGCACAGATGTACGAGAAAGCGGAGGATTTATTGGGGATTGGGATACACCAGCCACGGGAAGAGTAGTCGTCGACAATATCAAGATGGTAATAGTTCCCGCTCCGTGATCTCACGTCATAATCCCCACACAAATCCACGAAGACCTTCTGCAAACATCTCGTTGATTTTTCCTCCTCACGTTCTCTGGGTACGGGATTCTTGACCTGTTTAGCGCGTATACAAGCATCACAAATAGGCGCTTTCGAGGAGGTGTCAAGTTCCATACCGTCGAGAAGGTTATTCTGGTAGCAATCAACACACGCCTGATGATGCGCGTGGCCTAGGCAGAGGTGCCAGCTGTGTAGATCGCGGGGCTCGACAACGGCAGCGGAGGCGGAGAGAGGAATGGGTTTGCAATGCATCTGGTATAGTTCGCGCGAGGGGTGAAGGGAGCCAGAGCATACAACATTGTTATTGATGTCGGTGATCCAGGTGGACGTGGAGTCAAAATGGCAAGTGTAGGAATTTGCTTGGCAGAGGCATACGACTGAGAGGAGGCGAATAGAGGCGTTGGGCACGTAGAGGGCATTCTCGAGGGTAAATCCGTCGGTCGCAATCGTCCCGATGCCCACAGCATTTATGGAGCTTCCCTGGAAACCCTTGATCGAGCGCGGCGGGATGTCGGTGAGCGTGACAAAGTTGGAGCGATGCGGTGAGATATGTATGTTCGCACCCGAGTCCGAGAAGATGACAAAGTCTTCCCGGGCGGCGATGTTGGCGGTGGGATCGGTAGACCACTTGTTCCAATCCAATGATACACGCGGTTCCTCCAGTGCGAGGTGCGTCTCCATCTCGTAGATCGGGTCATGAGCAGACGGCAGCGGATCAGTGTACAGGTTGGCAAAGTTGGCGTTGGGGAGCGGAGCGACCGGAGTTGGCGCTGGGGGCGCTGGGGGCATCGGCATGAGGTAGAAGTTCGAGCCGTGCGTGGTGATGTACGCGCGCCCAGTAGCCGTGTCGGTCTTGAAATGCTTCGCCAGTTGTTCTGCGCTCTTCACTTGTCTGTTGCTGTTCCCACCCCTGCTGCTGCCACCTCGACCACCCCTGCCGCTTCCCCCGAGTTCTGGTTGTCCTTCGCCGCGCGTTGCATGCGTCGTCGATGGACTTCCCCACCATCCCCCCCCTTTGCTGTGCAGAACGGATAGGTGTGACTGCCCAGCGTCGGGCATACGGGTTATTGCAAATCTCCCTCCCGCCGGAAGATGCGGCAAAAGCGTGCTCGCTCGGGCTGTCTTCGATGTCCTGTTTTATGAACAAGCGCTCCTTGATGGTTGTGACATCCAGTTTGGGGAGCGCGAGTAGGCCGTCGACGAGGGAACACTTGGAAGGGCCGGACAATGCGTGGATGAATGCGCAGGTGAGGAAATTGTCTACATTGGGAGGGCCGGCGGCCCACACAGCCTCGTTGAGCTCGGTGAGACGCGTCGCCGTGGCGGCATACGTTTCGGGGTCGTCGGAGAACTTTGTGGTGAAGAGCGCCTTGAGCGATTTGATCTGGCTGAGGGGTCCGCGGTTTAAGTGACGACAGCAAATGGTGGCCCACAGGGATGCGGCAGTGTCACACGACTTGAAATACTCGTGCTCCGTGATCACGCAGGTGTCCAAGAGGAAGCAGCGGACAATCATGTCGTTGTCCTTCCACATTTGGTGCTGCTGGGGGAATATCAGCAGGGACGGGCATTGGTGGTCCGCGTCGAGCCAACGGTATGCGCCAAATTGCATGCCGATCTGTAGCTGGATCCTACGCGACCACTGCGCAAAGTTGTTCGCCTGTAGCGACAGCTTGTCCTTCTCCAACCAACCAGACGAGGTCAGTGAGACCGGTCTGTACCGCGGACCTTGAGTAGCGACGTGCCCCGACACCGAGCTGAAGTTCGGGTCCTGCGCGGGGAATTGCGGCGCGCCATGATGCGGGTGGATGGATGAGTTGGACCCAAAGTTCCTTGAGGTGTGGAACACAGGTGTGGGGATAGGCGGGGGCTGCTGGAAGATCGGGACAGGCGGGGGCTGCTGGAAGATCGGGTAGGTCGCATAGTTCGGCGGAGGGCCCGGCGGTGGTGCGTACACTTGAGGTGGCGCATAGAAGAACTGCTGGGTCGGGAACACGTGATGTGCGGCGTGCGGCTGTGGCCAGTGGCCCGGCAGCGGCTGCTGATGCATCGTCTGTGGCTGCTGAGGCAGCACCTGCGGCGCCTGGAACTGTGCATGATGGTGAGTCGCGTGAGGGCGCGTGTTAACCGCGGTTGGGGGACGGTCTGGCGTCGCGGGCGGCGGTGGAACAAACTGAGGGTTGTACCACGGCGTCGGCTGCTGAACGGTCCCGCCAGGTGCCCAGTGGTTCGCAAAGGCATCGCCGTGGAACGGACTGGGCGAGGTCGAAGAGGAGCGAGACATTCGTGAATCGTGTGTCGCGGGGTCGTAAAGTTGGGGAAAAGTCGTTGCGCGCTGCGCGATTCGTCCAAAAAACCAGCTCTGCATGGGTATGATATGGTCGTAGGTAGGAGTTCCGCTCGTCGTCGTCAACGGCGAGCTAATAGCCCATAACCTATTGGAACTAGTACAATAGTGAGTGATTAATCTCACTGGACGTCCGTATGGTACACGAGTTATCTATATTCACCTAGTACAATAGTGAGTGATTAATCTAGGTGTTTGTAGTTAGTAATTGGCCGTAGAGTATGTGTACGAGGCATACCTCACTGGACGTCCGTATGGTACGCGAGTGAGGTGGCCGAATAGCGCGTCACGGCATATAAACACACGTGACGCGTCACAGTAAGTAGTAGAGTCCAGATTGTCCTACTAACAATGCCATAACCACAAGGCACTCACGCCGGAAAATTGGAAGGCACATTTCCACGGAGGAGGGCTTCACGTCGCGGCACATTGCCGTGTATGTTCAGAGCGTGATAGGGTTAGGAAACAGCAGAAACGAAAGGAGAACGATCTGGAAAAGGAGAATGCATCAGCAGACGCGTCGACAGAGCGGGACGACGACGCTTCCGAGTTTTTGGGAGTGGATCCCATTTCCCTTGATGCGTTTCGCGGTGCACTTGGGGCCGCGGGCGAGCTCAATACCTTCTGTGCCCACGTCGATATTTCGGGTCTTCTTAATGGGGGGACCACCGAGGATCTTAGAGCAGCCACCGACGCCTTGGCGGAGATCGTGTGGGAGACAATTGGTGTTGAGAATTTACGAGTAGGTTGTTGTTGTAAAGAACCGGCAGTGGTTCTTCGAGAGTTCACACGAAGTTCGATGTAAACAAGATAATAAATTGTAGATAGTACATAGGTTACAGAGGCTGCTTATATAGGCCAGGCTGGAATAAATATGAGTCACTTCGAGTCAGAGAAAGAATAATTTAGATCATAGTGGAACATTCGGGGATGTCCGAGTTGCCCGATGCCCGAGGTACACAGCCTCTGGGCTGTTGTTCAACACTCCCCCTCAAGTCGGATTCATCCCAGCTTCAGCAGAGAATTTCTGGTGCTTAGGTCTAGGAAGTCCTTTGGTTAGGAGGTCTGCAACCATCTCATTAGTTGGACAATAGGTAACTTCAATAATACCTGATTCAACTTTCTCTCGAACAAAATGATTTTGAACGTCAAAATGTTTTGACCTAGCGTGAAACTGTGGGTCTTGAGAGATCGCAATGGCTGACTGGTTGTCACAAAATATTTGGCTGGCTAATGGTTGTTCCAGTCCTAATTCTGAGAAAAGGTTGCGGAGCCAAATGACTTGGCGGGTTGCATGTGCTAAGGCGGCATACTCAGCTTCGGTACTGGAGAGTGCAACAGTGGTTTGCTTCTTAGAGTTCCAGGATATTGCACCTCCTGCAAGAAGAAAGACATATCCAGATACAGATTTGCGGTCATCTGGATTCGAGGTGTAGTCGGCGTCGGTATAAGCGAAGAATTCGAAAGGATCGGCATCGGTGATTGCTGCGGGGCCATAAGTGATCGACAGGTGGCAGTGTCCATTCAGGTACCGCAGGATTCTCTTGACTGCTGTCCAATGCGCTGCTCCGGGATTGCTCGTGTACTGGCTAACTCTGGTAACTGCGAAGGCTATGTCTGGTCTGGAGACTACAGCAAGATATAGGAGAGATCCAACGACGGCAGCAAAACTAGAACTTAATCTTTCGTCTGGTTTTACTTCGGCGGCATCTTTGCGCTTTGACAATGTGACATTCGGGTCCGTGGGGGTCGATACGGGATTGGAGTTCTCCATACCGTACTGGCGCAGCATTCTGTCGATGTAGCTGGCCTGGGAAATCGAAATGGCGCGATTGGTGCGGTCACGATTGATCTCAAGTCCGATAAGAAGTTTCGGCTCACCAAGATCAGTAATTGTGAATTTCTGGTGCAAAGCATCCTTCAATTCGTTCATCTCTGCTGTGTCTTCGGTAAGCAAGAGTAAATCGTCGACCCAGACAGTGATATAAGAGGTTTTACCCTCGGAGGTGTGTGTATAAACACAATGATCAGCTTCGGTGTGCTGGAATCCAAATTTGGCCAGGGTCGTGTTCAATTTGCGATTCCATTCGCGGCCGGACTGCTTGAATCCATATAGGGTCTTGTAAAGGCGGCAAACACGTCCGCTTCCATCGTCATAACCATCTGGTTGACGCATGTAAATCTCTTCTTTGAGATCTCCATTGTGGTAAGCTCCTTTAATGTCGAGCTGTTGAATTTCCAGATCTTTGATGGCTCCTATGGCTAGAATGGCACGAAGCGAATCGAGGCGAACAACTGGAGAGAAGGTATCAACATAATCCATGCCTGGAATTTGTGAGTAACCCTGAGCTACGAGGCGGGCTTTCAATTTAATGACATTTCCCAGTTTGTCGTACTTCTTGTCAAAAGTCCATCGGGAGCCTACGACTTTTCGTCCTTCAGGTAAGTTTTCGAGTTTCCATGTTCCCATAGACTGGAGTGTCTGATATTCGGTCTCCATGGCCTGTTCCCAACCGTCCCGTTCCTGTGAAGCCTTTGCTTCTGTCAGATTTCGAGGTATGTGATCCACATTTGAATGTGAAGCTAATAAGACATAGTTCGTCTCATCTATCGCCTCGGATGCATCCTCTTGGGATTGGGAGTCATCTGTAGGCACGTTTCCACGGCCTGGACTGTGAGCGGCAGGAAGGTGTGATTGCGGGTTACCTCATCGGCAGTAATTGTGATCTTGCACGCCGCGGGAAGTTCTGCGAAGGGGGGTAGGATTTAATCCTTGAGGTGCGTACTGAACCTGTTTAAGTGGAGATGGGAGGTTCACTAATGGCTCCCTGGATACAGGAGAAGGTGTTCGCGGTGGAATGATGGGTGCAGGTGTGTTCGGAGTAGCAGGTGCGTGGGTTGGTTTAATTGGAGTCAGAACTGCAGCTGGTTGAATTTTAGCAGGCTGCTGATTGTTATTCCCAGGCTCCCCCTCAAGCGGCAGTCTGATAGGTGCATCCAGTTCAATCTCCTTTGGTTGAATTTCCGAGAAATCAAAGTTGCGTGAGACTTTAATTTGCCTGCTTGATTTGTCCCAGTATTTAACTGCTTTAGGTCCTTCTGCATATCCAACGAAGATGTGCTTCTTGGATTTAGCCACGGTTTTACCGGGCTTCGTGGTTTCCGTGAGTATCCAAACTTCGGAACCGAATTCCCTCAAATGTGCCATATCAGGCTTAGTGCCGGTCCAGACTTCGTGCGGGGTCATCCCGTTCAAAGCACTGGTAGGTGAATGATTTCGAATGTAGGCAGCATGACTGACTGCTTCGGCCCATAGGAAGGATGGTAAATTGCGAGCAATGAGCATCGCGCGGGTAAGCTCCATTAGGGTGTGATTGAAACGTTCGGCAATACCGTTCTGGGACGGTGAATAGGGTGCGGTCGTTTGTAAGTCAATTCCCTTCTCTTTACACCATCTGACAAGTTCCTTGTTGATGTATTCTCCCCCGTTGTCAACGCGAATATATTTCGGAGCAGTCTTGAGGTGACGCTCGAGGTACACGACATAATCTTTGACACATTGGGTTGCTTCTGATTTGAGTTTCATGAAGAACACTGTGCATCGACGGGAGTAATCATCCATGAAGGAGATGTAGTATTTAGCGTTGGAAATCGCTACTTGGCTTTGAATAGCCGCGACACGTGCAGGGCCCCAGACGTCGGAATGGGTGAGTTCACCAGTTTCCGTAGTCTTGTCTTCGGACTCCTTGGGATAGGGTTGACGGTGCTGTTTAGCTTGAATGCAAGCTTCGCATTGGGTGAATGGAGGGCTGTCTGGAGAAACAGCAAGTCTGTTAATAAGTTTACCTTTCACAAGTTTTTCCAATGACGAAATTGACAGGTGTCCGTACTTGCGATGAAGCGAGTTCCATGTGTCAGTAGACTCGTTGGATACATTAGCGTGATCCTCATCGCGAGGTCTCACATCCATTAGGTAGAGTTTACCTATCTTCCTGCCTGTGGCTAATTTCATCCCTTTAGCGTTTACGAATGTACACTGGCCATGGTGGAAGATTGCTTCCCCTCCGGCGTCATCGAGCTTGCTGATGGATAATAGGCTATTGGCTGATGCGGGGGCGTAAAGTATGTTCGCCAGAACATTTCTTACGTAGTTCCCGTCGACTTTGCAGTCCAATTTAACCATGCCTTTGCCAATAACTTGAACCTTATTCTCACCAATACCAGTTATACTGTGGTTTGTGAGTGGGATGAAATCACTGAACAATTCTCTCGAATTGCAGACATGCGACGTGGTTCCAGAGTCAGCAAGCCAATCACTGTGCCTAAACGAATTAATCGCCGTGTGGCATTTGGAGTCAGCTATCTCAGATGTGTAAGCCTGATCAGCTAAATCCTTGTTCGTTGCATCTGATGGATCGTCTTCAGCCTGGTTAGACCTGTCTTTGGTCTTCGATTTAGATGTCCCAGAGGTTTGCTTCGGTCCTTGGCCCTCGCGGTCTCCACCTTTTGCGAAACATTTATGTTTGCAATGATATTTCCGACCACAGTTTGAACATACACTGTCTGAAGGGCAATTGCAACCAGGGGATTTATTTTCGGACTTGGGGTATCAGTTCGAACTCGAATTCGATCCCCTCGAGACTAATGAAGAGTCTGTGCCCGATTTTTCCAAGCGGCGGCGATTTTCCTCCAGAATAATTGCAATAAGTTCATAGGACTGGATAGGAAGGGTAGATACAAGCGAAGTTGGTGCCTGGGTAGTAAGACCAGTAGAGGAGCTGGTAGCCTGAGCAGCAGTGAAGTTTTCACCTAGGTAAGCCGTAGTGAACTGGTCCCAATTCTCGGGAAGAGATGTAAGGAGTAGGAATGTGAAATCATCGTCAGATACATAGCTACCCATGAGGTGTAACTGTTCTTGGATTTCCCTGAGCTCCGTAATGTGGGCCAAAATGTCTGTAGATTCGTCGGCAGTAGTCCGATATAGGCGCCGGCGCATGGATAAGATGCCTAGTTTCCCGCGAGATTCCTTGACAGTAACAAGCTGTTTCCACATTTTCACAGAGGTCATAGCTCCAGAGATATGAATCATCTGAGAGTTGCCTATCGTCAGCTCGAGTTGAGTCTGTGCATGGGCATCATTGTCGTCCCATTCTTCTATAGACTTTAATTCATCAGCGGTCGGTTTACCTGCGGTTGCCGGTGTCGGACAGGTTGAAGTTCCCGCGACATACTTCAGCAAACCTCGATCCCTCAAAATTGAGGTGATACGACGCTTCCAGCCTAGCCAGTTGGCATCCTGAAGCGGCTCAATCCGATACATGCTAGAAGAACCTTGTGTGGTTGAATTTGAGGCAGACATTTATTCGATGTAGTGGGGTAAGGCGGAAGTACTCGGAGAAGTAAAAAGCGATAAGAGTTGTGTAAACTGGCTCAAAGATTTAGGCCGGGGCCCATAACCTGTTGAGAATTTACGAGTAGGTTGTTGTTGTAAAGAACCGGCAGTGGTTCTTCGAGAGTTCACACGAAGTTCGATGTAATCAAGATAATAAATTGTATATAGTACATAGGTTACAGAGGCTGCTTATATAGGCCAGGCTGGAATAAATATGAGTCACTTCAAGTCAGAGAAAGAATAATTTAGATCATAGTGGAACATTCGGGGATGTCCGAGTTGCCCGATGCCCAAGGTACACAGCCTATGGGCTGTGGTTCAACAATTGGTTACCGTTTTCTGTAAGTCCTCATATTTTCGACCGTTAATTCATTGTAATGACCATTTTTTAGTTATTATGCAGTTCATAAATCCAAGAACTCGGAAGACTATCGCTACACCTATCACTGCGCACAGCTTGAGTCCTGCCGCCACATTTCCAAGAAGAATCCCGATGCATCCAAGCAACGCGACAAAGGCCAAATGGACATGTTTGAGTGTGGGGGTTGGCTGAATATTTGGACCTCTCCTGACGAGTCTGACTGCTTCGTTCGCATTCGCCATCGTGATTGCCACCAGAAGTATGTCTGCATTGACGTCCCCGAAGAGATCAAGAAGTTTATTGCTGAAAATTCAAAACTGCACCCACCTCAGGTGTGTATCTCAATTTTTTTGGTGGTCAAAATCTTATCAATCGGGTAGCTATGGAAGGAGATACTCAAGACCCATCCGCATCCGAGATTTTCGTACAAATCAGTCTACAATCAATGGTTCAAGCAACAGCAAGCGAGCTGGCAGCACAACGAGGATGAGTTCGAGTCCGCCAAGATCCTCCTCAAGGAGTTTTCCACCGACCCAGTGCACGAGCTGGTGTCAATCCCAATGCCTGAAAGCGATGGCTTCTGCGCGCTCGGATTTGTCTTCCCGTCGGTGATTCGCAAGTGGGACGGTGTTATACGTGAAGTTGCGCTTGATTCCACATGTAAGTCCATTTAACGGATTTTTTTGTTTCTCAGTGTTCAAAATTTTGTTTCAGTCCAGACGAACAAGGCAGGCTTCGAATGCTTCGCACTTCTTGGTGAAGTTGGTGGCTCTGGGGTTCCCCTCGGTTTTATCCTTCTCAAATCCAACAAGCCAGACGCCAACGAGAAGGAGAAATACCTTTGAGCTGCTATTCATTTCATCACCGTTGACTGGAAAATTTGTATTAAGCAGGTGTTATCAGACAAAGACATCACGGAGATTAACGCCCTCCTTGCAGAGCTCCCAGATGATATCAAGTATCAACTATGTTTCTGGCACTGTATTCGTGCTGTGAAAACTCGCCTCTCTGTTTTGGGACACTACCCAGCCCATTACAACGCTGCAGAAGCGTTCAAGGAGTTTGATTGGATTGACTGGGATTTTGTTCCAGTTAATCAAATGCCTATGGAACTCCGAACAGAGGTACTTGCAATTCGGAGTTTTCTTTCCAGTTTATTAACACCCAGTACAGGAACATCTTAAGGTCGCTCAGACAGCTATCCCCACCCTCAAGCTTCGCCTCACCGGACAGACCTCCGAGGTCCCCACACCGACGCGCCCAAAGATTGTCATACATCTCAACGGTCATCTTGCCAAAGCACCACAACCCGAGTCCTCGGCCAACAGTGATGAAGTGCTGCAGCGCTATCTCACTTGATGATGATGATGACGACGAAGAGGACCTTGACAAGGATCCCGACACTGTCAACAGGTGGGATGGTCCTGCATCAATATTCGAGCCTGGTGAGACAGCTTTTGCTACCACTGCAACCTACGTGTTCTGCCCCGCACCCCATCGAAAGCAGATTCTCCGCCTCTTTATACGTCATTTCTGCGAGCACCCTTGCTCCCCGACTGCGCAGGCAGCACTCGCAAGTCCGAAAAAATCCGATATGATGCTGTGTTTGAGATGTATCAATTCTGCCTTCAACGGGGGCTGCGGGAGGTCTGGGCGTACATGTGGACTGCATGGTACTGTCCAACAAAGTTCAGGCTCTGGATGCGCTCTTCAGAGCTGAGCTTTATTGGGCGCTGGCGGACCACAATGTCTGTGGAGAATTTCTGGTGCAACCTCAAGCACAAAACCCTCCATCACATTGTTCATCCTCGCCTTGATCAGCTCATTTACCTTATTGCGGTTGAGGTGCTACCTTACACAGAAGCCAAGATGCGAATATTCGAAGCCAACTTCCGTCCTGGACACGCAAAAGCGCTGACACCATTCCGCAAGGTGTTCAAGAAGTGTTGGAAAATCCTTGCAGTATGCCCTCTCGGAAACCAAGTCTACATCATAAATCTCGCAATGTGGACATGCAGCTGTGGACAACAAAAATACAATGTGTTCCTCCTCTGCAAACACCTTGTGCAGGCATTCCTTCCACTCCATCCCGACTTCTTTCGCGACATTGTTCGTCGCCGGGTCACCCCATTTTATAGTCATCCTCTCCTCCAGCCTAAGGACGGATCTGAGCTCAATCCTGTTGACTCTGGATCTGTCTCTGATGGCGACGCAGTTGAGCGGACGGATTCCCCAACTCCCTCTTCCCCACGAGGCAAGAAGCGTAAGAGAGTGGCACCAGCAACAGCATCCCCTCCGCGGACTCCTTCTCAAAGTCATGGGTCTGGGAGTGCGGCCGATCCTTTCCTCATGTCCTCCTCACCAGTAATTGCTGATGAAGAGGAAGATGTATGTACCTTTCCTTTTCTTATAGCCTGAATACTACTGAAATGATTGCATAGGACTCCAACGCTGAGTGGGTTAAGAAAAGAATTATTGAGCTGGAAGCGGGCCTCGCAGTTCTCAAGACCCAGGTGAACCACCCTAAACAAGCCAAGATATTCCTCAACTCGATGAAGGCTCAAAATATCGGAGGGGATCTTGCCACAATGGGCAGTGATGTATGTCGTTTCACGGAAACAGGAACGGTCCGCACCACCACACATGCACAGAAAGGTAAAAACCCTCAGCTAGGTTCACACGGAACACCATGGGCCTCTACATTCCTTAGAATATTTTTCAAATCCTGTGCTTTTAGTAATGAAAGAACAACTTCAACTTCAAGTTTGTCCAATCGTAAATAACATAATTTCGGTTCGGGGCCATTCAGCCAAGGATAGGGGGACCATCAATACTGCTTCAAGACACCTAAAGACCACTTGTAGACAAAAAAAAAGCTACCCCTGAGTCGTTATGCCCTGGCGGGAACGGCGGAAAGATGTACGCTGACAGGTCACGTGTTCGTGTCGCGTACATTTCTCGCCGTGATGTTCAAATGCCAAAGAACATGGGGGGTCCCATAAGAAAATCCCCAAAGTGTGTGGTTAATTTTGACAAAAGCTCAAAGTGACCACCTCCCAAAGATTTATCAAACTTCACAGTGGATATTATCCTTGGAATTCTTCCACCGTGGTGCCAGCTTATGTAAGACAAATCATATACAACTAGATTTATTTCAGGTAACTTCACAGTGAACCGGCCCCAGATCCCGCCGTGGATGCAACAGGCGCGAAGAAGTCGGCGGGAGGTTAGTGGGAAGACATCTAAGTGCTAAGCGAGACGTGGGAGATTAACGTCACGGCCATCAAACTGCGCGCCATGGGTGGGGGGATAGTGTTTTCTCTCGCTTCATTTCGTGCACCCACTCACAACCTCCTTGGAACCACCACGCCTGCGGTGCCTACCCCTGCCAACACACCGCTCCCACGTGCTCGGAATCGCCAACGCAAACATCCAAGCCGCGTGTTTGTTGTAAGTATGCACACAGATGCGGCCAGAGGGGTTTGGAGGGCAGTATGCGCCGCGCTGCAATGTTTTGGGGAGAGCGCGGCGAGGGAGGTGTTTGTAAGGTCCGTTACATGCCCCTCCTTTTTTTTTGTGGCTAACCTTACCTTTTTTTTCACCTGCATTGCTCGCTGCGCTGCGAGTGGCCGAGATGGGGATGATCCATCTGTGAGAATTTAGGTGGGGTATTCACAGAGAGGGTAGAAGTGGGGAAGCAAGATCAAGATAATTTATTCAAGAAATCGGGGGCTTATAGCCTGGGAACAATGGGATATACAAGCATAAATAGAGAGGTTGAACATGAGGTTTCAGACCAGCTGAAACGTGTCTCGCAACATTGCTGTGCATATCCATGCCAGCATTGCAACCATGCAGTGTACTGCCGTGCCAACGGCTTAACACATGTTTCATCAACGAGTCGGCTTGGTAATATTCCAACATCATCGCCATCTCTCGTCCTCAACAAGCATCCTCATTGAGGACATGCGGTGCATGGTTTTCCTTTGCTGCCCTGATCTCCCCCACAGCTCCCACCCTCCCTATTCAGGCACAAACGTCTGAAACGATGCGAGGGCATTCTCGACAACACTGTATCTCGCGGAGTGCGACTGGGACAAGACCCACCACCCCGCACCCGGGCATCAGCACACGCTGCGGCGCTGCCATCGCCTGCCTCACGCCCACCTCCCCGCTTGAATCTCCTGTGTCCTGCCTCACTCTGCCGCCGCGCTCCTGCTTCACACAGTCTCACGCGCTCACAGCGCCGTCGGATGTGCTCTCACACCAGTAGGGTTCTGTTTATTAGTCCGGTTTATAAACATGTTTATAAACACCGGTTTATAAACCGGTTTTTATATGGTCCGGTCCAAAGTACCGGTTTATAAATATAACCGGGGACCGGGCCGGAGATCCCCGAGCAAAAAAAAGACCTTTGTCTTCCTCGAAAAGTGACTCACTGGACTCTCTGGGATCTGAGCTACTCACCATGTCTGCTTCGGGGGGAAAAACTCACTACCAAGACGAACTTAAGGACCTCCTACGCCTTCTCAAACACCTACCGGACACCATACCAATTGGGAATGCGCATAATTTCGAAGGCTATGCTCCTGACGGGAAAGATGTAGACGAGATGGGCTGCATCAAATCGGTTGTCAGCCACGCGTTGGGAAGCTCCTTTGGCAGCCGTCGAACTCCTGCTGGCGAAGACGTAATAATCACCTTCAAGTCCCGTGGACCTGCGTTAGAAGAAGTCATGACTGTTCTCCGTGATTTTATTACTGGAAATGGCGGCGCGAATGTCCTACTTACTCAATGGGTGGATGACCTTCGGCATGCAGCCCGTGCTGCGATCGAAGGAGCCTATCAAGTACCAGAATTCCGTTGGGTCCCGTCGGGATCCGATGGGTCCTGTCAAGACAAATAGTTTTATGTGAATGATAAGAAAGGAACGTCACAAGGGGGGACTTCGTATATAAGTGTGAAGTCTTTATCGGAGGCCGGACGGAGGTCCGACTCGGGGACCGACGGAAGGAGTGGACTTGGCTTCAGCTCGTGCGCTGCGCCCTTCTCTACGCCCGATGTCCAATTTCGGAAGAGGGCGGAAGACCGAGAGGAAGAGAACTGAGAAGAGGGAAACTTAGTCGATATTCAAACTGACTAGAAGCGAGAGTACATCGAGCTATTTAAATGATATTGTAGTGTAATTAATCATCGGAGGCCGATAGGCTCCGCGATGGGAATGAGTATGTAGGAGTCAATGTAAGTCAATGCTGTGTCGGCGGACGTTGGAAGACCGAGGACGCCGACAAAGAAAGTCATAGTGAATCATAGTGAGTCTTGAGCATATGGTGAATGAAGTAGCCAATAAGAATGGGGACGTTACGATTCGGCGATTCTCGGGGGCCGAGGGAGTCCGATGTCACGGTACGTGACAGTATCCCCCACTTAGCACCGAACCCTTGAGGTGCTGGGAAATCTGCGTCAGTGGAACGGAGTTCGGGGCCGATTCCGATCGGCCCGAACACTTTCCGCAGCAACTGTACAGTAGCACGTGATGTGAAACCGAAAGTTTTTTCCACAACTTGTCAACAACCATCACCCACGTACCCCATCCCATCTCACTACCCGTCATGCCTCGCAACGCCAACGAAACAACGGACGAGTACCACGCCCGCCTCGAAAATGCACGGGAGTCCGAGGCCGAGGAGTGGTCGGACGAGGGAGAGGCCGCCCTCCGCCACCGTCTGCGCGCGGCGACTAGGAGGCGCAGAAAGGAGGAGGAGGCGGAGGCGGCCCGTCGGGCGGCCGCGGAGGCCGAGAGGGTGGAGGCCGAACGTGTGGAGGCGGAAAAACGGGCGGCCGAAAAGGCCGAGACCGAACGGGTGGAGGCGGAGCAGCGGGCGGCCGAAAAGGCCGAGAGGAAACGGAAGCGGGCAGAAGTCAGGAGGGCAGAGGCAGCGGAGGCCAAAAAGGCCGCCAAGCTGAAGGGCAAGAGTAGGGCAAGGTCCATCGAGGAGGAGGAGGGCCCCGAGTCGGCGGCTGAGTCGGGGCCGACGGGGAAGAAGAGGAAGACGGGGGATGAGTTCCCCAACAAGGTAAGTCGGGGAATATCAGGACCCGTCGGAGACTAATCCTGTCCACAGTGCACGCATTGCCGGAGTACCGGCGCCCCTTGTCTACGGCGGGAAAAGGGGAAGGCCTGCGCCAAATGCTACACCAGCAAAGTACGGTGTAGCTTCACCGCGGGCGAGTCGGAGGTCGCGTCGGAGGCCGTCGGGGCCTCTTTGGAGGCCCTGGTGGACCTCCTGTCGTCTGGGGTGGAGGCGTCCGAGAAGGACCGACGGGGCCAAGCGGCGAGGGAGAGGAAGGAGGCGGAGGAAAATGCCAAGCACCACCGGAGGGCCGAGAGTAACCTCCTCGGCATCATGGGGGCTGTCGTCGACAGCTCGGATGCCGCGGAGGTGACTGCTCGCGCCCTCCGGAACCTGGTGACCTTGGGGAGCGCCTGGATGCAAGTTGTGCATCCAGAGGTGTGGGCAATCGCCGCCCCACAGATGTTGACGCCGGAGCCCGAACGGGACGAAAACGGTGAAGGAGAAGGAAGGGGAGTCCGGGTCGGGGCCGAGCGGTGGGTCGAAAGGGCCGGGAGCCGACGAGGCGGGGCCGAGCGGGTCCGCCTAAAAACTGTCCTCTTGTAGAATAGAAATGATTTTTTTCTTTTTGAGTTATGAAATGTGTGATAAGTAACATAAGGAAGAAAAAAGGATTTTTTAAAAGGAAAAACGCTCAGAAGACCTTCATTGCGTAAAAACCTGTGCGAGACATCGTAAACGAGTCGCATCGGTGACCGTCGGTGTCCGATGTTACAACGGACCAGGATGGTTAGGATGTTTGGCGTGAAATTCTTCAACAAGATCTGCTGCATGGGCAAGCTCATCAGCTCGCAGCCAAGATGTCTCCTCTGCTGTTCCAGCGTAGCCGTCCCAGCGAACAAGGTAGACTAGCGGAGGCCGACGGCGCCGATCGATTTTGCTGTCCAATATCTCTGCGATTTCATACTCGAGGTCCCCTTCTATCTCGATCGGGGCCGGCGGAGGCCGTTCTCGACCTGGTATAGTATTTGGATGTGAGGGCTCGAGTTGAGAGACATGGAAGACGGGATGAATTTGACGCATGTCTCGGGGAAGTTTAACGGTGAAGGAAGCGGGTCCGGGCTGGGCAATAACTTCAAATGGACCATAGTAGAGTTCCGAGAATTTCCTAGTTGGTCGCGCCGTTCGGAAGCCAAAGGCATTGATGTATACCTCGTCTCCGATAGAGATCTTCGGGTCCGCGGTTTTCCGCTTGTCTGCGGGTCCCTGATAGCGCTTCTGTGCAGCGGCCATCTGAGTGCGAAGCTCTTGATGTAGAGCATCCAAGTCCGTTATGAAGTCTCGGGCCCGAGCGGAGGTAATATCCCGCTCGGGGTGCACGGTAACCGACGGGTGATAGCCCTTGTTGGCGAAGAAAGGAGACACTCCGGTAGTTTCATTAGGAGTGTTATTGTAGGAGAACTCGCCTAGAGGGAGAAGTGCAGCCCAGTTGTTCTGCTGGTAATTGCAGTACATCCGGATGTATTGTTCCAAGGTCTGGTTGACACGCTCGGTCTGTCCGTCGGCGGAAGGATGGTATCCGGCGGTGAAGTGTAGACGCATATTGAGCGCTTCTCCCAAGGAACGGAAGAAATGGTTAACAAACTCGGTGCCCCGGTCGGAGGTGACATGGCTCGGGACTCCGTGCTTGGAGAAGACGTGAAGAACGAATAAATGGGCTAACTCGGACGCCGAGATTTTGCCGTGACAGGGAATAAAGAGTCCCATCTTGGACAGGCGGTCGACAATGACGAGGATGCTGGTATAGCCGTCAGACATAGGGAGCTGTTCAATGAAGTCCATAGAAATCGAGTCCCAAGGCCGCTCGGGGACCGGGAGTTGCCGAAGGAGTCCGTAGGGTCTATGGTGAGTGTATTTGCCGCGTTTGCAAGAAACGCATGATCGGACGTAACTTTTAACAAAGTCTCGGAGTCCGGGCCACACATATTCCTGTCGGACCAAGGCAAGGGTCTTGTTTTGTCCCCAATGACCAGCAAGTAGATGATCGTGTTTGTCGAGCAGAACCCGTAGTCGGAGTTCCGCGGCGTCCGGGACGTAGATACGTCCATCGTGATAGAGAAGTCCATCTCGGGTGACCCATCGGGGGTCCGAGGAGTCATTAAGATGTCGTGAGGCAGAAGGGTCAGAAGGTAGGGCATCTCGGATGTCCGCATGAAGTTGATCAATGTCCATAATGTGACCAGCTCGGAGCGCCGGGGTCCAAAGCGCGGATGCGCGAAGGGACGCACCAATCTGATGCTGAGTGAATACTGGTCGGAAATTATGCGGATTTGCATTGGCGTAGCCACTATCCCCCTCTTTAGGGTAGACGTCCCATCGTCTAGTGAGAGCGTCAGGCTTGCCTCCGAGGCGTCCCGGTCGGAACCGAAGGACGAAATTAAAAGGCGACAGATACTCGGACCACCGAGCTTGCCGGCGGGTCAAGAGTTTTGTAGTCGCAAAATACTCTAGGTTCTTATGGTCAGTAACCACGTCAATTGGTGGGACTGCTCCCTCCAGATATCGGCGCCAGACTCGGAAAGCCTCGAAAACGGCCAGAAGTTCCTTGTCATGAGTGTCGTAATTGAGCTCGGGGGCCGAGAGGGTCCGAGAATGAAATGCGACTGGGCGGATTTCTCCGTCCGGCGATGTTATGGAGAGAATCGCCGCAATGGCGTAGTCGGATGCGTCGGTTTCATGAGTCAGTTGTGCACCTGGAACCCAATGCATAACAATTGGAGCAGTGGTGAAAGCATGCTTAAGGGTATCAAAGGCTTCCTGGCATATGGGGGACCAAAGCCAGGGATCGTACTTCCGAGTAAGCCGTGTCAGCGGCACAACGATGTCCGAATAGTTCGCAATGAAGCGACGATAGAAATTGGCGAAGCCAAGGAATGATTGCACATCCTTGACTTTTCGGGGCTCTGGCCATTCCCGAATGACCTCGATTTTGGAGTTGTCCATCGTAAGTCCTTCCGGTGATAGGATGTATCCGAGGAATTCAACAGTTTCCACGTTGAAAATGCACTTTTTGAGGGAAGCGAATAGACCGGCTTTCCGAAGGCGCCGAAGTACTTCCCGAATGTGCTGTCGGTGCTCCGACGGGTCCTCCGAATAGATGAGGATGTCGTCCAGGTATACCACGACGGTGATGTCGAGGAGATCCGAAAAGAGGTCATTCATGAATTGTTGAAAAGCCGCAGGAGCATTGGTCAGGCCTTCAGGCATCACCAGCCACTCAAAGGAACCATAGCGAGTCCGGAATGTTGTTTTCCATTCATCGCCGTCGGTGATCCGGACGAGATGATACGCATGTTTAAGGTCAATTTTAGTGAAGACCTTAGCGCTACGCCCGGCGTCAAGGAGGTCCGAGATGAGCGGTAGCGGGTACCGATCCTTCCGAGTGATCCGATTAAGTGCTCGGAAGTCTACACAGAGCCGAAGCTCGCCAGACTTCTTCTTAACGAAGAGGATCGGAGCGCCGTGCGGGGAAGTCGATTGTCGAATGAAGCCATTAGTAATATTCTTGTCAAGGAAATCTCGGAGGGCCGCCAATTCTAGCTGAGAAAGGGAGTATATAGGACCGGGCGGAGGTGATGCCCCATCCTCTAGTTCGATCTTGAGATCGTATGGCCGATGAGGTGCTAATTTTTCCGACTCGGAAGCCGAAAAGACATCAGCAAACTCATGATACTCCGACGGAAGTCCGGACAAGTCCGGAGCCGAGGAAGTATCAGATGAACGTCCTAGGACCTCTGAGAGGCCTAGACGGAATACTTGACTACCTTCGCTGCGTAGAATACTGGCGAAGGCAGCTGCTCCTATCAAGGAGACCGACGGAGGTTTAGCGTCAGCCGAAGGAGCGACAGAGGGCTCCCCTACGGGAGGGATGGAGCCAGCGGAGGCCGACGGAAAGCCTTCGGACGGAGCTGAAGGTGGAATTGCAGAGCCAGGAGAGCGGAAAGATATTTGGCCCGAAACCCAGTCAATCAACAGATTGTAGCAGGTGAGCCAGTTGTGTCCCAGGACGACAGAGCAAGCAGAATCCAAGGTGGTGACATAAAATTCAACCGGAGTTGTGTCACCCGAAGGGAACCGAATGTCGAGACGAATGATTTCAGAGATGATGGTCCCAGAGGACCCATCAAACAGACGGAGGCCGATCGGAGGAATAGAAACGCGTGTGAGATTATTGGTCGTACAAAATACAGGGTCTGCAAAACAATTGGACGAACCGGAGTCTATAAGGGCTCGGAAGTCCGACGGAATCTGCGGAGACTGCAGGTATGGGCATAAGGAATTTGGGTCCGTGAGAGCAGAAGCATTAAGTCGTAAAAAAGAGTCAGGGGTGCGATCGGGGATGTCTTCGCGACCCTCGGGCCGCACGGACTTCCGAGAGTCGCTACTTAGTTTCCCGACTGGGATGCAGTAGTCGGAGTTGCCGCGGTTCACGAAGTGGAAGCAGCACGTCCGAACGCCTTCTTCTTGGGACAGGCGTCACTGTGGTGGCCTTTTCCTCCGCAAAGCAGGCACAGGTTCTCGGCGAGCCGACGGGCTTTCTCGGCAGGAAGGAGTTTGCCGTCGGATCCCAGCATCTTCGCCCAAGGCTTCTCCGAAGATGTAGAAGTCGAAGTTTGAGCGGGGGATCCGCCGGAGTTCCCTCCGTTCCCCCCGCCTCCCTTCTGCTTCTTTTTCTTGGAGTCGTTATTGGCGTTGTTGGGAGTGGGATGATTGCCAGAGTTGCCTGAGTGGGCCGGCTTTGAATTGTCGGAGGTTCCAGATTTCGCCGGCGGGGCCCGAGAATGCCGAAATCGCTGCTCCTTCTGCCATTCCCAATGGGAGGCGTCAATGGATTGAGCAGAGATTTTGAGGACATCAAGGGAATCAGGTTTCCCGCCAGGAAGATCACGGAGTTTGAGCTGAATACGCTCGGGAAGTCCATCATAAAAGACCTTTCGGAGAGCGACGGAGTTCCAGCCTGTAAGCTGTGAAAGCTTATTGAAACGGACCAGATACTTCTGGATCTGTTGTCCGTCGCCCATACGTAGAGCAACTATCTCGTTCTCGGCGTCCTGTCGGGGATCGTAGGTGCCGAAATTGAGCTGGAGTTCCGAAACAAAGGCATTATAATTGTTAAGCCATTTCGGAGTGTTGTTCGGGTCCGGATTGACGTAGGACGGTTCGAACCATCCGAGGGCATCTCCTGTAAGGTAGGAGATCATGTAGTTGACCTTCTGCTGATCGCGGACAAATGCCGACGGGCGATCGCGGAAGTTCAGAATGCCCTGGAAAAGGAAGGTTCGGAGTTTCTCGGGGTCCTTCCCATCGAATGTCTCGGGATCCCGAACTCGGGACCGAGTCTTGTCGTTAGAATTATCGCGTTGATTAAGCGCGTTGCCAATACCCTGAGACATGGCTTGGGTGAGGGACGTAAAAAACAAGTTGGGGTTGTTGAACGGGTTCTGGTCGGGGGTTGAGGATCGACTGCGTCGGCCCCCGTTGTCCCCCGGACCATCACCTCCTCCGTCACCTCCACCGCCTCCGCTAACTCCACCAATAATATCATGGAAAGGGTTGGTTGATGATCTTCGAGGACGTTCGCGTTCTTCCGGCTCCCGAGGGGGAGTCGGAGGCCGACGGTTCTCCCCAGAGGAGATCGGGTCCCGAGGGTGGTCTTCCTCGTCCGATTCTTCATCTATCTGTACCAGGCTATTTCTGCCTGATCGGGGTCCACCGGTTTGCGAGATTGAATCGAAGGGATTAGGTGAAGTGGGATTGCGGGTTTGGGAAGGAAGTGTTTGTGTGGAAGTCATACTGCCAGCAATGTGAGCGCTTTGCCGAGTAACAAAAGATGATTGAATATTTTGACTGGCTATGTTTCGGAGGCCCGCGCTGTAGTTGATGCGAGAGTCCCGAATAGCCTGATCCTGTTGTCGGCGTTGCTCGGCGATTTCTGGAGGAGTAATCGAGAGTCGTGCAAGTCGCTGAAAGGCACGTTCGTTTCTTCGTTGGATTTGTGTGTTGAGGTCCAAAGCCATAAACGGTTGGGCGTAAGAAGAGTGAGTTTGAATATACTGTCAAGTACCAGAATTCCGTCGGGTCCCGTCGGGATCCAATGGGTCCTGTCAAGACAAATAGTTTTATGTGAACGATAAGAAAGGAACGTCACAAGGGGGGACTTCGTATATAAGTGTGAAGTCTTTATCGGAGGCCGGACGGAGGTCCGACTCGGGGACCGACGGAAGGAGTGGACTTGGCTTCAGCTCGTGCGCTGCGCCCTTCTCTACGCCCGATGTCCAATTTCGGAAGAGGGCGGAAGACCGAGAGGAAGAGAACTGAGAAGAGGGAAACTTAGTCGATATTCAAACTGACTAGAAGCGAGAGTACATCGAGCTATTTAAATGATATTGTAGTGTAATTAATCATCGGAGGCCGATAGGCTCCGCGATGGGAATGAGTATGTAGGAGTCAATGTAAGTCAATGCTGTGTCGGCGGACGTCGGAAGACCGAGGACGCCGACAAAGAAAGTCATAGTGAATCATAGTGAGTCTTGAGCATATGGTGAATGAAGTAGCCAATAAGAATGGGGACGTTACGATTCGGCGATTCTCGGGGGCCGAGGGAGTCCGATGTCACGGTACGTGACAGAGCCGGGAAACGTGTAATTATTCCCATCCTTCACACTTCCGACTCGACTAAATTTATGTGAAGTTACCTCGGGATATACACACTACAGCTGGAAAGCGCCTTTTAGAGGACGAGGCAGTTCAGGAGAATGCACAGAAAAGAGCAAAGAAGGAAGAGAAGGAAGAGAAGAAAAGAGCGAAAGCGGCAACAGAAAAGGCAAAGAAGCGGACAGAGCAGGGCGTGGTATGCGAACCAATAAATCCAATACACATTTGCTGATACTGAAGATCAGATGAATTGGCCATTTGCAGGTCTGGTCGATGATCCCCCACCGCCCCCGCCGACCACGGCCGCCGCCTCACGTGGTCGTCCCAAAACCAGCACTCTCGAGCAATTGACGATCTCATGTCATACCAAATCTGGCAATGCTGCTCGGTTCCGCTGCGCTGGAGAAGGCTGCCACGAGAGCTGGGCGGCTCCTCGCATGAGCGGTCGTATCCTGCCGCATGCATCCTCTTGCCGATATCTCACCCCCAAGCTCAGGGATCTTGCCCTGATGGATAATGCCAAAGCATCACTCAGCTCAGAGATCGAGCTAGCCGCCACTGGAAATAAATGGGACATGTTCGCCAACTTCTGCCACACCGGTGCCGAAAATAAAGCCGCCACACGCCAGGCACATATTGACAAAACGAACAAGTTGGTTGTCAATCTCCTTTGTGATGGCGCTCTCACCCCTGCGCTTGTTGACAGGAAGACATTCCGAGCCTTGGCCGATCATCTCGAGGCTTCAAACGGAATTTTTGTTGCCACAACATTTTCCACCAATTACATTCCCGCCGAAGCCGTCAAGGTCACTGTGTTATCCCTCGAGAAGCTCAAAAAATGCCACAACCTCACGATCACGTATGACGGTGGCTCCACTAAAGGTCACCAGTCTATTTACACCATCCATGTTACTACGGCGGACCGCGAAGCGCACTTGATCAAAGGGGACGAGGCCTCTGGATTCTCACACACGGGAGAGCATATTAAAAAGATCCTTTTGGAGGTATGATTTGCTGCACTGTCATTATCGTAACTGATCACGAAAAATTCAGGTGATACGGCAGATCGGGCCCAAGCGTTTCTGCGCCATTGGCAGTGACAGTACCGGGAATACAAAGTGGGCCGGAGAAGGAGCAGCAGACGAGATCAAGACGCTGTTAATTGTCCCCGATCCCTGCCACCACCTGTCGAATACGATCAAGGATATAACTAGGCTCTCTTATTTTATCGACGTGAGATTCTACATTTTTATTCCATTCGTCTGTTCTGATGTTTCTCAGGTAATCTCCAAAAAGCGAGAAACCATAACGTATTTCTCCCAATCTACGTACTCGGCAACCCACTTGAATGCCCTCCGAGTCATTCTCAGTGTCAATCACGGGCTAGAGAAGATAGGAAAGACTCGCTTCGGTACACTCTACTGGGCAGGGTACACGCTATTACCAAACCTGCCTCTCATTTCCGACCTCATCACGATGGGTGTTATCAACACTGATGGCTCCGACAAAGTGCGCAACATTGACATTGCGAATGATATCTCATCGATTAATCGTCAAATTTCATAGGACAAGGCGAAATTGGCCTGGTTCAAACAGCTACGAGTTTATCAAAATTTTGAATTGGAACTCAAGCAACTCGTTACCATTCTGGAGCCAATCGCTCGTGCTATCAAGTGCCTCGAGGGCCTCGAAGTCACTGTCGGAGATGTTTGGAAGTTTTACGTTGCCATAACTGCGGTAATACGTGATCTATTCGACGAGGATGTTCTGTCATTCCCACAGTCGCTTAAAGACGAGGTGTGCGCAATTGTGAACCACCGCTTCGAAGAAATGATAGATGGGCCAAGTGGCGATATCTATCTGGTGGGATTCTATCTGGATCCAGGTAAAATCTATTCAGGTCAATTTCTATGCACGCTCATACAGTTTCAGAACACGTCAAAAGCCCGGTGCTGTTCAAAACCACAGCCAATCAACTCAGCACAGCGGCATCGTCTCGGACATCATCTGTTAGATCTTCTGGCTCCAGTGCAACCGATCAGGATCTCCGGGATTCAATGCCCACATACCGAAAGGTTGGCACTTTTCTTGTTAAGGTCCTCGCGAAGGAGTTGCAGGCTCGCCGGAAGGCCCCAGAGTTCATCCATCACAAATCCGGAAACGAGATACTAGCTGCGTTCAAGACCCAATTCGAGTCATACACCCGGCAATATCCCCCTTTTAGTGCGCGCCAAAAGACATGGTCTCGTCCAATGCAATACTGGGAGGCAATGTCTCAGTTACCGGAGGCCTCCGTTCTTGCGGTAAGTCCATTAGATCGTTGCATGCATATGTCCGCTTAACAAAATTTGCGAAATTCAGTTTGTGGGAATGAAGATATTCTCGATACTGCCGAATTCAATGGCGGAGGAACGAACGGTCTCAAGATTCACTTGGAATGATACTGTTGATCGCGCTAGACAGGACACATCCACCATCGTTGCCATGACCAAGATTTATCAGCATAATCAACGCGTTGAGGCGGCATCGACTCCAAAATCTGTAAGTTACCGACTGTACTTCAGTGTTGAAACTCAATATCTGCCACAGCCAAAGAAGTCGAAAGCTCCGACATTGAACTGGCGCAGTGTCAGAGGGCTGATGAAGGAGGCTGACCGCACCGTAGCAGCCACACCAATGACCACTGTCACAAACTCTGAGATGGCCCCCACAGTCACGATAACACCTGCGTGCGAAGCTGGGCTTGCTGCTGTCAATCTAGTTGATGCAGACGACGCAACCTCTAGCACTCTCCCACGATTCGCAGACACCACAATCAGCTCACAGCGCGACGGCATGGACATTAGGATGCCATTTTTCCGTGATGTGCTCTCGGACAAGCCCAGCCCCGGCGCAAATGAGATCGGAAGTCTTGCGGACTGGTCAGAGCGGGCGACAGGGAGCACGGAAGCCAGGAAAAAGGCAGCCAGGGACCTGACGTGGGAAGGGGAGGTGGAAACACTCGTTTTTTAGCCATTTGGCACTTTGTGTTTATAAACATGTTTATAAACACCCTGTTTATAAACCCAAAATTATAAACTGTTTATATATGGCTGGAGAATTATAAACAGAACCCTACACACCAGTCAGAGCGTGCGTGCAGTAAGGAGGGACGGCGGAGTCAGAACGGCCGCCATACCAGTGTGTCTACTTACTCACAAACACTTAGCTTTGCTGACTTGCTCCTTCTCCCTCTCGCAGCTCCCGATCCCCCACTCAACTTCGCCAATGCCAACACCGATGTCGCCAACACGTGACTCCACTGACTCCCGTGTCAAGTGGCTCTGCTTGCTGGGGACAGCACGGCACTCGAGCGCTTGCAAGCCGCATCGCTGCCGGCACGCGCAGGGAACCCCGCACCCGTGCCGGCTGCCATCGTCGTAGCTGGGGACTAGCTGGCGGAATGTGAGCAGGGTATGTACTCGCCCAGCCCATTTGATGCTGCTGATGGCACTTCCTTCATGTGCAGCGGGTTGGTGCACGCATATGTGGTTGCTGGATTGCAGATACACGGCGAGGCGAGTCGCCTATCTCCTGCGGCTGTATGGCTCCCCTGTGTACACGGGGCGGATCGGTGGTGTGAGTAGGTATGCACTCCTACCCCCGTTTGGTGCTACTGACACGATTCCTTCTCACAGGGCGGGCATCAGGTGTCTTCTTGGTGAAAGCGCGCACTATTGTGGAGGCGGGATCGCGTGGCACAGAGTGAGTTCTCTGCTTGCATCTTGAACGGCCGTGAGTCGGGAGCATGGGACTGCGGGGAGTAGGAGGTAGAGTACCGTCCGTGCAAGTGTAGAATTTGAATGAAATGAAATTTATTAAGACTGCAGGATGCATAGGGGCTTGCGTGACACAGAGGGAGCGACGAGGCTTGCGCAGTCGCGCCCTCTGGGTATGTACGCGGACTGCAGGCGTTGAGGTATCGCTCTATTCGAGGAACGGCCTGAGTCCAGTCAGACAACGAAAAGGGCGAGAGAATTCTGAATTGGTACGACGGTAACTAGCTAATTTATACAAGCAGCAGTACCGTATTGCGTAGTAGGTGAATCAGTAAATAGCAAGTCAGGGGAGGCTGAATCATCGTAATTGAGTCGGATTAAATTGAACGCGAGTCAGAAGGTGAGTATGAATCATGCCTCTGGTCATAGGAACGAAATAACCCTGTGCCCTAATTATTCTTGAGATGATCTGAGACATTTATCGAATATAAGAGTGTCGCGGCCGTAAATGGATGGGTGGCGGTGCGGGTCGGGCCGGTCGGAAGTTGCCGACAGGATCATACAACAGCGTGGTGCAGGCACGCGCTGTGAACCGGCCCGCGCGTGGATCAATCAGGATCACACAGGATCAATCAGGATCACGTACGGGTGCAGACATATGTCCGTATATGGACATTCATGTCGATTGCACATTTGTCATTCGCCGTAACTAGCGCTGTGTAAGAAACTTTGTGTTAAATAACAAGATGTTTCTCACAGTGTTATTAACATGTAATTACATTTCTCACATTTGGGCTCCCCGGAGGCATGTAATTTAGGCCGGTTACTGGTGCTGTGGGTAGATACTGCCAGTATCTGTATTACCTAATAATTATCCCAAATGCGGCTCGGATTTGATCCAAGCTGTGCAAAGCTGTGCTCTCTGCCGCTGCACATCATCTTTCCTCTCATCTGTCCTTCCCTTGCTCCCTCCCTATCGTATGGCGCCGCCTCAACTCCAATTCGTGTCCTACATCCCTCCAACTCCACTTGGCACCCCAGAAGAGCCTGTATCTACCCCGGATCTGCCACCAAAACGCGAACGCGGACGGCCAAAAGGCTCTAAAAATAAGGTCAAGGATGAGTCCTCCACGCAAACAGTACGCACCATGGCTTCGGGGGATGTCGAGGTGCCATCTGTGATCGCACAACCGGGTCAATCAGAGCGCAACGGCGCTGGGATGGTCGAGGAGCTCACAAATATGGTGCGTGCTCATTTTCTCTGATTTAAGCGTACTAATGTGAATACTTACAGGTTTCAGCTGCTACCGTGGCCCCCCATCACATTGGGACTCCCCCACAAAATGTCGTCCCGCAGACCCCCATCAATTCCCACCCAGGTCGGGGTACTGCACAATACGATGTTGTCGCACAGACAGCCTTCCATTCCCACCCCAGTGCTGCACGAAGCAACATCGCTCAGACAGCACCCCCTGTTCTCCCTCTACCCAAATCAGCATCTCAGAGAGCTGATGCCGCCGCCAGCGCCGCTGCTTCGAGCACATCTCAGGCTCGCAGTGTCATTGACCGAGCGCGTGTGCAGCAAAATACAGTCCCTGATGCTGTGTCTGTTCTCCCGCCTCTCTCTGCTTCCAATACACTGGATTCTCCTCTGGGTTTATTACAGATGTAGAGAATCAAAATGATTTAACTTCCTTTGTGAGCGGCGGACTTGGCACTGAAAACGACGAGGATGGGGAGACAGATCCCAACAAGAATGCTTCTGGATCTCAGCCACGAGTGCCTTTCCCAGACTGGTTTCAAAAACGATTCAATACTCTGCTTGATGAGCTCAAGCATGATCTGAAGTCTGTGGGTCAGTCACGCTATTACAAGAATGGACAATTCTGGATTCGTGCCAACTCTGTCTGGTCTACTCTGAAGGGCACAAATCTCAAACCAACAGATCTATTCACTCCAGACTTCTTTTTGTGGGACCCACTCAATCTGCTGGGGAAAGCACACAGGCTTTGCTGCCCAGATTGCAACCATCATCTGACTCGTGGTGGTGTTGTAAATCGCCCGCGCCGAGTCGTTGATGTTGACTCAAGTTTCTGGTTAGTTGGCTACACATATGAGTGTCAGAAAACTGCTACAGGTGGCTGTGATGCTCGGTTTCGCTCCTGGGATGAGCGGATCCTTCAGCGCTTACCTCGTGCGCTTGCTGCAAAATTCCCAGCCCATTTGACCTGGCGTAGCGGACTTTCCACTCGTGCTTTCGGTGTAGTGCGATCATGCTTTCAGCATGGCATGGGCTCTGAGGAAGTAGCCGATATGTTTCGAATGCAGCACCTGAGGCGATACGACGAGCTACGATTGCAATACCTGCGTACAAAAATTAACCAGATGGGTTTCTCGAACGTCTATGAACCATTTTTGCCATTTGAGGACCGTTCCTCACACGGCTTCCATGGGTTCACACCCAGTGGTCAATGGCTTCGAGATGTGTATGATGCATTCATCGAGTCACACCGGGATGCAATGAATCAACACATGGCAATGCGTTCTGCTCTAATCTGTTCCATAGACCACAGCCACAAGGTCAGTATTTGTGACTTCAATCTTGGTAATGTGCACTGAGCCGGAGGATATTCCAGATCGCAAAGCATGTCTTCAAAGTTGATGGTGTTCCCATCTTCACTGCGCTCCTCACAGTAACAAATGAGAAAGCGGAAATCCGTGTCTGTGTCTTTGTTGCAACGAAGTCCCATTCTCAATATGAAGAGGCATTACGGCGGCTTGCAAACGACCTCCCGATCTATGGCCACGAATTACCCGAAGTGTTCTACACTGACAACATGAGTGATAAACCCATGCTCGAGAAAATATTTCCCTCCCTCCAAGCAGATGTAGTTCCAGTGGAGAAATACAGTCATCTTCCCATGTTTGCCAGCCCGGACTTTGTGCGCCATCCTGAGCAACTTGATAACCAGATTTCTATCAACAATGTTATGCGCAGCATATGTGAAGATATCCCAGTCAATGCCCACATTGTTATTGGATTTGATTCAGAATGGAATGTGGATGTAGCACCTCACGGACGCTTATCTGGCCAAGGACCACCAGCGATTGCCCAAGTTGCGTACAAGGACCGGGTGTATGTTCTTCGGGTAAGCCTTTATTGTTTTTAAAGAACTCTCTGACTTCACACTGACTGCTTGATATTCAGATTGGAGAAATGCTACTTCGCAAGGCGCTGCCAGCAGAGCTCGTCAATCTCCTTCGCAGTGAACAAGTTATTAAAGCTGGTCGTCAAGTCAATGGTGATTTGCAACGCCTTGCTGTGGCTGCTGGCTATCCACCAAATTATTTCCGTGGGGCTCTTGACCTCGCAGCATTTGCAAAAGATCGTTTTCTTATCATGAAAGCGACCTTGTCACTTGCTGATATTTTTGCCGCAATATTTCACCAATGCCTTCCAAAGAATGATACGGAGCGTGTCAGCAGCAATTGGTCGGACCAGGAGCTCAGTGATGCTCAATTGGAGTATGCCGCTCGAGATGCATATGCATCGCTTCTGGTCTACCATGAGATCAACAAGACTCCTCTCCCCCTTCCATTTCCAACAACAGCCACCACACCTTCGGGCACTCCAGTTCTATTGCTCACAGATGATAACAAAAGACTTGTGGGCCGAGGTGTGATTTCCGTGGCAGCATCCGAGCACCAATTCAATGGGGAAAATGTCACCAAAACCCGCACAGTCATGACTGTACAGGAAGTCTTGCTTCCGGGTGCGATAATTGGCCAGAACAAAGAGAAGGGCACCGGCCGCAAGCTATCTCTGGAAGATTTTGGAAAGCCTCCGTTTGACATCCTTGCACATCGCAGCCATATTCGAATAAAGCCAATAACTTCCGCTACTGGCATTCATCTGGACGACTCCCCAATGTCTCACACTCTAGAGATCAATAATCAACCTCTAGTCGATTTTGGACCTCCTTTGGATGAGAATGGTGCTGAAATGATCAGTGTTGCGGAAGGCTTAAATATTGCAGACGGCGATGATAGTGTTCCCGATGCTGATACTGTACCATCTCAAGAGCAAGATGCAGCAAGCGCAACTGAAGGGAGACCATTTTAGGACCCGCAGTACTCCATGTCTATGCATGGCTCATTCGTAGTCGTGTTCTCAAAGATGTCTTCCACGTCTTCCACATGATTTATATCTCGCGCACCCATGGATTGCGGCAGGCTTTTTGTCAAGCCCTGCGCGACGCAATGCTTATCCCGCACCCGGTTGATAAAGCACTCATTGAAGCATACCTCAAAACTCACAACGTCACTTGGGAGAACATGCGGCGATTTCATCCCAAATGGCTGTGGCGCCATTGCCGTCGCACCATTCCTCCTGCAGAGGAGCTTTATCCGCTGGTACATCGGGTATTCATGACCTATGGCCCTCTCAAAGACGCAAAGTCTGGGCTCCCGCTTTTCAACACTGCTGCCTGGAAAATTGCCAAGAATATTCTGGAGCTAATTAAGAGTGGCTACGTTTCCAATCCTCCTGGTGTACAGCTCTACACATGCCTTGGCTTTGACGAGAAAGCAGGTGGTCTGCCCATTTATCTCTGTCGGCGTGGGACAAACGATGTTGAGGGTGCTGTACACACACACCTGCTCTCAAAGCTGCCATCCCACGGAGCTTCAGTTCGTCATATGATCGCATGTTTGTTGGACTTCATTCTCTGCCATAACCTGCGTGTATGTGCCCCTTCTATTTTCCCCCCTCTTGTTTCTGACTTATTTTAGGTCGGATATTTCAACTCAACCGGACGGAAATTTCAAGGTCATGACTGTATCTGGCTGCTGAATGAAATCCAAGAGCTAGAGATCACGCTTGGCGAGCACCATGATTGTCTTCCAGCTCAGCTTGTGTGGGTCAATGGAAATCTTTACAAGAAGACGGAACAGAGTGCTGGAATCATTCAAATTCCGAAATCCGTTCGCGAGCTTGTCAAGATCCAACCATACAATGAAGAGACTGATTTGGAACAAAAACAAGCTTATCTTGCTAAGATGCAGGGTACTCGCAAGCCTGTGTTGCCGGTTCACACTCTTGCTGAGAAGCAATTGTTTGCCGAGCTCATGCGGACTTCACCAACCTTTCAAAAGTGCAGCACATCCATATCTCTCCCTGCTGTCGAAATCTGGAATCAGAAGGCTGAGACCACAAAAGATATTTACTACAAGGTGAATTGCGCAATTTGTGTTGTTGAAGAAACTCTAATTAATTTTTCAACAGCTCGAAGAACAGCTTACTGCGTACTTGAATGGTCCGTTCAAGGACTCTGCCAACATACGGCAGTCCTGTGCTCAAGCACGGGGTCGAACAGAGCCTCTGAACAGTAGTCTGCAAGACCCGAAGCGTTCAAATAAAATTGTGAATGCAACTTCTGGTCCTCTTGTTCCGCATCGGGTCACCACTGGATTTGAAGGGTCGGTTAATTCCGCTGAGGGTTCAAGGCAAGTTCAATTCGTCATTTCTTTTCCTCCAGCAAGCTGAAAATTTTCAGTTCAATGCTTTCAACCGTATCCACATCGAAGGTTGTACAGTTTGCAAAAACTCAGGATGTTCCATTGGCTGCAGCGAGATCCACTATCGAAATCAGTCAGAAGCGCTCAGCGGATGGCGAGCCTGCTGGTCAACCACCTCAAAAGCAGCTGAAGACACGTACATGTATTCGTTGTGGCAACACAGACGGATGCAGTGGGCGGCAGTACTGGTATAGATGCACCAACCCTTGCCGGGATTGCAATAAGCGCACAGTTCTGGAGTGTGCTGGCCACTCTTCAAGGAAGCCCAATGTTCAAAGATGTGTTCCGGCACGAGACTTGGACTCGGATGATCTCACAAAGGCTGCAAAATTAGCGCTGGGTTTGGGGCAAGTGAGTTCAAGTCAACCAACATTCTCATTCCACAATATTAGCAGCACTAGTTAGTTAGAATGTAAATTCACAGATGCTACTTTTAAGTACCGTTTATGCAAACACGTTGAATACACGTACATCATGTTGTCTTTCGATTTTCTGCAACCACAATAAAATTTGTCCTCAGCAAGACTCAAGAGTTCTGGCCACCATTTCCCCAGATCCGGGACATTAATAAGGACAGGCACATAGCCAGTAATTCGATGATAAGGTGTGATTTTTTATGGCTTGAATGGCTGCAGCGTGAGTGTGTGGAACAGCGACGACGGATTGTAAGTTTGACGCGTTGTTTGCGCATGTGGTGTGATGCCGAGGTTTGCCGAGCCAATTTACCCTTTCGAGTGCTCCAGCATCTCCATCAACCACGGGACCGGCCGCGGGAACACACAAGTACCCGGTCCATTTAATCTAAAACGGCAATGTCACACGATTTTACTCGGCTAAAGCCGGATAAGCCGTATTGCTCAAAACTTGCGCCGCAGGCCGGAAAAAAATATTCTGAGTAGGCGGGGATGTAGATGTGAGTGTATCTTGATCTCAACTCGAAATTCACAGAGGATGAACACAAATCTCTTTCTCTCTTCTCCCTCTCCCTCTTCCTCTTTCCTTTTTGGGATTTTATTATTCTGCTGACGAATTTACCCACAACACCAGTAACCGGCCAATTTAGGCCGGTTACTGGTGCTGTGGGTAGATACTGCCAGTATCTGTATTACCTAATAATTATCCCAAATGCGGCTCGGATTTGATCCAAGCTGTGCAAAGCTGTGCTCTCTGCCGCTGCACATCATCTTTCCTCTCATCTGTCCTTCCCTTGCTCCCTCCCTATCGTATGGCGCCGCCTCAACTCCAATTCGTGTCCTACATCCCTCCAACTCCACTTGGCACCCCAGAAGAGCCTGTATCTACCCCGGATCTGCCACCAAAACGCGAACGCGGACGGCCAAAAGGCTCTAAAAATAAGGTGAAGGATGAGTCCTCCACGCAAACAGTACGCACCATGGCTTCGGGGGATGTCGAGGTGCCATCTGTGATCGCACAACCGGGTCAATCAGAGCGCAACGGCGCTGGGATGGTCGAGGAGCTCACAAATATGGTGCGTGCTCATTTTCTCTGATTTAAGCGTACTAATGTGAATACTTACAGGTTTCAGCTGCTACCGTGGCCCCCCATCACATTGGGACTCCCCCACAAAATGTCGTCCCGCAGACCCCCATCAATTCCCACCCAGGTCGGGGTACTGCACAATACGATGTTGTCGCACAGACAGCCTTCCATTCCCACCCCAGTGCTGCACGAAGCAACATCGCTCAGACAGCACCCCCTGTTCTCCCTCTACCCAAATCAGCATCTCAGAGAGCTGATGCCGCCGCCAGCGCCGCTGCTTCGAGCACATCTCAGGCTCGCAGTGTCATTGACCGAGCGCGTGTGCAGCAAAATACAGTCCCTGATGCTGTGTCTGTTCTCCCGCCTCTCTCTGCTTCCAATACACTGGATTCTCCTCTGGGTTTTATTACAGATGTAGAGAATCAAAATGATTTAACTTCCTTTGTGAGCGGCGGACTTGGCACTGAAAACGACGAGGATGGGGAGACAGATCCCAACAAGAATGCTTCTGGATCTCAGCCACGAGTGCCTTTCCCAGACTGGTTTCAAAAACGATTCAATACTCTGCTTGATGAGCTCAAGCATGATCTGAAGTCTGTGGGTCAGTCACGCTATTACAAGAATGGACAATTCTGGATTCGTGCCAACTCTGTCTGGTCTACTCTGAAGGGCACAAATCTCAAACCAACAGATCTATTCACTCCAGACTTCTTTTTGTGGGACCCACTCAATCTGCTGGGGAAAGCACACAGGCTTTGCTGCCCAGATTGCAACCATCATCTGACTCGTGGTGGTGTTGTAAATCGCCCGCGCCGAGTCGTTGATGTTGACTCAAGTTTCTGGTTAGTTGGCTACACATATGAGTGTCAGAAAACTGCTACAGGTGGCTGTGATGCTCGGTTTCGCTCCTGGGATGAGCGGATCCTTCAGCGCTTACCTCGTGCGCTTGCTGCAAAATTCCCAGCCCATTTGACCTGGCGTAGCGGACTTTCCACTCGTGCTTTCGGTGTAGTGCGATCATGCTTTCAGCATGGCATGGGCTCTGAGGAAGTAGCCGATATGTTTCGAATGCAGCACCTGAGGCGATACGACGAGCTACGATTGCAATACCTGCGTACAAAAATTAACCAGATGGGTTTCTCGAACGTCTATGAACCATTTTTGCCATTTGAGGACCGTTCCTCACACGGCTTCCATGGGTTCACACCCAGTGGTCAATGGCTTCGAGATGTGTATGATGCATTCATCGAGTCACACCGGGATGCAATGAATCAACACATGGCAATGCGTTCTGCTCTAATCTGTTCCATAGACCACAGCCACAAGGTCAGTATTTGTGACTTCAATCTTGGTAATGTGCACTGAGCCGGAGGATATTCCAGATCGCAAAGCATGTCTTCAAAGTTGATGGTGTTCCCATCTTCACTGCGCTCCTCACAGTAACAAATGAGAAAGCGGAAATCCGTGTCTGTGTCTTTGTTGCAACGAAGTCCCATTCTCAATATGAAGAGGCATTACGGCGGCTTGCAAACGACCTCCCGATCTATGGCCACGAATTACCCGAAGTGTTCTACACTGACAACATGAGTGATAAACCCATGCTCGAGAAAATATTTCCCTCCCTCCGAGCAGATGTAGTTCCAGTGGAGAAATACAGTCATCTTCCCATGTTTGCCAGCCCGGACTTTGTGCGCCATCCTGAGCAACTTGATAACCAGATTTCTATCAACAATGTTATGCGCAGCATATGTGAAGATATCCCAGTCAATGCCCACATTGTTATTGGATTTGATTCAGAATGGAATGTGGATGTAGCACCTCACGGACGCTTATCTGGCCAAGGACCACCAGCGATTGCCCAAGTTGCGTACAAGGACCGGGTGTATGTTCTTCGGGTAAGCCTTTATTGTTTTTAAAGAACTCTCTGACTTCACACTGACTGCTTGATATTCAGATTGGAGAAATGCTACTTCGCAAGGCGCTGCCAGCAGAGCTCGTCAATCTCCTTCGCAGTGAACAAGTTATTAAAGCTGGTCGTCAAGTCAATGGTGATTTGCAACGCCTTGCTGTGGCTGCTGGCTATCCACCAAATTATTTCCGTGGGGCTCTTGACCTCGCAGCATTTGCAAAAGATCGTTTTCTTATCATGAAAGCGACCTTGTCACTTGCTGATATTTTTGCCGCAATATTTCACCAATGCCTTCCAAAGAATGATACGGAGCGTGTCAGCAGCAATTGGTCGGACCAGGAGCTCAGTGATGCTCAATTGGAGTATGCCGCTCGAGATGCATATGCATCGCTTCTGGTCTACCATGAGATCAACAAGACTCCTCTCCCCCTTCCATTTCCAACAACAGCCACCACACCTTCGGGCACTCCAGTTCTATTGCTCACAGATGATAACAAAAGACTTGTGGGCCGAGGTGTGATTTCCGTGGCAGCATCCGAGCACCAATTCAATGGGGAAAATGTCACCAAAACCGCACAGTCATGACTGTACAGGAAGTCTTGCTTCCGGGTGCGATAATTGGCCAGAACAAAGAGAAGGGCACCGGCCGCAAGCTATCTCTGGAAGATTTGGAAAGCCTCCGTTTGACATCCTTGCACATCGCAGCCATATTCGAATAAAGCCAATAACTTCCGCTACTGGCATTCATCTGGACGACTCCCCAATGTCTCACACTCTAGAGATCAATAATCAACCTCTAGTCGATTTTGGACCTCCTTTGGATGAGAATGGTGCTGAAATGATCAGTGTTGCGGAAGGCTTAAATATTGCAGACGGCGATGATAGTGTTCCCGATGCTGATACTGTACCATCTCAAGAGCAAGATGCAGCAAGCGCAACTGAAGGGAGACCATTTTAGGACCCGCAGTACTCCATGTCTATGCATGGCTCATTCGTAGTCGTGTTCTCAAAGATGTCTTCCACGTCTTCCACATGATTTATATCTCGCGCACCCATGGATTGCGGCAGGCTTTTTGTCAAGCCTGCGCGACGCAATGCTTATCCCGCACCCGGTTGATAAAGCACTCATTGAAGCATACCTCAAAACTCACAACGTCACTTGGGAGAACATGCGGCGATTTCATCCCAAATGGCTGTGGCGCCATTGCCGTCGCACCATTCCTCCTGCAGAGGAGCTTTATCCGCTGGTACATCGGGTATTCATGACCTATGGCCCTCTCAAAGACGCAAAGTCTGGGCTCCCGCTTTTCAACACTGCTGCCTGGAAAATTGCCAAGATATTCTGGAGCTAATTAAGAGTGGCTACGTTTCCAATCCTCCTGGTGTACAGCTCTACACATGCCTTGGCTTTGACGAGAAAGCAGGTGGTCTGCCCATTTATCTCTGTCGGCGTGGGACAAACGATGTTGAGGGTGCTGTACACACACACCTGCTCTCAAAGCTGCCATCCCACGGAGCTTCAGTTCGTCATATGATCGCATGTTTGTTGGACTTCATTCTCTGCCATAACCTGCGTGTATGTGCCCCTTCTATTTTCCCCCCTCTTGTTTCTGACTTATTTTAGGTCGGATATTTCAACTCAACCGGACGGAAATTTCAAGGTCATGACTGTATCTGGCTGCTGAATGAAATCCAAGAGCTAGAGATCACGCTTGGCGAGCACCATGATTGTCTTCCAGCTCAGCTTGTGTGGGTCAATGGAAATCTTTACAAGAAGACGGAACAGAGTGCTGGAATCATTCAAATTCCGAAATCCGTTCGCGAGCTTGTCAAGATCCAACCATACAATGAAGAGACTGATTTGGAACAAAAACAAGCTTATCTTGCTAAGATGCAGGGTACTCGCAAGCCTGTGTTGCCGGTTCACACTCTTGCTGAGAAGCAATTGTTTGCCGAGCTCATGCGGACTTCACCAACCTTTCAAAAGTGCAGCACATCCATATCTCTCCCTGCTGTCGAAATCTGGAATCAGAAGGCTGAGACCACAAAAGATATTTACTACAAGGTGAATTGCGCAATTTGTGTTGTTGAAGAAACTCTAATTAATTTTTCAACAGCTCGAAGAACAGCTTACTGCGTACTTGAATGGTCCGTTCAAGGACTCTGCCAACATACGGCAGTCCTGTGCTCAAGCACGGGGTCGAACAGAGCCTCTGAACAGTAGTCTGCAAGACCCGAAGCGTTCAAATAAAATTGTGAATGCAACTTCTGGTCCTCTTGTTCCGCATCGGGTCACCACTGGATTTGAAGGGTCGGTTAATTCCGCTGAGGGTTCAAGGCAAGTTCAATTCGTCATTTCTTTTCCTCCAGCAAGCTGAAAATTTTCAGTTCAATGCTTTCAACCGTATCCACATCGAAGGTTGTACAGTTTGCAAAAACTCAGGATGTTCCATTGGCTGCAGCGAGATCCACTATCGAAATCAGTCAGAAGCGCTCAGCGGATGGCGAGCCTGCTGGTCAACCACCTCAAAAGCAGCTGAAGACACGTACATGTATTCGTTGTGGCAACACAGACGGATGCAGTGGGCGGCAGTACTGGTATAGATGCACCAACCCTTGCCGGGATTGCAATAAGCGCACAGTTCTGGAGTGTGCTGGCCACTCTTCAAGGAAGCCCAATGTTCAAAGATGTGTTCCGGCACGAGACTTGGACTCGGATGATCTCACAAAGGCTGCAAAATTAGCGCTGGGTTTGGGGCAAGTGAGTTCAAGTCAACCAACATTCTCATTCCACAATATTAGCAGCACTAGTTAGTTAGAATGTAAATTCACAGATGCTACTTTTAAGTACCGTTTATGCAAACACGTTGAATACACGTACATCATGTTGTCTTTCGATTTTCTGCAACCACAATAAAATTTGTCCTCAGCAAGACTCAAGAGTTCTGGCCACCATTTCCCCAGATCCGGGACATTAATAAGGACAGGCACATAGCCAGTAATTCGATGATAAGGTGTGATTTTTTATGGCTTGAATGGCTGCAGCGTGAGTGTGTGGAACAGCGACGACGGATTGTAAGTTTGACGCGTTGTTTGCGCATGTGGTGTGATGCCGAGGTTTGCCGAGCCAATTTACCCTTTCGAGTGCTCCAGCATCTCCATCAACCACGGGACCGGCCGCGGGAACACACAAGTACCCGGTCCATTTAATCTAAAACGGCAATGTCACACGATTTTACTCGGCTAAAGCCGGATAAGCCGTATTGCTCAAAACTTGCGCCGCAGGCCGGAAAAAAATATTCTGAGTAGGCGGGGATGTAGATGTGAGTGTATCTTGATCTCAACTCGAAATTCACAGAGGATGAACACAAATCTCTTTCTCTCTTCTCCCTCTCCCTCTTCCTCTTTCCTTTTTGGGATTTTATTATTCTGCTGACGAATTTACCCACAACACCAGTAACCGGCCGTAATTTATGTGTGAGGAAGGGGGCCTCGGCTAGCCCCGGGTCACTGATGTTCGGCTTGTGAAGGTTATTGAAGAGCTTGGAAAATTGTCTTTGTTCATCCTCTGGGACGGTGGGGCTCCTTCGTAATTTCTACGCCCGTTTTCCACTGAATTTCCACGAGAAACCTTGGAAAAAAATTGCTCTAAGCGCGATTACATCATGTTAAAAAGCCTGTTATTTACATGGCCTTGTTATTTAACAGGAGGGGGGTTTTAAATCTCACATTTCTCACAAGGTGAAATTTGATTCTTACACAGCGCTAGCCGTAACTCATCGGATCAGGACGGCCGAAGGATCAGGAATTTGCCAATCTCGCATCACGCCGCGGCCACGCTGATACTTTGTCAGCCCAAATGCATGAACGATCTCGCGCTCTCTGTTTCTCCCATGGACGCAAAATTCCAGTCCGAGCTCCCTGGCAGCCTGCCAATGACGCATCCACGACGCGTCAAAATATGGCCTGTTGTTCTTGCTTGCGCAGCCCTCACTCTCACTCATCTCGCCTACACGTCGTATCTCTCGGCAAACAGCTCTGACATCTCAGATAACGTCTTGTGTCTTCAAGCAAGCCCACTGACCCCCAGCAAGAACGGCGCTTTTTGGGATGAACTCACCAATCTCCACGCTACCGATGAATTTGCCGCGCGTGCCGTGGCTCGGCTGAGCGCCGCTGTTCAAATTCCGACGGAGACATTTGACGCGATGGGCCCTGTCGGAGAGGACGAAAGATGGGTTAGCCGTGGCCCTTTTGTGGAACATCTTGCCGAAGCATTTCCGCTCGTGTGAGTGGATTTTTGTGCAAAGATGAAAGATTCTGATGAACGATTTAGGCACGCGACTCTGGAGCTTCAGAAAGTTAACACCTACGGTCTTATATATACCTGGAAAGGCACAGATTCGAGCCTAAAGCCGCTTCTTTTGATGGGACACTATGGTAATCAAACAAGTTTCTAGTAAAAACCAGCTAATTGCAGAACTGTCTAGATGTCGTCCCTGTCGCGCCTTTGAGCGCAGACCAATGGACTCACCCCGCTTATTCTGGGTATTACGATGGTACGGTCGATTAATATCTCACCCCACGGATAGTTTTCAAGTGCATAATCAGGCGAATCCATCTGGGGCCGAGGCTCCTCAGACGACAAGGCAGGCGTAATTGGCATCCTGTGAGCACTGACACCCCATCTCTTTTCTCTTGGCTTATTCGTGCTTGTTCGTAGGACGTCGATCGAGGTGCTGCTCGAGAAGAGCTTTACTCCAACCCGTTCAGTGGTTCTATCCTTCGGGTTTGATGAGGAAGCTGGTGGATACCAGGCACTTTCGTAATCATCAGTCGTCATGTTAGGGACTGACTAATACTTAGGGTGCCGGAGAATTAGGAAAAGTCTTGCTGAATCGATTCGGTCCCGATTCTTTCGCGATGATCGTTGACGAAGGCTGTATGTTACTCTTCATTCTTCTTTAGCGCCGGAAATTTACTGGTGTCGTATTTCCAGCAGGATTCTCTGAGCAGTATGGTGCTGCATTCGCTGCACCTGGTATCGCAGAAAAGGGAACAGTCAACGTGAATATCGAGGTTCAGACTCCCGGCGGACATTCTAGGTATATTAGCCATGCGTTCTATTTAAACATGAAATGTTTACATACACATCCAGTGTTCCTCCTGAACATACCGTCAGTTCACACTGATCCTACATCCGCGTTAAGTTGAACATCCACAGAGCATTGGTATCCTGGCAGCGTTAATCGTACATCTCGAAAATAATGCCCCGCAGGCCGCTCTCGAAGTGGGGACCCCCGCATTCGAAATGGCGCAGTGTTTCGGTGCCCATGGCCCCGACATGGCTCCGAAACTCAGAAGCGCCATCTTGCGGGCCGGAAAAAGCAAGAAAGCCCTGCGCACAGCGGAATCGATGCTTTTGCAAGACAAGATGTTCAAAGCCCTGGTGATTTCCAAGTTCCAAAGCGGCTATATACGGCTTGTTAACACGTAACCAGGTTGGGACTACACTGGCGGTGGACATTATCAATGGCGGTGTGAAGTCCAATGCGTTGCCTGAACAAGCATCTGTAAGTTTTCCACCTATCACCTGATGCAGTCTGACTCTCTGTGTGCACAGGCTGTGGTGAATCACCGAATCGCGACCCAAAGGTACGATAATCTTCTCTGGCGTTGCTTAATCCTCATACAGTCCCTTGCAGTTCCGTCAATGCGACAATCAGTCGGGATGCCTTTGTCGTGAAGGATCTCGCATCCAAATTCAATCTTTCCATGACTGCATACGGAGAAGAAATAACTAGCGCTTCCGTATCTGCTGGTTCGCTCATACTCACCGCCCCGCTCTCTTTGGAGCCCGCTCCAATCACCCCAACCGGCGCTGATGCTGCCCCATACCAGCTCCTCGTTGGGACAATCCGGTCCACATTCAAGACTCACCGCGCACTCAATGGCCAGGACGACACTCCTCTCTTCGTTACCCCTGGTATGATGTCTGGGAACACTGGTGAGTCTTGACCGAAGTTGACGCTGGAACTATTCCTGAGATGCGGTGTCGTACCTGAAGACACGCGCTTCAACTGGGCGCTGTCAGAGCACATTTACCGCTACGGGCATCAGAAGCTCGGACTTAGTCTCAGCAACATTCACACTGTGGACGAACGTATGGCGACTCATCATATGGCATCCTTTTTATGACGCTAACTCGTGCTTTCTAGATATCTCTGCAGACGCATTCATCGAAATGATAACTTTCTTTACGACCCTGATCCTGAACATGGACGAGGCGTCCTTGTGATCTTGCTGCCCTTCGGCTTGGATTAGGCATACTCAACGAAATACCTTGAATGTTGAACAATTTGACAAAGCGATATTCATCTACTTACGTACGCTCGAGTATTTGGGTACGAGTACCTCGATGAACCCAGCAAGAAATGTAACAATTCGGAAATATCGTAAGAGTCTTAAGTGTACTTCGAGCAGTGTATTTCCAATCAGTACGTGGAGACACGACCAGAGCTGAAGCAGACAATCTATTTGATTCTCGAGCTGTGTCTGCCCAGGATCGATAGAGCTGCAGAATTCAAACTTCAATGCGTCGAAAAACCAATTTCTCATCCTCCGGAGTCTCTTCCTGCCGAGCTCTGGCTACACTGGCTATCTCTTACAGGTCACCGTTCACTTCAGTATACATCAGTCGGGATCGGTATGGCGCATCGGAGGATCCGTTCCATAATACACGATCTTTTTGCCAGGCACGGAATTCCACTTCGCGTATTCTGCTGTCAGAGATTGATTTTCCTGCTCTAGGACGTCTGCTCTTTCATCCGCGTTTGCAAGTCCTGGAACGAGCTCAATTGCGCAGGAGCTGTTATACGAGAACGTCAAAGTAAACACGCACTTTGCGACGCTTTCTGTCGTCTTGGAAAGGCCGGAAACTGCGAGACTAGTTTGTAGTATCCAGCTGTCGCCAACGCAGGTTGACCATAACTCGCCATCCTCAACCGATGTCCTCTGGTTGAGGTGCTCATTCTTCCAGAATTTCCGAGACCGGTTAGAGTTGCATTCGCCATTGATTCCAAGCTATCGCCACTGCTCTCTCTGAAGCGTATCTACTGGAAAGAGTCATCGTGGTCCTCCAGGCTTCTTCAGAGCGTTTTCTAGGTTTTCTTGAATTTGGAGCAACTCCGCCTGTCCAGTTCGTCCACCATCTGCACTAATATTAAGGATATTCACCTCGTCCAATACCCATTTCGTTTGCAATCACTTCCTATTCCACAGATTTGTCCGCATTGGGTTCAGCCTGTCCTGCGCACAAATTTCCGCTGTCTGCGTTGGCTCATTTCCAATCCAGATTATCTCTCTGCGGATACATACCCGAGCTACCAGATCTCCACACGCTGGAGATCTCTGGTCGTCAGATTTGTTCTCCATGGGCCCTGGGGCTATTTCGAGGGAAGGCCTGATCTACAGGTCAGGTTCCATGCGCGTGGTTGCCGGTAGTATTTTAGGATGAGACTGGTGTAGAGCGAGTAACTGAGTACTATCCTTCTCGATTATTAAATAAATAAATTTGAAGTTGGGTGAGTCGGCATGCGCGGTGATTGATCGAATCACTGTCACGAGACTTGTGTCTTCCTTCAAGTTCACGTTGTCACTCAGGGCCAAGCTCGTCGTTTCTTTGTCGGTCCTCGCATTCCTGTTGCGTCTTAGCTCTAAGTTTCGTTCCCCAGCCACAGAGCTGCGATGAAGCCTGACAGCGCTTGTGAAACATCCGCACCATCTCTGCCCGCAGAGCTCTGGCTCTACATATATCGGCTAGCCACCGCATACATATCTCCCCTCGTCGCAATACGCAACAGTCGTTATCAGTACGTAGTCCCCAAGGACCGCTGAAGACATCCAGTATATCTTGCGGGTGAGCATCCTATACATGAATGCTGGTACTTTTCATTCATGCTAACCTTGGGCCTCCAGGAAGCGTGCTCCATGGTTCTCGTCTGCCGATCGTGGAACAGCCTTGCAAGGGAGATTTTGTATGAGAACATCAGAGTCGGTCATCACTTTAGTGCGCTGTCTGCCGCCCTAGATCAGCCGGACACTGCTCGACTCGTTCGCAGCATCCGCTTCTCGCCATTCCACTTTGAAAGTAATCGGATCATTCTCAAAAAATGCCATCTCGTCGAACTTGTTGTCCAACCAGACGTCACGGGGACCACAGACATATGGCATCCTTTACACCTGGATACACCCCCTCTCCTGTCTCTGAAGCACGTCTATGGACAGAGTCCGCATTTTCCGCGCCGCTGCTTCGGAGCATTCTCGGCGCTGCGCCGAACTTAGAATATGTCTCCTTGAATCGCTCTACCTCCCTTGGCTCATACGACCGCGACGGGCTCCTCCCCCCGATCCCTAGCATGCGGTGCCTCAACATCGTGGCGTCCACCTCGTCTCCAATTCCCGCTATCCTCCGCACCGACGTCCAGCGCCTCACTAGACTCTTTTGTAATCCGCGAAACATCACTTCCGACGCCCCTGCGCTACCTGCCCTCCGCACGCTCGAGCTGTTCGGCTCTCGAATGAACATCCCGTTCCCGGCCATACAGTCTCGGTGTCCGCAGCTGCGCGAGCTCTGCTACGATGTCTGGAACACCGCATCGGAGCCGCAGGCCACGCATCCTTCCTTATCCTGCATCCGGCTGCACTCCATAGTCACCGTCGTGCGCGATTGGACGTCCATCGAGCGGCATTTTGGACTTTTTTGCGGGCCGTCTTTCCCTGGACTTCAACGCGTTGTACTGTATGGACGGTGGTACCGTGTCATTACTGATCCTCGGTTCGCTGCGCTGCGAGAGGACCTCCGCTCGCGGGCCTGCAGTCTCGAGTTTCCGGAGGGAAATGTAGTTTGAAGGAAGCGATCGAGTGATACAACCAACCGAGAATACAGCTACAAATATTCTTGCGAGTCGGATGGCTTTCTTCTGCAGTCGTACACACGTCTCTTGCGGGGAATGAAGGATTCTCTGTCCTCATGACTGCAGGATCCATACACGGTGCGTTGGGGAGAAGTTGATCACAAACGGGTTGTTGCAATCGGTAGCTTCCAAACGAACCAGTGTTCTTCTTTATTTAAAAGAGAATGTCCAAACGTTGCTATTCGACCATGTCAATCGTATGCATCTTCATATACGTAGTGTTGCAGACGCTGCGCACCAGGCCTTTTTGTTTTTTGTTCTTGGGACCAGCACTGCGCCTGTCGTGGGTCTCGAGTATGTGATCGACACGTACGTCGAGTATCAGATCAAGAAGGCTTACGATAGATTTATTCAATGCCCCGCCCCGTAGGAAAGTGTACAGGAACTTCGTGAACCGTCGTGTGCAGGGGATGAAAATACGAGTGCCAGGGAGGTCCCAACATCTTCATAAGATTATGAAAGTTCATCCACCCACAGCGTCGGAGAACCACACGGTACTGCTGGAAATCGAATCCGTTAAATACCGAAACTACAACTCATTATACAAGACGAATAGATAGATACAAACCAGAGGAAGTTACAATGACACCGAACCTGCTTGTTCCTTATAGGAACCTCCGCAGTAATACACCCTCCTCCCAGATTTCAACGCCATGACATTTTCCCAAAATAACCTACAACGCAGTTAACGACTCTCAAACCCGCGAACTAGATTCCGATGAGCGAGATGGGATAGTCTTTCCTTGGGGCGCTTTCTTCCAGAACATCCACACTTGAATGATGTCCTGGTAAGACGCTCAGCAAGCGACAAACCAAAAAATAACTCAAAACCAACGTTTTGCGTAGAGAAAATGATCACAGTGGTGACAGGCACTTTATGGAGGTTCAGTTAACAGAGTCAAAGCATCATCGGCAGACTTACTCGCGGCGAAGACAATGTTCAGACCCGCGCCGTGGCTATCAGAGAAAACAAAGATTCCACTGACACTGTAGACCCGCGGAAGTCAGTATTCGATTGGAAGGAAACAAGGGCCGTCACACGTACGTGATGGCCAATATACCAACGAAAGTAAAGATCATCACGCGCAGAGTTATTGACATGGAATGCTTCATGCGCTTGAAGGTGGCCCAATTCTTGCGGAGAGCAATACAAATCATAACTGAAAGACGAGAGAAGGGAAGAAGGTTACTGCATATCCTGGAAGCGAGACAAGTGACCTACTCTCAAGGGTCAAGGTCGGTATCAACGACAGTGCTACCAGTGCCGCGGAAACTCTTCCTCTATAACTAGATTTAGAGAATGTGATACATAGATGCCACTGTTCTTACAGCGTGCCGGTGGGACCCTGGTGCGTGGTGAATAGTAAGCCGGCGAAGGAAAAGGATACATACTATGTGACAATACATCCCGCTTCCAATGACCTGTACCAGGCTGGGGTTCCGGATTCCGACCTGGATAGTGCTTGAGTCTAATCGTTCGGAGAGCGGGAGAGAATCTCACCACCCAGGATGCAATCACCATGGCGAACAGAATGATGTAGGGGAAGAGCAATAGCTTGCAGAAAGCTTAGTCGGCGACATGACTGCTAGGACTTCACTCTCACCCCTATCGTCAAGATCCGCTCATTCTTGACTTTCTTCGCCAAAAGCGTCTGCACGCTGAACCAGATCTATGGAGGCCAATTGCAGACGGGCGTTAACACGCTGAGAATTGTGCTCACTTGTGCGATTAGGCCAAACGTAGTAGCCGCTGTCAGAGAAGGGATGCCCTGAGAGTCGGCATTAGTAAACCAAGGTGGAAAGCAAAGAGCACCGCGCACATAGATCAATCCCGCCTGCGCCAAACATACTCCAAACGCAGGGTCAGTCTTGTTCAGTTGCCCGGAGAACGCGAGCAGCGAATAAGAAACCGTCGAGATGATCCAGGACGTGAAGAAGTTTTGCCATGTCGCATTACGGGGGGCGGCGGAAGATAGGGTTGTCGTCAGAACCAGGACGATGCTGCCGAACAAACCCAGAAGTTGCAGGACGACAAAGACATCGATACGCAACTCGTGCTCAGTCGGATGGGAAGATTCCCCTAGAAAGACCAAAAGATAAGAGACTTCCCGTGTAAGAAAGGGCGACACGCACGCGAAAAGAGGGCAGGCAAGCCTGCTCCAGAGAACGACATAAAGAAAACGCGGATTCAGCTCAAGAGCTACCGTACGCCAGGTACGTTCGCGTACAAAAGGTCGAAAACGAAGAGGCGCAAGAGAAGAAGCCACGACCGGTTGACAGTATTTGGGGCGACAAACATGCAGTAATATATATAAGTTATCGGTGATGCACTTTATATTGATGGAGTCAACGTGCAACACATTCTTCTTGTCAACGTCCGAGAGATCGGTCCATGACGGCAGGACGTTGGGACACAGAAAATTGACTGTAGACTTTGAGGATCCAGTGCTTGAGAGCGCCTTCGTCATTCAGCGTCGAAAAAGGCCCCGTGAAGCTCCAGCCAAGGGTTGTCCGGAAAATAAGCTTTTTGAGAGCGAAATTTGGGGATTTCCTTGTCCGAGGCCAAAATCCGCGAACCCTTGTCCGGAATTAAGCTTTTTGAGGCAACTTTTTGAGATTTTGGACAGCGGAAGGCTCCGAGAGGTGCCGAAAAATTGGTACAATTGTGTAGATGTAAGCATCGGCATCTCGGCACTCCAAGACCCTTGTCCGATATAAGCTTTTTCAGGCCAGAAACTGCGCAAAACATAAGCTTTTTGAGGCCAAAATTGAAGGTTTTGCCCGGACAACCCTTGGCTGGAGCTTCACGGGGTCTGTCGAAAAGCCCCTGCTGCCCCCAAAGATGACCTCGGTCCAGTGCACCCAGGAACAGGAGACTTGAATCTCATCAGTGATGTCTAGTGACGTTGTTGCCATGGTGATCCACTTCTCCAAGTGTCTGGGCGTTGGCGTTTGGTTTTCAATGGAAGAAAGTAAAGAGTGGCAAGTACTGTGTGTTTGAAAGTCCGCAGTGGCAATCGCCGAGCTTACTCAGCTACTTGCCACCACATCAGTACGTGGAGACAGGACAGCCGAAGTAGACAATCGATTTGATTCGTGTCTACCCAGAACCACTGGCACAGCGCAGAACTCGAACGGCAATGCGTCGAAAAACCAATTCTTCATCGTCTGCGCAGTCTCTTCCACCCGAGCTCTGGCTTTACGTACATCGGCTGGCTACCTCCTACAGATCGCCGCTCGATTTAGCATACAGCAGTCGGGATCGGTATGGCGCATCGGAGGATCCGTTCAATGGCACGCGGTCCTTTTTCCAGGCATGGAGTTTCAACTTCCTATATGTTTCTGTCCTAATTTTCCTGCTCCAGGATGTCTGCTCTTTCGTCCGCGTTTGCAAGTTATGGAATGAGCTGGCGCAGGAGCTGTTATACGAGAACGTCAAGGTTAACAATCGCTTTGCGATGCTTTCTGCCGTCTTGGAAAGGCCGGAAACTGCCAGACTAGTTCGCAGTATCCGGCTGTCGCCAACGCGGTTTGACCATAATTTCGCCATCCTCAAGCGCTGCCCTCTGGTTGAGGCACTTGTTCTCCCAGAATTTCCGAGACCGGACAAAGTTGCATTCACCACTGATTCCCAGCTATCGCCCCTGCTCTCTCTGAAGTGTATCTACTGGAAGGAGTCGTCATGGTCCTCTGCGCTTCTTCAGAGCGTTTTCAAGGTTGCCCAAAATCTGGAGCACCTCCGCCTGTCCAGCTCGTCCACAATCGGCTCCGATAGAGATATCCCCTTGGTCCAACCCGCATTTGGCTTGCAATCACTTGTTATTGCACAGCTGAGCCCGCCATGGGTCCAATCTGTCTTACGCACAGATCTCCACCACCTGACTAGACTGATTGCCAATCCAGAGCATCTCTCTGCGGATACATTACCCGAACTCCCATATCTTCACACGCTGGAGGTCTCCGGTCGTTCGCGGCTGATCAGCATTCCCTTTCCCGACATATTTCTGCGCTGTCCTAATCTTCGTGATCTTTGCTACGACGTAGGGCACTCGATAGTGCTGCCAGAAAAGACTGTTCGCTCGACCGTGTCCTGTGTTCGGTTGCACATCAGCGACGCGAATGTACCAGAGTGGACCCTGTTCGACGTCCATTTCAACTTCCTCCTCAGTCCCGCATTCGTCGAACTCAACCGACTTGTCCTTCATGGGACCTTCCAAAGCTACTTTGTGGGCAAGCATGATCTGCATGATCAGTTTTATGCGCGAGGCTGCCGGATAGAATTCGACGATGGAACCACGATGTAGAGTGAGCGCACTGTCCTTAAACTTGCCTTTGCTTATTTCACTAAGATTTTTGGTAGAGTTAGAGTTTTGTCTTACGAGTATCAGTAATGTCATTTAATTCAACTTGAATGAAGACTTGGTATCAGATCCGACTAACAGAGTAAGGAAAGGTTGGTGGTTTCTTGCCAAATCAGTTCCTCAGGCTCGAATAATATGGATCCGCCTCTGCGGGGGTTGGCTCAAGCCTCACAGATTCCTTCACACAAGCAAATAGTAAATACAAAGATTTGGTACACCGCCAACTGGCGAATTTCCGTCCACCAGGTGACCCCATCAGATGTCGGCCATCGGACCCGTCAGCCGATTTTACTCCACGAGCCACCTGGTTGCCAGCTGGCGACCGTGGCTGCAGATTCAGCCCTCCACCACATTTCAAACTCCTTGGGACCAGCCTTCCTGGAACATGGCAAACCCCTCACATCACAGCCCAAAGGGAGGTTCTCCCAGCCTGGTGCCACATTTCTGGCCGTCTTTTGTGGACCTCAAGCTCGGGCCTCACCACAGGCTTTCATTGCCTGGATTCTGCTCGTTCTTTCATCTGGCCAGTTTGAATGTATAGGGACAGAGATTATTAATTGATTTGGAGTCATTAATCCAGAGGTGCTACTTGAATCTCCCGACGTGCCCGTTTCTACACTTTGGCTAGGAGCTGCATACAGTAAATTACCCGACTCATCGACTCGATCACCAACGACATCGCAGCCTCTCGATCCGAGTCCATCACGGTATGAATCAGAATCGGCATATGCTTGGTAAGTTGGATGAACAATGCCAGGAACTCGCGCTGAAGTGCATTCGGATTGTTGTAGAACTCGGTATGAGATGCATGCACATCCTTTGCGGTAGACTGCCAGCAGGTCTCGTAAAATTGTCTGGTGGCCGTTTTCTCCGCGTCCGTCGCTTCGTGAATGGTTTCGGGGGAGAGTATTTGCTCGTAGATCCGAGCACCTCCGAATCGTTTCAGCAGGGGGAAACTGTCAGCATCCTCTCCGTTCGCATAATCACCACTCCCAAGCAAACTGGCCAAGCGCTCGAAACGCAGCTCTTTGTTATCGGATGATGGGACTGGTGCGTCCTCGGTGCCTTCCGTTTTCGGGGAGATCTCCTCGGTTCGCCGCCGCTTGCGATTCGGTAGAGGGGTGTGAGGTGCCTCCGAAGGTGAAGAAGCAGGAGGTGTCTCTGAGGGTGGAGAAGCGGAAGGCGCCTCCAAAGGTGCGTTTAGACAAGCAAGGAGCGCCGGCGGGAATGGGTTTTGTGCAAAGTGCCGCTGATACATGTTTTGATATACAGGTGCGGCCGAATGGGCTGGATGTCCCCGGCGGTCTCCTTGGGCGTACTTGGGCTCCTGCTCAGCGTTGGGGGCCGGAGCCGGGTTTCGGGCTGGAATCGTCGGGCCTAGTAGCGTTCAGAGACAAGTCTCAGGTAGTATTTCAAGCCTTAGCTCACCTGAAGAACGCGATTGTGACTCAGAGAATCCAAATACTTGTGTGTCCGACGTTTCTTCGTGCAAATAGCCACCCGGCGCAAATTGTTCGCGGCTAAAATAAGTTTAGATGGGCATGTGTATCTGGCAAGACAAACGCACAGAGGCTTTGAGGTGGGAGTAGACCTGGGCAATGCCATGTGTGATAGATGTGCAAGTGCGGGAGACGGGAAAGAGTCAAATGTGCCACCGCCCATTGTCCAAATCGGGCCTCGTCGAGTGACGCGGGCCACTTGTCTGCTCAAATAAAAACGGTATAAGTGCTGGTGAATAATCTGAAGCGTTGAAGGCTGCCCAGAACATATCCCTCCAACCTGATATATTTCGAGAATTATTCATGCCCCCCTGTGTTTAGGAATCAAATTTCGGGAGTAGAAGATCATTCAATTTCTAATGGTTTAATAGTCTGAATCTGCATCTGAATCCCCTCCTAAAAATCTCTTGGGTCTCCGACGAGTTCTGCCCGAGTGACGGAGACCCCCCTGTGGCTGTCCATCTCCAGCCGCCGCTGGTGCGTCATAATCGGAGTCAGACTCGGACTCATCGGCGTCTCTCCGCTGTCGTTTTCTCGGGCGTCTTCCATCCGACTCCGCAGTGTCTGAGTCGGACCCGGAGTCGTGTGCCTCATCGGTTTCCTCAGCGAATTTCTTGCGAGGTTTGCGTTTGGTGAGGCCTTTTTTGGAACCATTCCTGCCCGACTTCCGAGAGGAGGGATTGGCCATCTCAGTTTCCTTTCTCTTAGCCTCTCGCTTCTCCTGTGCTCGTTTTCGCTTCCCGTCCTTGGTGGCCCGCAGGGCGACAGCCAACTCGTAATGCTTCGCCTTGCGATCCGCAAATAGAGGGAGGGGGGCAGTCAAATGTCGGGGCAAAGTTTGGCGCAACAGATGGGCATTGTGAAATGCGTGAGTGTTGATGATGAATCGTTCCAAGGGCTTGTGGATGATGAAGTTATCCATGATGCCTGATTCCACCCGCTCTTGCATTCGTGGCCGTTGTCCAGATGCAGCACATTCAGCTGAACGGCAATCATGCTGAGCATTGAATAGGAATTTCAGGTCCTACAGCCTCTCAGTCTCTCAACGGCGTCAGAGTGCAATAAAAAACTCACGCGAGCCGGAATGATCACATAGGTTATCTCAGATTGACGCCGGGCGAGAGTCGGCATCCCAAATATCTCATCCCGGGTTGCGGATACCTGAAAGACATCCAGAATGACGATTGAAGTGCCATTCCCGTCATCCAGAATATCGTCTATCCGCCGACAATTATCTCGCCCTACAAACGAGATATGAGTTAAGGACAAAACAAAACCGTTTTACGCCACGCACAGGAGTCAGCGGCGATTTTGCGAACACCCAGCTCGCTTTTTTGCACTCATCCAAGGACGCCGCAATCACTTGTTTGCAAGTGAACCATCGAGATCCCATCTCGTAGTTAGCGGAATTCAGTGCCTTTGAAGCATGTGTTGCACTGAGCACAATTTGATTTAGCTGTGAGGTCGGAGCGCCCTTCTGTCTCCTTGGAAGAGGCATAAGCTTCACGGAGCCTGTGCCGGGGAAAATGAAACTTGAGCAAACCGAGCCTGAAAACAAGAAAACATGAACGCACCAGGCACTAGTGATGTCTTGACAGTCCAACCAACAAGTTTCTGGAGGACAGGGCGGGTGTGCAGAAAAGCACGGACTCCGGGTCCGGCGCGTTCCCACTCATCAGAGTCCCTGGACGGCCACCATCCCCCTGTAAGTCGATGCTTCAGCCCTTCTTGATCCGCCAATTGAAGAGCAATGTCCCGACTCGGCGCGAGATGGTTTGAAAGAACAGAGCAAAAGCGGAAAACAGCGTTGAAACATTCATATATCTCCGTCATCACTCCAACCAGAGGACCAAATGCGACAATGTCTTCTGGGGTGTGCGGAAGTAGGTGGAGCTTGATCTTTGTGATGATTTTTGTTGGATCGAGGACAGCGAATGCATCCAGGACATTTCCCGCGGCAATACGGACATCGTTCTGATTAGAATTCAGTTAATATAAAAGTAGGTGAGGGGCACGATCTACGCACACAGTACTCCTTCATATCCCGGATTTCTGGGACCCAAAGAAGGGCCGAAAGCTCGCCAACAGCGCGCCAAGTAGAAAATTGCTCAGCGGTCACAAGTCCGTGAACATGGAAGACATTGGTTTGCGCAATGGTCTTGAATTGTCGGCCAATCAAGGAATTGGCATACTGCATTATGTAGTTTGCCCGGATTGCGTGAATTGACAGGCCATCGGTATTTGTGGACTGCAGGCGAAGGGAGTAGGTCTGCTTCTGGGACGCATTCCAACTTGTGTGCGAAGAGTGCCATATATACTTGACCACACCGAGTAAAATTGTATGCAGGAGCTCAACGGGCGTATCTTTCGTTGGGTCAAACCCTGGAGATAGTATCAGTGCATGGTTCATTCACAGATTAACCGCACACAAACATACCTTTTAGGGTCAGAAATCCACTGTAGATCTTGTCTTCGTTATCCAACGTCCATTGGATAAGTTCTTCCTGAATTTTGTTGCTGTCTCTGTCCGGATTTTGCGCTTTCTTCTCCTTGTACTGCTCCAACAAATGGTCGATCCAGTGCTGCGTGTAGGCGTCTTTAACTCCGGTCGCCGTTTGGCTGTTTTTTATGGGCTGTGCGACACCGGAGCAGGCAAGCTTAACTTGATTCTTGAGTTCTGCTAAGATGTCCTCCTTGGAGCGCGGAGTCCCCGGCTGTTGGAAATAAGAGAAAATCAGTAACGGCACGCTTGGTTTGTAGGAGAGTTACTTCGAATAGAGAATGGAAGCAAGCATCGGTTTCCTTCTCCTTCTCTGTGCCACCAGCGTTACATTTGCGACACAAGTAATTGCCCTTCGCCCCAATATGCCCCGTAATCTCACTTTGCATGGGGTTATCTGAAGGGCCTGCATTTGCGTGGATACATAACCGTGTCGTTTCCTGAGTTTCTGCATCGCGGACCTTCACAGGGTCCTTGTGGGTAAGTCTTAGTGACAATTGGCCAAGTTAGTGGGGCTTCGCAGCCAGAGCCAGAAAAAGACGCACTCTATAACTGATTTGAACACGGTGAACTGCTCCGTAATGCTCGCGTTGGGGGACGTGGAGACGAAATGAACATGATACTCCTGCTGTAGGAGTTCGCGCGGGAGGTTCCTGTGGGTCATATAGGCATTCCAGTGCTTGTTCCAGGACTTGGAACGATTTCCTGAGACATCATCTCCAAAGTAGTCGATGAAGCTCGTGTACAACGGGTCGCCTTCTGCAAGTGCCCGCTTTGGGTTTGGCATGCGTTCCGGATATCCTTTGGTGACTGCATCATCTGAGAAAAAGTCAGATGGAACAGAACTGCAAATTCTCACTGCTTACCGGTCCACGGCGGAACACACTTCTCGTCCTCAAGGTCCAAAAAATTGGATGTGAGCTCAGACGCTGCAATCAACACAGTTTTGTCATCAAGTACGGTCGCGGCTCCCTGATTGAAACAAGTCAGAGTACATCCAGCAAGCGTCAAGTCTTCTTACCTCTGAATCAAGCTCCAGCTTGAACACATCGGCACATACCACATTCCGAAATTTGATCCAGCGAATGGGAATAACAAGTTCACCAGTCTTGAGGCGCGCCAACTCGTTCACATAGAAGTGAGAATATTGCGCGGCGTACATGGGGCTTAGATTATCCAAATCCATATCTTTGCGCCACTTCTGGGCATGCCAGATCTCGCGTACGACACCGTCCTCGGGATCTCTGGGTAGACATGGATAAACTTGCGAGTCTCGGGGTTGGCCCAATCCTAGCGACAGGCACAATCAGGCTTCAGTGCTGCAGAGGATGGTATAAGACATACTTTTGCGATCAGAGTTCGTGGATCATTCATATGAAATATATTTCCTTTCGCAGTTTTGTATTGCGTGGTTGGGACTCCACATCTTGAGCGCAGAGCTTTCTGCACTTTGCGGAGATGATCGAAAGACGGAACGTCACTGGCCCCCGATTCCTTCAAGATCCATAGGAAAACCTTCATGAGTGAATTGGATATGCGGAGACGCGGCAGGTTGTCCAATGTATCGAGCAAGAACAGCTGATCCATGGCGTCAGGACTGGCATTTAGTGATGCACAAGCAAAACTCACCATCTTTGATGCATACGGAGACCATTCTTCGCTTTTCTTCTCATGATTTGTCGACTCGAAGTTCAAGATGTCATCAATTTGAGATCGCCAATCGCTAGCTCGCAAAGTCACGGGTTCGTTCTTCAGATCACTGATTGGTGCTTACCAGCGTTCTGCATTATCTCAGCCAAGAACTCGTCTGTATCATCTTCATCGAGGATGGTGGGCTCAGAACCTGCATCCATGGTGAACCCGGCAGCATTCCCCATAGTTTCCGCATTCCACAGGTTAAGCAAAGCATCCCGCTGAGAAGAATGACAGACTCCGACGTCAAAGCCAGCACTGTGAGGATCTGCCTCGATCTGGTCCCAGAGCTCAGTCTCCGCTTGGGTTTGGATGCGATAGTTGTTTTTCTCTTGGTCTGGTAGCTGGACATCCCGAAGCGCTGCAAACCGCAGTGAATTCTCGCGTTCTCGGGCCAAATCAGCCACATGGCTCTGCTGTGCCGCCGCGACTTGGATGCGACGTGACGCATCCCGCTCGATTGCACGCAAGTGAGATTTTGAATCCTTGGTATGGCTGATGTGATTCTTCCAGTCCATCCAGACCTCTCCTGTGACCGAGTTCGCGCTGCACGGGACGCATTGCAATCGTTTTTTGTCACTGCTCGCAATAAATCCTATCAAATGCAAGAGCACCAGCTTAGTACTGAAGAATTCTGCACTGGAGCGTTACAAATACCTTGCGGGACTTCTTTCACCTTTGCTACAGGTGCCATGACGGTAAATTCAAGAATTCAGACGGCTCCGCGAACAATAATGGTGAAGTTTTGAGAATTTCCCGATTTGGTGAGCGGCATCAATGCCACCCTCCGTCGCCTTTATAACACACGAGCAGTGTTAGTGCCACTTAGGCACCTTCTGAACTCCCCCTCTACCTCTCCCCGGCATCTCTACACTGCTTCTTCCCTCATCATGTCCGACGATGAAGCATTTATGCAAAAGATGCAGGCTCTCGTGGCTAACCGTCCCACTCACTCCAATCCCCGGAAGCGGCCTCGGAATGACAGCACCCCGAGCCATGGTGGCAGCGACGACGAAAACGAGACCATTCCCTCTACTCTACTGCAGCCACTGTCGATTAGCAATGCTCTTGTTTCTCGCAATGTCGCAGCAAATGTCAAGAATTATGCGAAGAAGCGGAAGCTTCGCGGGGATCAACTCACCGAGGTTGACACATTCCTAGTGGTATGTCATTACAGATATCTCACTCGCGACTTACTGACCGCCCTATAGGACACCCAGACGGTCCGAGACGCAAAGTTGTACATCGGGATCCTGGGCATCCAGAATGATCTGCAAAAGCTTATTGCCGCAAAGCCACCGTATGCCGTGACTCCAGAACTGAAGGTAAGTCTCTCCCTTCCTTCGCGTCAGCCATGCACTTTGTCTGACTTCAAGCGTCGGATCAGGTCAACATTCAGGCTTACATGGCGCCCATCCTCCTGTCCTCCAAGCTGGGATCGTACAAGGGCGAGGAGCCATCACAACTTGTCTTCGTACGTTCCGACAGCTGTCATTTCGTGGTTCTGATATTCGTCCATAGGATCTCATCAAGAAACACCGCTTCGATATGCCCGCTGGATTTGAGCATAACCCTGCCATTTGTGCCAAGCTCCTTGCCGCCATCCAAGAGGCTCTGACTCAAGCCCGGTCGCGATACAAGAAACTTGTACGTTCTAATTGGGTTTCTTCAGATACTGACAACCATCACTGATCACATTGTACAGTTGTTCGCCAGCGTCAAGGTCATGCAGAATAAGCTGGTCATCGATCTCCCCGTCGAAAAGCATCAGAATCTGTTTGGCCTTGCGCAATCCTTCGTTGATGGCTCCAAATGTCGTATCAACGGAGGGCTTGTCGGCCGGATCGCATTGATGGTGAGACCCTTACCATCCCGACAAACTATTCACTTACAGTCCTTTAGCGCGCTGTATTTCTCGAGTACCCGGGCACAAACTTCTACGACAAGCTCGATACTCGATTGGTTCTCATGCGCAAGACGGCCGGTGGGGATGCTGAGGCAATCGACCTGTTTGTTCTCCGTCCATCTTGCCACCCATCTCTGATTCCATCTTCAGAATGTTTGAGGGTCTCATCGTCGAAGACAAGCAGAACCACGGCGACGTTGAGATTGTATATCAAGGCACCGACGATATTCAAGAGGAAGTAGACGCGACGATTGCCGCTGCTGGAGTGATTGACGCTGCCATCACCGTGTCAGCTGATGCTACGGGCGACGATGGGATGGATCCGGAGGATCGCACTGTGCCGTCGGGGTCGGGCTCGGATTAGATTAGATTTCGCTACTCCCTATTTCTGTCCCTGCTGTTCCGCCGCACTCAATTCATCAAATTTCCTCTCATATGCGCTGGGTCCCACTGTTCTGAAGCATTTGAAAACGGGTAAATTTGGTTTATTGGGGATCCTGCCGCCATGAATTGCGCGGCCGGACAGCCTCCTTTCATGGGTGACGATTGCTAGAAATTTTACTAGATGGGTGACACCATTGTCAAGATATGATGAGGTGGTGACCCGATCAATGATCTACGGCTATTGTTCCAGGTGGCCGACTGATGCGCGCACACATGGACAATGGACCCTCCTGGCCCATTGTGGAGCAATACGGCGCGAAGTCTGGTGGCCAGCCGACAGAGGTGTGTGAGCTAGCTTCCTTCGGAACGTGGCTGACCTGTGATTTTCAGGTCGCTCACAGCTGGCCGAAAATTGACGGTGTACAGCGAGTTTGCCGAGATGCAATCACGTTATCCGCAAAATCTGTGACGTCATTTCCGGATTAGGACAGGGTCTGTGGTATGAGTATTGAAGGCATTTTCTCTGGGAATTTGTCCTCGTTTGCTCCGTTTCGCTCGCAATCATCACACAATCCACGCGAGAACATTGATTGATTGCATCACCCCGGTCACAAGACTTGCCACTCTCTTGACAGACTCGTTCCTCGTTCTGAAGAGACTTGCGCCTTCAGCGTCTTCGTCGGACAAGCTGAGCTCGTCATTTCTTTTCTGGTCCTCGCATTCCCATTGCGTCTTAGCTCTAAGTTTCGTTCCCCAGCCACAGAGCTGCGATGAAGCCTAACAGCGCTTGTGAAACATCCGCACCATCTCTGCCCGCAGAGCTCTGGCTCTACATATATCGGCTAGCCACCGCATACATATCTCCCCTCGTCGCAATACGCAACAGTCGTTATCAGTACGTAGCCCCCAAGGACATCCAGTATATCTTGCGGGTGAGCATCCTAAACATCAACCCTAGTACTTTTCATTCATGCTAAGTTGCTAACCTTGGGCCGTCCAGAAAGCGTGCTCCCTGGTTCTCGTCTGTCGGTCGTGGAACAGCCTTGCCAGGGAAATCTTGCATGAGCACATCAGAGTCGGTGATCACTTCAACGCGTTGTCTGACGCGCTAGCCCAGCCGGACACTATTCCACTTTGAAAGTAATCGGATCGTTCTCCAAAAATGTCCTCTCGTCGAAGTTGTTATCCAACCCGATGTGACCGGGGGAACACGCATTTGGCATCCTTTATACCTGGATACGCCCCCTCTCCTATTTCTGAAGCACGTCTACTGGACAGAGTCCACATTTTCCGCGTCGCTGCTTCGGGGCGTTCTCGGCGCTGCGCCGAACTTGGAATATGTCTCCTTGAATCACTCAGTGATCCTTAAGCTTGACGACGGTCTCCTCCCCCCGCCCTCCGCACGATCGAGCTCTTCGGCTTGCGGATGGAAATCCCGTTCCCGGCCATACAGTCGCGGTGTCCGGAGCTGCGCGAGCTCTGCTACGACGTCTGAAGCACGGCAGCGGAGCCACAGGCCGCGCATCCTTCGCTATCGTGCATCCGGCTGCACTCCGTGGTCACCGTCGTGCGCGATTGGACGTCCATCGAGCGGCATCTCGGGCTTTTCTGCGGGCCGTCGTTCCCTGGACTTGAGCGCGTTGTCCTGTATGAACTGTGGCACCGCGTCATTGCCCATCCTCGATTCGTTCCGCTGCGAGCGGGTCTCCGCTCGCGGGCTGCAGTCTCGAGTTTCCAGGGGCAACGTATGTTGAAGGAAGCGATGAAGCGATCGAGTTGTCCAACCGATCGGCTCCAAAATTTCCTGTGGATCGGACTTTTTCTGCAGTCACACACGCGGCTCTTGTGGGGCTAACGGATGCTCTCAGGCCGCATGACTGCTGGATAAATACACCGCACACTGGGGAGCGATTGAACCAAGACCCCATCCGTACCATTCTCTGCTTTTTGTTCGAATGAGATTATCGCAGTCCAACCCCCCTACCTCCAGGCATGTATTATTTCGCAACTGCAGCCTCGGTATTTTTTCTTGGAACTTCACCTGCCATCATGCGTGACCAAATTGTTTCAGTTTTACCTCGGGTTGTATTCTTATCATGACCATCGCTTGCTCAGCTGGCTCGGACACTTGACGTGCGCGGGCTCATCTGCCCGCGCGCGTGCCAACAGCGCCCAATGTCAAATTTAATTTCAACACGCAGTAAAATACCGCCACTTCAAGTTGTTCGTGGTCAACTCTTGCAAACCTATGTCTCCACCCGCCACTTCACAGTCTGTTGCACTCTAAAAGCGCCACAGCGTTACTCCACACGTCAGGGACAACTGCGATACCGATAACTTTAACCGACATAGAATGGCGAGCCCATGACCTAGGTTCGCTACAGGTGATCTGGCACCGTGATCTAGACACTGTCACCTGCACGCGATAAGGCGCGCGCGGCGCATATAAAGGCAGCTGGGCGGCGCAATTCTCTTTCCTTCCCCCACTCGTGCCCGCCCACCTCCTGGCGACGCCTCGAGGACCAACTTGGCTTCCAAGGCGCTTATGCACGTCAATACCTTCGCGGCTTCCGCGGCTCTCGGCAGTGAGAGATTTGGCGCGCCGCGCTCCGCGCAACGTGCACCCGCCGCCTTCCTGGCTGACGGCTAATCATTGTCGCGCACTGGCGCAGTCTCCGGGGTCCGCGCGCCGTAAGCAAATTCATTCGCCGACGTGGGACGGGAGTTACACGGGCGCCGCGTGGTGCGGAGGTGGGGGTGGGGTGGGCCCGGGGTGGAGATGGTGGGGAGCGGGGATTAAGATGAAATGGAATGGACACGGCACAATGGCACAGGTATTGGTGAGTCCCCTCCATTTGGGTGCCGCTCCTCCCCTTTTACCTTGCCCCCCTTTTCGAACTTCCGACTCACAGCGTCGCGCTGGCAGTCGATGTTCGTGCCAGTGCAGGTGGTTGATTTCTCGTGGCTTGGATCGCCATCACACGCATCTCAGGAAGCAGGCGCATTTTCGGAGATACGTCGCCGATGTGATATGATTGCACTGGAACTTGGCTGGCTTCCACAAACTCCCCATCGATTACGGCGTCGGGCCCGTTGCGGCAGCGGTCCTGTTGCGGCGACCTGGCTCGCAGGCGCGCACACACGCAGTCCCGACGGGAGTCCCGAACCCAACCAACGCAGCCAGTGAATCCAACCCACTCGGTCCCGCGAACCCGCTCCCACTCCTGCCACGCCACTGTCTTCACAATGTCGTCTTCCTTTTGATTTCCTTTCCCAGGCCGCGTTGCTGCTGTCTCACCCTACGCGTGGTGTGCCTGGCCCCGATTGGTGTATGTCTCAATCTATTAGTAGGTTTGACATACTCAAAATCGGCTGCACATAGGAGCATACCCCACCCCCAGACCACGATCGATCGTTTCCGTGAGGACGCGCTGATAAACACGTGCTGATACTGCAGCTATATCTATATGCCGTCCGCCATGTGTGCTGAAACTATATCTGTTCCGCTGGCGATTTCGGACGGGCACACCGGCTCGCTAAACGATTATTCATTCCTCATTTCTGTGCCGCCGTCCAACAATTCACTCGAAATGTGTATATTTATGGGTGCCGTATCGGGGGGCGCCACGGTCCCCCGCTGTCCCTTCAATCTTTCTTCTGGCTGCTATGTTCTTCCTTCTGGCTGCTTTGTCAGACCAAACCTTGATTCTCCGCCCCTCTTATTCGTTTCTCCGCGTTCCTCTGACCGCGTCATCGTTCCTCCGGTCCAGCCTTCGATGCTCGTCCGCGGGCGCCCACCTGGGAACGTATATACCGCGTCTGTGCATTTGCCTCTTAGGTTGGTTGACGTCCACTGCAGGCTCTTCTATCATCGGAAGGTGCTTCCGACTTCCTTCCTTCGTTCCCTCGCTCATTGGATACATGATCGGCCCCGCTTCTATGCTTTCCTTATGTTTGCTACTGTTGCTCTTGTTGCGGCTACGTCATCCGTGCCCTTGCCTAAAACGATCGTTGCGCTCTCACGGTTCTGGGATCGCACGTTGTCATTGTGGTAAGTCCACCCTGCGTGCCTCTGGATCTCGCCTTCTTCAAGTTACCTCCGCTCTTGTTGATAAGTCCTCGCGTCTTTCCGTTCTCCTTTGGTCGCCCTGATTTTATTGTCCGTGTCCGCGCCCCTCCAAGCTTGCTGGCCGATCCTCTGCTTCCTCTTCCTCTGCCCTCCTACGGAGCTCCTTCATATCCCCGCATCTCGGCTTTCCTCCCGCGTGCCCGCGCATCACGACGTAATCCCCATGACATCCCCTCTGCTCCCGCGCACGACGTCATCCCACCCCTTCCTTTCCGCTTCCAGTTTAAGTGCAGCGGCCCCCGCACGGCGCAGATCCGGACGCGCGTACGGACTTACTTGCTTGTCGGCGATAAGGCTGCGAGCGGCGAGGGTGTGGTGGGTGCGTGTACGTCTGCATGTATATACTTACTAGAGGGACGAGGCCAGGCGAATGATATTCAATTGTGTTCGCACGCGCGTAAGAATCTCATTTCTATAGGGTAGGGCGATGCAACCGTGGGCTGCCTTGAAATTTTAATATGCTGGGTGGAGCGCTCGGCCGAAGCCGAAGCCGAAGCCGAAGCCGTAGGGACGCTGAATGCCAGATGGGTGCGCTCGGTTCCAGTCTCGCAGACAGCGCTACGCTACAACTTGGTGCTCGTACCTCGCATGGACATTGTATCTCAGCTCTGCGGCAGCGGCTCGTCCAACAATCATTCATTCACTGGCGTGTGGATAGATGTGGGCGTACGCGGCGTTCTGTCCATGTCAACTTGGATCTCCATGCATAGCGGCCGCAGCGGGATGTCAGCCGTCGACAATCAAATGATATTCTCTCTGGTACTGTAGGGTGTTCGGTGGGCGCACGTTGGGTAACGTAACCGTGGGACTGACAGATGTCATAACTTAGACTTATAGACTGCAGCTATGCGAGTCCAACAGGGGGTTATACTTATATGGAACTGAGGGCTTTGATCGATTTTAAATCCGCTTCTGGCTCTACCTTTCGAAACCGCATATATATATTATGCGGCACTGTCTGAACCTTGATAATATTCCAAAGAGTACAGCCGGTGCATCAGTGGAAATTAAAATCGGAAATGTCAGTGTTCAAGCTTAAGCCGTCGTGGGGTTCGCGCTGCCTGTGGGCCGTAGAAGCACGACGCGTCGTCACCATATAAGCGGACCCGCTAAAATCCCTCAGTGCTCAGCGATGATTGCCGATGATCAAGTTCAAGTTTCATCTCACTCCTCCTCCCGAAAAGTTCTACTTCTACTATTGTGCCCGACTGGTCTGAATTTATTATCTCTCTTTTTTCCTTTTGGCCTTTTGCCCCGTTTTTTTTTGGGATACCTTCTTTTACATCCTGCAAATGTACATATAATTCAGTTAAGCAATACAAGGATGGGAATGCACGCCGAGAGATGTGCAAAGGTGACGATGTGTTTTGACATCATTTTGGGTCGGATTTCGGCGAGTCTCGCGCAATACCTTCCCGAGAATTTACGGCTACATGGGGAAGAAGTACCAGAAACTATCCCAAAAAAACCCGGGGCAAAAGAGCCCAAGGAAAAAATGTGGAACAGGAAATTCAGACCCATTGTGCAAATTCAGACCCTGGGCACGATAGTACCTGGGGCGGCCCAAGCACGACGCTGTTCGCCGCGACGAGGGCTGCATCGGAGGCTGGTGTGGCTGGGTACGTGCCGCATAAGTATACCGGCGCGTGCATGGCGTCGATGGGACTTTCTTCGTTGACATACCGAGCGTTGGGCCGCAGGCAATTTTCCCGGGTATTTACTTGGTGCAGCTACCGGACCGGACCGCTTGGTTGTGAATTGATCATGGGGGGTCCTTGAATACACTCCCCACAATTTAGATTACTATCTATCTGTGACTCGGAGAATAGAGATTTCGGAGGCTGCGCCGGAAATTTGCAACTAGTGGTTGCCAGTGGTAGCTAGTGGTTGGTAGTTGCGTGCCCGGACCATGCACAGTGATCCTCTGGACTCTCCTAAACCCACTTGTTTTTGTTTCAAGTATCAATTCGGCCGCTTGAGTCGTAGCGCGACACATCGCTGAAGATGGAGACGTCGGTGGCGGACAGGTAGCATGTGCGGGCGACATACTTAAGCTTACCATAACGGGAGGACAACGCTGGACTTCTGTATTGGGCGACCAATCGGGGGTGGTGGGTCTGCAGATGTTTCTCCGACCTCAGATCCACGCAGATGGTTGTGAAATGGGACTAGGTTACCGTATGTCAAGTTATTTACGTTGGATTTTTCGCCGAACGCTTGTTTATTCAGAGGACGAGTTTGCTTGGCCGTCGCGGTGTTCCAAGTGTTGGGCGGGGAGATTCCTCGGTGGCGAGATGTATGGTGTCCGGTGTTATGTATGGGCAGACAGCTGCATGTACGAATGCAGACTCGAGAATGCAAACGCTGGAAACTGACACGGTCGGAAAGGGGGCTACCAATTTTAAAAATTACCCCACTCGACTCCACGTCGCGCGTGCACATACAGGGCGCGCCGAATACGCTACTGGTCGGTGATGGTTGCCTCCCGACGCATGCTGTGATGCGGGTGGATCTGATTGGACGCGAGATGAAGAAGGGGTGCTGGATAAATTTCATTCGATGTAAGTATAAGGGGAGTGCTGCGGAATTTTCTCCTGAAGCAAAGGGATGGGATGCTGCACAGGAGTCGGCGTCGGGCCCCGCCTCTTTGTAGAGCCGGGTTGCTGCCAGTTTGCGATCAGTACGGTGCACCCCACAAAACGTGGCTGGCGATCACCGGCCGGGGCAGGACCCCAGGAGCGCCAGAAGCAAGGTTGACGTGGGAGAGATTGGTCGCCTAATTTGGTGGAGCGGAGCTTGAATACGGGCCGGGCCCCGAATGGTATATCGAGGAAAAGATTCCGATCCCTGCGACGACGATTACTTATGGCATCCTCCTTCCTCGCATACAAGCCCCACATCCGCCAGGAGGGCTTCCACCTCCCGAGCCCGCCCCCAACAACCGACACCCCGCCCCCCGACATCTTCCACGGCATGCCCCACGCCGCCTTCCCCCCGCCAACATCGACTTTGGCGACGAGCTCGCGGGCCTCATCAACCCCCAGAGCAACGAGCGCAGCACCCAGAGCCCCGCCGCGACCGGCTACGAGGACGGCTACCGCCCGCCGCCGCACAACATCTTCGACATCTCCGCGCCGCACTCGGCGCAGCACCACCACCAACACCACCACGGGTCGGCGTCGAGCACCTCGTCGTCCTTCCCCTCGCACTTTTCGCTCCCCAGCACGAACGGCGGCAACAACGGAAACAACAACGGCAACAACAGCAACACGAGCACGGCGAGCAGCGGCGGCTCGCAGCCGGGCTCGCTCGCAGACCCGCCGCCGTACCACTTCAACAGCACGCTCCCCGCGCTCAACTCGAGCATGCGCTACGACCCGCACCCGCCGCCGTCCGCGTCCGCGTCGTACAACATGCCCGGCCCCTTTCGCTCGCCGTCCCCGCACACGCACCAGCAGCAGTCGCGCTCGCGCTCGCGCAGCCGCCCGCCGTCCGCGCACGTGCTCAACGGCGGCGGCGGCGTGCAGCGCACGACGCGCACGCGGCGGAACAACAGCATGAGCAGCACGAGCCCGCCGCCGCGGCCCGTGCCGCAGGCGATTGTGATCCCCGGCGGGCGCACCGCGGGAGCCAGTATGCGGGCGGGTGGTTTGGCGTCAATGGGTGCGGCGTTCCCTCGCCTTGAGTATCGTAAAAACGCTTGCTGACGCCCCCGCAGCGAATACACGCACACGCCGACCGACTCGCTACCCTCGCTGACCTCGCTCCCTCGCTCCCCTCGCTCAACTCCCTCGGCTCCTCACACGGCACGCTCAACTCGCCGCACACGCTCAACTCCCCGCACGGTGCGCTCGGCTCGCCGCACCACATGGGCAGCCCGCACATGGGCAGCCCGCACCTCGGATGTACCACGGCCCCGCGTACGGGAGCCCCGTCGACAACAAGTTCGGGAGCATGGATAAGTTCGGCGGTGGCGGCGGGGGGATGGACAAGTTCGGCGGAGGGGGAGTGAATGGTATGGGGCACGGGGGGATGAATGGATGGGGCAGCACGGAGGGATGAATGGGATGATGGGAGTGGGTGCACAAGCAGGACAAGTGGGGGTAGCGGGGCAAGCGCAGGTGCTTAATGGCAGCGGGACGGGGCTGGTGGGCGAGAGCAAGGCGGGTGGGTGCTTCATTCCTTACTTCCTCCAGTCCTTCATCTCCGCTCCATCCTTCGTCTCGTTCCTTGCTCCATTCCTTCGTTTGAGATGGGACTGACGAGGATTATGCAGAGTCAAAACAGGCCCTGCTGGCGCACGAAAAGCGCCGGAGGCGCCGCGAGTCGCATAATGCAGTCGAGTGCGTGGTCTCTCCCTTGTTGTTTCCCTCCTCTTCGCATCCCCACTCCACGTTGTATGCGTATATGCCCCGACTACGCGCATATACCAGACTACGCGCATATACCAACTAGCGCATACATCACCCCCCCCCTCCCCCTCCCCTAACAATCGTCAATTCGGTCCAGCACTGACGCGCGCCCCGCAGACGCCGGCGGCGCGACAACATCAACGAGAAGATCAGCGAGCTCGCGACGCTCATCCCCGAGTGTCTGCTCGAGGGCGGGGGTGAGTCTGGTTCCTTTTCTTTCTTTTCTTGCTCCTGCCTCTTGGCCCGTGGGTACGGGGGATGCCGTGCGAGTGCGCCGACGTGGATGAGGGTGGATCTATGCGCGCATATATCCACCGCGATGCGCATGCCCCGCTCGCGCGGCGCATACATGCACTTGCCTCCTCCCGAGGCGGATGTATGCCCACTCCCCTCCCCCACCCTCTCACCCTTCCCCCCCTCCCCGCTCTTATACGCGTACTCACACACGCCCCCAGCAACGACCACTCCGCCTCCGCACCGGCCGCGAGCCCCGGGTCCGCGGACGACGCGCTGCTGTCGCCCACGAGCGGCGGCGCGGGCGCAGGCGACTGGCCGCTTGTGTTGCCTGGTGAGCCGTCTTTGATTTTTATCCGAGGTGGCGCCTGCGAGCGAGCCGCTCCCGTTCGTAGACGTACAAGCAGCTAACACGCACTTTGCCAGGCACGAAAAAAGAGTCGGGCGAGGACGGCGAGGGCAGTGCGAAGGACGGGGGGAAGGACGGCGCGGTTGTCAAGGCGAATAAGGGTGCGTTTTTCGAGGACGGGGCCCATCCTTCGCGTCCCACGTTCCAGGCCTTCCTTAGCGGTTGCTGACTCATCACCCAGGCATGATCCTGCGCAAAAGCGTGGAGTACATCCGATACCTGCAGCAGCTCGTCACCGCGCAGGGCGCGCGCAACCGCGAGCTCGAGGAGCAGCTCAAGGGGCTGCGCGGCGACAGCGGGTGCGTCGCCTTTCCCCCTCACTATCTCGACTTCCAGCACTGACGACGCTGCTTTCGTTATCGCAGGTCGGCGTCCCCGCCGAGCAGCATGGGGATGAGCAACGAGTTCGGGATGGGCGGGTGGGGCGCCGTCGGCGGCCTGCTCGCGAGCATGCCCGAGGGCGCGGACGAGGACGGCGCGCTGATGGGGATGGAGGTCGACGGTGTGGAGGGCGAGGGCGAGGAGGTGAAGGAGGAGGAGAAGCGCGGGCGGCGCGCGAAGCGCAGCGGGGGCGTGCTTGCGCTGCAGGAGAAGAAGGCGCCGGCGGCGAACGGGCGCAAGGTGAAGAAGGGCAAGGTGGTGCAGGAGTTCGAGGGCGAGGATGATTGCGACGAGGGGAGCGAGCTGAGCGACGACGGGATGGACTCGTAGGTGGCCACGCGTTCACTCGACTGCGCATTACGACGGCGACGACGACGACGACGACGACCCTAATTGATACCCTCGCGCCTGCCCCTCGTGTCGGGTCCACACACGCACACACGACTACGAATCTTACGACGCCCCCCCTCCCTCCCGTTCCTGCATCCGCCCACGCGTGGCGCCGCGCCGCCCCCGTGTTTCCTGCTGTCTTCCTGGTCTGCCCGGTCATTCCACGCTCCTTCTTGCTCGCCTTCCGCTTCCTTTCCTTACGCTCCCCCGAAACCAAACTAAGTGTACATGTTATGTTATCTTTCGCGCTGTTGTGTATCTAGTACTATGATCTCAGTATCTATTCCCTCCCTACCCTCCTTCGTTCCGTTTCTTGCAGTGCCGCCATCTACTTACTTACTACCCTTGTGTATACGTATAACTGGAGAACGCGCCGTCGTTCTGTATGATACCTGGTTACCGTGCTGCTGCTTTTGTACAGACTCGTAATAGCTAGCCTAGCTATAGGAAGTAATTCTACCGCATCCATCCTCTCTCCCGCGATGCATTGCCACCATATCGTGGCTCGTGAAAGTGGAGCACAGCATATGAAAGATCGCGGAATGGAAGCGCGCCGCCCATGTGCACGCCCGGATCTTTGCAGCGGGGTGTCGGCATGTCCGCGTGAGATGCGGGGATGGCGACTTGTCGCGATACCGACTTGGTCCCCGGCGCCTGCGCGGATGCTTGCCAACGCATGTGGGTGGGCCGGCGACCCTGCATGCAGCGTGCGGCCCTTCCTTCTGATAATTATCGCGCTTCGAAGTTCGCCGGCGCTCGCAGTCGGTGCGCAATCGGCGTGCGGGTCTATTTTGACTTTTGATATTTCCGTGCGTACGTGGGTATTTCTGCATCCGGCGTACAAAGAACGGATGTGGATAAGCGCGCGGCTGAGACTTGCTTGGACCGCCCCGATTGGATCGCCGTCGGCGAGAGGCGTGCTTGTTTACGTGGACGCACCCGCCCACATAGGCGCCCCCGGACCGAGGGCAGGTCGCGAAAGGGAGTCGGCGCGGGCACATTCGGCGGCCAAATATGTGGGTGGGTGCCCGAGGTCCTGCAGATGGCTGTTAGATGGAAGGCGTCGAGAGAAGGTGCGCGGCCGCATGGGGAAGTACGGATCCAGCCAAGCGGGGGGGAGGGGGAAACAGAGTTTCGAAGCTTGTTGATAAACTAGAGAATCTCTTGTCCCGATGCGGCTAGCCAGCTGACATCGATTAGGCGTAGCGCCTAATCGGGGCTGCCTGCAGGTGTTTGGATTTGAGAGCGCCGGAGATAAGGGTGGTTCCAGGCGCGTATCTAATCTTGGGAGGAGATGGCGATTGGCTCTCGTTAAGATAATATATCAACGTGGGAGGAAGAGTACTTACTTACTCTTCAACATTGCGAGGGCCACAATTACCCGAGGATATACCTCCCGGGAACGGCAACTTAAAGGCGACTATGTGGAATTGGGCTTGTCAGGCAGGAGTATGAATAGCAGAATGACGCACAGCTGGCAGCGCGGACCGCCGCAGAGGAGGAACCTTCGTGGCAGAACGAGAGACACTCCGAAGATGAACCAGCCAGGAACAAAGTGTGTGTACGCTGAGATTAGAGTTGGGCAGCTCCATATAAACAAAGCCGGATGACACCACATCTTGCCACGAAAGCACGGACCGCGACGGATCTACGCCAAGTCAACGCAATTCGCCAACTTCGCCAGCGGCCCGCCAAGTACCTAGAGATATTTAGGCTCGTGCCACATTGTCGAGACCCAAAGGCTTATTTGGGCAAATGAAGAATGAACTCGTGATAGGACTCGAAGCATCCGTTACTGTAAAGAGTGCGGGGAATCAGGAAGATCAGTTATGCAACCAAGGCTTACAGGCACATAGAAGAGGACAAGTAGAAAAGGGAGTTGCCTCGACAAGCATGTGAGGCTATCGGAGGAGTTCGAAACAGAAGACGTATTTCTTCACCCGGATTGGCTGCGGTCACAAACAGAATCGCACACTGTCCGTGTACGTTCGATTTTTTACCGGAAGAAGTACGGAGAATCTGATGAACATTCGGGACCGAAGTACATGCGCACTGTACAAAATAACACGGACCTATAATCAAACCTCGTTAATGGCATTCAGCGGTAAAACCAAGAGACCGTACGAGTCTATTTCTGCTTCTTCTCTTCCATTACCTCAAGATCCGCCTGCTCCATCGAGAGGACCAGAGCGCGAGGGGAGCCCGGCATCAGCGCGGTATCCATTGTATTCCATCCCACATTGCGCAGTCCCTGGAGAAAGTCCGCAAAAACGCGGTCTACTCGGAGATGGGCAGCGAGAATGAGTTGAGCAGGGTCGGGCAGTGGAAAAGAAGCCCTCTGTTGTAGCAACAGCATCCTACCAACCTCGGACGCGTGGGCCCAAGCCTTCAACTGATCGGCGGTGGTATACCCTTGTTTCAAGCAGATGTGCAAGCGCACAGGCCCGGGGAGCAGCTGGTCTGCGCCGCCGGGCCGCGACGACAAGCAGCTGCGGTCGAACCAAAGGATGTAGCTCTCGGCCTTTAAAGATTCGACGAGCGGCAAGGGAATGAGATGATTTTCCAGTATAGCGGTGAGCGACGAGCCGATAGTGCAGTGACCAGCAACACGACCGGTCAAGTGATCGCGCAGCAGCCCCGGGCGCTGGAAAATGCGTTCGATATGCGAAGCTTGGGTAGGGGAAGCGAATTTGGTGTCGCCCGACTCGCGGTATACGTCCCAGACAATGGACATCCGCTGTCGATTGAGGGAGCGAAGAACGACTCCCCGGATGCCAACATAGTTCAAGGCAAGGTGAAGACCGACAAGAGCGAAGAGAACAGGGTAGGTTGTCCAAGGCGTAGTTAAATACGGCACTATCATGCTGCCGACCTAGGAGACTTGGTTAGATTCTTCGGAAAGGGTAACCAGGGCGATATGTACATACCAGCATGCCGAGAAGGGCGAGCACAGTTTCCTTACTGCTGTCTTTCGCGTTGAGGTCCCCGATGTCACCAGGGCCATTGATAGGAGTCGCAAAATGTGCAGTAAGGGCCGCTTTCGACCCACCAGCGGCGATCCCGCACATAGCACGGAGCGTGCCGCTGGCACAGAGTGCAGCAACTCGCGCTCCTGGCAGCTTTATCGGTAGGGCGGGGGAGTCAAAAAGCGGCGATAGAGTGTCGAGGATGATTGCAGCGTCATTTGACACGTCTGCGATAATACGAAATGTCTTCGCCTCGGGAGAAAGCGAGGGTCCCACGATGTATGCGCCCAGGATTGCTGGAAATTTATAATTTGAATTTCAATCAAGCAATGATTGACAGAAGTTTCTGCTTACTAGTTACGCGACTAAAGGAGTCTTGTAGGACGGTAAGAAGTAAGGCATGAGTTGCCGATGCTTCGGCGTTGCCGACCCCAAAGCCTGGGACCCAGTCTCAATATGACAACAATATTAATCAGTATGGGGACAGACCTTCGAGAATTGCTCTAGACGACAAAAGACCGGCGAGAGAGCTGCAAAATGCTTGTAGTGCATTGAATATCTGGTACCTGTGGTCCCGAATGAACTCCGCAGATCCGTCGCAACACCTTCATGAGCGTACCGTAGATAATCTAGCGCATACCGCACTCAGCCAGAGGGAAATATCTCTTGAAAAACGTACCTGGAGATACACTGGCGGGATATCCCGCTGGCAAGAACACCTTGGTGACGAAGTCCAGAACTTGGATCTGTATGGGCCGTTGATTGCGTGCGGTGGATCGTGCGGTTATCTGCAGAAGTAAGGTAAACACAAAATCTAACCGACCCGTAGTGGCTAAACCTCGTCTCCCCGCAACTGCGTGTCGTTGCTGTGCGTGCGACCGCTTTCATCCAGTTCTGTGATTATGATGGCTCTGACCATGAGGGCAGTTTGGCAACGCTTGTTTGGATATCTTGGACAATCTAGGTTCGATAGCAAGCACGGTTCAGGGTATTTCGAACTTCGAAAGAGATGGAAGGAGATGCAAAAGAGGATCACATGGTATAATGTATGGCTGTGCTAGGACTGGATCGTCCAGCCAAATATATGCAGACATACTTGAGAAATGAAAACCTTCAAAAGTCCAGTCACGCGTATTGGCCTTGTAAATCCACTCAATGCCGTCGCAACTACTGCTGCCTTTACTTTCTTCCATTGAAAACCAACGCCAACGCCCAGACACTTGGAGAAGTGGATCACCATGGCAACAACGTCACTAAACATCACTGATGAGATTCAAGCCTCCTGTTCTTGGGAGCACTGGACCAAGGTCATCTTTGGGGGCAGCAGGGGCTTTTCGACGCTGAATGACGAAGGCGCTCTCAAGTACTGGATCCTCAAAGTCTAAAGTCAATTTTCTGTGTCCCAACGTCCTGCCGTCATGGACCGATCTCTCGGACGTTGACAAGAAGAATGTTGCACGTTGACTCCATCAATATGAAGTGTATCACCGATAACTTATGTATATTACTGCATGTTTGTCGCCCCAAATATTGTCGATCGGTCGTGGCTTCTTCTCTTTCGCCTCTTCGTTTTCGACCTTTTGTACGCGAACGTACCTGGCGTACGGTGGCTCTTGAGCTGAATCCGCGTTTTCTTTATGTCGTTCTCTGGAGCAGGCTTGCCTGCCCTCTTTTCGCGTGCGTTTCCCCTTTCTTAGCGGGAGGTTTCTTATCTTTTGGTCTTTCTAGGGGAATCTTCCCATCCAACTCAGCACGAGTTGCTTATCGATGTCTTTGTCGTCCTGCAACTTCTGGGTCTGTTCGGCAGCATCGTCCTGGTTCTGACGACAACCCTATCTTCCGCCGCCCCCCGTAATGCGACATGGCAAAACTTCTTCACGTCCTGGATCATCTCGACGGTTTCTTATTCGCTGCTCGCGTTCTCCGGGCAACTGAACAAGACAGACCCTGCGTTTGGAGTATGTTTGGCGCAGGCGGGATTGATCTATGTGCGCGGTGCTCTTTGCTTTCCACCTTGGTTTACTAACGCCGACTCTCAGGGCATCCCTTCTCTGACAGCGGCTACTACGTTTGGCCTAATCGCACAAGTGAGCACATTCTCAGCGTGTTAACGCCCGTCTGAATTGGCCTCCATAGATCTGGTTCAGCGTGCAGACGCTTTTGGCGAAGAAAGTCAAGAATGAGCGGATCTTGACGATAGGGGTGAGAGTGAAGTCCTAGCAGTCATGTCGCCAACTAAGCCTTCTTCAAGCTATTGCTCTTCCCCTACATCATTCTGTTCGCCATGGTGATTGCATCCTGGGTGGTGAGATTCTCTCCCGCTCTCCGAACGATTAGACTCAAGCACTATCCAGGTCGGAATCCGGAACCCCAGCCTGGTACAGGTCATTGGAAGCGGGATGTATTGTCACATAGTATGTATCCTTTTCCTTCACCGGCTTACTATTCACCACGCACCAGGGTCCCACCGGCACGCTGTAAGAACAGTGGCATCTATGTATCACATTCTCTAAATCTAGTTATAGAGGAAGAGTTTCCGCGGCACTGGTAGCACTGTCGTTGATACCGACCTTGACCCTTGAGAGTAGGTCACTTGTCTCGCTTCCAGGATACGCAGTAACCTTCTTCCCTTCTCTCGTCTTTCAGTTATGATTTGCATTGCTCTCCGCAAGAATTGGACCACCTTCAAGCGCATGAAGCATTCCATGTCAATAACTCTGCGCGTGATGATCTTTACTTTCGTTGGTATATTGGCCATCACGTATGTGTGACGGCACTTGTTTCCTTCCGATCGAATACTGACTTCCGCGGGTCTACAGTGTCAGTGGAATCTTTGTTTTCTCTGATAGCCACGGCGCGGGTCTGAACATTGTCTTCGCCGCGAGTAAGTCTGCCGATGATGCTTTGACTCTGTTAACTGAACCTCCATAAAGTGCCTGTCACCGCTGTGACCATTTTCTCTACGCAAAAGGTTGGTTTTTTGAGTTATTTTTTGGTTTGTCGCTTGCTGAGCGTCTTACCAGGACATCATTCAAGTGTGGATGTTCTGGAAGAAAGCGCCCCAAGGAAAGACTATCCCATCTCGCTCGTCGGAATCTAGTTCGCAGGTTTGAGAGTCGTTACCTGCGTTGTAGGAAAATGTCATGGCGTTGAAATCTGGGAGGAGGGTGTATTACTGCGGAGGTTCCTATAAGGAACAAGCAGGCTCCGTGTCATTGTAACTTCCTCTGGTTTGTATCTATCTATTCGTCTTGTATAATGAGTTGTAGTTTCGGTATTTAACGGATTCGATTTCCAGCAGTACCGTGTGGTTCTCCGACGCTGTGGGTGGATGAACTTTCATAATCTTATGAAGACGTTGGGACCTCCCTGGCACTCGTATTTTCATCCCCTGCACACGACGGTTCACGAAGTTCCTGTACACTTGTCTACGGGCGGGGCGTTGAATAAATCTATCGTAAGCCTTCTTGATCTGATACTCGACGTACATGTCGATCACATACTCGAGACCCACGACGGGCCAGTGCTGGTCCCAAGAAAAAAGAAAAAAAAAGGCCTGGTGCGTAGCGTTTGCAACACTACGTATATGAAGATGCAATCGATTACATGATCGGACAGCAACGTTTGGACATTCTCTTTTAAATAAAGAAGAACACTGGTGCGTTTGGAAGCTACCGATTGCAACAACCCGTTTGTGATCAACTTCTCCCCAACGCACCGTGTATGGATCCTGCAGTCATGAGGTCAGAGAATCCTTCATTCCCCGCAAGAGACGTGTGTGCGACTGCAGAAGAAAGCCAGCCGACTCGCAAGAATATTTGTAGCTGTATTCTCGGTTGGTTGTATCACTCGGTCGCTTCCTTCAAACTACATTTCCCTCCGGAAACTCGAGACTGCAGGCCCGCGAGCGGAGGTCCCTCGCAGCGCAGCGAACCGAGGATCAACAATGACACGGTACCACTGTCCATACAGGACAACGCGTTGAAGTCCAGGGAAAGACGGCCCGCAAAAAAGTCCAAAATGCCGCTCGATGGACGTCCAATCGCGCACGACGGAGACCATGGAGTGCAGCCGGATGCAGGATAAGGAAGGATGCGTGGCCTGTGGCTCCGATGCGGTGTTCCAGACATCGTAGCAGAGCTCGCGCAGCTGCGGACACCGAGACTGTATGGCCGGGAACGGGATGTTCATCCGAGAGCCGAAGAGCTCGAGCGTGCGGAGGGCCGGTAGCGCAGGGGCGTCGGAAGTGATGTCCCGCGGATTACAAAAGAGTCTAGTGAGGCGCTGGACGTCGGTGGGGAGGATAGCGGTAATTGGAGACGAGGTGGACGCCACGATGTTGAGGCACCGCATGCTAGGGATCGGGGGGAGGAGCCCGTCGCGGTCGTATGAGCCAAGGGAGGTCGAGCGATTCAAGGAGACATATTCCAAGTTCGGCGCAGCGCCGAGAACGCTCCGAAGCAGCGGCGCGGAAAATGCGGACTCTGTCCAATAGACGTGCTTCAGAGACAGGAGAGGGGGCGTATCCAGGTGTAAAGGGTGCAATATGCCTGTGGTCACGGTGACGTCTGGTTGGACAACAACTTCGACGAGATGGCATTTTTTGAGAACGATCCGATTACTTTCAAAGTGGAATGGCGAGAAGCGGATGCTGCGAACGAGTCGAGCAGTGTCCGGCTGATCTAGGGCGGCAGACAGCGCACTAAAGTGATGACCGACTCTGATGTTCTCATACAAGATCTCCCTTGCAAGGCTGTTCCACGATCGGCAGACGAGAACCATGGAGCACGCTTCCTGGAGGGCCCAAGGTTAGCATGAATGAAAAGTACCAGCATTCATGTATAGGATGCTCACCCGCAAGATATACCGGATGTCTTCAAGCGGGTCCTTGGGGACTACGTACTGATAACCACTGTTGCGTATTGCGACGAGGGGAGATATGTATGCGGTGGCTAGCCGATATATGTAGAGCCAGAGCTCTGCGGGCAGAGATGGTGCGGATGTTTCACAAGCGCTGTCAGGCTTCATCGCAGCTCTGTGGCTGGGGAACGAAACTTAGAGCTAAGACGCAATAGGAATGCGAGGACCACAAAGAAATGACGAGCTCAGCTTGTCCGACAAGAAGCTGAAGGCTGAAGGCCCAAGTCTCTTCAGAACGAGGAACGGTCTGTCAAGAGAGTGGCAAGTCTTGTGACCGGGGTGATGCAATCAATCAATGTTCTCGCGTGATTGTGTGATGATTGCGAGCGAAACGGAGCAAACGAGGACAAATTCCCATCCTCGAGAGAGAAAATGCCTTCAATACTCACCACAGACCTGTCCTAATCCGGAAATGACGTCACAGATTTTGCGATATAGGATAACGTGATTGCATCTGGCAAACCGCTGTACCAAATCTTTGTATTTACTATTGCTTGTGTGAAGGAATCTGTGAGGCTTGAGCCAACCCCCGCAGAGGCGGATCCATATTATTCGAGCCTGAGGAACTGATTTGGCAAGAAACCACCAACCTTTCCTTACTCTGTTAGTCGGATCTGATACCAAGTCCTCATTCAAGTTGAATTAAATGACATTACTGATACTCGTAAGACAAAACTCTAACTCTACCAAAAATCTTAGTGAAATAAGCAAAGGCAAGTTTAAGGACAGTGCGCTCACTCTACATCGTGGTTCCATCGTCGAATTCTATCCGGCAGCCTCGCGCATAAAACTGATCATGCAGATCATGCCTGCCCACAAAGTGCTTTGGAAGGTCCCATGAAGGACAAGTCGGTTGAGTTCGACGAATGCGGGACTGAGGAGGAAGTTGAAATGGACGTCGAACAGGGTCCACTCTGGTACATTCGCGTCGCTGATGTGCAACCGAACACAGGACACGGTCGAGCGAACAGTCTTTTCTGGCAGCACTATCGAGTGCCCTACGTCGTAGCAAAGATCACGAAGATTAGGACAGCGCAGAAATATGTCTGGAAAGGGAATGCTGATCAGCCGCGAACGACCGGAGACCTCCAGCGTGTGAAGATTGGGAGTTCGGGTAATGTATCCGCAGAGAGATGCTCTGGATTGGCAATCAGTCTGGTCAGGCGGTGGAGATCTGTGCGTAAGATAGATTGAACCCATGGCGGGCTCAGCTGTGCAATAACAAGTGATTGCAAGCCAAATGCGGGTTGGACCAAGGGGATATCTCTATCGGAGCCGATTGTGGACGAGCTGGACAGGCGGAGGTGCTCCAGATTTTGGGCAACCTTGAAAACGCTCTGAAGAAGCGCAGAGGACCATGACGACTCCTTCCAGTAGACACACTTCAGAGAGAGCAGGGGCGATAGCTGGGAATCAATGGTGAATGCAACTTTGTCCGGTCTCGGAAATTCTGGAGAACAAGTGCCTCAACCAGAGGGCAGCGCTTGAGGATGGCGAAATTATGGTCAAACCGCGTTGGCGACAGCCGGATACTGCGAACTAGTCTGGCAGTTTCCGGCCTTTCCAAGACGGCAGAAAGCGTCGCAAAGCGATTGTTAACCTTGACGTTCTCGTATAACAGCTCCTGCGCCAGCTCATTCCATAACTTGCAAACGCGGACGAAAGAGCAACATCCTGGAGTAGGAAAATTAGGACAGAAACATATAGGAAGTTGAAACTCCATGCCTGGAAAAAGGACCGCGTGCCATTGAACGGATCCTCCGATGAGCCATACCGATCCCGACTGCTGTATGCTAAATCGAGCGGCGATCTGTAGGAGGTAGCCAGCCGATGTACGTAAAGCCAGAGCTCGGGTGGAAGAGACTGCGCAGACGATGAAGAATTGATTTTTCGACGCATTGCCGTTCGAGTTCTGCGCTGTGCCAGTGGTTCTGGGTAGACACGAATCAAATCGATTGTCTACTTCGGCTGTCCTGTCTCCACGTACTGATGTGGTGGCAAGTGCTGAGTAAGCTCGGCGATTGCCACTGCGGACTTTCAAAAACTGTCTGATTTTCCCGTCATATGTTGCAGGATTGTGCTGTAGCAAAGCGGTCATATGTAGTCAGTAGTTCGCGTGTCCGTAGCTCGGGCGCCATATGTACACATCATGGCGGATTCCATTGGACAGATTGCCGCAGCCAAGTCTATCATACGCTATGTAAATTGCGCCAAAAAAATATACGCTGCGTTGCCTCGGAAAAGGTGTTGATACTTTTTTTGGCAGCCGTGAATCGCACCAGGAAGCACCAGACATCGAGACTTCACAGAGGATGTTGAGGCGAAGGCAAAAATCTGCTCAGGCAATTCAAACTCCGCTCCATCATGGCGTGATTGATGGATGGTTGGTTGATGCCACGTCGCCTCTTCTTCTCTTTCCCCCACCACTGTCGACCTTCCCCACCTTCGTTCCTGCTCGTTTTCGATCTTGTGGGCCTTCAAGACATCATGTTCTAGACCTCAAATGGCTACTGTTGGACTCTTCGAGCCTCAAATCCAGGCCTGCAAGGCTTCAAGTGTTTGCAACTCCTGCTGTGTGCGGCGCGCGTCTCAAGCTTGAGACGCAAAATTCCCTCCAGAACCCCTTCAAGCTTTCAAGGCCACAAGATGTTCAAGCCTTCAAGCTCTCCACCTGCCGACACCCTCACCAGCCCCACTTGGGTCTACACTCGAGGCCGCAATTTGAATGCCTCGTACACTTGAAGTCTAAACAAAACTATATCCGGAGGTCTGGACTGCACGTACGCTTCCTAATTTGCCTTCCTGTCCCCTCCTTTTCTGACAGCATCATAGCGACGCCCTCTCCCTCTCCACCCACTTGGCCCTCGTCATCCCACTCCCTTCCTCTCCCTCGGCAGCGCGCGCTCCGCGTGTCCTTAGCCCGTGTGGAGACGCTTCTTGTGTCCTCGCGTCAACACCCTTCCCCGCGCGCATCTGGGGTGCACTGCCGCGGCGGCGCCTGCTTGCGCGGACGCTGTCCTCCACGTCCTCCTACGACCTAAGATTAGTGTATTTGTATTTGAATATTATTGTGTTTCTTGCTACCAATGTGCCCCCAACCCTGCGTGATACTTGGAAACAACAGAGCTACGACGAACTACTTCGAGCTACGTTGACTACAAGTCTACGGCGCTACAGGACTACGTAGCCGAGGCGTGTGACTACATCGAATATTTTGAACTACAGAGTTTGGCGGCAACTACATCGTGCTATATTTTGGTACAAGCTACCTACTACGTAGGCTCCGTATCCACCAAATTTTCCTGATTGCGACTCTTACGATACCTTACATTTCTAAATTCTTACTGGGTTCAGCGACGCGCTCGTACCTAAGTACTGAGCAGATGATATCACATTGTTAAATTGTTAAACATTCACTGCTAGGTATTTCACTGGGTATGCCTAAGTAATCCAAGCCAAAGGGCAGCAAGATCACAAGGACGCCTCGTCCATGTTCAGGATCAGGGTCGTAAAGAAAGTTATCATTTCGGTGAATGAATCTGCAGAGATGTCTAGAAAGCACCGATTGAGAGTCACAAAAAGATGGCATATAATGAGTTGCCATACGTTCGTTTACAGTGTGGATGTTGCCGAGACCACCTCGGAGCAGGTTCCGATGACCGTAGCGGAAAATGTGCTCTGAAAGCGCCCAGTTGAAGCGCGTGTCTACAGGTGCGACACCGCGTCTCAGAAATAGTCCAACGTCAGCTTCGGCCAAGACTCACCAGTGTTCCCGGACATCAAACCAGGGGTAACGAAGAGGGGAAGGTCATCCTTGGCGCCCTTGAGTGCACGGCGAGTGTTGTATGTGGACCGGATGGTCCCAGCAAGGATCTGGTATGGAGCAGCGTCGGCACCGGTTGGCGTGATCGGAGCGGGCTCCAAAGAGACTCGGAGCGGGGCAGTCAGTATGAGCGAACCGGCAGATATGGAAGCGCTGGTCATTTCTTCTCCATATGCGGTCATGGAAAGATTGAATTTGGACGCGAGATCCTTCACGACGAAGGCATCCCGGCTAATTGTTGCGTTGACGGAACTGCAAGGGATTGTATGAGGATTAGGCGACGCCAGAGAAGATTATCGTGCCTTTGGGTGGCGATTCGGTGATTCACCACAGCCTGTGCACGTAGAGAGTTAGACTGCATCAGTTAATAGGTGGAAATTGTACAGATGCTTGTTCAGGCAACGCATTAGACTTGACACCGCCATTAATAATGTCCACCGCCAATGTAGTGCCAACCTGGGTTACGTGTCAACAGGCCGGATACAACCGCTTTAGAACTTGGAAATCACTAGCGCTTTGAACATCTTGTCTTGCAAAAGCATCGATTCCGCTGTGCGCAGGGCTTTCTTGCTTTTTACGGCCCGCAAGATGGCGCTCCTGAGTTTTGGAGCTATGGCGGGGCCATGGGCACCGAAACACTGCGCCATTTCGAATGCGGGGGTCCCCACTTCGAGAGCGGCCTTCGGGGCATTGTTTTCGAGATGTACGATTAACGCTGCCAGGATACCGATGCTCTGTGGAAGTTTAACCTAACGCGGATGTAGGATCGGTGTGAACTTACGGTATGTTCGGGAGGGACGCTGGATATTTATGTAAACATTTTATGTTCAAATAGAGCGCATGGATGACATACCTAGAATGTCCACCGGGAGTCTGAACCTCGATATTCACGTTAACTGATCCCTTTTCTGCGACACCTGGGACAGCGAAGGCAGCACCGTACTGTTCGGAGAATCCTGCTGGAAATACGACGCAGTAAATTCCCAGGGTCGAAGAAGAACGAAAAACAACGTACAGCCTTCGTCAACGATCATGGCGAAAGAATCCGGACCGAATCGATCCAGCAAGACTTTCCCTAATTCTCCGGCACCCTGAGTGTTCGTCAGTATCTGACATACCGTCTGATGATTATGAAAGTACCTGGTATCCGCCACCCTCCTCATCAAACCCGAAAGAGAGAACGACTGAACGAGTTGGTGTAAAGCCTTTCTCGAGCAGCACCTCGATCGACGTCCTAACAACAAGCGCGAATAAGCCAAGAGAAATAAATTGGGGCGTCAGTGCTCACAGGATGCTGATTACGCCAGACTTGTCGTCCAAGGAGCCTCGGCCCCAGATGGATTCGCCTGAGTGCGAAATTACGATCTATTCTTGGGATGACAAGGTCATTAACTGTACCATCAAAATACCCAGAATAAGCGGGGTGAGTCCATTGGTCTGCGCTCAAAGGCGCGACAGGAACGACATCTAGACAATTATATAATTAGCTGGTTTCTACTCCAAACGGGTGAAGCTCGCCGTAGTGTCCCATCATCAGAAGCGCCTTTAGGCTGAGATCTGCGCCCTTCCAGGTATACAGAAGGCCGTAGGTGTTGACTTTCTTAAGTTCCAGAGTCGCGTGTCTACGTCGTTCAACATCAGAAGACCTCAGTTCTGCACGAATAATCCACTTACATGAGCGGGAATGCTTGGACAAGATGCTCTACGAAAAGGCCACGGCTAGCCCATCTTTCGTCCTCTCCGACAGGGCCCATCGCGTCAAAGGTCTCTGTTGGAATCTGAACAGCAGCGCTCAGCTGAGCGATGGCACGCGCCGCAAATTCATCGGTCGCGTGGAGATTGGTGAGTTCAGCCCACAGGGATTCGTTCTTTCTGGGGGTCAGAGGGCTTGCTTGAGGGCACAAGACGTTATCTGATATTTCAGTGCTGTTTCCCGAGAGATACGACGTGTAGGCGAGATGAATGAGAGCGAGGGCTGCGCCGGCGAGAACAACAGGCCATATCTTCACGCGTCGTGAGTGCGGCGTCGGCAGGCCTCCAGGGAGCTCGGACTGAAATTTCGCGTCCATGGGAGTGAGAAAGAGGGAGCGCGAGCATTCGGGTTGCATTCAGGCCGACAAAGTATCAGCGTCGCCTTCGCCGCGGCGATACCGGCTAATTCCTGATCCTTGCTTCGGCCGTCCTGATCCGATGAGTTATGACGACCATGGGCCACTTCATTGAAAGAAGTCGCTTAACCCACGACAAGAGGTATGCGTATTTTTTCTGTAACGGCGAAAAAGTGCGCTGTCATCCGACCCGTATTAGTACTGATTGCAATCCGATGTGCCGGACTTATATGACTAGTAGGAAATGTTGAGGAAAAGTGAAGAAATCATATAGAATGGTATGGAGCAGATGTAGTAGAACGAGTATGTATCAACTGCTACCAGTGCCCACTGACTGAACACCATTTTACAGAATGAAAATGATAAAAACGGGTATATGTCCTGGGACTCCGCGTATCCAGTGCCCTAACATCCACCTCGAACTCGGACGTATTGATTGTTGAGGATGCTACCTAGGATGTTTCGCCTCCTGGAATTAGCCTCGATTTGCTTGATTGTTCCCGGCCCATTCAGGATGTCGATTAATTGACGCCGTTGCTTCGTCAAATCGACAGAGTCCTCCGGCCTCGCCGTTTGCACGATCCCTTCACAGGTATCCGCGGGAAAGGAGCTGTCCTCGACGACACTGAGGATTATCTGGATCATCCCCTGGTTTTCCGCACTCCATGGACATTCCACGCTGTTCACGGCCACCCATTCTTTCAATAGATCAGTGGGTATTCTTGTAGTGCTCTCTGGAGGGGGGAACTCTGGGTGGTTACAGACGATCTGGGCGACTCGAGTGGCCGCGATCTAATGAGGATGTCGAGTAAATGACTCCGATGGTTCCTCAAATGAGCGGAGTCTCCAGTTTGGGCTCGGGCACGATGCCATCGGGATATCTGCGGGCAAGGGGCTGTCTTCGACGACACCCAGAATTCTCTCAACCATGCCCTCATTTTCCACGGCATCCACCTTCAGCATATCGGGGGAGCGCCGAGGCCAGGATCCACCGAGCTGATTTGTGACCCATTGTTTAAGAAGCTCATCGGGTGTGTAGCTCCAGATTGTCGTCGCACTCTCTGGAAAGGGGGAGATCTGGGTCGGGAAGACACTTTTTGCGACTGCGGGAGGCTGTCGAGAAAACGATAGCGATCCTGCCACAAGCAAGCGAAGTCCTCCAGCCTGGGCACGCTTCTCTCGTGGTTATCTGTGGGCAAGGAGCTGTCGTCGACGACATCACGGGTCCTCTGGATAATTTCCGCGTTTTCACCGTTCCATGGACAGTCCACGGGACCGCATTCGGTATATCTGAGAACGGTCGACGCTGTGCTCTACCCAATTGAACCGCGACCCGTTCGTTGACGAGCTCATCAGGCCTCCACTTTCTCTCCTTCACAATTTTTTCTGGGGAAGGGGGAATCCGAGCCACCGTACGTGATTTCTGCGAAGGTGTGGCCGATTGAGTGGCAACCGCGCCAGGACGCGGTCTGCCGCTCCCAATTACTCCACAATTCCTATGCTGGTTGAGTTCCTCGTTGACGATTATTTCGGAAAACAGGAGGAGTTCCAGATAGCTCGGCGAAACGGTGGCAAGGACGGGATCACAATCGGACGGAATACGGTGAGTGTCCACATGTAGGGGTATGTTGTTTATCATATCGCCGATCTGTGAGCTACATCGTGTGAGCTGAAGCGGTCCAGATAAATTCAAATTGAACACACACCTCGTGAAAATCAAGTATATATCTGGGTGGCACAATGAAAAGTGGCTCGGTTTCCCTTCGTTAGATTCGGGGTCGTGTCGTGGATGCGCTAGGCGTTCAGCAGGCTGCTAGACTGATGCTCCTGCGGAGGGGACTCCGAGAATATTTGTGCACACCGATGTGGTGGAGGTCGGTGACAGTGGTAACAGGTATTGGGACACGGATTTCGCGAGATCGGCCAGGAGAATCAGGGCTGAGGCTCAGCAGAGGTGGATCTCAGTAGCAGTGGTATTGCAGAATGGTAGAGGGGGGGAAGAGGATCTGCAGTTGGAGTGGCTGTCTAAATGAGACAGAACCTGGATCCACGTGATCGCGCTTTCCTCGACAATGGCACGCCTCTACGCCGTAAATGGACACTGCGCCTGCTTTATTCTCATGTGCTTTTCCCAGCATTCGGCTACTTGTAGACAGTTTCTTATCAACCTTGGGAGCACACAATAGCCAAGTATATCACTGTATATATTATCGAAGATATGCAGGTCTCACGCCTGACCACAAGTCCGATTCAGATTCGCTGACGTCTGAGGGAATGTCTCCCTCGGGAGGAAATGTCGAACATGGGAACCCAAGAGCTGCCAGTTCCTGTTCAAATCTCGCAGGGCTCTGTCGCGATCGTCGGGGATCCGACGCCAACATCTCCGAACTTGCTCTTTCTGATGGCTTCGGAGACTTCGAGTGAGGAGAAGAAGTCAAAATACCCCTTGGTGGTGGGACGACTATGTGATGGGGTACCTTGCGACAACGATTATCGTCATTTCGGGATTTTCTATTGGAAGTTGAAATGTCGGCGGAAGGCAAGAGCGGGAGAGGTCGAGGTGAAGCTTGATGCGATAAATTACCCTGCGCTGAAGGAATTCAGGTGAGATATTATACTGCATGTTTGGTGTTACTCTGCGGCGGAGAAGGCATTCCAGGCCGGGCAGGGGGTGGACGCAATGGCGTTGTTGGAGAAGCCAGAGGAGGGTCGGGAGATATTATACTGTATGTTTGCGTGTTACTCTGCGGCGGAGAAGGCATTCCTGGCGGGAAAGGGAGTGGACGCAATGGCGTTGTTGGAGAAGCCAGAGGAGGGCCGGGAGATGATGGAGTGGTGTTCTTCGTGTTGTGGTGTGGGGAAATGCTGTTGTACCGCGAGGAATATGGGTCGCCGTCCTGCGGCAAAGGTGGCAGGGCCCTACGTGAAGTTTCAGCTTTATCACAGAATGGGGCTGAATATCGCGAAAGCGGACTAAATGATGCGATAAATGAAGGAGCACCATCATCTTTGTGACCCTCAAGGAATGAATCACTCGAGTCAACGAGGACGAGAGCGACGGGACACGATTCCGACGAGCCGTATGCAGCTAGAAGAAGTTACCTCACGAAGGAATCACTGTCATGCAGACTGATTAAGTCGCCCGATAAACGCGCGTGCAAGATGATGTTACCTCGAAGAGGAAAGCCGATAGATTGAGCAGAATGCATAATATTCATGATCGTCAAATTCCCCACGTTCTTGGAGTTGATTCAACGCGTAGATAAAATCGCGGTATGACAGATGTTCAGAGAGGTCAATAGAAACCATGGAGGAGCTTTGTGGGGCCACAAGGAGCTGATACATCACGCGAATTACGGGTTTCTGTTGCTGTCAGGGCAATATCAAACAAGTGGTGTGCTGTGAGGGTTTCGGGTAAGGTCGGGGAGCTCACAGTCGTAACCGGAGAAGAGAGAGAAGTCTTATATAGGGGGAGTAGACACAGGGTAGACGAGACCAGTGCTGACGTGCCACCGCTAGAGTGTGCCACAGTCGTTTGTGACCCGAATTCCCCGTGGGTGTGGCCAATCTGCATGTCACCGAACGGATATTACAACGCTTCCCGATGATAACATAATTGTCCAAGTGGGATTACCTAGCCGGTCCACAAAAATTTCACAATAACTTATGCAGATGTACATGGATGCTGATAAGGCAAGACGTAGGAAGGGTCTTTGCGGAGAAGGTGGGTCCCGGGCCTCGGCAACGATTAAATACAGATCAAGAGTCAGTTGTTCGATGTGTGTGTATATTTTGAGAGGGTATCCGCGACGACGTCTTGCTTGTCGATTGGACAGGCGGACGCAGCCAGAGTGGTTGATATTGCGGGATTCGCCGGTATATCTGACCCATGCCAATGATGTCATCACGGCCAACTCCGCACCTCACCTCGCTACCCCCGGTCGCTGCGCACTCGTTTTCAACAGGGCTTTCTTCTTGGATTGTATACAAGGCAAGTTTACATAATCGTCAATCATCTCCCGTGTAACTTGAGCGGATGAATCCCAGTTTTGACTCCTCCACTCTTCGTCGTTTCGTCCGCTATCTTGAATCTCGTCAGCATGGTCCCAAGGTCGCAGAAACAAGTCACCTACGCCCACAAGAGAAACAGATCCAAGCCCGCTAAAGCCGTGTCTGCTTCGTCTCCGTTGCAAGAAATCACCGACCCAGATCACTATACGTCTCATGAAGAATTGTCTCGCAGACTGCTAAAACGCACCCGTCGTTCTTCTTACCCCGAGGTCTTCTCTTCGAAAAAGCTCAAGTCATCTGAGGCCACACCCGCAGGATCACCGACCCAGTACGAAACGCCTCACCCGTCTGCGCTCACCGAGGAGCAGAAATTCAAGCTCAACTCTCGAAAGGACTCCCGATGCATCCAGATCAGTTCTCTCCCGTCCCGCCGCACGTCGTGTCATTTCTCGCATCGCTTCCAGCAATCTCAAAGAAAACGTTTCACGCCGTCCGTACGCGAACGGCAAATCCTCGACAGTCCGTTCAATAGTCGTCCCAGCTCTGCGACGTCTTCTCCTCAGAAGGCAAACCATGCTCTCTCTCATGCTCCTACCGGACAGGCTCCTCAAAAACTATTCAAACGCACACTTTCCGACACCAACTACAATCCGAACATTCCTCAGAGCGCCAGCACCACCAATTCTCCCGCACATTCTCCTACCCGGTTTCGTCGTCCTCTGCTCCCAGCCCACCTCGTCCTGGCACATGGATTACCAAAGACCCATTCTAGGCAACTTCGACTTCAACTTCGAGTCCGCGCACGTCAACCCATTTTTTATTCCATCCGCTACCAACGACATCGACTTCAACCGCCCCCCGTCTTCTCTCTCCTTCTACGGCGACTCTGATTCGCAGTTCTTCGACGAGGTGCAGGGTGTCTCGACGCCTGCGACAAGTAAACGCGCATATACTCTGGGTACTGCCATCATGGACGACGACGAGCAAGAGCCGGATCTCACAATAACCCAAGGTGCCATGGACGTCGACTCTGCACCGGCTTCGGGAATCAAACCGACTCGAATGCGCGAACGCAGTCCCTGGCTCAGCGACAGTCTTATCTCGCCCCCCGCATCGCAGGATTGGAACCGCCCACCTCAGGAAGGCGCATATACTCATTCTCCCGTCAACGACGTCGATATGTATGACGATTTCTCTCTGGGTCTCAGCCTGAGTCTCGCTGCCTTTGTTCCGAGTGGAGAAGAATTCGCTGAAGATCCTGTATTGCGCAACAACGGTCAAGGCAATGGACAACTGAAACAGATGTTCGATGGAATGGCCCTGGGTATCTCCTTCCGTCTTATCGCCCAAATTTCCTCTTTCCGTATCATCCTGAGTCGAGCTAATAACATTTATCGCAGCCCCCCAAACCCGTCTGCTCAACGCCCGAACTCGCTCGCTAGACTCCCGACGACCGACGCCGACCGGAACCGAAGCCGAAAGGCCGAGACCGCCGAGGCACCATTCGCGCCTCCGACTTCCCCAAGGCCGCGCCCGTTCCCGGAAGACGCACGCGCAGCGGAACGGTTATCGGGCCCCCGGCTCCGATGCAGCGCACGCGCAGCCTGAATGACCCGGAGACCGGCAGCATCGGTGAAGCTGACGAAGACGAGGAGCTGAACGGGTGGTGTGCCGATGGCTGGCTCGTCGCGGCGCCGCCTTCGCCCGTGGTCTCGCGTAAACGTGCCTGGATGGCGCGGGACCCCCAGATCGACTCGTCTCCCGATCGCTCCGACGAGCTTGATGTGTTGTCGGAGGGATCAGGACTGCTGCCTTCGCCGGTTCTGCATGTGAAGCGATGCGTGAGCAATGGGACGGCGAGTGCAGCTGTGATGGAGGAGGAGGAGGAAGACGAGCTTCTGCTGAAACCTGGCTTCAATGTTTGGGAGTAAAGGTAACCGTCTTGATCGATTATTTTCGCTCCTTGGCTAACAAGATGCCCAAGGTCTCCTGATTCCTTGTTTTTTTCATCGAATCTCCCTAGTTATCCGCCGCACTGTATCGTTTTCTTCGCATGAATGCATTTCTAATCGTGGATAGTTTGATACAACGCTCATCAGACCAGGTCCAGTATGTAACGGCAAAGGGGATATTGTAGCTTTCGACGGCCCCCCATGATAGCTACGTTGCGCATAGCAGCTGCCCAGGCCTGACGGGCGAGCCGTGGTTGATTTGCGGATGGAAGGAGTCCCTATGCGCTCGGATGGCCCCAAACAACAAATATCCATCAAACGAAGCAGAGGGAAAAACGATGTCGTGGCACACTCAACGCCAGCCGTCGGAAGTGGGAGCTTGCAGAGCTGAGTCCACTTGTGCTCTCAGCATGCGGCGCGATAGTCAATTGTTGCGTCTTCGCGCTTCATCAAGGAACACGCCAAATATGGGCTCGTAGCCTTGTCGTAGCCGTCCGTGAGTCCTTCACCGGAACACGCTCGCTCGCACTGGCGGACTTGTCGCCTCTCGAAACCGGGGGTTGGAAAATAAGAGTTCAAGCGCTCTCGATGTGATGGATTGATGGGCCGTCACAGATTTGTCCAGTTCTATTACTCCACATTTTTTTGCGCCTCTCAAATGCTGTCTCCAACCCCGTAACGTGTGGGTAGGAGCCTGATCTCGGCAGGCTATCCAGAATGGCCTGACTGTGCAAGAGCCTTTGGAACCCAATGGATGGCTCCGTGGAGCTATTACTAAATGATATGGCGGGTCACTACTAGACAGTGTATTCGGGCTGGGAAAAAACGGGTTTTTTCCGACTGAGACTCGCTTAGTATTTCCCAAGAAAATCCGCAACGTCATGCGACTCCACCCAAGAACGTTCCGCTTTGGGATGTGTTACAACTTACTCCCCTACTCCTTCCCGTGCCGGTAGTCACACGCCTTTCTCACAGCTACGTTGAAGAAATTGATGTCGGCGTCGTCCGCAGACGGCAGAAACACAGAGAACAGAAGTTTTTGAGAGCCCAACGCATAACTGAAGTGGGCGGAGAGTCACGCAGGTGGAGCTCAAGACGGCATCAAATTTCGGAGACTCGCTTGCGATTTTATGAGGTAGGTAGGTAGTAGGTAGGTAGGTAGGTAGCATTACACGGCACGGTCCGAATAACGAACGCCGGTCTGAGAAAATCATATTTTACAGCTCCGAATACACTCTACTTGCGGATCATCATGCTACTGCGCGCTGGTGACTCGGAGGAGCCAAGGGGGCCCACTGTGTTATCCATCAAAATCTACCCCCCGGTGTGGTCGTGGGCCGGAAGTGTATTACGAGGCGGTGCGAGCTGCCCGGCTTGGGATGTGCTGTAGACGGACACCTTGTCCAGATATCATATTACCATATCTATGTAACTAAATTTTTGGTAAATTTACTCGATGGAATTTGGCCTTTCGGACTTTCTTTTACTCTATAAGTAGCTCTCAAACATCTTCCGCCGTCACATCTCCTACAAAGTCCAATGTATATTACAAACTACCAATCAGTACGTTATTGCGGGATAGTCCGTGTATCCTAACGCAGGATCTACATCTAAATTTCCGTACAAATGAGGCAAATCGAGCTCATTGTTGATGGCCTTGCTGTGCTGTATGCGTTTGGCAAGGTCCGGGTGTGCAAGCCAAAGCGCGCCGAAGAAAACGCCATCGACTTGGCCCGTCTTGGCGAGCTCATTCGCCTCGGCCGGGGTGACGCCCCCAACGACGAAGGTCTTGGCGTGTTTGATCAGCTTGCGGTATGTGGCCAAAACGCCGTGTGGGGTTCCGCGTTTCTTGCCTGTGAATCATGTTGTCGGCTTTGTCGTCCAAACGCTCGGAGCGTTGCGTACCTTCGATTACCGGATCACGATGAGCGGCATATCTGTTTAACGTGATGTACGATAGCTTGAGCTTGTCGGCTTCAGCGATAAAATAACTGAATGTATCGATGGTATCCTGGATGGGCATGCCCATGTCGTGGAGGCCACCAGCTGCCATCGCATTATTATTATTAACACTCCATTTCAACGAAATTGCGTATTTTCGCACCTGGGCTGATCTTTATGGAGACATCAGGGCCAAAAACCTCAACCAGCGCTTTGAGGACTTCAACACCGAACCGAGCGCGGTTTTCGACGTTTCCCCCCCACTCGTCCGTCCGGGTGTTCGAGGTGGAGTCTAAGAATTGATGAACCAGGAAGCCGCTGGCAGCGTGAACTGTGGGCTAGTCAGAAAGAATCATGGATATCTGAAACTTCGAGGGTCGACATACGTTCCACTCCATCGAATCCTGCTAGCTTTGCGTTCAATGCGGCATTCTTGTATTGTGTGATAAGGACAGAAGGATCCAGAATTTCTGTAGGCTACATAATAGGTGAGATACCGCGGCTAGTGTGATACAGATTGAACGGACCGTAACAAATCCGGGCGCTCCGGGAAGAAACCGAAAAGAACCTTCACCACCGCGGGCAGCTATAGCTGATGGTGCGTAAACAGGCTACGAGATACCGTGGTGTTCAATATGTGAAACAGTGTGAGCAGGATGTTAACATACTTCACCAGCGGCAATTTGTTGAGGAGCATCTAGATGACTCAGGCGACCCACTACATTCCGGTCAAATTCGGGATACGCTTCGCGAAGGGTGAATGCGCACCGTGCCAGAGCTGGGGGACACAGATCAATAGCGAAAGACATATCAGAAGGATCAACAAACTTGACAATAAATCTTGCTCCCAGCCAAATGCACAACGTTGGTGATTTCTTCCAGCCCATAACCTGATTAAGTTCCAGATTCCAGGAGACTGCTCGTACTGTGTTCTAAACTCATGAGGCATTAAAGCAATTGTCAAAATAGGCGATAGAGTGCACTGCTTGCGGCGAAATAAGAGTCGCCTCTGTGACGATCAGGCCGGCGCCTCCAAGAGCTCTTTGCAGATAGTATTTCTTCATGATGTGAGTAGGCACTGCCGACGAATCGGCGCGGTTTCGCGTCATTGCGCTCATGCCTATGGGATAGCGTGAGCAAACAGTGTATATCCGAGATGTCACGCTGGCCTATTCGGTTTTTAATCGTGGTGTTCCCGACATTGAGAGGAGTGAAGAGGGAAGACATGGCGGTTGTGATAGTTGGTCGGCACAGCACTCGCTGTCGTTGTTTATAGCCATGGCGTGTCCGCTGATTGAACTTTGGGGGACCCGAATGTCACCGTTTATCCTATTCCGGGGCTTATTCGGCTTTCGACCGCAAATAATCCCTGAAGGGATCCGTTTATCCGCAATGCTCGAGCTCGGTCATCGGCCAGCGATTACTAGTATCCAAATCGTCGAAAAGAGGCTCCGTTTATCCGAACCAAGGAGATCGTTGTTTATTCCGCCCGAGGAAATTCAAGAAAGAAAAAGCCAAATCTTGAGAAGAGGTGTCCGACGTTCAGCAACTTTTTAGGTTAAGCTGGCCGACGATCTCCAAGGCCAACTTAGTGACTTCAATCGGGTAAATTCTATAGGTCCGGATTCCGAGTCTAGAGCTTCGTAATGGGTTACGCAAGTGATATCGTTCGACAAAACTTCCCAGGATTTACCCTGGACGTCCATGATAACTTGAAGACCTTGAAGTGAACTGGAGAGGCGCCAGCACCGCACTGGCAGCAAAGGCGCCAGGCGCCAGTCGTGTGATGTGATTGGTCCTGATGGATCTGCTTAGATAAGATTTTTCATTTCTCTCTCCAACTTCCACCCCCCTGTGCGTCTCTCAGCTCTTCCTCCGGCGCCGTGTTGCTGAAAGTGTATTGGGCAGAACACAACCCCAAGGATAACGATTTGAAGAGATGTCTGGTGCTCGTGGATGTTTCAATTGCGGAGGCTGTGCGTTGTCGTCGATGTCCCCTCCTTCCCCCCCCTTCTCTACCTTTTTCCCTTCCTTCCGACACATATTTCGTCCCATTTACCTACCGTGGCGTGTGCTGACGATGATGACTTTCTTCTTCCTTCCATATATCCCATCTTTGCCGTTGCTGGTACGCTTACAAAACTGCGGGCGTTTGTCGTGTCGGTGTCGGGGGCGAATATACTCTGCCTTTTGCTTCACACACATCCATCGCATTGCACGCAAGATCAGTCGGCCACCAAGCAGCGACGTGCCCCAAGGCCGGGACGCCCACTTGGTAATTATTCGATTGCTGACCTCCCCTATCCCATTCCCTCCCTGTGCGTCGTGTCGTTGTTGATGACGACGTGTGTTCTAGCTACAACTGTGCGTACCTCGTTGTCACATTCCAGAGACCGGCGCTGATTCGGCCTGGTACAGGTGGGCTCGAGGGCCATGTATCGCGCGATTGCACGATGGAGACGAAACCCAAGTCATGCTACAAGTGCGGCCTCGAGGGGCACATCGTGAGTCTCTTCGCTGCACATTTTCTCTTTCGTTGCCTGGTTCTTTGCCAATTCTTGCGGGCGCTCTTTTGGGCGCTTTTGTGGGCGCCAGTGTGCCTGCAATGCTTTTTAGCGCTTATCGATTTGTGCGCCACTCCCACCATCTATACCCTCGTCCAGCATCCTTCATAATCTGACCCATTCTTTTCAACCCCCTAGTCCCGAGACTGCCCTGACAACGCGGCCAGCGGAGGAGGCGGAGGCGGTGGAGGCTTCTCCTCAGGTGGCGGCGGTGGAACCGAGTGTTACCGGTGCGGCAAGGTGGGCCACATCGCCCGCGCATGCCCCGAGGCCGGAGGGTACGCCTTCATCTTCTCCCCGTATCCACCCCTTTCGCGCTCACACAGGCTTCACAGCTCCTCGGGCGGCTACTCGTCGTCGTTCGGCGGTGGAGGCGGTGGAGGCGCAGGCGGAGGCGGGATGGCGGGCAAGACGTGCTACACGTGCGGAGGCGTTGGGCACATGAGCCGCGACTGCGTCCAGGGGAGCAAGTGCTACAACTGCTCGGGCGTCGTAAGTGTTTTTCTTTTGGGGCTGTGTGCCTTCCGCGGAGGATGTCACGCACCTTGCGCGGCTGCGCCTACGCACCTGCGGCGGGCCACCGCCCCCTCCAGAAGAAACGACTCGATGCTGACTTTCTTTCTCCGCACAGGGCCACATCAGCCGCGACTGCCCGCAACCCCAGAAGCGCGCATGCTACACATGCGGGAGCGAGGGGTAAGTGTTCCGCTTCCTTCCGTCGCATCACGCACCGTGTCTCCGTGCTTCGTTTCTTGTCCGCCCCTTCTCGGCGATTTCTTTTGAGGCATTTCCATTTTGGGAATGTCAGTGGGACGAGTAACTTCTGGCAGTGGGGCGTGGACGCGAGCACCTTGTGCAGTGTTGTCCGTGTTTCCTTCACTCCACGGCATCCTTCGTACCCGCCGGCGCTGTTTACCGTGGCTGCCTGGGCAGGCGATCGGCGCCGATCTGCTCTTCTGTCTCATGACTGCGCACACCCATCCACAATTCCAAACTGTCCTCCTCTGCCTTTCCTCGCAGGCCCTCTTCCTTCCACCGCCCTTCCCTTGTTTATCCTTCTCCCTTCCCAACTTCCCCCTCTGAACGCGACCGCTAACCCCCCACAGCCACATCTCGCGCGACTGCCCCGGCGTCGCGGAGGCCTAAGCCTGTCCCCGCCCATGCGCTGCGAAGAAGACCCGAGACCGAGAGACTGACCGACTGCTGATTCTTGTACTCGTACCTGACTGACAAAAGAGCTCGAGAAGTATATACGCTATGAATTTGAAATTCGCTTTTCTCTGTTTTGTGTCTGTGTTCGTGAGGCCGGGGATGTGTGGGGGCTAAAACGAGTGCGTGGGCGGCTTTGTGAAGCTGCTCAAGTATGAGAGGCCACTGGTGCGGTGTCTGATACTCACTGTGCGGGTCGTGACTGACACGTGATTGTGTCACAATCGTTACTACCCTAGTTTACTCAGCGTCTTGGTATCCATTCAGACCGTTGAAAGGGAGAACTCGGAAAAGCTCGGAGCCTTTAAAATTCCCCAGTTCTGTAGCTCTTTTGCCCGCGGAGTGTCTCCAGCATGGACGCGCCAATCCTTCATTCATGCAATCTAGATATCCTCGTGTCGAGCTTGAAACACCCCATGGACGCGACTTCGTGCTGCGCAATCGCTCTGGAGCGCCTCCTTCATCCATTCTGTCCCTTGCAGTCCGAGCCCCCGACCATCCACAAATCTCGAAACGCTCAGCTCTCGGTGGTAACCCGCGCGACCATGGAATTCCTCAGCTACCCGCACTCGGACGCGGAACGTGCATTCATAAAGACGCGTCTTCTCGTTTGTCAGTGCGATCTCGAGGAACCGCACATGAAAGCCCTCCATCCGCCCGCTCCGCATCCTAGCGCGTTGGAGTGTTATGAATCAGCACTGGTGATCCTGGGTTTCGTAATAGGTGACGCACTCGTGCGGGGTCCGCCTGGAAAGTTCCAGAAACGGAGAAAAGCTGCTGTCGCAGCGGATGCACAGCCTTGGCCGCTCGGTGTCGAAGATATTATACCTCGCGATGGTGGATGTCGGGGTTTGTTTGAATCCCTGATGAGCTGGGTCACAGACGTCCCTGCAGGCCACGGCGTTTTCAGCGCCATTGCGGGTCTGGTGCAGTTCTGGCCGCCGTTTTCGCGTGAAGTGACGGCTTCGCCCGTCATACTCAACCTGGCGATATCGCAGCTCCAACACGCACTGCAAGTATATCGCGAGACGACAGATGTTGGGCATGACCAGGTCATTTGGCCACTGTTTTCCTGCGCCCAGCACTTCTTTGCGTCGCTGCGGTCTCTGCCTATAAAAATCGGGCTGGAACTCATCAGGCCCATATATCCCGAGCTGTATGCCATCTCTCAAAGCACGCTACCTATTATGATCCCGAACCTTCAGATAGCTTTCCCCGATGCTGCCTCTTTTTTCGAGTATATCATTGCCAACAAACCGAATTTTGATTCCATCCACGTCGATTTCGACTCGCACAACCTGAGGCTCCATGATGGTGGAGACGGGGATAGATGCCATAGGGCTGGGTTCTCTGCTATGATGCAGGTTCGGAACGAAAACAAATGCATGAACCCCGGTTGCCCGTCGCCCCTGGGAAGTACTACGAAGGCATGCTCACGCTGTGGAATTGTGCTATACTGTGGCAGCGAAGTCCATCTCTATTTCCCCCTTTCACGGAATCTCCGGGCTGACGCACCCTCTTAGTGCCAAAAAATGGCATGGCGTCCCACCGTTTGTCCGCACAAGCCCCTCTGCGATTCGATCTACTCCTTACGTTGCAGATTGCAACTAACTGACGCGGCTGAATGGAATGGCTGGGTCTGCTACTACAACGGGAAGAATACAGGGCCTGCGCTGGGGCAAGCAAAGAAAGATGAATTGGTGAAGATCTGCAAAGCGAAGCAAGTAGATCCGGACTTGTCAGATCGCATCTATCGGGGGATTCAAGATATCATAAACCTTTGCTTGTAACTTGGCTGCTACACTCTTTTCAATTCCCGCGTGTTTCCAGGAAGGCAACAACTAAATATATCATCCGGCATGTCTTTCGGTGGGGACTCGGCCCATTAGGCTTAACCCTACCGCAGGCATATCTTCTGCGATTACGCGGAGGTATACTTGTGGACATATTGACATCTGCTGGACTGTACGTGGCTTCTGACATCCGATGGATGCTTTATCCTAATCATTCGACCTTCACGTACGGGGAGCGGATTTGGTCAGTGTTATTTTCGCGCAGTCTTGCTCAGGCTGGTACACGATCGTCGATATCTACATATTTGCCTCGTAGGCAACTGAGCCACAACATGTAAAGTCCTGATTTCGGCCCGGCCACACAGCTCCTAACGTCTATTGTTCGACTATATACAACTGACATTCATGTGCCTGCTCTGTGATCTATGGTGCAACAGCCGACGTCTCTGCGCTCGGAATGCGGGCCACGATGCCACCAACTACCCCACATATAAAGCGCACATGCGTCAGCGATATTCCTGGCAGCCTTCAAACATGTTCCTAGGTGCTATTACTCAACTCTCTTTGCTGTCTTTTGCGCTCGTCTCGTACGCGTATCCTGGACGCCAGATTTACGGTACGGAGGTGTATAGCATCTTGATAGCAGGCTCTTTTGCAACTCATAAACACACAGAGTCTAAGCATATGCCCTGCACGAACCCCACGATCGTGGGCAACTCGACAATCCAGGTCGGCATAGAACAGGTAGTGATCTCGAGCTTCTCTTGCCCCCACGACGAGGCCCCTATCCAGCGCAAACCTATCGAAGCAAGGACCACCCCTCGAAATGTTTGTGGCCAGACTTGTGAGCTTACCATCCTGACCGCAGCTCACTGTACCAGCCGGATTGATAAACCGATTGCTAGGTACTATCGTCTCATGCCTTGGATCGGGAACCGTACCGGCAAGAAGCGACTGTGCGATTATCGCAGACGCGATTGCCATTATGAGCTCTGAGCTCGGTAAGAATCCCCCCCGCATATGCTTTCGGAACGGGGTACTCAATATCGTCAGGAACATCATATTTACTGAACTCCTCCAACGGGTACTACAAGCAGCTCGTGTACGGGACTTGTTTGACATACATTGCTGTGTCCGCCCAACAGGATACGCTAGCCTGCTGGAGAGATTGGGCAAGTGAATGAGTACCCGCTTTCGATTACCAGGTTGACGTCGGTCTGTTCGAAGACATCAATCATAAACAAACTCCTCTCCGCTTGCCCGGGAAGTCCGATCGGAGCATGCACGTCGGCACCTCCCGCTCTCACCTTTGCCGACTTTTCAATGGAGTGAGGTCCTTCTACTTGATGTCATGCGCGTTTCTGATCGCAAGGATGCCAGGATTCGAGCGGCTTAATGCAGTCGTTCACACTTACGACATGTTACAAAGATTATAAATCCAATGTGGTCAAACTACGGGAAGCGGTGGAATTTCCAACGGGCAGGGCTAGAATGAGTACCTATGGACCTTGGCTCAACCTCCCGTCGGAAAACAAACAGCCAAGTCGACTCGGAACTCGAATTTGATTGATTTGATCTGATGAATCAGAGCCATAAAATTGGCGCAACTATTTCTTGAGGATTTAGGTTGCATCTAAGTTTATTCAACTCCAAATTAACACAGAAGCATAGAGAAGCGCTGACTTCTCTCCTTCTATCAACTCACCTATCGGCCGTCGAAGTCTTGCGTTACGTTGATCATGCATACCAACCTGTGCCTCGGTCGGATAGGCTTTGCAGATTCTGTAGGAAGGAGGTTGAGACGCCTGAACATGCATTAATCACATGCAAGTCCTCGGACGCGCTTGTTGACTTACGTGCAGTGTTCCTCGCCAAACTCTTCTCCGAACTACCGAACCTCGAACGCCGCATGGCAGAACTCTCTAATACGGAGTTCTTCAAAGCCACCATCTATCCACGCCCTACAATAGCACTGGTAGCAAAATATGTTCATGATGTCTTGGAGGTTTTCTACGCAGCTCCCCTGTTTCGATTGAGGACTTGAGCCAAGTGGCTGAAGCTGTTTGTCGTGTTAATTTTGCCTCTTTGTGTTTCTTTAGTTCTACCGCGGCGAGTCGAGAGATTGCGACCGTGAGCTCGGCCATCGGGGCATTGGGAGGCCCAGGGACGATAGTATACGTAGTGCGTGTATGCTGGGATACTTCCTGGAAACCGGCGTTCCTGAGTGGGGCCGTGCCGTGTAATTCTACCTACCTACCTACCTACCACGTAAATGAGAAATGTATTCTCCGTTTGTCTACGGGCGAAGTTTTGAACGTTGTGGGTTGCAGCACTGCCACTGATGGTAGCTGTGATCTTCCTGAACTGCGCCGCTAAACTGCCGCTCAGCGCTCAGCACTAGCGCTCAGGGGCAACGTTCATCGATCATCACCAACCATCACCTCCGACTGGGCAACGCTCCATGGAGTCTGCCATTAGCACTGGATGCAGGTTGCCGGGCATTCGCTGGTTGGAAGCGCACCATATATAGCTCAGCGTGATGTTGCTCGTCGCCTGCCAGTGCAGCAGCACAGTTACTGTACCATTTCGACCGTAAGTTCAGTCCCAGGTCACACCAGACTTTTTTTTGATGTGTGCAAAAATTGCCTTAAATGGAAACAAAATTTCTCGGGCATCTCAGATAAAAATTGATGAACCTATGGTCGAAATGGTACAGTATTCAAGTTGATCATGATCATGATATTGGTGAGTCAACGATAATCTTATGGCATTGGCGAGAGTGTACGATATAGCCGGGCATGAGAGCGCGTAAGTATAGCAATCGCTAGGCACACAACAGACCATTGACAGTTGCCAGGATATAATAACGCCCATCTATCGTGAACTCGCGGTTGTAGGTTATCCTCCTGCTGAGTCCCTCCCTCTCTTCGAGTCACACTCCTCCTGGTGAGTAGTCAAATTCACGACATTTACGATATTCCTAGAACCACCGCTGGCGGGACCTTAATCTTTCAAATGGTATACCAGTCTTCGGAATTTCCTGGCGTAATCGTGAGTTGTGTCTGCGTTGTCCAGCAGAAGCGAATCATCCTCACCGAAGGCCCCAGTGCCTTGGAGCGGCCGGCCTGATATCCCTTCTATCTGTTCTCTTTTATTTTATCGTCAGTATATTCCTTGATTGGTTCGAACCAGAGACCTATCAGTTCCCTCCAGAAACCATCCCTACAACTCCAAAATTATCAAAATACACATATCGATGGCTACTTCAGATCCCTCCTTGTTGCTAATGCGCTGCAATCGTTCGGCACAGTCATGAACTTCAAGTGGGCCGCCGATGGAGGAGTGATGCAGGGCCCATTCTGCAGTGCTCAAGGTTTGATGACAACAAAAATCTGGTCGGACCATTTCTCTGAGCTATTTTGTCGTCAGGCGGAATCAAGCAAGCTGGCAATATTGCCACCGCACTCTGGTACACTCTTTCCCCTTAGAAGATCAACCTTGCAGTTGATATGCCCACGCATACAGGTCCTTCATGATTGCGTTGCACCTATTCAATCTGCTCTTCCTCCGCCTAAAATCGACCAGGCTTGGCTTTTGGTGCACCTTGGTCGGCGGATGGGGCGCTGTCATCTTCCTCATCGTGATTGGCCCAACGGTGATCCAAACGCCAGATAAAGGCCCGTACTTTGGTATCTCTGGGGCATGGTGAGCGCCATATCCAATTCTCTTCGTGAAGCAAGCTAACCACTACAAGGTGCTGGATTACGCCCAACTACCCTCGGGAGCGGATCTTCTTGGAATACTTCCTCGTGCGTGTTGGTTTCCTGCATCTGTGGCGTCACACATCTCAATCGTGTCTCTGCAGGAATATATTTCGGCGGGATGTTGCATCGTGCTCTACACACTCGTCGTCCTCCGCATGCGCGGGAGCCTCACGAGTCAGGACGGTAAATGGTCCCTCCGCTCCCTTCCCGCCGGAGAATCGTGGCAGCTTTCGTTGCGCCGGGACATCATCGATTCTGCGATGCTCCAGGTGCACATAGTCTCACTTTATCTACTTCACCCAATGGCGCACTCACTCGTCGTCCGCTACTAGGCAGCAAAAAGGATGGTTTGGTGAGCTCCATATCCATTGTGCGTCCATAACTGTTCTGACGTCGCTGAACAGGTACCCAGCAAGTCGACGTTTTGCCTACTCGGTTCCCTGGCTAACATTCCCATAGATCGTCTACACCATGCTCCTCCTGCCCATAACTATCGCGCGTCTAACCCAGTTCGCCGGCGGAGACGTGCCCTTCGGCGTGACTGTCGCCACCGACGTCGTCTTCAACCTCACAGGTGCGTCCTCGCACTACGTATCCCGGAATCATCGCTGACTGCAGTCCGTCCCCTTCCCGTTCTCCTTGCTGCCGACCTCAGGCTTCGCGAACGTTCTCCTCCTTATCGCAACACGCCACCTGTTTCCCGACGCGCGCGAGCTACCCGAACTCTCCACCGCGCGCGCCAAGATGCGCAAGTCGCTCTTCACCGCGGGCGGCGTCACCCCGTTCACGATCGCGCGCAGCGACACCGCGGAGCGGTATAGCCTCGAGCGCAGTGACTCCTTGGAGCAACACCGTGCTGCGCGGCTCGCGCGCGGCGGGTCCGCGCGGCCGAGCCTCGAGTCGGCGGAACCGACAGTGAATACGTCGGCCCGTGCAGTGAAGTGCGTTGAGTCTTTGCCAGTGTAGCAAGGCGTGTCGAGTCGGCGGCATTGGCTCCATGGCGCACTTCACAGTGTGGTCTTACACCTAGATATGATACGGACTTACCAGTGTCCGTGACCCCAATCTTGAACCACTGCTACTGTCCCGTTGCCCGCATGATAGTGTTGAAAACTCTTTGCAAACCTGTCCAGTCGCGCCTCCCGTTAGCTCATATAAGCTCCCTGAGACCACTGTATTATTCTGTACATTAGGGGGTATCCGTCACCAATAAACAAGCAAAGAATCGATCGAGTAGTTCTCTACTCCAGCACTGTGCTGCGCCTCGCGGGCCCATTTATTAGCGCCCATGTCTCGTGTGGGCACGCCGCGGCCACCTTTACGGCCACGAGCGCACGCCCCACCCAAACAACTCGAACAGCACGGGCATCACCTCGCACGCGAGCACCGCGATCCCCGCATACACAATCAGTTTCGTCAACACATCCGCGTCGTAGTGCTTCACACCCGAGCCCCCGCCGCCCGCGGCCTCGACGTCCCCGCCTCCGGCGCCCGCGTCCACCGCCCCACCTCGCGCGGCCTCCGCGCGCCTTCTCAGCCCGCGCCCGTTCACCTCGCTGTCGCTGAGCGACTTGGGGCTCGCGCCGCTCCCGATCCCGCCGACCTCGAAGCCGACGGCGGTGCTCGGCAGGTCGATGACGGACGGGATGGGCCGCAGCGCGGCGGCGGCGGGCACGCGCGTGTAGTCCGTCGCGGGTGTGTAGAAGCGCCGGTTCGGGAGGCGCACGCGCGACGCGAGGAAGCGGAACGTCGGCGGGAGCGCGCGGTGCAGCGCGGCCTTGGCGAGGAGGCGCCATGCGAAGATGACGACGATGCCTGCGGGAGCGGGTTTAGTATGTGCAGCGCGTGAGTGAGCCAAAAATAAAAATAAAGCAAGGAAGGGGGGGAGGGACGGAAGGAAGACCAGGTAGGAGGGCGTGGCGCAGCGAGGGACGCGGACCAGCCGCTCGTGCTCAACGACATCCTAGTGGGGCCCTTCATAGTGCTTCTCCACCACCGATGCGCACCGTCTCGCCACGCAGTACCTCCCACACGCAACGCCGGCCCTCATGCGCCTGGAACGACGCCGCAGACGGGGTATTCCACGAGACAAACGGCACACGCATCGCGGGCTGGACAAACGAGGCGGGCTGGACGATGCGCATCGACGTGGGCCCGAATAGGCGGTCCACCTACGGACACGGGGGCAGGCTACAGGCGCCGTAATGTAGGAAGGCCGGAACGGCGCAGGGAAGGACTGGAGCAATATAAAAAGGGAACGTGGCAGAAAAGAAAACGACAGAGGGAGGGCGGAAGGAGAAGGAGGAAAGCAGAACGAGAACGCACCAAACACCATCTTGAGCGCCGCGGCGCCCCACCACAGCGCGACGTCGCCCCACCCGCGCTCGACCGCGACCCAGCCCGTCCCCGCCACCCACGCCCACCCGCTCCCGGGCATCACCGCGCCCGCGCCCCCCACCATCGCGCGCGCGCCCACGCCCACGCCGCACCGCATCGCGCCCCACCGTCCAACCAGCATGCCGAGCACGACGCTGCCCACCGCGATCGCGTCCTCGAAGCACGGGCAGTCGTCCACGGGCTGCGGGTGCTGGTTCACCGCGAGCAGCGCAAGCGGTATGAGGGTGAACGGCACGCGCACCGACGACGGCGCGGAGAGCACCCACGCGTCGAGGTGCGCGCCGAGGCCCGCGCCGCGCAGGAGGGCGAGGGTGTACGTCGTGCTCGTGCCGGTGCTGACGATGCTGCTGCTGAAGGGCGAGAGGATGGGGTGCAGGAACGCGAGGGCGCGCGGCAGGGCGAAGGAGAGCGGGAGCCCGCGGAAGGATGAGTGTGCCTGCCAGAGGCCCGCACCGAGCACGACGCCCACGGTGCAGTCCGTGAAGGAGTGCATCGCGGTGTAGAGCCGCCCGAAGATGATTGAGACGGCGTAGATCCCGAGGAGGGTGGTGAGGAGGGCGTAGACGGGGAGAGAGAGGGTTGCGGCGGTGGGGAGGGTCGCAAGGGGAGCCGAGGGGAGAGTGGAGGAGGCGTTAGAGAGCGCGGAGGCGAGGGTCGCGTTCGCATGCGAGGTGGTCGCGTTCGCAAGCAAGGTGGTCGCGTTGGCGAGTGCGGTCGTGGCGTTCGCAAGCACTGACCCCGCGTTTGAGGCAGCGTTCGCGAGCGAAGCTGCCGCGGCAGAGGGCGCCGGGGCGGGGAACGCGAGCTCGTGGATGTGCGCAAAGAAAAAGAGGGCGAGCGAGACACTGTTCGCGCAGTGCGTCGAGGGCATGCCGTACTCGAGGTGGTGGTTGCCGATCGCTGCGCGGGGTGTTAGTTGTTCCGCACTTTGAGGGGACGGGACGGGGGGAGAGAGGGGCGAGGGAGCGGAGGTGGGGAGGACATGCAAAGGAGAAAGAGGGACAAGGGAGGGGAAAGAGAAACGGAAAGAAAAATGAAAGGCACGCACTGAGGCGCGTGACGGGGGGCGCGAACGGGCGCGGGGAGCAGAGGAGGTCCTTCGCGACGGAGGTGAAGTAGATGCCGAGGCAGATGATCACGATCAGCCTGGGCGTCGGTCGGTATTGCGCGGACATGGGGAGTGGGAGACTCACCCGCGACCCATCTCGTCGTAGCCAAAGAAGAAGAGCATTGGGAGGAAGGTCATGAAGAAGGTGTGCGTGCCGAGCGCGGAGGTGTGCACGAAGTAACTGTCGAGCCACGGCGTGCGGATGGCATCCTGGAGAGTAAGATGTGTGGGTAAGTGACCGTGTGAGAGGAGAGACGGAAGTGAAGGGACGAGAGAACGAATGAGCGACGAATGTATATGAGGATAAAGTAGAGGAACGTTAGGACGACGTGAGCCGTCCCTAGCAAGGGAGGTAAACTCTCCACTGGCAGCCTCATCATATGGGCCCTCGGTGCGAAAAGGACGAAACTCCCGCAGAGAGCGGACGGCCCGCGAAATAAGCAAGCAGGAAGAGCGCGGACATTCCAGGGGCGCGGAAGTCGTCTTATCAGCCATGAACGTCGAACGCCACTTGCCTGCATCTTAGCGATGACCACGCTCTCGACACGGATTTTCGCGACGAGCTTCCTGCGGACAGCAGCGCGCCACGCGGGGAGCGTCGCATCGTAAACGTCCATCGGGCGGCAGCCAGGGGCGTCCGCGTCGAGGAAGTCTGGCTTGAGAGCCGTGGACGGTGCCGGGGACGGCGCGGGCGACCCGGTGCGTGAGGACGCCGTCGACGGCGGGCCGGAGAGCGTAAAATTGACAGGCAGGCGGGGCGGCCGCTCTCCATGCACTGGCACACGCGGAGGGTTGGCCATCGTGCGGGACGTTGCGGGGGGTATGCAGGTAGTCGGGTGAGTGCGGAGAGTATGATAGCGGACATCACTCATCACACCGGGGTTGAGCGAATATCTCAGATGATACTGCAGAAATCATTTTGAGAGTCAAGTGACCTGAAATCAGACCTTGAAATCAGACCCGATACCTCCCATATGATTTGCCGATATCCTATCGATTTCCCATATCGGGTAGATCGCCGGATATCGGGGCAAATGATCTGATGATATGCTAGTCACTTGATACTCAAAATGATTTCTACAGTATCGGAACTAAAATGCAGCCAGCTGATATTTGCTCAACCCCGGTGTGCATGACAACCCGGAGTTTTGACCGTTTTCCTCCAAGAATTGAGATTTAGAACCAGAATAGGGTGTTTTATAGGCAAAATTTTCATTTCAGAAAAAACAGGGGTGGTTTGAGCGTGGGAAAAAAAGCGCGAAATTTCCGAGCAAAAGTTGATATACCCTATTTGGCTGCCCACTTCCCCTTTGCCTTGGCTGGCTGGGCATTTGCCTTTCCCCCCCATTCAACCATTGCCTTTGCCTTGGCTGCCCATTCAGCCGTTGCAACAGCTAAATCTTTTGCTGGAACCCCACGGCGCGACCGATATTTCCTGACAGCAAACTCGGCAACCGGACCTGTGGCCCCGAGACGATAAACACTGGCATATCGATCCGCACGTCGAAGGAACCGGCGGATGGTTGCAAGTGGGCACAGTCGAAGTCCATCTTCAACAAGGTCCTTGGCCTTTTGCCATGTTCCATTGGATCGTTCCCGGAACCAGCACTTTACCTAGTCTCTCTAGACAGACGCTTCAATAATACCTCGCTCATTGAAGTCTGTTAGTTACCGCGCCTTGATTGGCCCATGCACTATGGCCGTTGATACCTACTGCAGTAGGACTGCACCCGTACTGATGAGTGATGCGAACTGTTCCGCATGATCCGTGCACAGCCTACATACGTACGTCAGCCGCATCTTCTCGGGCATCTGTCGTGCATCCATGGATTTCGCCACACCAAAACCGAAGGGAACACACGGTGGGAAGCGGGCCGGATCTGGGCGCAAGAAGAAAGATACAACCCTGGGAAATCCACCACAAAACCCGGGAAACTCGCAGCGTAGAAATCCCTCCCATCCTGTGCAGACAAGTTCTATCCGTGCTACCCCTGCCCCCATTCCTCCCCAGTCAGCAGCCCCATTCTTTGGGCCGTACAATACTCATCAAGCGACACCACTTGGCAACCCATTCACCAACTCCGCACATACGGGAAGGCCGGCGTTTTGGTCCGGTATCTGGCACGGAGCAGGCCCCAGTTGCGAGAACGCACAACCCTTGCAACCAGGATTTGATGCTGATAATGGTATACAGTGTCCTCTTTTTATGTTACTCAACTCACACTTACTATTGTTGGCAGCAATTCGGTCACGCATTTCGCCGGCAGAGTTTGACCAGCTCGCCGAGCAGCTGCAATTCATTGACGAAAACGATGAGTACGCGGACATCGCCTCTGGCGATAAGGTGATTAATGACAGTCTCGTGGATGCAATTCTGGAGGCTTCTGGCACCGACCCGACGACCGAGCAGGTGGACAATAATTCCTCGGAGGCAGTAAACGACTCAGTCCTGCAAAACCAGTTCACCGAGCTAAGAGCAAAGCTTTCCCGCGAAATCACAAAATATGGACAGCCCTTATGCTACCGCCGCGGCGATTTCTACGACCGCCCACCCCATCCGGTATTTGCACTTCATCACAGTACAGGTAGCAAAGATGGGCTTGATCCCACCAAGCTTTATGCACGTGACGTCTTTATATGGATTCCATCATTGCTCCCTGGCGCACCTGAACGATTCAAATGTGATTGCGGAAAGCCACTCTCTCGAAACGGTAATTTTGTCTTCGAAATTCCGTACCACATTTCTCATTGGGTTTTCAGGTTTCAATGACGACCCGATTGCACGCCGAGTCCGCTCCCTCCCCGTCGATTTTTTCCTCTTAACCAATCGGTTTGTCTGTAATCCTCGGCGGGAGCGGGAGGTCGACCGTGGTTGCGGTAAAAGTTATCAAGGCACGGACCCCCATATCATCGCGCAACTTCCCTCATTTGTCCAGACAGCATTCCCTGGTATGTAAATTTTTCTTGCTCACGGAAAACAACTCACATTACCCAGCATATATCTCTGCACGGGGTGCAGTCTCCAAAACGATGATGTGGCTGATGTGCAACACATTTGCGACACGATTCGGTCCCTCACCATTTTCTGAAATGGTCTCCGAGGTCCAGCACCGGTATCATGCGGATGCGGAACTGATGTATCTTGCTGCAGTCATTTTTTACGGCCAGCGCGGACGCAAACAGTTCTCCAAGTTTGATGATCGCCAAGGGTATGCTGGATCGCCCCCATCCGTTGGATATTTGAAAGGGTTGTTTACGGATTTTGTTACCGCCCACCGCATCTACATTGAGCGCTATATCTCGTCATTGCCGCTAACAATCGCAAAAGCGGATCATACCTTCCAGGTGAGACCATATCCGTGTCGTGCAACACTGGCTAACTTGATTTTGAACCAGTTTCTCAAGTACATTGCGGGATTGAAAGGGGAACAGGTTTTTAATGCAGCATACAACATCCTAAACGAATTCGAGGAGTGTCGAGGTCATTCTCTGACCCAGACAAAATCACTGTTGTTCGTCCAGGACCTGTGGGAACGGATTCAAGAAGGTCTGAAAAATGCGAACCATCCTCCTACACAGGTTTTATACACGGATTCGCCACAGGGTAAGCATTTTGCTGTAGTCTTTGACGTGATATTCATTGTCCTTCAGCCGAGCGCTTGTTCCACGAGTCAATCAACAGTTCTTTGACAAAAAATGTGGTACCAGTGACAGAGTGGACCGATTTACCCTCGTTGACGCGTAGCCTGGTCGCTCTGGTTACTATTGCCTCCAATTCCATGGACATCGAAGCGGCAGCCAATGCCCTCCTCGAGGATTTGGTGAACATTCCATCCTCGTCCTCCCAATTCAATGTTGTTGCCCTCGCGATCAAAATGGAGCAACGCGCCGGAGAATCGCGTCTCGACATCATTCAGCTTCAAACGGCCAATCATGTTTGTGTTTTCAAGGTGCGATATTTATTTGGCGTGCGCAATCACTATTTTCTAATGTCTCGCTAGGTTACAGATCTCACCTCACGCAGTGATATGCTGCCCTCGCTCCGAGCCATTCTCACCAATCCCACCATTATAAAAATCGGCCATTCAATACGCCAGACACTGCAAACAATTTCCCAGGCACTCTCCCAGCCCGATATTGACACAGTTTTGAAGACTCGCAGTCCACCACTCCTTGATCTAGGGAAGTACGCAAAGCTGAAAGGCGTACTCGACGATCCGTCAGTCTCGCTTACCGCACTGGCCGGAGTCGTTCTCAAGAAATCTTTCGCCGCACCGCAATTTTTGCCCTACCCCTGGTCCGGTAATACATCATCACAGCAAAACGAGTTCCTTTTCTTGGAAATAGACTGCATTTGGCAAGTTTATGTTTCACTCTCCGAGCGGAACTCAGTCGGGCTCCCACTCCAACCAACGCAAGCCACAACTCACGGCCAGCTGGTAACCCTCGTGCAGGGCTGTAAACCGATCGCCGAGGGCTCAATTGTAGTGCCGCACAGCGGGTTTTTGAATGCTGTGATGGACGATCAAGCTCATACGAAGAAGATCAATATCTCACCCTCGCGTTCGCTAATCCGGATTTCGAAGGTGAGTCAAATTACCTCCTAACCTCTGTGCTCTGAATCTCACTTGTCCCATTCAAGGTCCTGGTTCCCGGCGCCCTTCACTCATTACACGGGCAAACCATGGAGTGGATCTTCACCCATGGTGCACATGCTGTTGTCACGACCTCGCAGCTTCACACCCGAAACGAAACTGCACCCCTCTCGGGTGGCTCCCTCCGTATCTTCGCAGTTCCAATGCTGCCGACACCATCATCAGACGACGAAACTAATTTTTCCACCACTTACATGTCGTCGAATGAAAGATCTATCAACTTTGAGCATTGGAATAGCAGTACAAAAGACCTAGAGGATGATTCGGACGAATCCGACGATGAATCCGAGTCCGAAGACGATATATATAGTCGGCAGGTAGTCTTTGAAACGGTGGGTCATTCCTTATTCCTCAGACTCTTGGTTCATGAACAATTTCTAGAGTTCGGATGCAATGCAGGGGATTGAGACCGACCCACTTGGCTCTTACGGCGATGAAAATGTATGTCACACTCTTCACTTCTCTCTGCGGAGCTCTTACTGTCCCATAGAACGTTCCTGAGGATGTCCTCATGGCAAATCTCGACAACACTTTCGAACTATTGCGGCAATCCGAAATCCTCCCTTCCCGTGTGCTCGACGATGCATTCCACTACATGGACCGGCTTCTCCGGCTCTTATCGAAGAAGCACTCCGCGTTCAAGGCATTTGCTCATGATTTCAGCGAAGCCATATTTATTCGTGACAAGTCAGATACCCTCGCAGTTCGTGCCGTACTCGAAAAGAACAATGTCAGCTGGGAGTATGCGAAGCGCGCAAAAGGAGACGCCCTCAACCGGCGTATTCGACGGTACATCCCAGAGCGCACCATTCTTTTGAAGAGGCTGGAGAAGCTGTTCACCGCCTATGCAGACATCGAGTGTACCGTCAAGAAGAGCCGTGGGGCTTTTTTCTCCGACGAGGCCAAGGAGATGGTAGTTCACCTACTTGACACCGTGCGCAAAGGGTATCTCTCCGACCCGAACGGAATCTCCCTCTATTATTTAATGGGGAAGGATCGTGACGGGTTGAACCTGTACCGTACTGTGCGCGGGACGAACTCCGTCGAGGGCGGTTTTCATATGGCAGTCCGCCGAATCTTTGGTTCGTTGCGTGCTTCTCCAGAATTGGCGGAGTGTTTGATGCTCAATTGGATCCTTCGGAGAAATAAAAGGGTAACTACCTCCTCCATCTCTCATACACTATTGTTTTGATGACACACCAGGTTGGGTTTCATAATCGCACGGGAGAAAAATTCCGCGGACACTTTGATATCTGGATCCAGGATTACATTGTCGAACTTGCGGTAGCAGCTGGCATCAAGACCTCATTCCCTCTTCCCCGCATGCTCTCCACGCGAATAGTAACCTCGGAGACTATTGGGATCCTCCCCATCTCCAAAACACTCGCCGGCCATCTCAATATCACCACTCTTCCAACCCCACGCATCACCGGGATACCTCATCATCGCGATACTCCGGTCCGGACCATGACCCGCCTTTCCACAAAACCAACAAACCCGTACCAGTATCTTCAGTTGCGTCAACGTGTGCTCACCCCGGTGGTCCCGGTTCATACACACCAGGAGTACATCACATTCAAGAGCAACATAAATCGCCAGGATTTCAGGACGGGTGGTAAAACATACCCTCCCCACGAACGCTGGAAGAATGTGGATTTCGAAAAATTCGCTCAGTGGTGGAATGCGCAAGTTAACTTTCAACCTCGCACAATCACTGACTCAAATCTGCGCCTCTACTACAAACTTCCTCAGCATCTCGAAGCCCATCACAAGAAGACCATTTCATGGTCTTCGGAACGTTCGACACTGGCCGCGGGCGCAAACTTCGCTGCGAGAAAAGAATTTCTCGAAATTCTCAACTCCAACGACAATCTCGGAGATGTTCTTCCCGCAATCTCGTTCGCTGCTGTTCCCGACGGAGAACAGGATGTTTCATTCTCATGTACGTGGCCCACATTATTTTCTGGGACTACTTTCGTGTCACTCAACTTGAATAATTTCAGCATTCGCGGTTCCCATGTCCTTTGACTTGGTAACTGCGCGGCCAGAAGAGAGCGAACGGCCGGGGCTCGAATTTCAGCTCCTGGAATTGGAACCGCATCAAGACGTCGACCGTGACGTTGCAATTCCATTTGGACCCGATGAATTACCACCTCCGTTGGACCCTGACGAGGACTTTGCTGCCCCAGGTCCTCTCCAATCAACCACTCCGGCACTGCACCAACAATTGCTTTTGCCCGGAGCTTCCGTACCAGCCCCCACAACATCCAAATCTCCGAAACGGTGTGCCGTGTGCGTGAAAGCTTTTTGTCTCAAGCGGAACAAGTGCCCAGGTAGGTCGAGGAAAGAGTATTGCCCTTGCAAGCATCCTCGTATGGCATCTGGAAGTCGCGCGCGGATCTCGGAGGAAGTTATACTTGCTTATTGGGCACAGCGGTCGCAATCGGGGTCCTCACATCCCTTCGAGCACTGTAATTGTTCTTCACATTAATGTACTCCATATCTCTTTTTGTTGGTAAACATAGAGTTTAGATTTTTTTGTGAGAGTTGCGTATACATGGTATGCATGGATTGAACAGGCCCAAGCTCCAGCGCGCGGCTTACCCCCGCTCACACCCCCTTGCCGTGCCGACCCATCCACCAGCCAACACAAGGCTCCCTCACGCCGCCCGGCCCCTCGAACCACGCACACGACGGCCACGCGCGGGGAGGAGCTGCACGAACATCGGTGGGGCGTGCCCAATCGGCGTGCGCTACGCGTGACGGGACGTGGTTGCGGGCGGCGGCGGACGCCGTTTCGAACGTGTCGCCTAACAGGGGCACATCTACACGCGTCGAACGCGTTGAGCCAGAGGGACTGGTTAGTGCGAAACATTGACTCACTGTCCTTGCCCCCCTCTACACCCTCGTCTTTGCCCGAGGTAGCCACAGGCCCCGCACATCCACCTGCGACCCCGTTGCATGCAGCACCGGAGCCGCCCTCCAGGGTTTGCATGCCGCGCTGGATCCCACCTCGGCCGGGGTACCAAAGTCCGAGCCTGAGCTGGGCCTGGAATTTTACCTGGCGCTGGACTGCGTCCACGCGTACGCGTAGCGTGAACGCGGGAACACGAGTGGTGTGCCAGCGTGCAGCGCAGCCGGGGGCGTGCGCGCCGGCCAGAGGCTCCTCCCCGCCCGCGCACTCCCTCGAAGTCGGAGAGCGCAGGAGAGGTTCGGCGGATTTGGAATCCGGCTATCCTAGCGATGTTGGAGCGGGGCGTGCGCGTGCGGAGACGTCGTGGGGCCAGTGCGGAGCGACGGTGGGAGTGGGGCGCGATTTCGGGCGCGCAGGTCTGTTGGAATTGGGCAGGGGTCCAAGAGTGATGTAGTATAGGTTGGGTGTTGACACAGGGCGCACGGGCGCGCGAAGGCGATGTTGTAAGGTCGAGGAAGGGGCACGAGTGGCGGCAAGAACGAAGAGAGAGACTCAGAGTCGGCGGAGTCAGCGTGGTGATTGTCAGCGGTGATAAAATCTTGAAAACTGATTGGCTGGGACCTATAGCATTTTGGGAAATATCTCCGACGGCAATAGGTCTTGAAAGCGGTGATGATCAGCGGAACAGTCAGGCATCGTGGTAGGCCAATCAAGATAAAAAATTCAATTCTCGCATTGGAAAGCAGTCGGAAACCGCGGTTTTGGTGCAGATAAATCTATTGTAAGTCTCTGAATATCCCTCTCTTTTCACTCTTTTCTCTCTCTTTTCCCTCTCTCTCTCAACTTGAAAAAAACGCATTTTGATCCCCCATCCACAGCAATAAGCCATAAGCCAATACATTACCGGCGTCCTGTGTTATTATGTAATGATGGGAGATGCACAACCAAACAACTCATTTATTTTCATGCGCCTCGCGCCATTCCACACGAATATCGAGCCCTCGACACGCAAATCATGTCCACGATGAACATAATCACCCCTGAGACCTTCTATGCCACTCCAAAATCCCCGAAGAAGAAGAAGAAGACCCAGAAAAAGGCCCGGCGCAGCCCACCACGCCACCAGCACCACACCTTCCCATCCTCCTGTCGATGCTCCATCATCTTCTCCGCAACGATCTGTCTAATTGTCGTGCGACCCAGCTCTGTCTGCCATTTCCGGCCTCGAGATGATGCCATCAGAGCGAGCAAACAAAAGTGGAAGACACATTGACATGTTTGCACGTGGCCCACACCCATCGGCGGTCTCTGAGATGGTGCTAAGGTAGACGTCAAGCAAACACAACCAACGTTCCAAATATGGGCAAATTCTCAAAACAAATGCGCCAGATAATTACGGGGTGGGATGAACCTTATCCATTCCCAACATTTTGTAGATAGATGTCCTACCTATGGTTTGGACCATCCCAATACATTGATTTGGCCGAGGAAAAAATGTAGATGCAGATTTAAGTCGGCATCAGCCAAAGTTTCTCACGGGCCATCACAAATCTTGCGAAGGTATCTCCTCTCTCAGTTTTGACTTTGGGTCAAATCGGTTTTGTTGGGTCATGTACAGGATGTCTATCTACAAAATGTTGGGAACGGATAAGGCTTATTTTCCCCCAAGATTATTTGGCGCATTTGTTTTGTGGATTTGTCCATATTTGGAACATTGGTTGTGTTTGCTTGACGTCTACCTTACCTACCGACAGCCATCAAAAAATTTCCTCCATCTTTTCTTCTTCGTGACTCCCATGACTGGGATTATTTCTGCCTCTTTGCGCGATACTGAAGTATCTGTAGCAATAATGATATCCGACATGCACAAATTTGACGTCGTTTGGGACAATATAAATTCAGAGGTACACTCACAGTCGTCCTCTAGCACCCCAGCAAGATTAGAGATGCTCATTGCGGAGGTTGCAGCTGAGGAAGACACAATGCCGGAATTGAGCCAGCGGTGGCAGCAGAGGTGCTTGCAACTGAGAGTGGGGTAAATCCGGCGAGTCCATGCGATCAAAGTTGTAATAGGTTTATTGGACACGTAATCACACCAAAAAGGTGTTGTATCGTTTCCCATAGCTGCAAACGAGTCCAGTAATTATTAAATTAAGGCTGACAGCGTTTTTGATGGTGCACGTGCACTCCCAAAATGGTTGCTTATATAATAACACAGTGTGATGGCACATGGGATCGACGAAACACGGTGCACACACCCGATTGGGAAAGGCAGCACTCCAAATCAAACGTGGCACATGCACCCCATCCATGGCACTTTACCTATCCATCCATGGCTCAAGTGCCGAGCTTTGGACAGCTCAGTGCCATGCTTCAGATAAAATGCGGCACATTGATTTGTAGTAAATTGAAGTCATTCAGTGGATTCAACTTGAAGTTGTAAGCTTCTGTGGTATACATGAGCAATGAGTCACTTTAATTGGGATGTACACAATCAAAATACATGGTGTCCAAGCAGTACATAGGTACAGAACTTGATTAAAAAAAATTGTACCGTGGACAAGAGCAGCATCAATGCCATGGCCTGCACCTTCAATAGGATGGTAGAGAGGGCCAAAATAAGCTAGCCATGGTACTTTGGACACTGGAGGAATATTGAAACGTCAAAAGACCTGTAAGCAATGATGTAGCTGTTGAGATATATGAGGCAGCGCACCAGCACTGTGTTGGGTCATCCTGCCTCACTCTATTTCCAACAATTTCCCTTCACGCCGCTGATGGTCCATGATAGAAGTCGCTTGCTTTGCCCTGGAAAGATATGGACAACTTGCGCTGTACACACCATCGGCACATGCCAACTGCTTGCTGACAACGTGCTGCTTTGATGTTGCCATGCTGCATGCTGAACACCCAGTACCTACTAGAACTTGTCGATGCCCGGCAGGATGTGCGTGGTCGTGGTCATGGTAGGGAGGAAGAAGGAAAAGCACAGCATGGTTACCTGCCGAGCCCGCCCTTCCCCCAAAAAGCAAGTGCTGTACTTGCTGTCGAAGGTGGCACTCTGGTATATCAAAAACGGCCCTGTGCTATGTTTCAACTGATGTGCTGCCCTTCCCAATTAAGTGTGTGCACCACATCTTGTATATCCTCAATGGTGCGGTAACCAAAGGACTATGCTTTACCCAAAAATATTCAATTGGATTCATTTCTGGGTGAAACTTGGGTAGAAAATGGCACACCATGCCAGCTGTGCCTTCAATAAGCTACAGTTGAATCAAATAAGTAAATACTCAGATGACTGAATACAAGCTCACCAGCTCAAGTTGCGACTTTTCACCCACAAAATCTGGCTGCAGGGAGAGCAACCTGCACAGGGAAGCCCTCCCTCTTCCCCATGCAAGACCACAGAAGATGAGGCCAGCAACGGATCTGGACTGACTGTGTGGAGTCATTTAGCATTCAGAGATGAAGTGCCAGTGGGTGCAGGAATTTCTTGAATATCATCATCAATGGATGGTGCACAAGTACTTTTCTGTGTGGGTATTTTGGAAAACATGCTTGAGATGCTAAGTTGACCTTTAGCTGAGGCAGGGTCAGATCCCTGGGCATCAATGGCAGCAAGTTGCTGCTCAAGTTCTTCCTTTGATATGTCCAGTAGCCCAACATTGAAGCTGTCCCTAAGTTTCTTCTTTTTCTCCTGAATGCTACCCTTGGACAAACCCCCAATGGCGTAAGGACCTTGTTTTTTGCCTTATAATATTTATTAGTGTGCCATTTGAATTTCTGTCAAGGTTACACACCCTGCTGATTATCCATGGCTCCTCCTTCTCAGTGCTCAGCACTGTGCATCTTTGCAATTCTGTGCTTTTCTGCGGCCTTCTCCCTCTTTTCAACATTTCTCTGCAATCTCTCTTCATATGTCCAGGGCATGGGCTGACTCTCCCATGCCTCAAAGTAGTCATCGTCCTTCTCAGATTCCATGTCAGTCTCCCACACATTGTTGTCGGAGTCGCCGTCATCTGAGTTGAATTGGTAGATGTCGGGAAGAGCCTGAGTGGGAGCAAACATTCCACTGGCACCCTCTGCCCATGGGATGGATTCTTTGGGACTCTCGGCATGCTAGTAAGTGACAAGAGGGATGAGAGCAAGATCAGTCAGTGACTGATGGCGACAGCACAACCACTGGCTACTACCAGCCTGAGATCAAAAGCGCGAAACCCAGGTGAATTTTTTTTTTTTTTTTTTTTTTTTTTTTTTTTTTTTGATTTTCAAACTTTTGCTCTGGGGGATCTCTAAAGGGCCATCCTATAGTACTATTTACACACTCTACTTTATAATAAAATAAAAGCTGAGTGACTAGTAGGGATTTCCAAATCGGGACTCAAACTTGTCACGAAGTGATGTCTGCTATCATAATCAGGGGATGTGATCACTGATCATGGCACAATGATCACATCACATATCTTTTCCATTCAACCTCAATGGGCTTGATTTTGGACCAGGGTTTGAACATTGTCCTGGCTTGGGCTCAATTCTTATCAGATTTCTTCCAGGTGTCAGAAACTAAGCCAACACCCATTCTACATGAGGTTGTAAGAAAAAATGGAGGAAAATTGACGCCTGCAAGACCCACAGGGGCCCCCTGATAAGTGGGGGTGGTAGGCACTAATTAGTGGGCATGTTTGCGAATCTGGGCTCTGTGAATACCACTGTGGATACTGTAGGGTAAATGCCTACCATGAATACCATGAGTCACACAATATACACCCCCCCTCATGTGGTACCCCATAGCCAACTGTGGAAACCACGTAGATATTAGTATACTGCCCTCTGCTATATTAGCCACAAATACCATGGTGGCATCCCTGCACTACTGCACCCAACTGCAAGTACCGTGGATTTATATACACTGTGCACTTATTCAACCACACTTAATCCTATCCGTGACTACTGCGAATTGCAGATGAATTACATTGACAGAAAACAAAACAAAAACAAAAAAATTGTCTGTTGGTGTATCTATGCATCAAGAATTGGACACGACGGCGGGGCAGGCAATTTGGAAGGCATTTGGCATGTGGGCTGGGTAAGGCAATGGGGCAGGCAAATTAGACAGGGTCAGGGTTGCTGGGTGTCTTTGCCTGAAGCATCGTGGGGCCCTCTTCACTGGCCCAGTGAACTTCTCCTTCAGTTTTTTACCCCTTGGAGGGCTGACTGGGAAGTCATAGGCATTGTTGTCACTGCCATAGGCATCATTATTATTGGGAGTGGCCTTCTTCTTCCTCGGCACCCCTTCATGACTTGCAGCCGCCCTTGTGGCTGCCCATCTCTTCCCTTTCCCCTGGGCAGCATTGGCCTCCTTCCCCCTTCTCCACCAACACTGCCTTTGCTGGTCCCGCACCAGTCTTCCTCTTCTTTGTGCTGGGCTTTGCCTCCTCCCCCCTGCAGCTTGACTTTCTCTTTTTGGCCATGGAGTTTCTGTGGCCCTCATGATCTTCTCACTTGTCCTCAATGAACTTGGGAGAAATCACCTTCTTCTTGGTGTATTTTGAGGTGGTTGATCTTGTGGGCTTGGCAGCAGGTACCTTCTTGGCACGCAATGGTTTCTTGGCAGGCAGGACATTGACTGATTTGATGGATTTCGTGGACACTGTATTTGTGGATTTGGCCGTGGCAGACTTGACAGAGCCGACCTTTGACATCTTGGCTCACGTGAACAGTGACATCACACATAACACAGCAAAATTTTGGGTTGGATGAACAAAAGTACTGGGATTTGGGTGTTTTGAAGGGTCCAGGATCAGAAGAAAAAAAAAGTGTATCCAAAATATGGTGTTAACACAACCACAACTATTTTTGATCAAGTAGATTGCATGGACAGGCACGAAGCAGTTGGTTTGGCCCTCTTCAACCTTGTTGAAAAAAAATTGGATGTACCATTGTCAGGTTTGAGGTCAATTTGAAGTCCAATGTAGCTGAGAACTGTAGCTGAAGGAAAGCAGAAGGTTCACTTGCCTTGCCTACCCAAAATGAGGTTGTTTGGCTGCTATGTTTTGGTGTTTTTCCTGGAGGGACTTCCTTATATGGTGTGTGGGAACCTTACATAAGCAGCAAAATTTTGAGCAAAAGAAAATGAAACCTAAACCATTTACTGAAACAAGGATTTTTGCACCTGAAAAAAATGGGTTGAAAAAATGACATACTGCTCCATCAAAAATAGGTATTTTAAAATTCTGAGACCGAGAACCTCTTCATATCATCCAAAACCATCATTTCTAGGTCTCACATTGTGACAATTTTTTTTGTGGCCAGAGCCTTGTGGATGTCATGACATGACCATGATGGCAGTGACTGACACCTGCCTTACACCCATGTTCTTCCCCTCTTATTCACTCCATCACTGTATATATATATGGATTTTAAAGGTCATTGTTGTCCAACAACATGAAAGCATGAATCCAGGCCATGTAGTGCTGTATTCAATAATTTCAGAAATTACCACACAGTCTACTGATTAACAATACCTATGAATGACTTGTGTCATCCCATGTCAAATGTTTCTGTAGTTTCATATGCTGCTGGGGGAGAAACACCCAGGACATCCCAAATCTATTCCAAGGCAGGAGGTCATCTGCACAGATTGTAGCCTGATCCAGATTCAGACAAGTGTACTGACTCAAACATATTTCACACCTCCAATGTCTTCATTCCATTAACCGACAGCCCAAACCAACCAGATATTTTAACTGACTGATGGATTGGCATTAGATATCTAATCTGAGTGTACAAGAACACAGCCTAGGCACACCCTCTTCCATGTCCTGTTGTACTATGTCTTCCAGTGTACAAACTTGCTGCAATAAAAATTGCCTGCTTTTATGATCCACAGTGTCTGGGAATTTAATTGTGATTATAAATCCCACAAGCCTCAGATTAGTCTGTACTGTGTCACACCGTTTAATATGCAGTTATCCATGGTGCTTACTTGAGTCTCTGATGGTTGGTAATCATACACAAGCATAACACTGTGGACCTGTCCCACCACCCAAGTTTTGTACACAGGTAATGTTGTTCGAAAGATCTGAGCCTGGTGACTAGACTCAGGTGTCAGAGTGATGTACATAATCTTGCATGAAAATTGGGAGTGTTTTGCTGGCCATAGTGTGGATTTCTCTGTTCCTAGTCATGGTGAAATATGTCTTGTATTTGTCAAGAGCTAGAACCCCCCTTCAATGTGCGACAGCACACAGCAGACACACTCCCTGATGCACTGTCCCCCACTTCCTGCTTGTATTGCTACAGTTCACACTGTTCCAAGATGCTCTAGCCATGTAGCATCCCCTGGGCCACAAGTGTTCTCAAAGCATTCTCACCTGAAGCATAGGGGTATCCTGACTCCGACAGCCAAGCCCCATCTGGCACAAGGTAAACCTCTGTCTCTGCATCGCACTGAAGCTGATGTGTTGTGGAGTAGATCCAACCCATTGGCCATGCTGTTCATTGAATTTGTTGGCTTACTTATAATGTCGTTGAAGCTACCAACATTCATGTATGTATGTATGTACGTCCTCTTTGGCTCACTCTTTAACCTATGGCTGAAGTGGTGGTTGTGCATGCTCGATGCATCATTCACCGTGTTTATTTCAGCTGCACATCATCATTGTACATCATCTTTATCACCAGGTAAGCTCTTTGCATGAACTCTGCACCACATGTCTTTACTATACCTGTTTCAGAGCCTATGTGTATGACTTGGTGGGCTTGTCAATATCTTGGGATGAGCAAGCACTTGCATCATGGAGGGATGAATGAATCTGGATGTTTCATGTTCACATTATAGTGGTTTATATCTAGTCTGTATTGTTTGTAGTTCTGCCAATACATACATTTTTTTGTTTCTTATATGTGCTTTTGAGCGAACAGAGCAACCAAATGAGTGTAAACTCAGTCGAAATTTGTCACCAATTTATAAAAATTCAGAAAGCCACAATCTGGTTTGGTAAATACTGTACCCATCTGTATGCGTGAAACATTTTTCCTGGCGTGACTGAAACTGTAGGAGTGAAACCTGAAACGGCCACTCTGTTATGCGTGACCGCAGTAAAATTTTGAAATGATCTTTGCTTTTATCAATATTTTTGAAGGTTCTGAGACATTTTTAGTGGATGTCACGCAAAATTCGCTGAAACGAACCCAGAGTTATGTGTGACAAGACTGAAAAATTGAAATGAAACGACCCCAGCGTTACGTGTTATGTTTCACGGATATGGATGGGTACAGTAACCTCAATTGAGGATTAGTATGATTTAGACTAAATTTGTGAGGTATTTATATGATTTTCATGGATTGGTACACAATTAGTACAGATTAGAGAAAGAAGATTTTCCTGATGCAACTTCTCTCAAACCTATCCACAAAGTGAGGAAATGTCATTATTCATGCCACAGACCCATCTGAATTGCAATTGATACTGTCCTATAGCTGCACAGAGACACAGAATGCAGAATACCTCATCTTTGCACTCTGTGTGGCTATGTGGACAGTAGTGTTATGCAGGTCGGGCCCAAGCCCAAGACCCAACCCAAACCTGGCCTTTTTGGGCCTGACCTGACCTGACCCACAGTCAGGCTCAGTCAGGCTCAGGGTAATGCCCAAGATTCTGTTGGGCCCAAGACCCAGGCTTGAGCCCAGGTCTCTTGCCTATTTTCCAATAATGTTTGAACTTAACATCACGGCAGCTATCATATTATGCTTCTGCTTGGGCTACTCTGTTCCACCTTGGCATCAACACTGCACTTCCCCGCATCCCACTTCGATGGACTCTGGTCCGTTCAGATGCTTGTCCATGGATGGTTTCACTCATTATTTGCAGGTTGGCCACTTGATTACGGACAATGCAGCCAGCAATCATGACATCACTGCCCTTCTCAGGAGCTTTTACATTACACACTTTATAAAATTACCCCTATCTTTCCAAAACTCCGCTTATGGCTCCCCAGCCCCAGAACTTCAGAAAGAGGATGACGGACCATGAAGTGGTCTGGCAGCCGCTCATAGACTTGACAATTACTGCACAGGCTTACAAGCTTTGGCCCGAGCCCGATCCGACCTGCCAGTCAGGTCAGGCTCAGGACATTTGTGGGCCCAAGCCTGCCCAAGCCCGACCCGACCCACACATCACTAGTGGACAGTAACTACCCCTACAATGTGTTGCAATTTCAAGAGCAGTGGATCTTATTAGACTCAGAGAAGATACTCCTAGTGAACATGGCAATACAACCTCCTGAACCATCCCCAGACATCCAGCTTGTCCTGGGAACATTTGACTCTGCATGATCCATCAGGGAACTTGGAAGACACTGGCCATACATGTGTGCAGGCCCTTCAATTGTCCACACATGCAGGCCCCCAGAAACTACCATGTAACCCAGTCTGGGATAGAGTAAAACTGCAGCCTCAAATGACCCCCTACCTAGTCCACAATATAGAGTAAAAGAGCCTGAAAACCAAGGAACCTCGTCTGCCATAGAGTAAATTGCACAGAGCATGGAACTTTTTTTTGGTGTATGTGCCTGGAGCCATGGAATGGTGTAGATTTGGTGTGAACATCTGGGCTGAATGCTGACGATCAGACTTGAATTGATTTAGCACACCAGAACAGACCAATTCCTGGCCAATCAGCCCAAAAATTTGAGTTGGGAGAAAAATCACAATTTTAGCCTCCTAAAACCTTGTCAGAGATAGAGTAAAACATGGCCCAGAAGGCCACTTTCATAGGGCAAAACTGCCCAAATTTTGGGCTCAACCCAGACAAGGTTACATACATGCCTATGCATGCCCCCTGTTCTCAGATGTTTTCCCAAGGGATACCCGCTGGAAGATGCCGAGACACAATGTGGTAGGGTAGGGACGGTGGAACACCTTAATTCACTTTTCAGACTTAGATCATCAAATCCATGTTTGCAGAGGTCAGAAGAAAAAACCGATTTTTAGGGGGGTTCTACCCTCAGATTTGATCTCTGAACAGGGACAGAAAAGTGGTTTTACTGACATGAAACAGGTCAAAATGTGATGAACAGACTAAATAGAGCTGAAATCCTAGCAAAAATCACAGTTTTTCCATCGTGTGGGTCAGTCGGGCGAGTGCGGAGAGTAATCAGGGGATACGATCACCGATCCCATCATATATCTTCCAACCGGATTTTGGCCTCGAAAAGCTTATATCCGGACAAGGAAATATCCCCAAATTTCGCTCTCAAAAAGGTTATTTTCCGGACAACCCTTGGCTGGAGCTTCACGGCCTGCTCTCGTTGATCCCAGAAGTGCGGGAAATTGACATAAAATATTTTAATATTTATATGAGGGGAATAGAACAAGTTTGAGGCTCTCTCATCCCAATATTACTTTTTGACAGCACATCCTCCTGCCGAAAACGTGATCCGATCGCACGATACGTAAATTTAAACTCAGATCAACTGGTCTGTCTACGGACGAGCTTGCCTCTCTAGTAGACAGAACGGTTACCGGTCTACTTGGACCCAACAACTCGCATGGTTTTGACGCGACGAGCATCCAAATCGATCCACCAATGGCTTCCCAACGAGATTATCATCGAAATAATGGAGGCAACAACAAAGGCGGACCAAGCTTAAGTGTCTCTGTGCCAAGTCTCCAAGCTATTTAACGATCTCTGCCTCCCTGTTTTGTACCACGTTGTTCACCTCAGCAGACATACGGATTACGACAACACCAGCGCTTTCCCTTCAGCACTTATTGAAAATCCCTCCCGAGCACATGCTATCCGAACTTTCAAAGTCTCGCCCTTTCGATATTTTCGGCAAGTTTTCCAGTCATTCCCTTGCTTCGCAACTCGATCGTCTCACCTCCCTTAGGTGGTCCCCCTTGGGAGAGCTATTCATCGAGTTAATGAAACCTATGCTGGGACTCGAGCATCTGTCTCTTTACACCTTCCTACTGCAACATGATCCCACCAATCACACACTGTTACAGCAGTGCACCTTTCCCAGACTGGTCAGCTGTGATATAGGTGCAGAGCTCAACATGTTGGACATCCTTGCATCATTTTTTATACGCCACCCCACCGTCACCCGCATTCGCATTAATAATCAGTGCGAGGACAACGTAATTGCGCCGCCATCAGTTCGTATCCCCCTGCCAAATCTCCAGCATTTCGACGGCCCAGCCGCCCTCGTCCCTGCAATTGTGGTACACGGGTTGAGAGAGGCCCAGCTCCATTGGGATGCCCGCGCAATATCGAGAGGATTGTTGTTGCACTGCATTCCTTGACCTGCCCCAACACTCCGTTTTTCTCTGCCCATACATACTCCGATGATTGTTGCATGTCAATCGTGACGTCTCTATCGAGACACATGCCGCACACCAAGAGCCTTCGAATGCGATGTCTGGTTTATGATAAGATGGTAGACGATGTAAGCTTCACGAAATATTCATCTCCTTGATGTACCGCTGAATTGAACTCAGACAACGATTCACCATATTACAAAGTGCCTTCCGCGCTTCATGGCCCTCGTATATCTTGCGATGGATGTCCGTGGTTACGATCCATCGGAAGAAAGATGGACCACAGCAGAGGCATGGGGAAACACTTGTCCAACCCTGGAAGCCTGCTCCCTGAGTAGGTTCACCCACCTCGAAATCTTGAGGTTGACACTGATATTCTTCAGATGGCGATGTATTCAAGAAGGTGGATGGGATATGGGTGGGTTGCAGTAAACTCGAGTTTGAAGCGTGGGCTGGAATTTCCGAATTTGAGGCAATTTATACCGATCCAAGTCTCAGAAGGTAGGAGGGGAGACCAGTCGCAACTGTGTTAGAAAAGCGACGCTATGCTTGGTCAAATAAATTTCTGATACTTTTGCGCGAAACTTATACAGCCTATGACATCGAAATTTCATCGATTAAATTGAATCTGACATAAACGATATCGTCTATCAGAAATCACCAGGAAGAATTAGAAAAGGTAGGAGATAGGCCGTAGCGAAGGAGGGAACGCCGCCACGCTGTGTTTCAGTGATCGCTCGGTGCTCGACACCGTCAGCAAGAATCCCCGCCTGGTCCTATAAATTACACGCCCTCCGACGCGCTAGCCCTCCCTGCCGCGGTCGGACTCCGGCCGCTCTCCACGACACAGCGACCACAGAAATCAAAGACCAGACAAGGGAGAGGAGAGGGAGAAAAAAGTGAAAAAGGCGGGAAAGTAGAGGTGAGGGAAGAGAATTAAGTATGAATGACGAAAGAACAGAGAATCGAGAGACACCTCCTAAGCCCCCCGGGTCACACAACCACACATTCTGCGACATCCGCTCCCACACCGCGAACACCATACATATCCGGCCAACCAGCCGCCCGCCGTGGATCCGCGATGCGGAATTCCAAAGTTGTACGATGCTATTGCTGCGGAAACGCAGTCAAAGCTGTACAGTAAGTAGTTCGCTGTAAGAGCGTGATGGCCATCCTTCTCGTTTACGGAATGATATGTAGTGTACATACATCTAATGATGCATAGGTCAGAACGCGAAATAGCGGGTGAACTTGGCCGTTGGCCGCCTCTCCTCAGTATACTGCCCAACGCTCAAACGGCATCCGGACCCACCGGAATTGCGGTGCCGCTGACCAGCAGCGCAGCGACGTGGCCCGCCGTCTGGCGCGTTGCACCCGCCGGGAGGTGCGTGAACCGGTCGAGGACGTCCAAACGGGGAACTCCGCGAGGAGGCCCGTCGCGTTCGGGGAGATGTGCGCGTACTGCGGGTGCTGGATGAGGAGGCGCATGACGTACTGTGGGTCTGTCAGGGAGGAGGATTTATGCATAATGATATGGACGGACGCACCTCGCGGCCCATGTTTGGGTAGCGGAAGCTGGGGTGGCTGCAGGCGGGGACGCGCACCGCCCCGTCGAGGCGCGCGAAGTGGTCAGTTTCTGGTGCGTCGTTCAAGGCGATGTCTTTGAGAGACGGGGTCGGAGAGGGAGCACGTTCTGTGCCGTCGTCGTTGGGAGGGGCTTCCTTGGATTCGTCGCTCAACTGAAGGGCGGCGCTCTGTTTATCTCAGCCAGTTCCACGCTCTCGACCGACACCTCCTGCATCCGCGAAGACGGCGCGCCCTTCACCGGTGCGACCCCAACGTTGCCAGCGACGCTTGCGGCCCCGTTCCCGGTGGCGGCGGGTCTGGCAGCGCCACCAGCTGGATCTCTGGGACGGGTGCATCATCTGCAGGCCACCCGTCGTCCGTGCGCCACATGCGCCTCGTCGCAAGCTTGCTGAGATACCGGTTCTTCCGCGAGGACGTCTGCGGGGTCATCACATTCAGCGCAAAGACGTCCGACTTGTAGAACCCCACATCGATGGTGCCTGGCTGGCCGAGCGCCTCGAGCGCCAGCAGGTTGGCGGACCACAGAAGAAGAGAGAATTCGAGCATCTAGCCCGCAGTGTAGACCGCGGGTTCTTGGACCCCGAGCTGTCGCTACGAAGCAGTCAGTGGACAGTAAGACTAAAAGACGGATCCACGCACGATGCCCTCGACTTCCACCAGCTCCTCACCAAGGCGTCCGCTGACTCTCCACCCGCATACCACCTCCCGATTGAAGGGAGTCCTCGCGGGTGGGGATGTACGGGAAATACGTCTTGACACGCGGCAGGGGATTGCAGAGCGGCAGGTATTGGAACTCCATGTCGAATTCCTCGTCGGTAGCGCAGAGCGCTTCGCGCACTAGGTTAACACCGACAGTGACTTGATATTGCCCGAGAAGCTGCCCACCATGGCCACAGAGTATGACGCTGCAACGAGATCCCAGCGCGGAAAAATAGGAACATCGACAAGCAACATACGAGGCATAGGGATGTGGGCCTGGCTCGGCGATACCGAGACGATTCAGGAAGGTGTTACATAAAAACATGTGGGAAACTGCGTACATACCCTTCGTTTGCTATCGTCCGGATGTTTAACGAGTGTCTTCCGGCAAAGCTGGGAACTCGAAGGGAAATACGAAGGTCCCCGCAGGAAATTTGCCTTTGAAAGGGTGCGCGCCAGGTGCGCTCGCTTTCGGGTCACCTTTCTTGCGATTCCACACGTTTACGGTCATGGCTGCGCTGGGAGGCTTGAAAGTATCGAGGACGCTGTTAGACTTGATGGTGATCTGAAAACACAGCTTGAAAACACACGAAACGGGAAAGAAGACAAAACGTACCCAGACATCGATGTTCCTAAGACTCGTGGGCCCGCTACGCGCTTTTCTGAAAATAGTCGTTCAGAAGCGCTAAGTAACTGTCGCGAGATTTTATAGTCGTATGCTTGATGACTCAGACGATCATGGTTCCAGAAGCCGAGGTAACTCAAGCTTTATGCACCCCGGAGAGGTCAGTCTCCCCAGAGCGTTACGACAGCCGATTATGGGAGCACTGAGTGGCGGCGATGAGTGGCTTGCGTCCAGCCCTGAGACACGGCGTCGTCGCATGGGAAACAGGTTATCCGAGTCGCAGTGGCAAAGCACTGAGGCAGTGGTACTCGGGTGCTCCGGAAGGTTATCGGTCTGAAGCGGATCAGTAGCACAGCCACGGAGTTCCACTCGTTCAATTCTTACCACCACCACGACGCCATCCGAGTGCCCTAAAGACGTCTCAGAACCACCAAACGCGGAACAAGTAGCTTAATCCTTGAAACGGACGACTTTCCTCCTGTCGGCACGCGCGGCCGGGTGAAATCAGCTATTTTCTCGGCGCATCCTCTGTTCGTCTTCTCAGCGATCCCCCGGTCGCGTAAAACCCCCACACACATGACCCCGGCGTCCAGCAGAGCCTTTTACGCGGCACTATGGCTGTAGCAACGTAATATCACCGTCGCAGAAACTGAATTGCCCGGATAATCGACGGATATTGCGAGCAGGTGTCCGCGCAGATGACGTCGCGCTGCACTCGCTATGGTAAGGGCTCAGGGGGGCAAGACTCGGGGTGTGATGCCAGGGTGACGACGGCTACCTACTGGGTCGATTTTCCCTCACGCTCTGCGGTTTAAGTAGGAATGAAACACGAGTCGGAATTGTTGAAGGCCTCGGAATCGCTCGCTGCTGCTTGTCATGAAGTCCCTCTCCATTTTTGCTGCTGTTGCCGCCCTTGTGACCAAGGCTTCCGCGCATTGTAGGCCTCTCTTATTTATGTATTTCACCAAGGAGAATATGTTATTAATCGTGGTGGCGGATAGATATCTGGCCGCAGCTTATAGTCGGTGGGGTTAATACCACTGCGTGGCAATATGTTCGGTACACGGCCATCCTTTGCACTTTTTTTGGGGCGTGAAATTTGACTGCCGCTTTCAGCGAAAGCAACAACTGGCAAGACCTGAACCCTGTACGTCTGTCGTCCATTTCATATTGAGATAGCCCCCTGAAAATATGTATCTCGGAAACAGCTGACCGACGTGACCTTGACCGACGTCCGGTGCTACGACTCCACGCAGTCGGGCACCGCGTCGACCGTCAACGTCACTGCTGGCTCGACGATCGGGTTCACTGTCAGCGGGAACCCGTCCAACCTCTACCACGCCGGGGTCAGTGTCTATTTTCGGGCCTCCTGATCTTCTATCTCAAGCTTTATTCCGTATTGATTTAGGTAGTGAATGTGTACATGGCCAAAGCGCCGACCGGGACCGACGTGTCGAAATGGGACGGAAGCGGGAACGTCTGGTTCAAGGTATGTGCTGGGTGGCCAGCTTTAATCTCTTTTGCGGTTCTGACCTTCTGTATTTTTGTAGGTATTCCAAATCCCGGCGGTCACCGACGGTGGAACGACCATCACGTTCCCTTCGACCGGTTTGTCTCCTTCGGCTCTCCCAAAGCTACCGTCTACTGACATGACCGGCGCAAAATAGGAATGACCGAAGTGAACTTCCAAATTCCCGCTCAGACTCCTTCTGGCCAGTGCGTACTATTCACTGCTCATTCTTGAGGGTACAGCGACTCACGTTCCCCCAAGGTACCTGGTCCGCGTCGAGCACATCGCCCTGCACGTGGCCTCGTCCTTCGCTGGTGCCCAGGTTGGTCATTTATCTCGCACTGCTATTTGTTGGCATCTGGCTCAATGGTGCCGCCCCATATAGTTCTACATCGCATGTGCACAACTCCAGGTATGGGCGCTATTCGTCGTCCCTAATCATATTTTGATCAGAATTATTGTCAGGTCTCTAACGGTCAGTGATTGCGGAGGCCGTGAGGTGGGACAATGAAATTTATCTGATCCTCAGGTGGAACTGGAACCCCCGGCCCGCTCGTCTCTTTCCCTGGGGCATACACCGTACGTTTCTCCCTCCCTTGTTCAAAAGAGAGTATTAATCAGAATGACCTTTATCTTTCAATGTAGGGCAACGTAAGCTGTCGTTCCGGTGAAACTCGAGAGACAACTTACTGACTGTACAACGTTCTCTTCGATCTTCTGCTGTACAGGAGCCCGGCATTCTGTACGTCCTGCATTCTTGCCTTTTGCTCTCGCTGAACTAAATGTTCCCTGACAGCATCAACATCTACTGGCCCATCCCAACCACCTACATCCAAGTAAGTGCTGAAATCTGATATACTCCTTGCAAGATCTGACCGTTGCCTCCATAGCCCGGCCCCGCTGTCTGGCCTGCGACCGGATCCTCGGTAAGTTTCTTCTCCGCACCATCCACATACGAACCGAGGGACTCATCCATCCATCTGCACCAGTCGTCCACCGCTACGACACCGCCCGCGTCTAGCTCCACCACGACCAAGGCAAGCTCCACCACGACCAAGGCGTCGTCCACGTCTACCTCAACCGGCCCATCGGCGACCGGCGCGCCGCAGTTCGCGCAATGCGGCGGACAGGGGTGGACCGGCACGACCACCTGGTACGTGTCCGATCATTATTCCGTTCGCAATTTCCAGCGCCTGACTTTTTTGCGCTGGTATAGTGTCTCCCCGTTTACTTGCAGCGTTGTGAACGGTGCGGAATCTGTTTTCGTACTTCGTTCGGAAAATATTGACGGGGGTCTTCGGCAGCATTCTACTCGCAATGTTTGTAAATACATATGGTGTGAGGGTTTTTATTGGGAGGCGGGTGGGCCAGTGATATGCAGAAATGAGACGACACAGCATAGGTCGTGCGGTGTGGCATGTAGTAAGTACTGCAGATGTAGGACGCGTTTGATCCTCCTGCACAATGAAATGGATTATCATTCCTGTGTGATCATCCTCGATCCAGAGGGTCTGAAAAAGCGAGTCCTGACACCTGAAGATATTCGAGCCGCAGTGAACCGACAATCACGTTCAGGTGTGGCTGCTTCTTCCGGATTCCATTCCTGCCGCTACATAGTTCCAAGCCGCGAAAAGAGAGCATATACGCTACACTCTACACGCATTGCAACACAATGAATAGACACGCATTTATCAGGCAGCCAGGTCGTTCTCTTTATTCCACACACGCCTCCGTCGCTGAGGCGTTCTGATAAAACCCCGCGGCCATCCTGGGTCCAGCCGCCGCGCAGGACGCTCTTCAGGCCCTTCAGGCGACCTGGCGCGTTTGCGCCTCGTGATATTGTGGCGCGGCGCAGGTGTGGGGGTGGTGGCACGGATGTCCGTGGGCCAGGTAGGGGTCGACTGACGCGGGTATGTGCGGCGGACGGGCGTAGACGGGGGGCTCGGGCTGGGCGCAGACGATCGTGCACGAGAATTCATATGGGCAGGTGTGAAGGGCGATTCGAGGTCCTCCGAGTCTGAGTCGTTTGATTCGTCTGCAACGGAAAACATTGAGTGACGTCCTGGAAATTAAAATAAAAGGCCGGTGGACCATCTCTGATCGTGGAAGGTCCACCCATAATGGCACCGTTTTCGAACGGCGACGAAGCGGATCTTCATGAACAGACAATGAGATTCTCCAGTTCCTCGAGTGGTGCTGATGGGCGTTACCTGAGTAGGTCCCTGAGACGGTTAGCGGTCTCAACATGGTGATTCAGCAGTGCCTCCATGGCGGGCACAGAAAGTTTATCCAGGGACATTAGAAAGACGATTGAAGAAAGGCGGAGGAGTCGGGGCTTGCTGGACTAGCTCACCCTAATTTATAATGCGACGCTTTGACCTTGATCCAAGCGGAATTCAAAGCGTAGACGGATATTGGAATAGAATATGTTTAGACCCAAAGCAGCTGTCAAAGCACTGATACATGGCAGGGATTTGACAAGTTTGATGCCCATTTGCGGCAGTATGAGTCCGCGATCCAGTGACTGCCCTCTCCCAATTGGAACGCCGACATGCTAGGCGTAACCAGCGCAAGATATTGGGAGACCCACTTCATGCCCCCTGAGAAATGTGTTTCATTTCCAGTCACTCGTTGATGGTCAGTGATACTGTACTATTTCGACCATAGGTTCACGCCATGTCACCCGTCACCTACCAAGTTCATTTTTCCTAAGTTCATTCCTCGGCAATCACATCAAAATTCCCATAAAAGGCAGTCCGGCGAATGCCGGAGATAAAATTTTGGTGTTTCTGAGCCTATTTGGGCCTGAAAACTCGACTGTCACCGTCACTGGTACCAAATAGGTTCAGTTCACGACCCTCCGTCACCCGTCACCTGAACCTATGGTCGAAATAGTACAGTAGTGTTGCCGTCGATGCGAGTTGACATCGATTTGTAACTCGGATCGGCCATCGAATTGGCCAACTCGGATCGCCTCGAACAATCGAGTTGCACGTCGGTGCGATCCGAGTTGGCCTAATCAGGCCAGATCATTTTCCCATACGCCAAATATATGGCACGTGCAGATTGACACTGCCCACAGCCACCGCCCAAAACGATCGCAATCTTCGCAAGCCCATGATTTCTGCACATCTCCCTCTTTTTTTTAAATCAAGGACCTCAGAAATATTGATAGTTTGGGTAAAACCAACCATCTGCAATTTTCCCTGATCATGGCCAGCCTGCGTAGAATTAAGAACCATTTTTTCCCCCTGAAACACACCTCCTACGGGTCCCAATGTGTTCAAATATTCTTGAAAAGTGTCCATGCGTACTTCAGGACCATTACCAACAAATGATAATTGTCAAAGACACTGTTCAAGCTCCCTGGAAGGACTCATTAACACCCTCTCCTCGTCGTCGTTCCAAATGAGGAGCGTGGGAACACAATCTAACACAACTCGACCCAATCCGGTGCACAACTCGTTACAACTCGACCCAACCGAGTTGACATGAGTTGCCACACCGCATCACCTCACATCAATCTGCGGCAACACTAGCACTGACTCAGTTAAAGGGGCGTGGGAATAGAAAGATTGAAATGGCGATTTAAAATTGGAACTCCGCTAGACTCAAATTTGTTTACGCGAATGCAAGGTTCCAGTTTATTGCTGTGTATGACAGAATACTGTCACACGGCTTTCAGCCGGGACGCGGCTCGCGGTGGGTCCATTCAGTCGTGTCTGAAAGTTATCACATCTGCATTCGTCAAAGCGAGTACTCAGGCTCGAGTGGTGGTGATCGGCGATGGGAAGCATAGTCTCTGTCGTCGATTGCGGTTCGATTTTGACCCGCAGAAGTTGGACTGCGGAAGAGAAAATTGATGTTGATCCCATGCCACATGTTACGGCGTAACTGACACCACAGGCATTTTCTACGTCCTGGATGCCTCGTGTGGTAAAACTGGACATGACGTGGCTCTGTACCGTTTTTTTTTTCCAAGCAAATTCCAAGTTGAATTATCACCTGAGACGCCAAGGTTTTATGGTGAGAGAAAATGGCCGGTCGTGGCGGCGTTTAACTTGGAGCATCCTTCGAACTCCTTCGATGTTCGAACCGGCATCCGGCAGTCCGGATTCTTGTTTCTCAGAATCCTATGAGCTTAAGTATAGGGCTAGACAACAAGCAAGGCTTCCTCGGGCCCGTTTTTGTCGTCGCCGTCCTGTTCGCCGCCTCCTGTCCGCCTGGGATCCCCTCATCGCTACATGAACCGTCAATTTTGAGCAGTTCCAACACGTTCCGACTTCCAACATCACGGCAACATAACGCCCTTCAGGCACCTGACTCGTGTCGAAAATATCTTGGCAACGGCCGAAGACTTGCCGTATTCGTCTTTGACTACCGAGTTTTCAGCGTACCAGGTTCCGCATAACGCCGAGCATCATCTCCGCCTCTTAGGACCCATCAGGCTCGTGTCCGTCATCATATATAGTGTGAGCTGACTGACACCCACGACCATCGAACTCCCCGTCTTCCAGTCCACCAACCCTAGCCCTCGGTTTCCCACTATCCTGCCTCCTGCCGCCATGAGCACTGCCCGATCTTTCGTCTCCATGCTCGTTGCCGCCTTGATGGCCCTCTGCTTGACAATATCCGCAAGCGCAGCAGCGCTGGCCTCAGACCCACGAGCCGTGGCGAACCAGACTGTGCTCACGAACGTCACGTTCGGGAAGTCCATCGGGCCATTCAATTCTTCGGGTGTCAGCAACCAAAACCTTGCCTCCACGACCTCCGGGGTCACGGCCGCTATCGGGGTACGCGTCAAGCATATCTTTCCCCGCCTTGTTCTCACGCAAAACTCGCTCAGAAACCGGGGGGCATATTTATTTGCACGGACGTGGCATGGCAAGGGTTATGCGGGTGATTTTCCTTTCGTCATGATATGTCCAGAGTTACCAACTCTGCCTGCGCACAGATATGCTGTGCAGCCATTAAACGAGTGCATCGTATTCGCCAGTCCTTGGCTCGACGCAGTCTCCAGCTTCGGGCCTGACCCAGGTGCTACGTGTTTCGGTGAGAACATACTTTCCTACTCCTTGTTAACACGGGCTGACTGTTCCTATCGATGACAGCTTTCAGGTATGTAGCTATATATTAGCTGCGCAATTTGGCGGGCGATATGAACACTTACAAAACCGCCATCAGCTCAAACAACTGTGATCCGACCAACCCACAGTGGTCCTTCTCATTCCCCGGGGACTCGAGTGGCGGTCTTAAGACCACAAACCCATGGAACGATAAGGAAAGTCCCTCTCATCCTTCGAAATGCATCGCCGGTAATTAACCCTCCACGACTTATTAGATCACCAACTTCGCATGTACATAGACCGATGTGTACAACGCGGACTGTTGATGTTTCGTTCCTTTTATTTTTGGCTTCGGAGTGTAAGAATGCTTTCAGGGCCTGGTGTTTTGAAATATCCTACATAGACAGTGGGATATCATATAGGCGAATTTGTATGTACGCATTGGGATGCGATGTTCAACTTTTTGCGATTGAAATGAAGCAGGGTTTATTATTAATAACCCATGTTCATAACACGTGAAGCGCTTGTGAAATAAAATTACCCTTGGACCCTTCCTTATTTGCTTTTGTGTCATCGTCGCATCCCTCTGTCGTTTACTCCACGGCTAAGGCATGTGCACAGTCGTTACTGTCATTTACAGATTACTTACTCTACCTACTAGATCTTGTACTCATCCTATTCTATTAAAGTTGTGATTTTCACCCGAAAAAAAAACAACCAAACAACCGGTATTTTTTGCCCAGTATATCGCTCAAAAAATGAAGCTCGCGTCGCATCTCGCGAGTCTCGGTGCGCCGCTTTGCTCTCTTGCCCTGCCCTATTCTCATTGGATTTTACTTGGCTGGCAGGCGACGCCAAGACATTCCCGTTCGCGCCGACGCAATCGCAGCGCACGCCCGATGAGCGCAAGTCCACGGGGGTTACGGAGGACATGATTCGGGTGCTTCTCATACTACCTTCCTCCATATACCATAATGCTCACCTCCTTTTTTCCGCGTAGTACTCGGTGGGAATCGAGAGTGCGGATGATATCATCGGGGATTTGGACGGCGCTGCCGATTGCGCACGAGTAGCTGAGGCATGGCTGGCATTGTTCCTCTTTCTCTGCGCCTTGCGACGGGAATGTTTGGAGAGAGTTGCATGCAACTCTCTGTGCAGGTGTCTGCCTCGTCATTAGTATAATATACACCTTTATCTGTTATCCAGCAGCAGCAAACCAACGCTACGCGCCCGTTGAAGCATGTACATGCGCATGCGACGACTCGAGCGCGTTGCCCATACTTCCACATCCGCAAACGCACTCCGCTCCAGATCCCGCGTCCACAGCGTGTCCAGCTCTACCCTCGACTCCCCATACGATGGGGAAGAGCTGGAATGATCGAGGCGCGCGGTTACGGAGAAGATGCCTCGGCTCTCGACGGCGTGCAGGTTCAGCATGAGGCGCGACATCATCGTTACGGACATGCTGGTGGTGCTGTAAGCGCACTTGCGTGGTTATGGAAAGGGAGGGTGTACCAGCTGGCGAAAGTCGATAGGCAGCCCGCAGGAGCGGCTGCGGGCGGGATGTCAAATTCTGGGGTAATGTAAATAATATGTCGACTTACGTCCGCGAGCTGGAGAAATTGATCAACTCGAGTCATTTAGGCAGAAGAGTCGCAAGTACGCACATAGAAGGTCAGGATGTTCGCGAGGTTCACGACCGCCATTATTCTGTGCGAAAGAATCAGGAAGATGGCGGTGAGTAGTAAGCGTAATCCGCACACAAAGTACATAGCACCTGATCAGAGCGGATTAGGTCGTATCGAGTTGAAAGTGACAAGATCGCCCACCATCTCTAAGCAGGAGCGTTAATATTGGAATATTCGTCCATGTCATGCCGAACTCGCTCCGCCGCCGGAGCGACTTGTAGAATAGTGTGACGAAGATCATCACGTCATAAATGAACAGGGACTCCCATGGGACGGCCAGATCTGCACGACGTCAGTTAGGTCGGGTGGTATGCAGGGAATGGCTCCACTGACGGACGCCACTGAAGGGGCGGACGACCATTAGACACGAAAGCAGAAAGACGGAGAGGAGGCGCGCGTACTTTTTGAACGAGTTAGCGATATGGCAGCCGACCACGTCTGGCTGGGGAATGCCTCTTTCCCCGCTGATGGCCCACTGTCGAAGTGGATTCAATTACCCGTCAAATCGGGCGCATCTCGGGAGGCAAGGCACAACGCACACACGATACGGCAATGAGGACGATCCCGGCCCCCAGCATGTATATCCAGACCCGTCTATCGCGGTCGTACAACGCGTAGATCCGCAGAGTCAGGAGCGCTAAACCGCGTTTTGTCAGTTGCCACCCGTTTCGTAGCACATATGCACCGCACCGCATATCGTGATTTCGTTCAAAAGGAGGACAATTTGGCGGATGAGGTTGAAGGTTGTGCACCTGCACGGCAGCTTTACATCAGTCCAGGATTCTGCAGGGAGAGGCATGTTCTGACCACTGCAGAACAGCGCGATTAAAAAGCATAACGGAGGGGCACGCTGAAACACGCACTGATGGCGGAACCGTGCTGAACACGAAAATGGCCACCGCTACGTCGCTGAAGCACGCCAGATACCGGTTCAGAAAAAAGCAGTATGTGCTGGGCGTTTTCGGTTTCCTCCAAAGAAACCGCACTTCGTCGCCTGGCGGGATATTGTCGGAACGGATCTCTCACCGTACCAAGTGAGGAAGAATGCGCACCGAATGTCATCAAATGGTCCCAGTACAAAAACGCTAGGACACTTCAGTTACAGGTAGCAAAGAAGTAGAACTTCAAGACACACTTATTGGTATGAGAAACAGGTAATGGCTTCGGGCGAAGTCAGTAAGGGGGCACCATACCATGAGGTAAGGAAACAGACAGTGCTCGAGCGTCGTTTATCAAGCCAGCATCCTGCATTGGGGAGAGAAAGATGTAGTCTGAGACCACAGATAGGCGAGTGGGGTATGCACGATCCGCCCTCGACAGCCTTGCACGTTCCTTTAGGACGAAAGCCGTTCAGAAGTGCGACGCTATAGAGGGAATGCAAAGAGGACATAAAAACGCCCAGTGTCGCCATCATGATTTATGTAAATATCCGGCAGATCAAACGGTAGATAACGTTTGTATTGGATTCGGAACTGAGGCGGTGCAAACCGTTTTGGATCCGCCTGCTAGTGTAACCGGAAACAAAACAAATACGAACCTTCTGGGAACATGGTGCGCTCTACCTTTCGAGTTCGAGAATATTTGGGGAAAGAATAAATGGGCAGAAATGGGCACGTTCGCTCCTGGTACAAATATAAGAGCGAGTGATCGGTGCCTTGCTGCCCCTGCGGAGATCACGTACTCCGGACCTGACGGACGCCGAACAGTGCCGACGATGTTGACAGTACGTATGTTGTGACCTGACAGGTCACTGCCTATTTCGGCGGCCCGCGATAGAGTAAATCAAGGACCCAAAAGTAAAACACCTCTGAAACCGGGACAGGCTGTCCTACATAGAAGTAAAACGCGTGCAGCGCGAGATTTTTTTGGCATGTATACCGCTCAGAGCCAGCAGTGAAACTGTCGGTCAGCCTACATTCTTGTCAGATCATGATGAATTCGCTGGAAAGATTTGCACGCTAGCACAGAGCTATTTGTTGTGAAATGGGCCAAAATAGCGGTAGGGGAGGAAAAATTGATGGATTTTCACCCAAAACTTGGTCTGACATAGAGTAAAACAGCCAGCTCGTTACTGATGGCGGTGGCAGATACCGCCATCCAGAGACCGGCAGAGTTTGAATTGCGGCCCGCCAGCCCGCACACAGCCCTCGACCACATTGGGACAGTAGGGGCCACTTAGCTCGTATAAGTATATTCCGCACTGCAACGTGTACAGAGGCTCGGTGGTGATTGAATGCACACTCCACATATGAATTGATAGTCCAGCATCGAGACTTAACACTTGCATGACACCTGTTCGCAATCTGTAGATGCAGCACGCATGCAGCCATGGAAACTTCATGACTTGCATAGTGTGCTGCGTGCAAAGATTGCATGCACAGTGTGACGGTATCCAGTTGTAGCAGGCCATGGACGTAGTTGGTTGATTGGGGATGGAATCAAGTGTGGAGGGTGAAGCACATTATTATTGCCTTATTACGTTACCCTCTTTATAAAATTACGTGTCTCCGTCTTTGTGGGGTGCTGCAGATCAAGGAATTGAAGGTTCATTTGAATGTACAAATGAAACAATGAACCCCAAATGGAACCTTAGTGGATGTACAATTGAAGCTAGCAGCATAGGTTGGGCAAAAGCCCAAGGGCTTTCCGGCTCCATCCTAAACCTCTAGACCTAGAATGAAAACCCCAAAGAGAGCTGTGATACCCAGACACTAGGAGAATGATGACACATCCAGCTCTCAGCAGGGTGGATACCCAAGATCTAGGAGGAAGAACATTACTTTGAGGTGATTCACTTGAGGTAAGATAAGGCTACCTGTAGGTGCACCAGCCCTGATTCCAAATTTTGCAAAGTGAAGCTGCGTGGTGGTGAGATGCAGTGGAGTGAAGCATATTGTGAAGTGAGACATGCAGGCAAATGCAGAGGTACAATAAAGCGAAGCGAAGCACCACCAAAATGGCACGAAAGTTGAGCAAACGGTGGAGCACATCAGTCCTGAATGGTGGAGCACATTGGTCCTGAGAGATGGGAGCGCATTGGTCCTGAACGGTGGAGTGCATTGGTCCTGAATGGTGGAGTGCATTGGTCCTGAATGGTGGAGTGCATTGGTCCTGAAGGGTGGAGCACATCGGTCCTGAGAGACGGGAGCGCATCGTGACCCTGAGAGACGGTGGTGTCCGATCCAGTATGATGTGTTGCCATGGTTGTCGACCCAGAGAAACTTGGCAAGTACTAGGAGTCAAAGTTAGTAAGTCAGTGATGTTAGTGTATTAGTAGTGTCAGTGCTGGTACATCATTAAGGTTAGCAGCTCAGTTGTGTTAATCTAATTAGTATTGCTGGACCGACTGAATCATCAGAAGTTGACCATGACCTAAAAGTTGTCAATGATGGATTTGAAAGCTGGCTTGTAGAAGGCCAGCGGAAACCCTGAAGATGAAAATGTTGGCTGGAAACCCAAATACAGTAGGAGAAGATACAGTGACACATCCAGCCAAGAGGATCTCCAGGTAAGGTGCAGTAAGCGGGAAGTTGGTGGATGAGAAATTTGGCCAGTAGCAGCCATGTGCTTAAAGTGCCAACTGTAACCAGTGCAGGTGCATTGTGTGGTTGATGTGCGGGAGATATTCAGCAGGCTGCAAAGGCATTCAAGGTGCAGTAAGTGATCAGCAGGTTCTCCCACAATGAGGAGTAGCAAACAGGCATGATCCACCAGATAAAAGGGGAACAAGATGACGGTTCACATTGTGACAACTTCGAAAAGGACGTAAATAGCAAAGGAATCCACAGAAGCAGAACATGCCGGCAACACATCCAGCCAGGAGGATACCCCCTCCCTCAGGACTCTAGGAGCTGGCCAGAATTCCTTTCCCAGGTATAAATAGCATGGTTTAAAAGAGAAGAAGAATTGGCCTCTCAGCTGATAAACCACTCGAGGAGGAAGCAGAGGAGGCGCCGGTGACGAATTGGCGGGATGAGAACGCAAAGCTGTCCCGTGACTTCCACTTGCACACAGACATCATTCTAGGCCTGCACTTGTGCCTCACTTCGGCATAGAATATAATCTGTCTGAAGCCTTTTTAAACTCCGCTATCAAACTGGCAAACAGGATGCAGGACCACTTCATGGTCCAGCAGCTGCTTGAGTGAACTAAAATTACCCCTGGACCAGTCTTGACATTATTAAAAGCAGCAACAAGGCCCGATGGCCTCATGAAGAACTTCGGCCAGCCTTTGTGCCTGAGAACTGAACTGTGTAGATCTTTATATGAGCTCCTGTAAGTGGTTTGAAGGTTTTCGGCTTGATTGATGTTCAAGAGAGAAAATTGGTGCATCACACCATTGGATGTCGGGGCCTCTTCTATTAAAATCGCTGAGAGGCAGACATGGTTTTGGATAGGATCTTTGTAGAGCGCACCATTTTGCATCGTGTTGACCCTGTTTCTAACTCGGCCGAGGTTACCTGTTCATTCCATGTGCTTAATTTAACTTTGTTATGATATCCTGTCACAGCTCGTGAAGCACCACCGATGGGCCAGATGATTTCAGATGTGAGCGCAAACTCAGCTTCTCGTACTTTTGAGGCGATGAGCCCTACACCAGTTCAACCTGAAAATTACTCGTGTCTGGACGAGCTACTGTGCATTGTCGGGCTATCGCAAGATTACAGATAGCCTGATAGGTTTTAAATTCATTTCAAATTTGCGTAGGTAGAGTACAAAGTGAAAAGGAAGATGTTTAATCACCAAATTTGCGGCGCACTGCGGGAAAAAGGTGAGCAAAGGGTGAATTGGACGCCGCATAGAAGGGATATGACCCTCAGACAACAGAAGTGTGTCCTTCATGAATTTCGGACATATGCTTGTATAATGATAAAGAACATCGTGGGGAACAGAAGGTGAAAAGAGAAAACAACTCACTCAGACAACAGCGTCACAAGTTCCGGGAGGAAAGGGTGCTCACCGAAAAGCCATCTAGGAAAGGTGCAATCAGAACAAGGGTTTTCCGGGCAAAGAGAAGCAAGAGGAAGAGAAACTCAGTTGGTGATGCATGTTGCGAGTGAGGATCATCGATACATCGTCACCGACTCGAAGAATGGAAGGATATCATCATAGCCACAATCACGATAAAAGACGCACCGGTTGACGAAGCTTGCATGCCGCCGGGTTGACGTCGAAGACAAAGAGAAGGTAGTGAAGAGAGACGCAGAAAGTTGATGGGAAGTGATTTCGATCTCCGCCTTGATCTCCGCAGCGGACTCCGAACTTGACTGTACAGCTGGTTCCCACACTTGTTCTCCGCATTCTCTCCTGTTCTCTCCTCCTGCTGTTTTCCTCCGCATCGACTTGACGTCGAGCTGTCTAAGCTTGTGCGTATGTATACTTCGCAATTCTCTCTTCATCCTTCACTCCAACGCCCCCTTCCCCCCTCTTTGTGATGACCGAACTTTTCAGTTCTGCTTCCGAACGAGAGCAATCAACCTCTTGTGGACAACCTTTTACCAAAATCTTTCTGATCTCTTCTTCTTCATTTGATCTGTCCAATATCTTACTCTATGCTAACTTCCCCTCTTTCTAGGATCCATACTCCCGGTCCCGTGTCGTTCTTCCCCGCCAGGTAAGCGGCAAGTCGACGATTGTCATCCGCCTAGGCTCCGGTCCCCGTCGCACACCCGGTGTTGCTTCTCGCCCGCCAGGACAGCTGCAGGGTTGACCTACGCAAAGTCAGTCTTCCCCCACCATCTGCTTCTCCATTCTCGCCTCTGTTCGTTTCTTTATCTCCTTCTCTCTGGCCCAAGACGCACTCTCGTTAGAACCCGCTGGAACCTTGATGAAAGCTGGGCGGGACATGTTTGCAATATCAACGCTCATCTGTCCTGAGGTCGATCAAACCTTCGGCGGATATCGCGCCATGTCGCTATCGGGCCCCGTTCGTTGCTCCCCGCGGAGGATCCGACTCTTTGGCGCTCACATTCTGAGCTTTCTTATTCTCTTACTTCTCTTATTTGCAGTTACTCAGCCCTTCCATTTGCCTCTCCTCCTATTCGCGTCCTTCATGCTGATTTTTTTTCTCAGGGTACCCTCGCACGCGCCGGCGCTGCCTTCTTCCACAAGCCCAAAGCGACCCCATTAAGGAAGTCGCGGGCCTCCAGGACGAAGCAGGCAAAGATCAACCCCCATCCTCTGGAATAAGTCCAAGGCCGATGACGGTGACCTCCCAAATCTCGTATTGTACTGTCTTTCCAATATATTGTCATGTGCCGTTCCGGAATTATAAATTCCTCTGACGTCGTTGGTAATTACTGGTACATCGACCGACTTACAGTGCCCCTCCATCTCTGAACCACAAATTCAAGTCCATTTGTTGAATGCTTCCCCACATGTACCCCTTCTGCTTGGGGGGAGGTGTATTTTGTTCTCCGTTCTGGGGTAGAATTGGCGCCGCGCGGCGCTTTTTCGCAGGAGAAAGCATCGCTTCTCTGATTTTTTCCCCTCGTCGTTCCCGATCTACATGCCTCCAGATGAATGGAACAACTTTGAGGTTGAACATTGACGTTGGGCTCCTGGTGCTTTAATTTCACTGTAGCGTTGTCAGCAGCAACGGTAGTGCTTTGTTTTTTCACTGAGGCCGGCTGACGACAACAAAAAGCCGTAAGCTGATGAAAGATACTCCTCGGAACGTTGTCGGCTTGAGACATGCCAGCGCTCAGTAAACCTCGGGAACATGTGGCCACGCTTCGCTCTGTCTTCTCTCTTTCCGTTCTAACAATAGCCAACATCCAGGATTAGCCCAGACATGGCTATTCATAATATGATTTACCTCAGACTCGAGCTGACGCGATTCTCTTTGCGGCACCGAGCGGCAGAACACGCGTAGCCATTTTCTCGGCTCATCCTCTGTTTCTCGACCATCCTCTTGTTGTTCGCCTCCTGATCCACATGACGGTCTCCTCTGGCAACTTTACATATCGTGCATCGACAACAGCTTATGATTTACTAACAAGGTGCTCTCTGAAACTCTCGCCCGGATCATCGACGGATATTGTGGATCCTAGCTTCCGAATACATCCCCCGCGTCGATGCGGATGATTTCGTCGTTCCCAAACATAGCGAGGAAGTGATGAACCTGACGTGGGCTGCGCTCCACTGTCACTTGCCTTCATGTTCGATTCAGAGTATATAAGAACTCGAATCAAGACTTGTTGAAGCCTCAGGATCACTCAATTCCACCATCCCCGTTTCAAAATGAGATCTTTCTCTGCGCTCCTCGCTGTTGCTGCTCTTGCTGCCAAGGCTTCCGGTCACTGTACGTCTGTTTCTCAGACCTATTTAATCTTGTTAACGACGGTATATAGATATCTGGCCCTCGCTTATAGTGGGCGGCGCTAATACGTCGGAATGGCAATACGTTCGGTAGGGTCTACTTCCTACTACCAAAAGTAGCCCGAGCTTGACGAAAGGTTTCCGGGGATCCAGAGAGACTAACAACTGGCAGGACTTGAATCCCGTCAGTCCATCATGTCCTGTCGCGCCTGTATTCCTCACTCATGATGATACATATTTATAGTTGACGAATGTGAATCTCACAGACGTGCGATGCTACGACTCCACCCAGTCGGGGACTGCCTCAACGATGAGCGTCACCGCGGGTTCGACCGTCGGATTCACCGTCTCTGGGAACCCGGCGAACCTCTATCACCCTGGAGTCAGTGTCCTACGCACTTGCAGCTTTTTCTGACTTATGGTCGGATGTGTGCTAGGTTTTGAATGTATACATGGCCAAGGCACCGTCCGGGACTGATGTCGCTGGCTGGGACGGCAGCGGCGACGTGTGGTTCAGGGTTTGCAATGTCCTTTTAACCCAATGACTTCTGATTCTGATCATCACGCTTTTGTAGATCTACCAAATCACCGCAGTGACCGACGGCGGATCGACTATCACCTTCCCCGCGACGGGTAAGATCCTCCTTAGTCAATATGGCATCCTACTGAAGGAACTAAATAGGGATGAGCGAAGTGACGTTCCCGATCCCCGCCGAGACTCCCTCTGGCCAGTGCGTCTTCCTGCGTCACATCATAGGTATACTGGACAATTTATGAGCTACCATTTCCCTTCAGATACCTTATTCGCATCGAGCACATCGCCCTACACGTAGCCTCGTCCTACGGCGGCGCTCAGGTGCGCTGTTCGGTCCTTTTCCAACCTCGTCTCTCTTAACGTTCTCTCACGCAGTTCTACATCGCGTGCTCCCAAGTTGACGTGCGTATTTTCTACCTTTCCAATTTCATGTAAATATATCGATGTCCTTTGAACAGGTCACCAAACGGTCAGTAATCTTCACGAGTGTCCCGCAGCGGAGTAAGTGATTTGACACTCGATATACGAACCTTAGGCGGAACCGGCACCCCTGGTCCGCTCGTCTCGTTCCCCGGGGCATACACTGTACGTCCCTCCCCGTCGTAGCGTAAGATCCTACTGAGACTCTCATCTTCCTTTAGGGCTATGTAAGCTCTGAATTCTTTGACCCCTGGAAACGACCTACCTTTCTTGCTTCCCTCTATACAGGAGGCGGGAATCCTGTACGGACTTCCCTTTGTTATCGTTTTTTATCGAAACTGATCGTGTCGCAGCATTGACATCTACTACCCAATCCCCGCCACCTACACGCAGGTCTGTAACACACTCCCTCTCATCCAATTGTTTCGCACACTGTCTCACAATTTCTCTCCTGCACAGCCCGGGCCCGCTCTCTGGCCCGCATCCGGATCTGTGAGCTCATATTTGAATCGAATTCCCTTCTCTCCCTCATCTATCTTGCAATGCCCCAGTCTGGCTCGACACCCCCGCCCGCAACGACCGTGTCCTCTACCCCCGCACCTCCCTCCTCGACCACGACCAAGTCATCTACCGCGACGAAGGCCTCGTCCACGTCCAGCTCGACCACCGCGTCATCCACCGGCGCACCCGAGTTCGCGCAGTGCGGCGGGCAGGGGTGGACTGGGCCGACTACGTGGTGCGTTTATTCTATCTGTGTTGTTTCAATGTTCATGTTCTGATCTTGAATGGGATCTGTGTGCGATCCGTATGATAGTGTCTCGCCGTACACCTGCAAGGCCACGAATCGTACGTTTATCTTCTTTTGGTGCTGTGTGTCAATTGCTGACGAATTGCGCAATATGGTATACAGAGTACTACTCCCAGTGCCTATGAATTTGATGAGAACCACGGAGCTTTGCGCTTATCGAGCACGAGGTAGCATCTATCATCGTTCTGTACTTGTACCGTGTAGGAATGAAGCAAATGTATCTTCAGACACTTCCACATTCAATTCAACCTTTTTATGTAACTCTTGAGACGATATTGCCGATTCTCTTCCCTGAAGTCAAGTTTCAACTCATAGATATCGCGATCGATCGTGACGCTTGAAGAGTGAATCGAGGGAATTCTTGAGTCCATTTGATATTGGAAACCTACGGAACCCAACGAAGTGGAGTCATTTTGCCGATGTGCGTGCGTGTGGTTCTTGCCCCGAAACCATCGAGTATCGATGGACTTGCGTCCCAGTAACAGTCCGACATTTACGGGTTTGACAAGTGAGCGGTTTGGATTCCCTTAGTTCGCGTTCGGTCCAAATGGGACAGTGCTGGGATTTGGGATCGGAGGTGGGATATGGGGTGCCACGGTTGCAGGTGAGCCAGAGGGCATGTAGGAGGTGTGGTACGCAGTCTGAGTGTTGCATGGGTGCTCTTTTTAAGATTTCAACTACTCACGAGACTCTGCGATCGGCCAGCGACGTTGAGCTGACGTGAGATTCAGCCAATATTTAATTGCGAAATCCGTCTGTCTGTTCCCGGCAGCTCGCCATTAAACGAGACCAGCAACCTGAAAAACAACCATAAAGGGAATGGCATCACTCAACCGCAGTAATTCTGCCAAGCTGGGCATCAAGCATCGCTTCACTCTCAGCTCCCAGCGTCGCAAACTCCTCCCTCTCCTGCTGGACATTCCGCCATGCGGTTATATCTTCCTCAGAGTAACTGTCGCTCAGCTCCTTCTGCGAACCGTCTCGTACTGTCCACAGCCACCCATCGTCGTGCGCCTGCCGCTCAGCGATAGGCACGAGCTCGTCAAACCATGCGCGCTCTGAGGCCCAATTGACTTCACCGCATGTCAGGCCGCACAACGTGTCTGGATTGAGTGGTTGTCCTTCAATGTACGCGACCTGGCCTTTCACCAGCAACATTTTGTTGTCCGGCAGTGGACTGCAGGTAGTGTCTGGCGCGCCGACCTTGGCGCGCAGCGCATCAAGACTGTCCTCACCGAGACTCCAGTGAGCTGGGATGGGCGCATCCTAGAATTCACCAGCGCGGTGAGCGTCGTGACATGTGGCAGTATGGCTGCCAACATCATACCTGATCCGGGCTCCACACAAAGGTGTTTCTCACGTAGGTGACACACCAGACATCGCCCGCAGGCCAACCCTCACCAGCCACACGCACTTGCCCGCCGCTCGCGGCGTCGCCGGCACCGCTATGAACCCGGATCCCCATAACCTCCGCGTCCGGTTCGCGGCGCGTCAAAGCGGCTAGCTGGACGTCCCACCTTTGTTGCCATGGTCAATCACGGGACAAATCGAGGACGACAGCTGGAAGGAATGTCGTGGGCCAGGCCGCGTCAGAGAGAGTGGGGTCTTGCCACGCGGATGGATGGGCTTGAGAGATGGTGTAGCCTTCGATACTTGACTTTGGGGGGAGGCGGGCGTATACCAGCTGCCCAGGCTGGACGGGTGAGTCGTGGCTTGATTCAACCAGAAGAGTCATGTTGGATTCGGGTAGCACTGAATGATACTTTTCGGATGAAGCATAGAAAAAAGACGCCGTCACTCACCGCCGGCGTTGGGAGGCGGGGACCTCGCGAGCTGAGAGAAGTTGTGTTCCCATGCGCAATAGTCAAGTGTCGCGTCAGACGTCAGTTGCCGGGCTTCGTCGAGGAACACGCCAAATAGGGGTTCATAGCCGTCCGCGAGTCTCGTGCCCGACCACGCGCGCTTGCACTCGCGTACTTGTCGCCGCACGAAACCAGGCGTGACTGAAGCACCATATTTTCTCTTCCACGGAAGGTCTTCGTTGCGGATTTCGGAGAAGAGCACATAGGCGAGTGATTCTAGGTCATCGCGACGAGTCAAGGCTATCGTACGCTTAGCAACTAGAAGTCACTTGATGGCCAGCGCAGGAGGAGCCGTACCTATTCCGCGATGCGCATTCAGACTTGCGTAGTGGAGCGTCCCCACCACCACTAGGTCCTCAGTGAGTGCCGCTGTATCTGTATTTTTTGGCAGCGGGTGCGCAAGTCCAAAGTCGATTAGCCAGATCTGGAGGGGGTCACGAGGACAGCGAAGCATGTTGGATGGCTTGATGTCTCGGTGGATAATGTCGTGGCCGTGGACATGCTGTAACGCTGAAATCTAGATTTGGCGTCGGAAGATATACAGGCAGAATTGGGGTACGCACCATCTGCGCCGTGAGGTGCGCGGTGCTCAGCATGGGCCCCTCGCCAATAGGCGAGCCGAGGAGTTCCATTGACATGTACTCAAAGTGCTCGAACCGTCCCACCGCGTACACCTCGGGAATAGCAGGGTGTCCTTGTAGTAAACAGAGGATGCGCGCGTTCGTGCTGGAGGAGGGTGCGGCGGCATCGAATGGAGACGCGCGATTTTTTTTACCGCGACGCAGCGCCCAGAGGGGTGCTCGACTGCGCTAAGGACTTGGCTCTGGGTTTCGTCAAGGTTTCGTCAGTAAAAACTGAATTGAAGTTGTAAGGACGTACTTACAAAGGCGCCGTCACCCAGGCAGGGTCCGAGCTTCACACTCACAGAAGGAGACGCACTGGTCATCAAATCCTGGATATGAAGTCGTGATTTGGCCATCAGGAGTCAACGGTTTTAAGGCTCCAACCATTTAGTTTTCGTTTACGGAAACCCGTAAACTAAACGGAAACGGTTGGAAAACGTTTATAAACCGTTTAAAACCGTTTATAAACGGTATTTTGGCAGGGCAATCTGGAAAAGATATCCGAGGGCTGTCTGACCGGGAATCATGGTCCGAAATGGACTCACAAGCATCACTTCGACACCTCAATTGTACGTCACTAACCTGGACAAGAGCTGGGGTGCCAATGGCGGGGGTGGGATGAGGGCGGGATGCAAGGCGCGTGGCGGGCGGAGATATCCGCGCGCCATCAATCACATGTATAATTACTAAATTCGGAAACCTCCGTCCGATCCCAACCCAGTCCCGTCCATAGCACACCAGTTAGTATCTCGTTATTCTGCTATTACTCACATAGTATGGTGACTCTGAGCCATATTTAGGTCCAGAATCCCGCCATCGGGCCTCTATCGGGTCGGTGGATTTTCACGACCGTTTGAACCGTTTGTTTACCATTTGTTTACCGTTTACAAGGGTCCGTAAACTAAACGGAAATAAAAACGGTTTTTACCGTTTAAAACCGTTTATAAACGGAAACCGTTGGAGCCTTAAACGGTTTGTTTCAGGCTGCTGAGTCATCCAAGAGCCGCATGTTTCACCTCTAAAAACGACTCGTGAGTCAAGTTCAATGACATTGCAGCACGGTCCCTCTCAGGAAGCATTATCGCTGCATTGATAGGCGATGGCAGGCGGTGAGCGGACAAACCGAGTTGAGCTGTTGTTTTCCCCTTCTAATTGTCGATCGCGCGCCCGTTGCAATTGCACAGCCAGAGCCGCAGCGTTGTTGACCGATTCGGTCGGCTATGAAACCCCGTCGATTTTTTTGGCTTACCGCTTGAACTCGAACTTGGCTCGAACGAACTATTGGCCATCGACAGCAGTCTACTCCGATGGAGTCTTGAGGGTCTGCACAAGTGTATACTGCCGTTCTGGGATCCCTGTGGCGTCATCTCATCCGTACTTACCTGCGTTTCAAGTCTAGAGTAGTTTAGGCCCTTGGGGATGGAAAAATCAGACGATGACATAAGTATGTATTGATATCTGCCTGCGGGGCACTCAGGCTGAGGACTCAGCGGCCGATAACTTGCGCATCAAATAGAGGCAGTAGGCGAGCCGCAGGCTCCTGCCCAGCTATAAATCCAGAGCGCGTCCATGAACACTACAACAAAATGCGTCTTTTCTATATCTTAGGTCTTGTTTTAACCGGGGTCTGCGCTTCGGTGGACAACACTCAAATTCTCAACTCCAACATAGATGCATTCATCAATGGTGTTCTAACGGATTGGAATAGTGCTGCTGGTGCTGCTGTTGCTGTCGTTCGCATGGACGGTCAAGGCGGCTGGTTAATTGAGACCAAAGGATATGGTATCGCCAAAGGCGACGGCACCAAAGTTGGCCCCAACACCATCTTCTCGGTCGGATCCAACTCGAAGGCAAGTTTTCTGTCGTGACCAATAATGATGCCCTGAACTTTGTTTTCTTTGCAGCTTTTTGACATCCTAGCCACTGGTCTTTTGATCTCGAACCAGAGTTTGAGCCCACAAATTTCCTGGACGACCAAAATTGCATCAGTAATCCCAGACTGGGAGCTGATGGACCCCGTCGCGTCCTCAGAAAGCACTATTACCGACCTTATGAGTCACCGCACTGGTATGCCGCGTCACGACCTTGCGTATAGCCTTTCCGATGCCATCCTTCCCTTGGTAAATATGCACTTCAAGCATGTTCACAATTTATTCACCCGTCTGGCAGATCAAGCGGTTGCGCTATCTAAAACCCTCCACAGGTTTCCGCGAGAATACCCAATACAGCAACATCATGTACGCCGTGCTCTCCTACCTTCCGACCGCCCTCCTCCCGGCAAAGCCGCCGTTCGCGCGCTACGTCAAGGAGCACATATTCGAGCCGCTCGGGATGAATTCGACCACCTACTCCTTTGCGGTGGCAAATGCGACTGGGAATTTCGCCGATGGATTCGCGCGAGAGGGGATCAATGCCACCGACAATCCAGTTGGGCCCGGAACGACGCGTGTTCTCCCGTACTTCATTGCCGACGTCGGTGAAGACGGAGACGGTGGGTCCTTCATGTGGTCTTACAGAGTTGGTGCTGCGAGACTAATGCGCTTTCCACGGCATAGCGTTGTCTGGTCCAGGCGGCGTTCTCAGCAGTGCGGTTGACATGGTAGGCTTCAACCCAGCATATACGGTGACACGTGTTCATATATCTTCGCAGGCCCGGTGGCTCCAGATGCTTCTATCCAACGGCCAGCACCCTATAACCAACGCGACCATTATCCCGACGGATGTGATACAGATGGTGGCAACAGGAGTCACCGTCTGGGATGGCACAGCGTACGCTTTCACTTTCTGCACTGGGAAATCGTGACAGATGAACTCTTGTAGAGACGCACCTGAGCTCTCCCCGGTTGTGTACGGTGGCGGGCAAATGCAGTCGTCATATAGAGGCCATGGTAGGCTGTTTTTACCTGACTTCGTGCCATCACACTCAGATAGATTGCTCCAGATATGATAGAGGTCAGCGTCATCTTCTGTATTCCTTCTGTTACCCCGAGACTGATCGAACGCGACTGACCAGCATGGCGGAGACGTCCCAGGTAGGCACTCTTTTTCATATCTCGGCAGTTTGACCTCAATTTCCGGAAATGAACTCAGGCTTCCACAGCCAGGTAACGCGCTTCCCGAATGACGGCCTCGGCGTCGCCGTCCTTACGAATGACGACGCCTTCGGGACGCTCTTCAAGGAAGCCATCAAGTATCGCATCGTCGACGAGGTCTTCGGCCTGCCTGTGGTAGACTGGAACTCCAGGTGCGTTTGATTGCCCACATTCATCCATATGTTTACGCTGAACCCCGCAGATACCTCGCCGTCGCGGCCCAGTCCCAGTTCCCCGCGGGCGCCGCCCGTCCGCCCTACCCGACTCCTCCCGCACAGCCGCTCGCCGCGCTCGCGGGGACGTACCGCAACCTAGGGTACGGCGCGGACATCGAGCTCTGCGCCACCGTCTCCGCCGCCCCCTCCCCGGCCTGCGCGTCCCTCATCGCGCAACTCAACACGACGTTTCCCACACAACTCGCGGCCGCGGACCTCGTCTGGGCATGGGGCAAGGTCGCCGCGAGCTACGTCACGCTCGCGCACTTTGACGGCGCGCTGTTCAACGTCTCGGGCTGGATCGCGACGGTACGCGCTGCTTCTCCGTGCGCTCTATCCCTTCAGACGCTGACGCTGTACTAGGCGACGGGCAACGCGTCGGCACCGTACTGGGCGTACGACGCCGGCCTGGAGGGCAACACCGCGCAGTTCGCATTTGGCGCGGGAGGGGCGGTGCAGGGGTTCGGCATCGCGGGCGGGATCTGGGGCGCGGGCTTCGTCGAGGGCGAGCCGCAGGGCGCAGGCGTGGAGGGGATGTCGGAGGCGTGGTTCGAGGCGGTGTGAGTTGCCCGGCTTGTAGACGAACACCTAAGTACTTTCTAGGCGTAAAACTTAATATTATTATACTGGGTTGACACCAGTGAGCGCGGTTGAGGGAGGCACGTAAGAAAAAAATGGCTTTGACAGCTGGCCAACTTCAGATGACTTATCCGGAGCTAACCAAAGCGGTTTTATCGATAAACGACCGGTCAACCCAAGCACTGAACCGCGGAGCCAGAGCGATACGGGCATTCGACGGAGGGTGCGGCGGCATCGGATGGAGACGCGCGATTTTTTTTACCGCGACGCAGCGCCCGAAGGGGTGCTCGACCGCACTAAAGACTTGACTCTAAGTCCTGGGTTCGTCATTGAAGAGAACAATTAGAAGTGCAAAGATGTAAAGACGTACTTACAAAGGCGCCGTAACCCAGGCAAGATCCGAGCTTCACACTCACAGAAACCGTCATATCCTGAATGCGCGCTCGTAATTTGGTGGTGAGTGACTCGATGAATGGCCCCTCAGTGCAACCTGAGTACTGAGTACTGAGTCACGGTGGATGGCGTAAGGTTTTAGCTTGGTACCAATCACAAATGCGGACGAGTCGACACGCGTGCGGGCGGCTCAGAGCATCCGCCAAACGCGAGTGCCAAAGCACTAAAGATCCAAAGCTCCCCGGGCGCACCATACGCATCCTCTGCTCCCTCCATCTATCCATTTGTTCATCGATCGATTCGATTTCGCAAACAAGTTTGAACAACAGCGGCAACCAAGCTAGACGGATGGAATCATTCAATCGCAGTAATACGACCGAGCTGGGCGTCAAGCAGAGCTTCTCTTTCAGATCCCAAAGTCGCGGATTTCTCCCGCTCCTGCTGAAAATTGCGCCATTGGGTCATATCTTCTTCGCCGTAACTATCCGACAGCTCCGCCTGGAAACCGGCCGCATCGTCGCGACTTGTCCACGCCCACTCAGCATCACGCGCATGGCGCACAACGATCGGCATTAGCTCGTCAAACCACGCGCGGGTTGAGGTCCAATCGACAGCACCGCGAGTCAGGCCGCACAGTGTTTCCGGGTTGAGCGGTTGCCCCTCTACGTAGACGTCCCGGTCTTCCACCGTCGACATTTTGTGTTCCGGCACCAAATTGCGGGTGGTGTCTGGCGTGCCCAGGTTGGCGCGCAGCGCATCGAGACTGTCCTTGCTAAGACTCCAGTGCGCCGGGATGGGCTCATCCTAGAATTCACCAGTGCAGTGAGCTCAAGAGTCTTGCACACAGCATGGCCGCAGATATACCTGGCTCGGGGTCCACACAAAGACATTTCTCACATATGTGACACACCAGACATCGCCTGCAGGCCAACCCTCCCCGGACACGAGCACTGGCACTTGCCCGCCGCTTGCGTCTTCAGCACCGCCATGAACATGCATCTTCGTCGCCCCCGTGTCCGGCTCGCAGCGCGTCATAGCTGCAAGCTTGGTGTGCCACCTTCCTCGCCAGTCGCGGGATGTGTCGAGGACCACTGCTGGAAGGAACGTCGTTGGCCAGGCCGTTTCGGACAGACTGGGATCAAGGAACCAAGACGACGGATGGGCTTGAAAGATCGTGTAGCCTTCGATGGATGCCCTGACTAGGAGGCGGGCGTATACCAGCTGCCCAGGCCGGACAGGCGAGTCGTGGGTTGACTTGAGCGGCGGGATGGAGGGAGTCACTTTGGACTCGGGCCCTACATGACGCATGAAGCAGAAGGAAGAATGACGTCGTCACACTCACTACCAGTAGTCGGCAGAGGGAACTTGACCAGCTGGGAGAACTTATGTTCCCATGTATCATAGTCCATCGTTGTGTCAGGCCCGAGTTGGCGCGCTTCATCTAGGAACGCACCAAAGAGGGGTTCATAGCCGTCCGCGAGTTTCTCACCCGACCACGCGCGCTTTCCCTCACGTACTTGACGTCGCACAAAAGCAGGTGTGGCTGAATAGGGGTAGGGCTCATCCCACGGCAAGCCGTCTTTGCGGAGCACAGAGAAAAGCGTGTATGCAAGTGATTCGAGGTCATCACGACGAGTCAAAGCTGTCGATGAAATCAAAGTCAAACAGCCAGAACGTCAGCGCAGAAGACGTCTCACGTATCCCCTGATGTACATTGAGACTCGCGTAGTCAAGCGTCCCGACTACCCTCGCCTGTTCCCCACCAGGAGTCGTCGTGTCTATGTTCTCTGGAAACGTGCGCGCGATTCCAAAGTCGATTAATCGTATCTGGAGTGGGTCACGAAGACACCAAAGTATGTTGGATGGCTTGATGTCTCGGTGGATAATACCGTGGCTGTGGACGTGTTGCAGCGCTGAGATCTGGATTTATCGCATGATCAGCGGGGATCAAGGCAAGAATGAGTAGTGCAAACCATTCGGGCGGCGATATGAGCGGTGCTCGACGTGCGCTCCTCGCCGCTTTGCCCGCTGCAGTCAATTTGCGGACCGAGGAGCTCCAACGACATGTACTCAAAGTGGTTGAAACGGCCCAGTGCGTACACCTCGGGAATGGCAGGGTGTCCTTTCAGTAGACGGATAACGCGCGCTTCGTGCTGGAGCAGGGTGCGCTGGCATCGGAGGGAAACGCGCGATTTCTTGACTGCGACGGCGCGCCCGTCAGGCTGTTCGACCGCGCTGAAGACTTGACCCTGTGTTTCACCTCTAAGTAAGTAATAAAAACGACTCTCGACCGAAATAAAGGGACGTACGAAGGCGCCGACACCGACCCGAGGTCCCAGCTTGACACTCACTGCACTTGGCAGAGATAGGGATTCGGACACATTGTCCATGCGCAGTAGTGAGTGACTTGGCGAACGACCCTGCTAGAAATATTCCATAAAATCAGTTACAAGCAGGTCGACATTACTTTTTCACCGCTGAATCTGATGCGTGTGTGGCGCTGCGTGCCGCCTAGGCACGCTGTGACCCTACCACGTGCCATCACAGGACTGGCGTCACGCGTTATCGTCTCTCAAGCTTGTCAATGTCTGTTTCCCAATGACGCTGCAAGTGACCGAATTTACAGCTGACTGACTGCCGCGTTTTGCAAACGGAAATTAGAAGAATCAGATTCTCTTTGCAGTAGAGTCGCTGGATGACGTTACCCTACACATTTGCGACACGAGAACTTTGCCAGGTTTTTGATCTTCAAGATGCATCTCATTTGGTCCCTTGTTTTACTCTCTCTGTGGCTCCCCTCGCGTACCGCCTCGTCTGTCTGGGGGATCTACACAGGCTCTCGGAATATTGTCGCTGCATTGTTAGGCGATTGCAGGCGGTGAGCGTGTCTGTCTAACTTGACCGAACGAGTTAAGCTATTGTATTCCCTTCCGAAGTGTCGACCGCGCGTCCATCGCACAGCCAAAGCGTTGCTGACTGATTCGGTCCGCTACCCGATCGTTTTTTTGGGGGGACTTACCGCTTCTGAATCAACTCGAACGACATTAACCGTCGGCAGCTGTCCACTCCGATGGAACCTTGGGAGCCTGCGCAAGACGGTCTTACCGTTTTGCAATCCCCGTGGCATGATCTCAAACTTACCTCATCTGCGTTTGAAGACCAGAGTTTGAGGATGGACAAATCAGACGATGACATCGGCATGTATCGATTCATCATGTCAGACCGCATAGGGGACTCGATGTCCGATACGCTACGCGTCAAATAGCCGTAGAGGCGCCGCAACCTCCTGCCCAGCTATAAAATCAGAGCGTGTCCATGAACACTACAACAGAATGCGTCTTTTCTATATCTTAGGTCTTGTTTTAACCGGGGTCTGCGCTTCGGCGGACAACACTCAAATTCTCAACTCCAACATAGATGCATTCATCAATGGTGTTCTAGCGGATTGGAATAGTGCTGCCGGTGCTGCTGTTGCTGCCGTTCGCATGGACGGTCAAGGAGGCTGGTTAATTGAGACCAAAGGGTACGGTATCGCCAAAGGCGATGGCACCAAAGTCGGACCCGACACCATCTTCTCGCTCGGAGGCAAGTTCTCTCTAGTATCCGATAATGACGCCCTGAACTTTTTTTTCTGTGCAGCTTTTTGACATCCTAGCCACTGGTCTCTTGATCTCGAACCAGAGCTTGAGCCCACAAATTTCCTGGACGACCAAAATTGCATCAGTAATCCCAGACTGGAAGCTGATGGATCCCGTCGCGTCCTCAGAAAGCACTATTACGGACCTTATGAGCCACCGCACTGGTTTGCCGCGTCACGATTTCACGTATAGCGTCTCCGACGACGTTCTGTCACTGGTAAATCTGAACTCGAAGCCCATCACAATTTATTGACGCGGTCGCGAGGCAGGTCAAGCGGCTGCGCTATCTGAAGCCCTCCACGGGGTTTCGTTTATATCCTTCCGTCGCCCCGAGATTAATCGCTCGCATCACACCAGCACGGCGGAGACGTCGAAGGTCGGTCCCACTTATCTCTCAAATATCCGCAGTTTGGCCTAAATCGGTCGAAACCAATTCAGGATTCCACAGCCAGATAACGCGATTCCCGAACGATGGCCTCGGTGTCGCCGTCCTCACAAACGACGATGCCTTCGGGACGCTCTTCAAGGAAGTCATCAAGTATCGCATCGTCGACGAGGTCTTCGTGCTGCCTGTGGTAGACTGGAACTCGAGGTGTGTTTGATTGCCCACACAAATTCATCCATATGTTTGCGCTGAACCCCGCAGATACCTCGCCGTCGCGGCCCAGTCCCAGTTCGCCGCGGGCGCCGCGCGTCCGCCCTACCCGACTCCTCCCGCACAGCCGCTCGCCGCGCTCGCGGGGACGCACCGCAACCTAGGGTACGGCGGGGACATCAAGCTCTGCGCCACCGTCTCCGCCGCCCCCTCCCCGGCCTACACGGCCCTCATCGCGCAGCTCAATACAACGTTCCCCACACAACTCGCGGCCGCGGACCTCGTCTGGGCGTGGGGCAAGCTCGCCGCGAGCTACGTCACTCGCGCACTTTGACGGCGCGCTGTTCAACGTCTCGGGCTGGATCGCGACGGTGCGCGCTGCTTCTCCACTCGCTTTATCCCTTCTGTCGTTGACGATACATAGGCCACGGGCAACGCGTCGGCGCCGTGCTGGGCGTACGACGCCGGGCTGGAGGGCAACACCGCGCAGTTCGCATTCGCCGCGGGCGGGGCGGTGCAGGGGTTCGGCATCGCGGGTGGGATCTGGGGCGCGGGCTCCGTCGAGGGCGATCCGCACGGCGTGGGGGTGGAGGGCGTGTCGGAGGTGTGGTTCGAGGCGGTGTGAGCTGCCCGAACACCTAATTTCTAGGCGTACAACTTGGAATCAGAGTAATGCACAAGGAAAAATGTATGCCTTGAGTGGATGGACAGCAAAACGAAAGACATCCTCACTACCGTCCTCGGCAGGATTCGAACCTCCGTCGGATACGTGTAACTTGACAGGCTAACGCTCACCGGGCGATCTACCACAGATCGACGAGGGCCGTGTCTTGTGTGGATCCCGCGTACGGCCAAACACTCACTCTAGACCTGGGAGTGCGATTCACAGTGCAGATCAATCACCTGAATTCACCACCCTTCAAGTCTGCGAAACAGACATTGCAGTTACAGGCAGAGCAGATGAGAGCAAAGAAAACCATTCACGATTCATATTATCCAAACGCTCTGTACGCTGATGTACACACACTACTGCATTCATTCTGGGGTGGGGGACTGTATTTAGGATTATAAGCTGAGGATTCTGGGAGTGGGGAGGGGGGCACGGGAGCAAAGACGAGGGGAAGTGAAAATAGGAATAGCACAAGGAGAGTGGGACGTATGTACGTAGCGGAGGAAGGAAGGACAAGTGCATATGCAGCGCAGGTAGACAGGTAATCAAAAACAAGAGGAATTCGAAACAAAAGAGGGGCAAGCACCGCACGCCTACATCTTCTTCCCGAGACTCAGACTGCGCATGCTCTCCTCGAGCATGTCCGTGATCCTGCACTTGTCTCTCTCCGATGAGCTGCACGCCTTCGCGCTCGGCGACGTCTTCGCACCGAGCACCGGCGACGTCTTCGCGCTGGCACCGATCACCGGCGACGCAGCCCTGATCACCGGCGCGGGCGCCCTGACCGCCGTCGGCGCAGCCTCGACGTCCACGACGCGCACGACCGCCTTGCCCTCGAGCACCTTGCGCACCTTCTCCGCGTCCCACCGTGCGTTGCCCGACGACGACGACGAGGCGGAAGGCGAGCCGGAGAACGCATCCCAGAACGCGCCCCCGAGCCGCTTGAGCAGCGTCTGGCTCGCGAGCGCCGCGTACATCGCGCGCTCCCGCTCCTTCTCGCGCTCCCTCTCCCGCTCCCTCTCGCGCTCCTTCTGCAGCGCCGTGCCCTTCCCGCTGAGGGACAAGGAGAGGGAGGAGGAAGAGGCATAGGAGGAGAGCGGCGACGCGTACGGCAGCAGCGGCGACGCGAAGTACTTGGGCCGCAGGCCGCTCGCCAACCCGGAAAGCGGGCCGAACGGCGGCGAGTGTGGGGGCGAGTGCGCCTTGGCGCTCGGGTTGAAGCTGGTTGTTGGCGCCGAAGACGACGACGAGGGTGCGGGGTGCTCCTTGTTGTAGCGGTACTGCGCGGCCATCCGGCCCCAGAGGTGCATGCGGTATCTGTGGGGTGATGAGTCAGCGGAATGAGTCAGCAAAGAAAGAAGGAAGGACGAGGAGCAGGATGGTGTGGGCGGACGAGTTGACGAGAGATATCGGTAGGGGACGCGAACGTAGGGTAAGGGGCAGACGGATGCGGAGGGAGTAACGACATCGTAGTGATGGATCAAGGAAGACGGAGACAGGTCACAAAGACCGAGGACAAAAAAAAGAATACGCACGCATCCAAACTCCGTACCGTAAACGGATTCGCATCCCCAAACGCATCCGCGCCGACCATCCCGCTCCTCAGCACCTCCGCAACCGGCCCCGCGCCATTCAGCGCAGGGTTCAGGTTCTCCTGCTGCCCGTGCGGCGCCTGCGCCTTTGCGACAACGAACGGCGACGGCGCGAACCCGCTCGCCGCGAAGGCCGCGGTGGACGCGGGGAGGGGCAGCGCGAACGGCGACGACGCGAGGAGGTCGGGGATGCGCGCGGTGTGCACGCTCGTGTACCCGCCCGGCGCGGGGACGGCGCCGCCCCAGAAGCGCGAGCTGCCCGCGACGTCCTTGTGTGTGTTCGCGCGCGGCAGGCTGCTCGTGGGCTTGGGCGAGGTGGCCGCGAGGGTGGGCGAGGCGGCGGACAGGGGCGCGGGCGGCGGGAGGACGGGCGCGGGCCCGCGGTTGTCGAGTAGCGTGCGCTTGAGCGCGGCGATCTCCTGCCGCAGCGCGTGATTCTCGCTTTGGGTCGAGCCGAGCTCGGAGCGGATCGCGCTGAGCAGGCGGTCGCGCTCGGCGATGTTGTCTTCGAGCGTGGAGATGTATTCTGGAGGGAGAATTAGTGAGGGGTTTTTTGAGAGAAAAAAAAGGCAAAGAAAAGAACAGGGATAGGGGGCAGCAGGTGGAGAAACCATATCTAGATGAATTGCCTGTGGCGAAATATACGGGCTCGCATGGACCCGTCAGCCCCATGGCTCTGGCGTGCAGCCCCTACCTCGCTGGAAAAAAGAAACAACACCTACCCTTTCTCCGGACCCGGAAATTCCTGGCGCTAATCTTATTGCGCAGCTGACGCTTCTCCTTGCTGGACATCTTCTGGAAGACCTCGGGCGGGGGGCGCCAGTCGGCAGGGAGGTCGTCATCATCCTCCTCATCCTCGCCCTTGCTATTGCCACGGGGCTTGAAGGTCGTCGACGGCATGAACGCCGCGTGGTTGTTGGCGGTCACAGCGGTTAAAGAGGAGGCATTCTCCTTGTTGGGCACGGCCGCGGGGCGTTTGGCGATGCCGCCGGACTGCACGGTGCCCTTGCGCGCCTTGCCGTGCCCCCCGACCTTGACGGGCGCGGGGGCGTCCGCCTCGGGGGAGGTGGTGGCGTTGGAGTTGGGGGAGGTGGAAGAGGCCGGGGAGGACGAGTGCTCCGAGTCAAAGTCGGAAAGGACCGCGGGCGCAGGCGAGCCGACGAGCTGCGGGTCGATGCCCATCATCTCGCCGGACATCATGTCACCGCTGCCCATGAGGTCGCTCATGGTGGCGCCGCCCATGTCGATGCTGCCGGCGCCGCCGAAGAAGTCATACGGGGCGCTGCTGAGCATTGAGAGCGGGTCGAGGGCCTTGACGTCCTCGTCGAGGAAGTTGAAGAAGCTCGGCGGGGGCGAGTCGGCGACGTCGGGGAAGGCGGTGGGTAGAGTGGGCTGCGGGGGGTGAGCACGTGCGGGGTGCTCTCGCGGGAGCCCGACGACGATGACGCGGGCGACGAGGCGGTGGCGCTGGACGAAGACAAAGCGAAGAGCTCGGTGTGGAAGATGTCGTTGAGGTCGTTGGAGTAGTCGGCGTACGGCGGGGCGAACAGCGACGGCGGCGACAAGTGGCTGTCGACGAGCATTCTGTTGGGGTTGTGGTGGTGGTGGTTTGGGTGAGACTTTTTTGTGCTGTGCGGTGGAGGCGCCGCTGACTCAGCGTGGCAACTCGCTTGCGTGGCCGCTGCGGCATCGGCAACCCCTATCAACGCCGTTTTTGTTCTACCACGTTCCTGAGCGGGACCGTGGCGTGTAATCCTACCTGCCTACCACGCTTGGACCACGACTTGACCCGCACGTAACCCGACATGCGCTCCCGTCGTGCCCATCCTCCCTTGCATTTTCTGACGTACCCGTTCTGACTCATCCGTCCTGCTGTTCACTGCGCAGTTGACAGCCTCATCCTAAATCCATCGAATCACCTGTGGTCTCTTGGGATATAAAATATTTTGTGCTTGCCTCGATTACGAGTACTTGTGTGTACATACTGTAACATACATAATACTCGTTCTCGATCAAAAGCGAAATAATCGACAACTGTTCTCGATACCCTGCCCTAATATAGCAACCTATGACAGTGAAATGAACAACAAGCTTAAATAGTCCGAGTCCATTACAATGCCAGGCCGCATTCCACGCGCCTGGAGTTCGGCACCTATTCCATTCCTTCCTTCCACCACCAGGCTCATAGCGCCCTTCAATGTCCGGCAGACAAAACGCACCCCCTGGATCCGTTTATCTCGCCCACCGCAAAACCATATCTTTGCTGAACAAACTAGTCACATCGAACTTCGACAGCATCGCCGCCCAGATCCTCGCGATAGTGAATCAGTCTGCGGGCAAAGACGATGCCAGGACCCTCATTACGGTCATTCGGTTGTGCTGTGAAAGTGCGATATCGCAACCGATCCGGTCCGAGCTGTACGCGCGACTCAGTCGTGCGTTGATGGAACGGATCAGCCCTGAGGTGCGCGACGATGGAATTAAGAATGCCGAGGGAAAGGCCATTGCTGGAGGTCAATTGTTCCGCAAATATCTGGTGAACACGCTCCAGGAAGACTTTGAGAAAGGATGGGCGCCGCCCGATGTAGAGGGGACGAAGAAACGAAAGTACCTGGGCCTCGTCCGCTTTTTGGGTGCGATATTCAAGATGCGGATGTTGACGGAGCGAATCATGCACGAGTGTGTCAAGAAGCTGATCACAGATATTGAATCTCTACGAATCGAGGCCGACATTGAAGCTCTCTGTGTCCTCCTGGAAACTACGGGTTCATTGTTGGACACTCCAAAGGCCCGCGCACATATGGATGTATATTTTTCGCGTATTCGCGGATGGACTTCCGATATACGGATCCCGATGCGCCGTCGTTCATGCTCCAGGTAAGGTGTGCTTTTACACTTCTTCCAACCATCTCACGTTCATGCAAGGATCTCATCGATCTGCGTACCCGAAAGTGGGCTGCAGTTGCAAGAACACAATTAGATGACGGTGCTGCGGTAAGCCTCCCATGGCGACATCATAGGATGTGGTTCCGACGGTCACTGACTCGCATGTAATAGGCTGGCGGCAATGCCCCTCGACCTCCCCCCAAGGCTGGAGATCGTTCCAACTTCGGCAAAATCAACAGCACCGTCAAAGGCATCCCGATGACGTTTGGACCAAGCGGTGTGTTTTCGGGCAAGAAGGATTACAAGCGGGAGTCTCTTTCTCGGAAAAGCTTGAGCTCGAACATGTTCTCGATGCTCAGTCAAAATCCTGACGCTGCTAGCCTCAACACAACTGGATGACAGTGTTCCGGTAAGCATCTCATGGTGACACCATAGAGACGTTTAATTGATGGCATTTCCCGATGTGGTTCAAGTTGAAAGTAAGCGTTTCCGAAAGCGTTGAGTGGAATGAGTGGAATTGAGACAGTTATAATCATACAGCGAAGAGCAGGAATCAGGATGAACGATTCAGAACGTGCAGACTTAACAACTGGAATTTTCTTTAAAAACACCGTCAGAGGCTGTTGCCAGAAGGTAGACGAAGCGCAGTGAAATTGCCGGGATAAGTCGCAACGACGCACGGGTGCTGGTTACCTAATCGTGTCTTTTCCAGAATAAGGAAGAAGTATCACAAGCTTCCTTCTATACTGTCGTGGCTGCGATGTACACTGAGGATTGCCCAGATGAGATTCAAACAGACTTGGAAGATGGAAGAGTCCAATACCGAGTTAGAAAACTTGAGTGAGCAGGCAAGGATTTACGTCGAATGCCCGTATCGCTCTGGCTCCGCGGTTCAGTGCATGGGTTGACTGGTCGTTTATCGATAAAACCACTTTGGTTAGCTCCGGATGAGTCATCTGAAGTTGGCCAGCGGTCAAAGCCATTTTTTTATTACGTGCCTCCCTCAACCGCGCTTACTGGTGTCAACCCAGTGAAATAATATTAAGTTTTACGTCTAGAAAGTACTTGGGTGTTCGTCTATAAGCCGGGCAATTCACACCACCGCGAACCACACCTCCGACATCCCCTCCACACCCGCGCCCTGTGGTTCGCCCTCGACGGAGCCCGCGCCCCAGATCCCGCCCGTGATGCCGAACCCCTGCACCGCCCCGCCCGTGCCGAATGCGAACTGCGCGGTGTTGCCCTCCAGCCCGGCGTCGTACGCCCAGTACGGCGCCGACGCGTTGCCCGTCGCCTAGTGCCGTGTCAGCGTCTGAAGGGATAGAGCGCACGGAGAAGCAGTGCGTACCGTCGCGATCCAGCCCGAGACGTTGAACAGCGCGCCGTCAAAGTGCGCGAGCGTGACGTAGCTCGCGGCGACCTTGCCCTACGCCCAGACGAGGTCCGCAGCCGCGAGCTGCGCGGGGAACATCGTGTTGAGCTGTGCGATGAGGGCCGTGCAGGCCGGGGAGTGGGTGGCGCAGACGGTGGCGCAGAGCTCGATGTCCGCGCCGTACCCTAGGTTGCGGTACGTCCATGCGAGCGCGGCGAGCGGCTGTGCGGGAGGAGTCGGGTTGGAAGGGCGGGCGGCGCCGGCGGCGAACTGGGACTGGGCCGCGACGGCGAGGTATCCGCGGGATTCTCCGCAAACATATGGATGAATTTGTGTGGGCAATCAGACGCACCTCGAGTTCCAGTCTACCACAGGCAGGCCGAAGACCTCGTCGACGATGCGATACTTGATGACTTCCTTGAAGAGCGTCCCGAAGGCGTCGTCGTTTGTGAGGACGGCGACGCCGAGGCCGTCGTTCGGGAAGCGGGTTATCTGGCTGGGGAATCCTGAATTGGTTTCGACCGATTTAGGCCAAACTGCGGATATCTGAGAGATAAGTGGGACCGACCTTCGACGTCTCCGCCGTGCTGGTGTGATGCGAGCGATTAATCTCGGGGCGACGGAAGGATATAAACTATTTTGTGTTTACCTCAATCATGACTAGTGAAATCTGCATAAGTGCACTGTCACCGAAGACAGAAGCCAAAACCCGCACCATGACCTCTATATGAAGACTGGACCTGTGTGCGGCCGCCGTACACGACCGGAGAGAGTTCAGGTGTGTCTCTACAAGAATTCATGGATTCATCAGTCACGGTCGCCGACGCAGAAAAACGAAATTGTACGCTGTGCCTTCCCATACGGTGATTCCCGTCGCTACTTTCTGTATCATGTCTGCCGGGATAATGGTCGCGTTGGTTATGAGGTGCTGCCCTTTTAATAGCAGCATTTGGAGCCATCGCGCCTGCGGTAATTGTATCAACGCGTATCACCGTGCATGGTCCAAAGTAAGCTTACAATGTCAACCGCACTGCTGAGGACACCGCCTGGACCGGAAAATGTTGCACCGTAAAAAATAAAATCGGTCCCGCAGCTCTCTACGACCAAAACAACGCACCATTTCCGTCCTCGGTGACATTGGGAAGGAAGTACGGAAGAACACGCGTCGTTCCGGCACCCACTGGATTCTCGCTGACGTTAATTCCCTCTCGAGCGAACCCCACTGCGAAATTGCCCGTCGCGTTTGTCACTGCAAAGGAATGGGTGGTGGGATTCAGCCCGAGCGGCTCAGGTATGTGTTCCTTGACGTAGCGCGCGAACGGCGGCTTGTGCGGGAGGAGAGCGGTCGGGAGATGTGAAAGCACAGCGTACATGATGTTGTTGTATTGGGGATTCTCGCGAAAACCCGTGGAGGGCTTCAGATAGCGCAGCCGCTTGACCTGCCTCGCGACCACGTCAATAAATTGTGATGGGCTTCGAGTTCAGATTTACCAGTGACAGAACGTCGTCGGAGACGCTATAGGTGAAATCGTGACGCGGCAGTGGCCCATAAGGTCCGTAATAGTGCTTTCTGAGGACGCGACGGGATCCATCAGCTTCCAGTCTGGGATTACTGATGCAATTTTGGTCGTCCAGGAAATTTGTGGCTCAAGCTCTGGTTCGAGATCAAAAGACCAGTGGCTAGGATGTCAAAAAGCTGCACAGAAAAAAAAGTTCAAGGCGTCATTATCGGATACGAGAGAGAACTTGCCTTCGAGTTTGATCCGAGCGAGAAGATGGTGTCGGGTCCGACTTTGGTGCCATCGCCTTTGGCGATACCGTACCCTTTGGTCTCAATTAACCAGCCGCCTTGACCGTCCAGGTGAACGACAGCAACAGCAGCACCGGCAGCACTATTCCAATCCGCTAGAACACCATTGATGAATGCATCTACGTTGGAGTTGAGAATTTGAGTGTTGTCCGCCGGAGCGCAGACCCCGGTTAAAACAAGGCCTAAGATATAGAAAAGACGCATTCTGTTGTAGTGTTCATGGACACGCTCTGATTTTATAGCTGGGCAGGAGGCTGCGGCGCCTCTACAGCTATTTGACGCGTAGCGTATCGGACATCGAGTCCCCTATGCGGTCTGACATGATGAATCGATACATGCCGATGTCATCGTCTGATTTGTCCATCCTCAAACTCTGGTCTTCAAACGCAGATGAGGTAAGTTTGAGATCATGCCACGGGGATTGCAAAACGGTAAGACCGTCTTGCGCAGGCTCCCAAGGTTCCATCGGAGTGGACAGCTGCCGACGGTCAATGTCGTTCGAGCTGATTCAGAAGCGCTAAGCCCCCCCAAAAAAACGATCGGGTAGCGGACCGAATCAGTCAGCAACGCTTTGGCTGTGCGATGGACGCGCGGTCGACACTTTGGAAGGGAATACAACAGCTTAACTTGTTCGGTCAAGTTAGACAGACACGCTCACCGCCTGCAATCGCCTAACAATGCAGCGACAATATTCCGAGAGCCTGTCTAGATCCCCCAGACAGACGAGGCGGTACGCAAGGGGAGCCACAGAGAGAGTAAAACTAGGGACCAAATGAGATGCATCTTGAAGATCAAAAACATGGCAAAGTTCTCGTGTCGCAAATGTGTAGGGTAACGTCATCCAGCGACTCTACTGCGAAGAGAATCTGATTCTTCTAATTTCCGTTTGCAAAAACGCGGCGGTCAGTCAGCTGTAAATTCGGTCACTTGGGAAACAGACATTGACAAGCTCGTGATACGATAACGCGTGGCGTCACAGTCCTGTGATGGCACGTGGTAGGTCACACCACGCCTCGGCGGCACGCACTGACGCAGCGTCACACACGCATCAGACAGATTCAGTGGTGACAAGTAATGTCGACTTGCTTGTAACTGACTTTATGGAATATTTCTAGCAGGGCTGTTCGCCAAGTCACTCACTACTGTGCATGGACAACGTGTCCGAATCGCTATCTCTGCCAAGTGCAGTGAGTGTCAAGCTGGGACCTGGGGTCGGTGTCGGCGCCTTCGTACGTCCCTTTATTCGCTCGAGAGTCGTTTTTATTACTTACTTAGAGGTGAAACACAGGGTCAAGTCTTCAGCGCGGTCGAACAGCCTGACGGGCGCGCCGTCGCAGTCAAGAAATCGCGCGTTTCCCTCCGATGCCAGCGCACCCTGCTCCAGCACGAAGCGCGCGTTATCCGTCTACTGAAAGGACACCCTGCCATTCCCGAGGTGTACGCACTGGGCCGTTTCAACCACTTTGAGTACATGTCGTTGGAGCTCCTCGGTCCGCAAATTGACTGTAGCGGGCAAAGCTGGGAGGAGCGCACGTCGAGCACCGCGCATATCGCTGCCCGAATGGTTTACACTACTCATTCTTGCCTTGATCCCCGCTGATCATGCGATAAATCCAGATCTCAGCGCTGCAACACGTCCACAGCCATGGTATTATTCACCGAGACATCAAGCCATCCAACATACTTTGGTTCTGGCTGTTTGACTTTGATTTCATCGACAGCTTTGACTCGTCGTGATGACCTCGAATCACTTGCATACACACTTTTCTCTGTGCTCCGCAAAGACGGCCTGCCGTGGGATGAGCCCTACCCCTATTCAGCCACACCTGCTTTTGTGCGACGTCAAGTACGTGAGGGAAAGCGTGCGTGGTCGGGTGAGAAACTCGCGGACGGCTATGAGCCCCTCTTTGGTGCGTTCCTAGATGAAGCGCGTCAACTCGGGCCTGACACAACGATGGACTATGATACATGGGAACATAAGTTCTCCCAGCTGGTCAAGTTCCCTCTGCCGACCACTGGTAGTGAGTGTGACGACGTCTTTCTTCCTGCTGCTTCATGCGTCATGTAGGGCCCGAGTCCAAAGTGACTCCCTCCCTCCCGCCGCTCAAGTCAACCCACGACTCACCTGTCCGGCCTGGGCAGCTGGTATACGCCCGCCTCCTGGTCAGGGCATCCATCGAAGGCTACACGATCTCCCAAGCCCATCCGTCGTCTTGGTTCCTTGATCCCAGTCTGTCCGAAACGGCCTGGCCAACGACGTTCCTTCCAGCAGTGGTCCTCGACACATCCCGCGACTGGCGAGGAAGGTGGCACACCAAGCTTGCAGCTATGACGCGCTGCGAGCCGGACACGGGGGCGACGAAGATGTGTGTTCATGGCAGTGCTGAAGACGCGAGCGGCGGGCAAGTGCCAGTGCTCGTGTCCGGGGAGGGTTGGCCTGCAGGCGATGTCTGGTGTGTCACATATGTAAGAAATGTCTTTGTGTGGACCCCGAGCCAGGTATATCTGTGGCGATGCTGTGTGCAAGACTCTTGAGCTCACTGCGCTGGTGAATTTTAGGATGAGACCATCCCGGTGCACTGGAGTCTTAGCAAAGACAGTCTCGATGCGCTGCGCGCCAACCTGGGCACGCCAGACACCACCCGCAATTTGGTGCCGGAACACAAAATGTCGACGGTGGAAGACCGGGACGTCTACGTCGAGGGGCAACCGCTCAACCCGGACACACTGTGCGGCCTGACTCGCGGTGCTGTCGATTGGACCTCAACCCGCGCGTGGTTTGACGAGCTAATGCCGATCGTTGTGCGCCATGCGCGTGATGCTGAGTGGGCGTGGACAAGCCGCGACGAACCGGCCGGTTTCCAGGCGGAGCTGTCGGATAGTTACGGCGAAGAAGATATGACCCAGTGGCGCAATTTTCAGCAGGAGCGGGAGAAATCTGCGACTTTGGGATCTGAAAGAGAAGCCCTGCTTGACGCCCAGCTCGGTCGTATTACTGCGATTGAATGATTCCATCCCCTCTAGCTGGGTTACCGCTCTCGTTCAAACTTGTTTGCGAAATCGAATCGATCGATGAACAAATGGATAGATGGAGGGAACAGAGGATGCGTATGGTGCGCCCGGGGAGCTTTGGATCTTCAGTGCTTTGGCAGTCGCGTTTGGCGGATGCTCTGAGCCGCCCGCACGCGTGTCGACTCGTCCGCATTTGTGATTGGTACCAAGCTAAAACCTTACGCCATCCACCGTGACTCAGTACTCAGTACTCAGGTTTCACTGAGGGGGCATTCATCGAGCCACTCACGACCACGCATTCAGGATATAACGGTTTCTGTGAGTGTGAAGCTCGGATCTTGCCTGGGTGACGGCCCCTTTGTAAGTACATCTTTACAACTTTGCACTTCTAATTGTTCTCTTCAATGACGAACCCGGGACTTAGAGTCAAGTCTTCAGCGCTGTCAAGCAACCCGACGGGCGCTGCGTCGCGGTCAAGAAATCACGTGTCTCCCTCCAATGCCGCCGCACCTTCCTCCAGCACGAAGTGTGCGTTCCGCGGTTGCTGCACGGGCTGACACCCTGCCATTCCGGCGGTGTACGCGGTGGGCCGGTTCGAGCACTTTGAGTACATGTCGATGGAGCTTTTGGGCCCGAAAATTGGGGTCAACGGCGAGGGGCCCATGAGCACCGCGCACCTCGCTGCACAGATGGTGCGCACCCTTATTCTGTATGTATATCTTGCGACGCCAAATCCAGCTCTCAGCGTTGCAACATGTCCACGGCCACGGCACTGTCCACCGCGACATCAAGTCATCCAACATCCTTCGATGTCTTCATGACCCCCCGCAGATCTGGCTGATTGACTTTGGCATCTTGCACCCGCTGCTGAAAAATGCAGACACAGCGGCACTCGCTGAGGATCCAGTGGTGGTGGGGACGCTCCACTACGCAAGTCTGAATGCGCATCGCGGAATAGGTACGGCTTCTCCTGCGCTGGCCTTCTTGTAGCTAAGCGTACGAGAGCCTTGACTCGTCACGATGACCTCGAATCGCTCGCCTACGTGCTCTTCTCTGAAATCCGCACCGACGGCCTTCCCTGGCAGATCATGAACCGTGCTTTGGTCACGTCTGGTTTTGTGAGGCGACAAGTACGCGAGTGCAAGTGCGCGTGGTCGGGCGAGAGGCTCGCGGACGGCTATGAACCCATATTTGGCACGTTCCTTGACGAAGTGTGACAACTCATGTCTGACGCAACAGTTGACTACCGAGCATGGGAGCACAACTTCTCTCAGCTTGAGAGATCCCCGTCACTCAACACTGGTGGTGAATGGTGGTTCCCCTCCGCTTCATCCGACGGGCATACATCATTTACTAGTAGGGCCACCCGAATCCAACGCGACTCCGTCCAAATCAAACCATGACTCGCCCGTCCATCCTGGGCAGTTGGTATACGCGCACCTCCTCCCCAAGCAAAGCATCGAAGGCTACACCATTCAATCCCAAGCCCATCCGTCCGTGTGGCAAGACCCCACTCTGTCTGACGCGGCCTGGCTGACGACGTTCCTTCCCTCGACGTGTCCGGCAAATTCCACAGGGGAAGGTGGACCGTCAAGCTAGGCGCTTTGACACGTCGCGAAACGGACGCGGGGGTTTCGAAGATGCAGGTTCATGGGGACGCGAGCAGCGAGCAAGTGCGCGTGGTCGGGGAGGGTTGGCCAGCGGGCGATCTCTGGTGTGTCGCGTATATCTCGCCTGTTATATGCAAATAGCCTTGATGTGGACCCCGAGCCAGGTATGTCGGCAGCCATACTGCTAAACACTAGACTCACTGTGATTCTGGACTCTAATTTTAGGATGCGCGCATCCCCACTCACCGGAGTCTCGACAAAGACAGCCTTGATGTACTGCGCGCCAAGGTGGGCGCGCCAGGCACGACCCACAGCCCACTGCCAGACAACAAAATGGCGATGTTAAAATTCCTGGCCTACGTCGAAGGGCGACCACTGAATCTGGACACGCTATGTGGCCTGACGTGCGGTGCTGTTAATTGGGCCTCCTCACGCATGGTATGACGAGCTCGTGCCAATCACCGAGCGCCGGGCGCCCTGGGTGGTTCTGGACAATAGGAGACGATGCGTCGGAACTGAGCGACAGTTAAATACTCCGGTGCAGATATAACTGAGTGGCGGAATGTTCAACAGGAGAGCGAAGAATCTGCGATGTTGGGAGCTGAAAGAGAAGCTCTGCTTGACGCTCAGCTTGACAAGATCTCTGCCGTTGAATAATTCCGTCGCCTCTTTGGTATTCCGGTTGCTGCTCTCATTTTGGCGAGCTGTGGGTGTCTCCTGCGTTTTTGCCGACGAGAGCTTGGTTGCTCGAAAACCTTAAACCATTCGACCGAGATGCATACCTTGGTGCCCTTCTCGAACAGCACAACAATCTTCCAGATGACTTTCGTATTTGGATCTTCCAATGGCACGCTTGACCGACAATAAATTGTACTTGGCCTTGTCGGTCAGCTGCATATTGTCTGGAGCAGAAGGTGACCATCGACAGAACTATAGGGTCTAACTGGCTGGGACGCTACCCGAGGGTACCTGATTGTGACAGTTTGGAGGACGATGTTTTCTCAACAAACTCACTGATGGTGGCACTAGATGATCTCCAGTGCTATATGTCTCCGTCCATATATTGAAGCTCTTGAGAGAAGGTGCTATCTCTCTGCTCAGGATCATTGTCGCCAAGGTCTTGTATTATGAATGTACCTCAACATGCAAATTCGACTTTTATTTGAGCCAACTGGTCCCATGCCTCGGCATACTTTTTTTAAACGATTAAGGGTAGGCCCCTTTTTGCATCTGTGGGGGAAGAGCGCTGGCGCATCTCTTCCTAGATGCCGGGTCGATACACTTCCGAATAATCATCAAAATTTGAAGTTTACATTCATGGCAACAATAATTTGACAAGAAATACGAGACACATTCCGAATCGTATACAGTCGAAGCTGTCTTAATCCATAGCTCTACTAACCCATAATCTGTTAAAAGTCATAGATTCTCGCGTCCAAAATCCCTTGTTTCCCTATCAAAAACCCATAAATCTGTGGTAAACCATACCCTGGAATGTCCACCGAGGGGTATGGTTTAACACAGCTTCAACTGTATGTCTCTGTAGCTGACAGAATGAATCCATACTAGATGCAGACGGAGCAGCCCGCGAGCCGGGATGCATCAGGAAATGTGTTGTTTACAAAATATTGAACATTCATCGACATGGCACCACGTCAAGGGAGAATACATTGAGGACCTTGTGCATGGAATAAGTCAGGCCGCGATCTAAACACAAAGAACCATGCACAAGGAACTCACTTGGCTAGTTCTCCCTGGACGTGAGAGGTCAGACCATTGACCCTTCAGGCTTCAGTGATCGACATCGTTGAATTTGCAGCTGCCGCATTTTTTCGGCCAGTATCGTGAGTTTCGGCCCATAACTGAAGATCCTCATGTGGAGGTATCCATTCTCTGGTCATACAAGGTGGATTGTTTCTTGCCCACGCTTCAGCATCCCATACTCGAGTTGTTAGCCAGCTTGTCCAACTGGCATACACGTGGTTGAACCCATCATCGCCATCGTACTCCTCGTACAGCAAGGCATAAATGCCATAAGGCAAAGCCCATTTTGCATCGAGGACAAGCCAGGTCTTATTGTAGCTATCTTGGTGAATGAGGAGTGCCGGCACTTCGATCCAAATGGCTGGTGGGACATCCGAGTCATTGAGGATAACTGCGCCGTCGCCGTCCCGATCCACATCAACCTCGATGTGACCCGCATCTTTGGCCAAATCCTCATTCGCCGCTGTGATATCCGATCCGTTTTCATCGTCCGTGTCCCAGTCAGGGACTGCCTCGCGCGGCCTGATCCAAGTATCCATACAGCTCACGTCGAGCTGGATAGTGTGAACCAATGGTGGGACGCGTCCAAGCCAATTGAACCCTTCGATCCTGTCAATCGCCTCGTTTGTACGCGTGCAGTATTCTGCGGGCAGCCCAGGCCAAGCACAGTTGATTGTCGCTTGTGCTGGCCACTCGAGAATCCAGATACGGAAGTCCTCTGGCAGGTCATTGTGCTGATCGAGGAGAGCGTCGATGTACGCCTGCCTGTCGAAGGGTTTGAGGTTCTCAAGCGGCCAAGGCCGAGTCTGAATGAATGCCGGAGATCGTATGAGCATTTTATAGAGTCGAAGAAGACCGTGGCGGGAAGAGTGTATGTCGGCGAGGCGGACAAACTGTTTCCATAGTTTGCATACACCCCTGCTGGCAATCAGGGATTTGAGGCAGAAGAGGGGAAAGAAATGGAGCAAGATTTCGTTGGGTACATCATGAATGACTGCCATGGTAGAGCACAAGTCGGGACCCACACGGAATTACCAAAAGGAGAAATCAAGGCTTTGGGCCGAGTCGGGAGACGCAGCTTACGAAGAACACAACACAAGTTGTAACGCAACGACGGGTAGGCAATCCATTGCATACCGCTGTATACTCGTTAGGTTTCTCCGAGTCTCCGACGTGCAAAATATTTGTAAGAGCACTTGCTCAAATGAGGCTCTTTGAGTCGATTATTAACTAAGTGTTACTAGCGTCATACGGCATGTGGAGTTGTCGCTTAGCCCCGGATAATCGAGCATCGAGCTTTCAAAGTTGGCTGCTCGGAAGCTCTGTTCCCAAATTCCTGTGTGATCGGTGTATCATTTTTGAACTAGCAACGTTGTATTCTTTGCGAATGGACCCACACGCATCCACTTCACCACTCCTTCTAGTACTTGGAATGGTCACAATGACTTTCTTGTTTTCCCGCTTAGCAGAAAATGGTCAAGCCAGCGCTCATGTTATGAGTTCCGTTGATTTTCTTATTCTGTCGTTGAGACATTATATTCTATTTCAGCGATGTAACCACTTAATTCTGGTATTAAAACGAGCTACGCTGGACTCACTGAAAAACCCCAAAAGTCCTTCCTCAACTCCCAGGTCCCTGCACCCTACTATATCTCAAAGTCCTACCAAATGAACCAAATCAACAGTGCATGCACTTTTTTTTTCAACATTGCTTGTGCCAACACATTGTTCCAAAGACACACAAGCACCCTACCCCTCTGGATTTTCCCCCAACAGACCAGCCATCGTTAACTGGCCCAGAGACCATGACAGTCATCAGTATAGCCTTGACCACACTGGTTCACCCGACCTAGGCCAGTTTATGGATGACTGGCAGGTGACGCATGCAAATATGCACGAACCTATGATGGCTGGAGTTGCATCTTACAATCAAACACTTCCAATGTATGGCACCTCAGGTCCCAAACACAGAAACAAGACGACATGGATTACTGCTGCAGCCGACATTCAATGGAACCGACTGAATGCCATTGATCCGAAATATTACTCAAATCTCATTGGCACGAATACTTTGAGACAGTGTTGCAAGTGGATTACTCTCCCTGGACAGTTCGATATGGGAGCTGGCACTTTAAGGACCCTCAAATCTGAGGCACGTTTCTTCCATCAGAAAAAACAGCAGGCTTTCTGTTGGACTTGTCGATCACTTGCACAGAGGGCTGTGTATTTAAACCCAGGCCTGCAGATCATTGACGTTGCAGCTGATAATCTGGTGTATCAATCGTCAGTGACAGTCAGTTTTTGCAGCCTTTTACTTGCATCAATGATTCTAATATATTCTCTGTAGGAATGGTGCTTCAATGCTAGAAAAATGGGTGTGACAGAAGACCACATTCAGAATGTGGGGGTGCTTTTGTTCTGTTCGAAATCATAGCTGACAGTAACCAGGCATTGATGTGTGAAAGTATCAGGCTAGTGAGTCTAACAGCGTATATATGGCATCTTAAACCGACTAATTGTTATTAAAGGCACAGGAACAGGCACATGTCACAGCGTAACTTGACTGTTCACAAATAGGCAGTCTAGGATGATCTTCGAATGTCCGATCATGATGCTTGGATGTTTTGAAATCCAACTGATGCCTGTACCCGATACCTGGAACAATCATTACCTATAGCTACCAGTACAAGATTGGTGTTGTAGACCGACAATTTTATACTTATCTCAAGGGGTTCAGACAAGGGTTATCGGCCACCCACACTATTTTCGTCTGGTCAGGTATGTACGCAAAAATGATAAGGAGACATCTTCCCATTCAATGTTCGGTGCTATGCATCTCCACCCATATGTTGAAATTCTCCAAGTGGAGGTGTTATTTCTCTGGGCGGAACCAAGGCACTGTGCCGCGAACACATTCCAACATGGAATTTATGTAAGGCCTAGGCAGACTCGGAAATGTGGAAAAAATTGGAGCAGAAGTTCGCTGGGAATATCGTATGCAATGGCCATGGTGCAAAAGTGTTGTGGAGGCAGAGGCAAAGTTGAAGATCTGGACCCGCAGGTGACGGAATTACCAATTCCAACACAGCATCCGTCCGGCCTGCTGTTACCCTGATATTAATCGCTGGCCCAGCACCGCCACAGCTGTAACAATAATCTGGGTTTAGCACCAACCACAACGAAGCTCTTTCATACATAGTCCAACTGTTCAATTCAAATTGCCTCATTTTCTGGTTTGCGGTAATGAAACCCCGAAAATGGTAGGCCCAATTGAGAGGTACATGGTAGGCCCAGTATGCCCGAAGGCAGGTACCATGCCTTGCAAGCCCCAGACCTGGCTTTTGCAGCAATGACAAGGCTATGACAGCCTGTCAGATGTTGGCAAATGCCCTACCAGCCTGGTAGTGCCTTGTAGCGCCTGGTGAAACCCTTGCCAAGCCTTGCAAGCAAGGATATACAAGACACGGCAGACACACCGGATTGGGTAGGGCAGCACATTAGCTGAAACATGGCACAGTGCTGTGTCTGATGGACCAGAGTATTACACAGCATGGTCCAACTCATGAACATCAGTTTCCAGGAAGTATCCCGGTGTACATGCACTAATTACACCATCGTCCCTGGGCCTCCCTGTATTCGTCTAGCTGAGCTCACAGACACAGCCTTTGGTCGAAACATCTAACTCACTGTGGTAGAACTAAAAGAACACAAAAAAGCAAAACAAGTCAGCACATTAACTCAGGGGTCAGCCTCTCAAGCAACCATTCGAAACATCGGAAGGGCATAAAGTATCTTGATGACATTAAACATAACACAAGAGTTCCATGGTTGACAGGTGAGTCCACGAAAACACGGAGGTTTCAACCTCTCGATGTTTCTGAGTCACATTGTAAATAGTGCCGCATACAGCAAGTGAATTGGGTTGGTGGTTTCTTGTCCTTTTCGGGTTTACAACAGCCAGGTAACAAATTGAGCTTGTCAGACAAGTCAAATTCACCTTGTGTCCATTCCCCAATAAGCTTCTGAATCCATTTGGTGTAATCATGCACATCTTCGATAGAAGTACAACACCACATCAGGACTCGCCTCAGGCAGTAGAATGGCAATCTCTAGTAGCCTTGATTAGAGTTTGGCTCCAGACTGTTTACCCATGCTGGAAAGTTCAACAGAACTATCAAGAGTGGCGTGGGCATAAAGATCAGATTGAGGGCCAAAAAATAAACCAGGTCGCTGAGATCAAGGAGAAGGCATCAGACTCGGAGAGGTATTATCCCAGTTTTTGTGAAAAGGGTGCAATCATGGAGGACAACAGAGACTGATTATTTGGTGTAAGAGGGCAACCTGAACTTAACATAACTGCTTGACATGCACATCTTTATTGTCCAGTGAGATTTTCGCACCCGTGGATCAAAGATGGGAAGGGCTCATATAGATGGCTCTCAGGACTGCTGCAGTACATTTGGTTGGGCAGAGTGGCTGGGAGGGCTCACGGCAAACTTCGGCATATTAGATGCTGGTGGTGAATCATTAATTTTTTTAGTGCTGCTCTTTACATTGAGCAGCATCAGAGCACGGCACTTGCCAATTGGGGACAAGGCAGACCCGATGGTGTTGGAGGCTGTGCTCCTCATTCTTTTCTTCCTTCCACCACCTCCTTCGCTCCCACACACACCTCCTGCTGGGCATCAAGGACATGCCAGGATGTCAATGGACCATTCACATGCTGATATTGAGGCGTAGTGGCCATGGTGCGCCCTCTTCAGTTTGGTTCAGCATGTATCCCCTTGGTGTCGGTGGCACTACAGCCTGGAGCCCCCCTGGAAATTTTGGACACGTCGAGCATAGGTCTTCTCAACTATATCCTCCTACTTCATTAGATCCTGACCTGTGACTTATAGTCTCGCTCTCTGGATACGACACGTGATGTGCACACCGCAGCGTGCAGTGCAGCCACCAGGATTTTATTCCATGTTTCATGATCTGCAGGCAGGGGCATGGTCTAAGTAAGTTTATTCCACCTTTCCTCTTGTCTTTCTCTTTTTTCTCACCTAGAACCTCTAGGTCAACACACTGACTTCTGAACTCGCATGCCAGGCATGCAGCACCCATGGCTGGCCGTTGACGGTTCAATGACCTTCACCAAGCTCCTACATGCTGCCATCGACCTCCAACTGTGCTGAGGCTCATTGAGGCCTATATTTCAGTGGTAAGTTCTTTATAAGTATTATCCTGCACTTCAATTCCTTTGCCAAATTGAACTACTTAGGTTATTGCCTTACACACAACCTCTGCATTCTGCAAACATGCCAAATCTCTCTCATGCATTGGTGGTGCCTCGGAATTTTCACTGGACGTTCCGCAAACCAGGAGACCTGTCCACAGTAGCTGTGCCTCATGTGGTCCAGCTGTGCAGACAGGTTTTCAGCAGCAAATCACTGTTCATGTCCGCTGAAATGGGAGTAGTTAACTGTATGTGAAACAATGTGGGCATTTACAGCCGTTTGCAGAACTTAGGGCGCGAGCATTTTTTTTCCCTTTTGGAGACATTTCTGATCATTTCCGCAGAACAGCTGTTCTGCCCTCAAATCACGTCCACTTTCTCCAGGAGTATGCACATTCAATTCACATTCAAAAACCACAGCACATGGCCTCCTCAGAATTTTCCTGGGGCCCCTGAAACGATTTTCTGGGACAGATATCCGTGTTTCATGGTGTTTCTACACAGAACACACCTAACTTTGGTTATGGTGCCCTGATCGCCATAATTATTTGATATGATAGACATTCCCGAGGGCATGGCATAATAGGATAGTGAATGTACTCTATACTTCAAATGTATTGTGGATTATGGCTGGCAGAATTTCAGTCAAAGTTACCTTACCAATAATTGAGCTATTGAAAGGAATCCTGGGCATCTGAGCATCTCTCCAACAAGTATGATATACTGGAGGATCATAGAAATGGGCCTCAACATCCCAGTCCCCCAGAATGATCAGCATTGCACTACGCAACATGTCTCAGAGACATCACATGGTGTCACCAAGCGGGTCAATCCAGGTCATTTCCAGTGGTTTCTGAGGTGTGGACATTTCCATAATGATCCAGGGTGTGTCTCAAGTCCAGAGCAAATACATATCTGCCCAGAATACCTTCCAACAAGTGACTTATTGGTAGGGTAGATTTGACTGAAACCATAATCTACAATGGATAGGAACTATTGGGAATTTTGACTATCTGAGTATGCCATGTCCTCGGGAATACATTCAAGTCCATCATATCAAATAATTATGGTGATCAAGGCACTATAACCAAAGTTAGGCGTGTTCTGTGTAGAAACACTGTGAAACACAGATATCTGTCCCAGAAAATCATTTCAGGGCCCCAGGAAAATTCTGAGGAGGCCATGCGCTGCAGTTTTTTGCATGCGAATCGAATGTGCATACTCCTGGAGAAACAGACACGATTTGAGGGCAGAACAACTGTTCTGTGGCAAACAATAAAAAATGTCTCAAAAAGGAAAAAAAAAACAGCTTGCGCCCAAGTTCTGCAAATGGCTGTAAACACTGTGGTGAACTTGTGGGGAAAGTTTTGTTTACATCCATACTTAGATCATGTACACTTCAAGTTTGTTAAATGATTGAGGATGAGTACTTAAATCATGTTGTTTGGGATTATTTCCACATGACAAACTTGTTGATTTCACCTTCTTCACATGGTTGAGTAACTGCCTGTGGAATTTGCTGAATGTGCCACCCTTTAATTCAGATGCAGCACTCTATAAGCTCAGACACAGCACTGTATATACAGTGTGCCGTGGATGAGGCAGACTGTGCCATGATGTTATGTAACATGCCTGGGAGCTAGCATTGTTACCAACTGAGCCAAAAGGCCACTATGACAGGTTATCTGTCATAGGCTTCCCGGACTATATATACATGAGTACACACATTTCGCATGCATGTAACAGTGCCCCCCAATTAGGCACTGAGTCCTCGAAGTGCGGAATGATCCTAGAATGGATCCGAGATGTTCCGGAATGGAACGGAAACCCGAAATGGGCCGGACCGGGGACAGAACCCTGGGTGCACTTCCAAAGACCAAATGATACATAATAGACCCCCAGGTCACATGATCAACCTGCCGGGCGTTACCGAGTTCAAATGATGACAAATTAAATCAAGTGCTCCAGGCTTGAAAAATGTGCCACCACCAGGGTTTGAACTCGCGACCGGTTTAAACCTGTCATACTGTTATGTAACATGCCCGGGAGCTAGCATTGTTACCAACTGAGCCAAAAGGCCACTATGACAGGTTATCTGTCATAGGCTTCCCAGACTATATATACATGAGTACACACATTTCGCATGCATGTAACACGTGAATGAGGCAAAGTGTGCTGCCCTTCCCAATCCAGTGTGTGCACTGCATCTTATCCATCCTGCTTGCAAGAGGCTACCAACCTGGAACATGCACCTGGGCTCGCCAGATTTTCCCGCTTTTAGTGATGTGTGACCAAATAGATTCTTGCAGCCTCTCATACTACATATTAGGGGAAGTCAAAGCTGCAGATTCACACTGATTCTGATGTTGATTCCGGAGCTGATTCTTGTCCAATTCACCAGATAGAATCAATCAAGAATCAACATCAGCTCTGACCGACCCGATTCTGAGTTCAATTCACAGCCGATTCTGCACACACAAACCCATGTCAAGCAAAATGCAAATGTAGCAATAATTGAATATATCCACATAGTAATCAAGCGTGACACATCTTTTATTGTTGATTTTTGCACCATTGTTGTCCATGCCATGGCTTTCAATGTGCCAGGCCAGGGTTCAGAATGTGCTTATAATGTTCTTAGGCCACCATACCACACGTATCAAGCATGGCCTACACTGGAAGAATAAATCCAAGTGCGATTTTGAACGGTTTTGTCGCCTTGGCCTTCTCAGTGAGGACCCTTTTGCTGGCAGGGGGTTTAGATGTGACAGAGGGGGCCATGGAGAGTGTCAATGATAGATGGACGGTAGCATTGTCACCGTAGCAACAGTAGCAGACAAAATATGAGACTGATAAAATATATTATTTAATAATTGACTATGCAGGACTTGGAGCCACTTAGAGCAAGGTCGATTCTTGAGTTGATTCTGATGCTGTTCTGTTCTAGAGCCGGAACATCAATTCTGAATTGATTCTCAATCACGTTGATTCTGGCCTCAAAATCAACTCAGGAAAGGACCCTGGTTTATCTCACCAAAGGCCTGTTCCCGAAGGAGGTGAATTTGTCAGGATTCAAAATCACTGATTTTGGGTGAATTTGTCAGGATTGGAACAGGCCTAGAGACTAAATTGGATTGAAATCGGACCAATTTTTTCAGGATCCACAATTATTTTGCCCTGCATGGGCTATTTTCGAAAGTTTCTCCCACTGCTGCGATCTTGTTTGGATCAGGCCTGGGCTCAATTTTGGCCCAAAATGTCGGGATTTGGCATGGGCCATGCATTCTTCTAGGGGGAAATCATGAGCCGATGATGGTCATGCCATGAAGGTCAGAGTTCATCCAATGTCAGTAAAATGGATGAGCAGAGGGTATAACAAAGATTTGTTAAGTTGATGTTTGGGCATAATTTGGACCTCCCAAAACAAGTGTTCCGATGGTCACAGGCAATATCCCTCCAAGATAATTTGCATGGACAATGGGGGTGCCATATACTATCTCGATTGCGACTCAAATTTGAGTTTTGACACAGGGACCATGAGGTTGGCCAGTGAAATTGTTGAAATCACAATAGTTGAAGTTTTCTATGCAACAAAGGGACATGAAGTAGCTTCATATTTAGTCAAAACTCTCCTAGGATTGCAGTACGTAGCAGATAGAACAATGTGCAAAAGAGATCTCATGAAACGGGTAATAATTGACAAAGCTATGATTATTTGTCTGAGATCTAGGTTTGTCCAGCCTGGTGGGGGACGATAGTATCACATGGACAGAAATGTCCCAAAATTGTGATTTTTTCCCTCTGCATCCAGCCTGCATTGCTAACTTGCAGCATACATTGACATGATTCTCTGAGTCCATGAGATACTGGTAGTCATGTGGTGGTCGTCTGCCAAAACCAGACAAAACTGGGCTCAAAGAGCCTAAGTCCAGACAAGAGTTGACAATTTTTGGCCTCAAAAAGCCTAAAAGTGGACAAGGAAAATGCCAAATCTGGGCCTCAAAAAGCCTATTTTCCAGACAAGCTTTGCAGGAGCTTCATGGGGCCTCTCTGGCTCTGTTTGGGTTGACTGGTCGTTTATTGAGAAAACCGCTTTGGTTAACTCCAGATAAGTCATCTGAAGTTGGCCAGCTGTCAAAGCCATTTTTTTCTTACATGCCCCTCTCAGCTGCGCTCACTGGTGTCAACCCAGTGTAATAATATCAAGTTTTACGCCTAGAAAGTACTTAGGTGTTCATCTATAAGCCAGGCAGCTCACACTGCCTCGAACCATGCCTCCGACATCCCTTCCATGCCCGCGCCCTGCAGCTCACCCTCAACAGAGCCAGCACCCCAGATCCTGCCTACAATGCCAAACCCCTGCACTGCCCCATGCGTGCCGAATGTGAACTGCGCAGTGTTGCCCTCCAGCCCAGCATTGTATGCCCAGTACGGCGCCGATGCGTTGCCCATCACCTAGTGCAGTGTCAGAGTCTTAAGGGATAGAGCGCATGGAGAAGCAGTGTCACCATTGCAATCCAGCCTGAGATGCTGAACAGTGTGCTGTCAAAGTGCATGAGTGTGACGTAGCTCATGGCGACCTTGCCCCATGCCCAGACGAGGTCCGCAGTGGTGAGTTGTGTGGGGAATTTTGTGTTGAGCTGCACAATGAGGGATGCACAGGCCAGGGAGGGGACAATGGAGATGGTGGCACAGAGCTCAATGTCTGTGCCATACCCTAGGTTGCAGTTGTCCCCACGAGCATGGCGAGAAGCTGTGCGGGAGGAGTCAGGTAGGGTGGATGTGCAGCACCCACAGGGAACTGAGGTGTCTGCAGGGTTCAGCGTAAACATATGGATGAATGTGGGCAATCAAATGCACCTTGAGTTCCAGTCTACCACAAGCAGCCTGAGGACCTCATTGATGATGCAATACTTGATGACTTCCTTGAAGAGTGTTCCAAAGGTGTCGTCATTTATGAGGATGGTGACACTGAGGCCATCATTAGGGAAGTGGGTTATCTGGCTGTGGAATCCTGTGTTTGTTTGGAAGGATTTAGGTCAAACTGTGAATGTCTGGGGGATGAGTGGGACCGACCCTTGACATCTCTGCCATGCTGGTGTGCCGCAACAATCAATCTCGGAGGCACCAGAAGGAAATAAAAGATTTTGTGCTTGCCTCGATCATGACTGGAGAGCTGTATGTGAGCACCTAAGGAGACACCTATTTCATTATGTAAACTCCCTCTGAGGGGGTTCTTTTGTAGTACCGAAACCTACCTAAGAGGTCCCAGGTTCCGCGGTGCCTTGAGTAATATTACTAATATAGAAGCCTTCCGCTTTTGGTGGCAAATGTTCGTAGCCTCCTAGGGGCAAACCTTGGGTCCATTCTGCCATATTCCAGCACTCCCAAGCAAGCAAGTCTCAGATGCAATGACCATTGTGTCTCGGTAAATTTTAGTCCTCCTTGAACACCATTAGCTTCTAAATAGACCTGCATGGTGGCTTGCATGGTGGCCTCCGTTTTTTGCTTCATTTTGTATAAACCACCCATTTTGTGCATCACATGGGAGTAGAGTCTTATATACCCATGTCTACATGTCAAATTTTATGGTTTGTGAGTGACTATGTGTGAAATGAGATTCAACAGCACCTCTTTTGGTGCCTGCCTTTGGCCAAGCTTGGCTTCCAGAAAGCTCCAAAACTCCATGATAAATATTCTCAAGTGCTGATATGCACTGAAAGGGACCCAAACAGTATTTTCTGGCTGCTGGATTCAAAAACAAAACAGCGATAGATCTGTTGTAATGAGATCACCAGATGGAAGCCGAAAAGGCAGAAATAGCACCAGATGGAAGGCGAAAAGCCCTGTCACATTGTCACACCATGACTAAATATGTGACAGAGTACAAATAAGGAAGGCAGACCCATCTGAACCAAACACTACCAAAACCCACTTCAACAAGATCCCCCTCAGAGCCCTCTACAGACCAAATCTTCCACCCAAATACTGACTGCATTGACTATGACAACAACAGTGATGTAAATCTCTTTTTTATTTTATTTTTTTATTAAAAAAAAAAACATTTTTATTTCCCCTTTGTCGCATATGATATGGGAGGGACCTCTCGTGCACATGTAAGGTAATGACTCTAACCCATTAGGATATGTAATCTGCTCAACTTGCAGTAATGTAAATTCAACACAACTCGGGTTGCACGGAGCGCAAACCCAAGCAGGGGATCCACATAATAGATAGGCCAGAGCCTCTGCAAATAAGGTAAGAAGTATAAGAAGATAGAGAGGAAATCATAGGAAGATGCATACGTAGAACAAGAGCTCACGAGGAGTCAGGGCTGGGAGGGGATCAGGGATTTCAGCACATAATGTGAAACCCTACACAAGGCTCCATAGAGGGTGCCTCCGTTCTTGACGAGTCATAGTGCATCAATCTCTGAGGAGAGAGACACCTTGACAGATAGCGAGTCCTTAGTCTGGAAGTCATCTGCACAACAAATAATGGGTGAAAGCATCGGGGGGAGGCATGGGGACACCACGGAAGACCACAGAATGCCATGGTTTGTCGACATTAAACTGGGGGCATGGATACTTTCCAGGAAAGCCAAGGAGTGGCCAGATAGATCCCATATCTCTGATGCTTGGGCAAACAGGAGCTTTGCTGTGCAGACTCCAGGTCAGGCATGTATGATAAGGTTCCCCTTCCAAGACCACTGGATGCTGGAGAGCTGCCTTGTCTTTGCTTGAAGGGCAGCGCTGATGGTCACAGATAGCTTCAAGGGATCAATGTGTCTCAGGGAGTAGGATGAGTCCAGGTCAAACCAGATGATGAGGCAGGAGGCCCTCAACCTCGAGCGATTGGGGTTTGTGGTTTCAGAGGCTACAGGGGTGGGCGGGGCAAGTGGGGTCGCTGGGGATGAAGGCGATACAAATTGTTTGGTTGTGTTAGGTACAGGTGGGGTCGGTGTTACAGGGTGTTCTGGGTCAGCAGACACTGCCTGAGCATACGCGGCAGGTGTAGAGGTGGGGTTGGTCAATGTGGGGGCAGTGTTGCATTAGGGGTGTGGGAGAGACCAGTGGGGGCAGAGTAAGGAAGGATGTGTCAGTTCAGCGCAAGCAGGACTTCTATCATATGTGAAGTGAAGGCCAGAGGAGTAGCGGTGTGGTGTGACTCATGCAAAAGAGCAAGAGTGGCGAGGGCTGAGTCAAGGAAGGACTCCAGGTGGCATTGGCGGGCTGTATGTTTCTCTGGGCATGGTGGCCAGCTCAAAAGAGGTGCCATGGGTGCTGGGAAGGTCCCTGGGGCAGTTTGATGCTGGTGGCATGGGCGTTGAAGAAGGGTAGAAGACCCGACGAGAGGTTTGTAAGGGGGTCAGAAGCGCGGTCAGAAATCTGCAAAAGGGGAACAGGTAAAATGGACAAAAAAAAAGTAAGAATGAGGCTAAAAAAGATAAGAACTTGAGGAGGGAAATAAAAGGAAAGGACAGAGGTGTACTCAAAGAAGGGGTAAGTGGTCTAGCAAAAGGGGTGAAATACGTACTATGGCTACGAAAGGTAGCCGAATTCGGGGAATAGATTTGTGTATCCGGTTACTCAGCAGAGGTGAGACCCGAATGAGCAGAATTTGACGACCGATGCAAAGTCTAGTCGGACAGACACGAAGTCTCGTCAGAGGACGCAAAGTCACTGATGGTGTTGTGGAAGGCGATCAAAAGAGCTAAAGAAGGTGTTGCTGCCCTCCAAGACACAAGGAGAAACTAGAGAGACGAGATTTCATGAGCACAAGTATGATCCGACAGCCCGAGTGGCATGGTAAGAGGAGAAAGATGTGATGCTGTCATTTGTTTGGTATTGTCATGTACTACAATCGTCCCGGTGATATCCGACAGGAGGCTGGCCGGACCCACACAGCCACCCAACGTGTTCGTACTCTCGAACCGTCAGGGCTGTAACTATCTACAAAAATAGTATCTAAGCCCATGCCAAGGCTAATAGCCAGGAGTCCAGACAACCCATTTGCTCCCACAACCCATGGCATGCTTATGCAATGGCTCAGTCAGTAGAGTGCAACTTGAGCAAGGGAACTGCCCACCAACAGCTCCAGTGTCGGCCCACGACACCCTCAAGTGCCTGACCTATGAACCATGGGTCACGAAGATACAAACTCACTGCCTGAACCCCTGTCAACAAAACATCTGTACATAGAAAATGGTAAGGTAAACCCACAACCAAATCCACCTGGAATTTAAAGACGTCCAAGTGTACGACTCAGAGATGCTGGTAACACTGGTTGAGCATTTCAAGTTTTTCAGTGAAAATATTGGTGAAAAACTTCCTTCATTTGTCATGCTTTTTTCACTGAAAAAGTCTGTGAAAAATTCAAACCTTTTTCAGTACTTTTTAATCTCAAGGTGAAAAATTCAAAGTAAAATCAAAAAGTACTGAAAAAGTTTTATACTTTTCACAGACTTTTTCAGTGAAAAAAGTGTGAAAAATGAAGATAGTTCTTTACCAATATTTTCACTGAAAAACTTGAAATGCTCAACCAGTGTAAAAAGGAAAGAAATGCATGCCTGTACTCATTCGGGGCTTGCCTTGAATCATGCGGCATACAGCTGAACTTGTGCTGTGCCGACAAAGTCCGAACTTGGCAACTTGCAGAAGTAAATTTGTTAGGCACCTGCGAACAAAAGAATAAATCTGTGACCGAACGAAGGTGGAAACCGAGCTGTGAGTAAACCGTAAAACAAGCTAAAATGAAGGTAAGTTCGTAGTGAGCAAGAAATGGGAAAAAGAATAATAATATGTAAAAGTTTGAAGAAATTCCGTCACCGCTGTGGTGATTGTTGAGCCAGCGGTATGAACATTTCCACACCTCGGCCCTCCAACCCTACCACAGCGTGAGAACATCTGCGTTTTCAGTCGTAAATCTCAGTTGTCAGTAATGTCCATACCATCATAGAGTGGATTGGCACCAAAGTACAGTGTTGTAATATTTTCTCACTGCCCTCTGCTGAACCTCTCACTGGTTGAACATTTCAAGTTTTTTGGTGAAAAAACTAGTGAAAAATGTTTTGAATTTTACAGCAATTTTTCAGTGAAAAACCAAGTGAAAAACTTGTAACTTCTTCATGAATTTTTTGAACTTCAAAACTTTTTCAGCACTTTTTCAGAAAATTTTCACAAGGTTCAAAAAGGTCACCAAAATGTTTCAAGTTTTTCACCTACTTTTTTGGCGAAAAATTACTGTAAAATTCAAAACATTTTTCACCAAAATTTTCAGTGCAAAACTTGAAATGTTCAACCAGTGAGAGTGAAAAATGTGAAATAATGTTTAAAGTTTTATTCAGACATTCAAGACAGAAATTACCAAGATTTTGTTTCAAATTTTTCACTGAAAAATGCAAAAGTGTTTTACAACAATTTTCTGGGGAAAAATTGTAATGTACTTCCAAAAGGGTTTGAGGTTGTGATAATGTGAAATTTGAAACAGATTCAGTTGAATGATATAGAATGCGGCTCCACCTCTGCCACTCCTCACAAGCGAACAGATTTAAAATCCGAAAATTGTGCAGAAACAGGTTCCAAACTGAGGATTCAGCCTCTGCGGAGTCAATCCATGGGCTTGTGAGGGGTGGCACAGCAGGGGGTGAGTGGCAGATTAGTCCCTAGGACTGATATGTACCTGAAACACCAGAAACATTTCAAACATGGAGCAGAATCGGCCAAAAACAGAGGAAAATGCCTTTCAGACCTCTGCTAAGTGCAGTTGTGTGTGGATTTTGCATCTGGTGGCCATTTCAGATGCATATCGATCCCTGTGGATGATTCACAGCACAATCAGGCCCTGCCCCCCCCCCCCCCCCCCCCCCCAGGAAGCTGGCAGATTTTTAAATCCGGACTGAAATTGACCAAAAATGGCTGTCGGATGGAGTATTTGCCCTCACCTGAGTGCAGTTGTGCGTGGATTTTGGATCTGATGGCCATTTCAGATGCATATCGATCCCCATGGATGATTCACAGCACAATCAGGCCCCGGACACCCTGAGGAAGCTGGCGGATTTTAAATCCGGACTGAAATTGGCCAAAAATGGAGGAAAATGTGTTTCAGACCCCTCCGCTGAGTGCAGTTCTGTGTGGATTCTGGATCTGTTGGCCATTTCAGATGCATATCAATCCCTGTGGATGATTCACAGCACAATCAGGCCACGGCCGCCCCCAGGAAGCCGGCAGATTTTAAATCCGGACTGAAATTGACCAAAAATGGCTGTCGGATGGAGTATTTGCCCTCCACTGAGTGCAGTTGTGCATGAATCTTGAATCTGTTGGCCATTTCAGATGCATATCAAGCCCCGTGGATGATTCACACCACAATCAGGCCCCGGCCGCCCCCAGCAAGCCAGCGGATTTTAAATCCGGACTGAAATTGACCAAAAATGGCTGTCAGATGGAGTATTGCCCTCGCCTGAGGGCAGTTGTGTGTGGATTTTGGATCTGGTGGCCATTTCAGATGCATATTGATCCCCATGGATAATTCACAGCACAGTCAGGCCCCTGCCACCCCCAGGAAGCCAGCAGATTTTAAATCTGGACTGGAATTGGCCAAAAATGCAAGAAAATGCCTACTGAGTATTCAATGTCCTCTGAGTCTGCCTGGGCTTAGACTTTTTATCCCTCTGTGGTTTCAGGTACATAGTAGTTCCACGGACTGATCTGTAATTTTCCCTGGCTGTGCCAGCCCTTGCAAGTCCACAGATTTAAAATCTGTACCCAAATTGCCCAAAAATCACTTTAGGACTGAGTATTCAATGTCTGCTCAGTCCCCCTCAGTGTGGACTTTTTAATCTCTCTGTTGTTTCAGGTACATATCAGTCCTGGGGACTAATCTGCCACTCACCCCCTGCTGTGCCACCCCTCACAAGCCCATGGATTGACTCCGCAGAGGCTGAATCCTCAGTTTGAAACCTGTTCTGCACAATTTTCGGATTTTAAATCTGTTCGCTTGTGAGGAGTGGCAGAGGTGGAGCCGCATTCTATATCATTCAACTGAATCTGTTTCAAATTTCACATTATCACAACCTCAAACCCTTTTGGAAGTACATTACAATTTTTCCCCAGAAAATTGTTGTAAAACACTTTTGCATTTTTCAGTGAAAAATTTGAAACAAAATCTTGGTAATTTCTGTCTTGAATGTCTGAATAAAACTTTAAACATTATTTCACATTTTTCACTCTCATTCCCAGTGGAAAATGTCAGGAAAATATTTTGACTTTTCACTCATATTTTCACTGAAAAATGTGGTAATAAATGATTTCTCTTTTCATCATATTTATCAGTGAAAAAAGTGAAATCAAAGATCATGAAAAATGTCTGAAAACTTGGATTCTCCATTTCCAATCTTATACCATTTTTCACTGACACTGGTTGAGCATTTCAATTTTTCACCTTCTTTTTCAGTGAAAAATGTTGTTTATTTTTCAGACATTTTCACTGAAAAAGAAGGTGAAAATTTTAAACTTTTTCAGCACTTTCTCAATTCAAGGTGAAAATTTCGAAATAAAATAAGAAAGTGATGAAAATGTTTTGAAATTTTCACGTGCTTTTTCAGTGAAAGATGTGTGAAAAATAAACGACATTTTTCACTGAAAAAGAAGGTGAAAATTTTGAAATGTTCAACCAGTGTGAAGATTTTCACACATTTTATTGCATTTTCCAGGTGAAAATTGTGGTGAAGAATGTTTTAAATTTTCACCATCATTTTCAGCTGCAAATGTGTATGAATTATTGGTATTACTCTTGCAAGAAAAACCATAAGTTTTATTTCAAATTTTTCACCTTGATTCTGAGTCAAAAAAGTACTGGACAAGTTTTAAAAATTTCACATACTTTTTCAGTGAAAAATGTCTGAAAAATGTCTGCAAAATATTGAAGTTTTTCAGCGAAAATATTGGTGAAATGTTCAACCAGTGCCCTAAGGAAATTGAATAGTCTACAATGATTTATTTCATAATTTTCTACTCAGAAGTGGTATTGGTTGGAAAATGGCTGAGCAATGAATTAAATATCACTGGTTGAACATTTCAAGTTTTGCGCTGAAAATTTTGGTGAAAAATGTTTTGAATTTTACAGTAATTTTTGCCAAAAAAGTAGGTGAAAAACTTGAAACATTTGGTGACCTTTTTGAACCTTGTGAAAATTTTCTGAAAAAGTGCTGAAAAAGTTTTGAAGTTCAAAAAATTCATGAAGAAGTTACAAGTTTTTCACTTGGTTTTTCACTGAAAAATTGCTGTAAAATTCAAAACATTTTTCACTAGTTTTTTCACCAAAAAACTTGAAATGTTCAACCAGTGTATCACACATTCTTTGATATCACTCTGCTGGGGGCTGGCGGAGTTTGACTCCAGATCAATGGCAACCATCTTCTACTTTCCATGTCCTCAATCTCTCTTCACTGGCACTGGTTGAACATTTCAAAATTTTCACCTTTTTCAGTGAAAAATGTCGTTTATTTTTCACACATTTTTCACTGAAAAAGCAGGTGAAAATTTCAAAACATTTTCATCGCTTTCTTATTTTATTTCGAATTTTTCACCTTGAATTGAGAAAGTGCTGAAAAAGTTTTAAAATTTCACCTTCTTTTTCAGTGAAAAATGTCTGAAAAATAAACAACATTTTTCACTGAAAAAGAAGGTGAAAAAATTGAAATGCTCAACCAGTGTGGGGCTCTCATTTATGGCTCAATCTTTGTATAGGAATCTTGTTCTATGATCTATTGGATGCTATTCTGACCCAATTTCCAGCTCTCTGACCCCTTATAATCTCAAAATTTCTTGCCTGCTCGTGATAATGTTGGACCTAATCCTGCCTCATTTGTGCCATTTTCACTGGTTGAAGGCTTCAAGTTTTGAGTGAAAAAACTGGTGAAAAATGTTTGAATTTACAGCAATTTTCAGTGAAAAACCAAGTGAAAAACTTGTAACTTCTTCATGAATTTTTGAACTTCAAAACTTTTCAGCACTTTTCAGAAAATTTTCACAAGGTTCAAAAAGTCACCAAATGTTTCAAGTTTTCACCTACTTTTTGGCGAAAAATTACTGTAAAATTCAAAACATTTTTCACCAAAATTTTCAGTGCAAAACTTGAAATGTTCAACCAGTGTTTATGAAGGCTTGACATGTGAAAAATCACTTTTTCTGCGCACTAGACTAATAGCATTGTTTAAGCAAGAAATTTGTACTTTCTCCACTGATCAAATTCCCAATTTGCATGCTTGTTTCTATATGCATACTCTACTCCCCCCATAAATTTCTATACCACATATCAGTTCCAATCTTATAAACTATCTAATTCAAGAGAGCCACACATGAACTACACCACCAAACTGTTGAATTAAACTAAAATTTCTGAAGTGAAGGCAGTATGATGTTTGGCTGAGACCCTGTTCAGAGAATTAAATAAGGTTGATTCAAGCTTTTCTGGCCAGAGATTTTGGTGATATCAATCAAAACATCTTTTCAAGGTCCAGACCGTGTGTCATACAAACCTCAGGCCTTGATCTCATTCAGACCTTGTTCAGTTATCACACCCATGTCCAACTTGAATGTCCACCTGCAGTTCACTATTATCAGAGCATGTTCTGCTGGCTGGGACTGAATTCCTAATGTTTAATGTTTAACCCTCACTGGCCTTGGTAAACATAATACAACATTGGACTTGTTGCTTTTCAGATCCTTTTTATTGTGCCCTGCAGGTCCCATAAAACCTCAAAGCCAGTGTGTCCCTCATTGTCCCAGACAGTGTCACTGCTGATGCTTTTGCTTTTGCTCGGAAGACCCATGCACAATGCTCCAGCCTCAGCCTTCTGGGAGAGGTACATCGCCATCACAAGGTATGCCTGTATTCCATCTTCCAGTGAGCTAACGAGAGGCACAGACAAGACAGCCTTTTTGGTCATGTCCATGGCTGTGGCTGCAGCAGCGACGACAGCCCCATATGGCAGACACTGAATGGACAACGATGCAGACTGTGATGGGCATGGTGATCGACATCTTGATTGACAACCTGTGGGGCACAATGATGCAGCCCTTGGTGGTAACTCGCCAACACCTGTTGGCCAGGCATGGTCACAGACCAGTCAGCTGTTGACATGAAGAAGGCTGGCAGGACATTATCACCACAGCACATGAATTCCATTTCCTTTTTTTTTTTGTGAGCCATGTGACTGAGATGGTGCAGGCACCCACGATCCTCTCCTGCAGCGGCATGGCCATCGCCCAGGGCACATGTAACTTGGTGCATCTCTCTCTCCTCTCCTGTGTCATGCCCTGTGCTGAAGCCATGACATGCTAAATAAGCTGACACCAGCTGTGAACATGGCTGCCGATGCGGCCCTGCTCAATGGCTCACTGACCTCGATCAACCTGGGAGACACTGGTGTCGGTACATTCCAGACCAAGGTCATTGATGTGCTCCTCAGTCCGTGTACATCACCCTCTGTTCCTCCTCCCACCCTCACCCATCTGACCATCCTTTCATTTTATCTCAATGATGGCACAGGTCACTGTTGCCACAGACACTGCTGTTGTGATGTGATATTACTGATCTTCTCCCAGACTCACTGACCAGGGCGACATTCACGCTCTCATGCCATTGAATCCTTCATGAAAACATAAGTCCAGACAAAACATGTTGCCTCATGGTCATCCTGACATCTGGTTCCACAGTGCTCACATTACTGCTACAGTTCTGGCTCAGGTATGTCCATGTTCTTCTTATATACTGGTCTTGTCTGATTTGCCACTTCATCAGCATAGTGTGGGTCCTCCTGTTGGAAAATCACCAGGTATGTGGTACCCATGCTGTGCTGTATGCTCCAAACTGAATTTTTCTTGAGTATAGGATATCCTATAATCAATCTGATACACCATGCCACCTGCTTGCTTCATCCTGGTGTGCTAAGTATGATCGGTCTTCGTTGGTAAGTCGTGTGCAGTGTGCTGCAATAGTAGGATGTGCAGCGAATGCCAGGGTGCGCAGCACTGTTACATACTGTAGTTCTTCCTGTATATTGTCACCCTCAGTGTCCATGTATCATCATGATCAGCAGTATCCAAGAATATAATCAGATTTCAAGAATATTATATAGGATGTGGACTAGCCATAAGTATTATAGTGAAGTAGGATCTAGCCAAGTGTGCTGTGGACACTGTGTGTATGTTCAGCCAGCCTTGAAAATATGACCTGATGATACTAGTGCTGACCTCAGGCTGACATCATTCTCAAGTCTGGGCCACATTTTTTTAAAATGTTATGGAAACATCCCATGTGATGACCAGACAACCTTAGTGGGAATATCTCCCAGACGTATGCCTCAAAAAATGATCAAACAATTACAGATTGCAATGTCTAAAGGACATCATATGATCTTTTTGAGACATAGGCCCAACTTCTTGTCAGCATCAGGCCCTTGACATCCTTTTGACATCCAGACAGATTGGTCATGTACAACCCAATATGTTTTGAGCATAGAAATAGTTTTATTATGTTCAGCTCAATATTGGGTTCTCTTCAGCTGATTTGGATCCCAATGTAATGTAGTTTGCATTTTGGAACATTTTAAATATACCATGCTTGATCCTCAGGTTGAAACACAACAGAACAACTGCAAACACGTTTGAAGAACTGGAACAGGCATGCGACGGAAGTATCAGACTGATGTCACATGTAATTCAAACTCTGCCAGTATCCAATGCTGACCACCACCATCAGTATCAAGCCGCAACATTTATTACAATTTAACATCTTTATTTTTTGAATTTACCCCACTGCCGTTGGTATTGAGCCATGCTTCATACCACTTCATACTCTCTTGTCGCAGAGGTAGTTTTCAACATCGATTTTTTTCTGAATGCTCCCAAAGAAAATGCACTGACATCAAACTGAACAGAGATAGGAAGCTTTGTCATTATTCTTAATAGTTTTGAAATCCCCAGAGCAAACTTGTGCATATCAGAAGTAAAACACCCAAGCAAAAAGCAACAGTGTTCGGAATGTTTGCAACTCTTCATGGGTACCCCAGAAATTTCAAGACTCTCTGGTAAAATATTTAATACCCCAATCAATTGTTTTCCTTGTACTGAGAACAGAGGGAACTAATCTGCATGCACAAAGTTGGCCTTGCTGACCTTGCAATGACCCTAAAGCAGTGGGGCATCAACTCGCAAAAAATTGCTGCTCTCATATGTTCTCTCACTAATTCTACCCTATATTCTGTTTGTGCCCTGCCGCTTGCGGGCCACTCACCCTCATGTATGATCAACTCTTTGACAGCATGTGAGGGTAGTTAAATTAACACAATGTTTGAATTCATGTGAACATGATTAAAACAACGTGAAGTGGGGGTGGGCGCCGCTTGGGTCGCTGATGGCTGCTTATGTCATCACACCGCCATTCCAAAATGTGCCGACCTGATACTTCTTCCTGATCTTACTCGATCTTACATGTTTGGCCACTTCTTGGCCTCTATACTGACTCAAGGCTCATATTTTATCCTCTCTGACCATCTATGTACATTAAAAACTGCAATTGAATATTTTAACCGTCCATTTCGCTTCTTCTGCTACATGATCATTGACAACTGCTACTTCATGCTCATGAGGACTTGAAATAATTCTGGGTAACGGATACTGTGCAGGATTTGCCTGGAATCTGTTAAAAGCATCCTCTAATGCCTTCTGTTTCTGGACCTTGATTAAATAATGGCTGTTTGCTTTGATATCTGGCATGCCCTGCACACAGAGAAGCTGTAGTTGGTCATAAATATTATTATTATTATTATTATTATTATTGGTGGTATGATATCAGTAGCGGACCAACTAACAATGGGTTAGCCATCCGGAACTGTGTAAGGGACAGAGGGATTCCAACCTCCAGAAAGAGAAGTGCGTGTGGAAAGGAACCCACCCACCCCTAAGGAAATGCATTACACATGATGTGACTTGCTCCAGTGTGGGGCTACGGCCTTATCTGTTCTGACACCATCGACCTGGCAGCGGGGAAAGAGATCTACATAATCTCTTAGGCTTGATACCCACTAAAACCTTAGGTTCTCCAAGCCAATTTTCTGGCAGATTTTCTTTGTCCTCAAGAGTTCCACTCCAAGTTTGGATTACCAGTAGGGGGAGAATAGAGATGGTCTTCCCTATTAAGCTGGTTGGTGAGGGTCCAGTCAATATCTAGTCACTCGTTGATTAGATGCACCCATTTGTTGTGGATTTCGTTCTCAGGGAGATGTTCACCCTCTCAGCCAATGACAGATTCACACCTGATTCTCCAAATGAGATATATAGATTCCAAGATCACAATGCAGTATAGACATGTTGCCCCAGGGAGCTGCCCTCCGTATTTACGGTGCAGATCGTTTGGTCATACTCTCGAGGGAAACTGACCAGAACTGAGGCCAGAACAGCTGTTCTGGTCCAGGGGATCAAAAAAGTCTTAAAAAGGAAGAAAAAATGTCCGCGCCCTAAGTTCTGCAAAGAGCTGTAGTAAGTATAAGTCTGTGGACAATTAAGTTGTCAAGGCAATCTTATGAAGGATTAGTAAGTATAAGTCCGTGGACAATAAGTCGGAGTTGATCAAGAGCCGGTGGGCCCATGAGTAAGGTGGAATGAGTAAGTCGGATAAACTCCAGAGATGGCGGCATGATCGGCTGAGCTGACTAATCGCTGATAGCCGGTCGGAGTTGCACGAACATAACACATTTGGGCAATAGTTCGTTTAATCTGTCATGGACAGCAGTGGGGCAAGAGTGTGGGTTTTTACATTTTGCCTGGTGATCATGCTCACATGGCATACACTTTACAGTGTTTGTCTGGCCCGGTGGTCCACGGACTGAAGGTAACTGATGACTTCTAGACCTTCACCTACTGTGTGGGCATGATGGTTCTCTCATAAGCATTTACACTGGGGCTGATTGTACAGTTGGCACTTGCTTTGTCTGCTCCAAAGTGATGCCATAAAGGAAGTTTTTTCTTCAGTTCCATGGATGGAGCCAGTGTATTAAACTCAACTCCGAATTTTTTGGCACAGTTCAACATATCTTTCAATGGTCATGAATTTTTGGTATGGTGAGTTTCCACTGTGGACTGTAAATGTCAGCAACACAAGTGATGGAAGGGACTTTCAAAAGTTTGTGAAGATCTGCTGCAGTCTTTTCTCTTTTGGCAGCTTCATTGTCCTTCTTCATCTGAGCCAATCAGATCTGGAACTCAGCCAGCACCTTTTTACGTGCCTTTTCCAATCCACCCGCATCAATCTCCCTGACCTTCTGCATGATGTAAATGTCATTGTCACACGTAAAAACTGCATCCATGAATGACTGCATGTCATTGTTCTCATACATTACCTTTGCATTGTATTGATGCAGGGTCAATGTTGGGTGCCCCCGCATCGTCACCCGGTAAGCCCCAAGGGAACCTTCATTTGCATTGTTCATTGACGGCATCCAGGCAAGCTGACATTCAGAGGCAGATGCTTCATCAATCAATCCGCCAGGTGCAAATTCTGCCGAAAACCAAATCCACGTTGCCAGCACACCATGGAAAAATGCAAGGGTGATTTCCTGCAGGTGGGGAAGACTTGGTTTCAGCTTCATGACTGCAGCGATGGCAGCAGAGTCCTCCCATGGCATCCCATCCAATGTTGCTGTGACGTGAGAGATGTCATCCAAAAACAGCAAGTCTGGATGACCAAGAATCTGCTGGATGTGTTCTCGGACCTCAACGTGGAGTGGTCCCAGGTCAAGAAGATTGGTCTGTTCTGTTCCAGGCCCATGGACAACATGCATGTACAGGTGGGTGATGCGATTCTGATACAGGATCATTGTGCAAAGCTCCCCTTGGGTCGCAGGATCCTGTAATGCACGACAAAGATTAACCTCAATATTTGTGAGTGAGATTGTCGTTTTAGAGAACTCTATAACCTCAAAGAATTCCAGGTAATAGTCGAGATATTTGATGAGCTCAGCAGCTGCAAGTCCATAGGTCCCAAACCGAGTATTGTTTGTGTCTGGAAAGCGTTAGTGAAGCTCTCCAGTCTTTGCTGTGAAGAACTCAACGTGACAGTCACCTTGGCCCACTTTATTGTCCTTATTACTCAGGATAGCACCCACAATGGCACATGTTTTTACCCCACCCCAAGTTGAAGATTCAAAGGCACATTGCTCATCTTCCATGAGCATGTCCGGAACCTTTGTGCCAGGCTCCAAGAGTCACTTGAGCTGCAGTGCATTCTGCTTGTTAGCGAGAATGACAGGCAATGTGAGTCCAAGCTGTTCATGCTCCTTCATCATCTCTGTGTTTCCACCCTTGAAACTGTTCAGATCCTGGTGCATGCAACTCCCACCCCATAGGAAAAGGGTGAGAGGTCGTCACTCTTCGTCGGACAATGTGTCGTAAGCCTCCTTACCCAGCTCAGCAATGATCTCCTTCATCGTCTTCGCATCGAGTGCAGACTGCTCTGCCAGCGACATCTTGTTGTAAGCTTCGATGCCTCCAATCTCCACAAGCTTCTTTGCATTCCAAGCTGCCAAATAGAGTACAAGCTCCTGCATGTTCATCCCTTGCACAGCAAGGGAGGGTTCCTCCATTGTGGCCTCATGCTTCAGATTCTCCATTCCCCATGCCATACTCTTCTCATTCAAAGCATGGTCACCATTCATCCCCTTCAGGATGCACAGGAAGTCCTGAATAGTATGTTTCTTGTTCAAGCGAGTGGCGAGTGGACTGGCATTGAAGATGGCCATATCATCATTGATGGTCTTTCCCAGCCTTTGACAGATTGTTCACTGTGTTGGAAGTCGAAGATTAGAATCGAGACACGATTAGATTTAGGATTAGATTACTGGTCCGATGTATCACATGACCAATCACTTTCTTGTCTTTGTACTCATCGCATACCGCTGCTTCACCCTCGGGATCCAATCTCCAACAGGTTATGGGCCTATAGCTCCTCTACTCATTGAAGACCACCATCCTCCCCTGTTAATTGTCCGCTGTCACGATCAGCACCTGGTTTTTCGCCACACTCTACATCCTCTTTGTCCTATTGCCACTCGCATTTCAACTCTCGTTCACCATGGTTAAACCCTCAATTATCACGCAACTCGATGGTGTGGAGAACTATTGGACTTGGAAACCCGATGCGACGTCCTTGTTATTGGCCAACGGTCTTTGGAACGCCGTCAATCCAACAGTTCTGGTTCCGAACAGTGCGGTACAGATGCGTGCTTGGGCTAGCGAAAATTTGAAAGCTCACGGTATCTTGTTCCTCACGCTGAGCCAAGTGGTGAAGGACAAGATCAACAACACAGGTATCGGGATTAACAGTCGTTTGCTCTGGGCGACACTCGAGTCATACTACACCACAGCTGACCCCGCTACTCGCTCGATCCTCATGTCCCAGTTCCACACCATTGCCCACAACATCTCCCAACCTGCGGATACCTTCCTTCAGGCTGTCGTCACTGCCGAGCATCGTCTCACTGCAATAGCTGCCTCTCTCCCAACGCACATGGTCCAGGACAAAATCCTGAGCAGTCTTTCATCGGCCTACTCCCCCATCATCACTGTTCTCCAGGCCGAATCCCCCCAGCGTGATGTCCCTTCCATGATTAATGTGATTATTGCATGGGAGCGAGCTGATCTTCAGCGCACTGATTCAGTCATCAAGGCCGCGTGAGCGACCAAGGATTTTGACGACGTGAATCAAGGGGGTGAGATTGCTGCAGCTCACCTCACTCGTCACTCCCATCATGCAGACACCTCGCATTCACATTCGCACTCCTCGGCTGGTAAAGAATTCGACTGGACCAATACCAAGAATCACATGGACTTTTGCTACCGATGTGGCCTTCCTGGTCATTTTGCGCAGTACTGCATCTCAGTCATGCCCGACGATGTTTGCCACCGGATTATTCGCAACCGTGAACGTCAGGCCCAGCTCGCCGAGGACGAATCCAGCGACAGCGACCGTGGTGCTGCGAATGTTGCTGCCACTGCCTTTACCAATAATTCTCACATTGCCACCGCCACTGTTGACCTCCCGACCAAACTCAATATCAACATGATGGACCCTACGATCCATGAAAGCGTGTTGGGCACTTATGCGGTTCCCTATCCTCCTCCCGATTCCTTTGTCGATCAACCACCTACTCCTCCGTCTCCAACCCTCACCACCTCAACCTCAAGTGTTGCCACAGGGACTCCAAAAAAAGAGAAGAAGAAGAAGAACAGCACCACAACGAATGAGGTTCAGGTGGCGTTGAAAGGGATGTCGTTGAACGAGGCCGAAGAAGATGAGTTCTCAATGTGATTCAGGGGGTGTATCGACTCAGGGGGGTGTTGGAAGTCGAAGATTAGAGTTGAGACACGATTAGATTTAGGGTTAGATTACCGGTCCGATGTATCACATGACCAATCACTTTCTTGTCTCTGTACTCGTCGCACACCGCTGCTTCACCCTCGGGATCCAATCTCCAACACACTGCTATGGTACAATGTCGATTTAATCCCCATATCACATAATTTCAGATTTGATGTAGGATCTGGCTCAATGCAGCCATTCATGTAAGTCGGTACCTGCATAGCAATTTTGGTTGCCTCATAATTGTTTCCTCGATTAGAGGTACTGTCCCCACTGATGGTGAGTCCTTGCACATTTATTTCAGATTAATCTTGTAATGACCGAAGGTTTCCATGCATACCTTTATTCAGGCCAATTTTGTATGGAAGTTGTATGGATGCAGCAACACCACCCTCAAGTATAGCTCTGCTGACTGTGTGTTGACTCATCTGACAGTCAATTTTAATTCCAAAGATCAAGGCGATCTTGGATATCAATGGCCCGACCTTGGCCTGTGAGCATCCACTACTCATCATATTGCGAGCTAACCGATGAGCCTGTGCGGTGAAGACTCCGGAACGGGTGACCTTTGATATGTGAGGTTTCACTTTGACTCTGGCCACTGTGTTCGCCATAACATCTGTGGCCCGCTTAACATGTTTGGTGAGTGCCCAATTTGAGTTTCGCAGGACTTTGTTAATGGCCTGGAAGCGAACTGCCGATTGTGAAGCCTCAAGTCGTCGCTGAGTGGCAAGTTCAGCCAGCAAGCTAGCACTCCGTAATTGTGCAGTTTGCCGGCCACGCCTCGCAGTTTCAGCTTCATGCTGCAGACTCTTCTGAGTGGTTTTCAAGTCCAGAATTGCTGCCTTTAGCTTTTTCTGTGCAGTTTTTAAATGAAGAACTCGATGCCAAGATTTAGCATGCTCTTTCTTGAAGTCAACAGTGAGCCATCTATGCTTTGAATGTGATGGGGAAGATGGTGCTGGAGGCAAAGGCGGTGGAGGAGAGTTCTCCTTACCCCTGGCAAGATTCCTCACTATGGCAGCTCTCTGTATAGTGGTTCACCTCTTTGGATTTTTTGAGAGGGCCTTCTTAACCCCAGATCCCATTTTGTGGCCAAGACAGGATGCTGTGGGAACAAGTGGAAGAATAAGGTTTGTTGTAAGCTTTGCAGAGTGGGCCCGAGTGTGGCTAGATATTCATTTCTGGTATGAGTAAACATCCTAACAATGGTCTGAACATTAATTACCTTCGTGTAACTGGCTCGGGTGCAATAACTCGTGGAGGTGGTGTGAATACGCGTCGAGTTGGTGATTTTGACGGCAGGTGTCACACTATGTCACGCGTCGGTATCACACTACCGCCACTTCTCGTTTTTGGGCTTATCAACCCATCTTTGGGTCTCCAGCTGGCCACAACCATCAACATATTAATAATATCTCGGGATCGGATGGGAAGATTTATTGCGGCCTCCTTTACGCATGTTGCCAAAACAAATAAAACTCTCAAATGTACATGCTGGAAAATTCGGTCCCATCCGATCCCGAGATTTATGTATTTAAAAATATTTTATCTCTTAGCTTTGACTGGAAATGTCCCATGCAATTTTATAAACAGGAAGGTGTTTGATCATAGAATTTTTGCAGAGAGCCATGATTATGAAACACAAACAAATAAATGACAATAACAGTCGGCGGCGCCCCACGTGAAGACAATTACGAGTACTGTGAGTGTGACAGAACACACGTGTACCTGAACGGAGGAACCAAGTCTGCCCGGAGGGCGATGTTATAAACTTTGAGGATCCTTGTCAGACAAAACTGGTTCTTGCATGCCTGGGCAGGCTGTTTGTTTAAGATCTTTCAAGAAACCTCAATAAATAGAAAGAAATGACACATTTTGTTCCCAATTTAAAGATCTTTAAAGATCTTTAAAGATCTTCAAAGATATTGCAAGATGCACATCATTTTGCTTTTCAATCTCGTTTTTTGCACAAGATCTTGACAGATATTTTGTTAAGATCTTTAAAGATCTTTAAAGATCTCATGCAAATTCACATTGTGAAAAAATCTATAAGTCAACGCAAAAATTCACTGGTCACTGCAAATCAGTGCCATCTTGCAAGATCTTTTGGTGCCTGAGCTATGGAAAGCTTAGGCACATCAAGCGCATCACCCACCACTAAGATCAAGATTAGATTATCTGCACCGAGTGATCCGTGACAGTCACTGTGATGGTGTCATCAACAACCACCACCTGTGGCGCTCTGATGTGTTTTCTGACCTGACGGGAGTGTAATTAAGTTCCCAGGCATCACCCCTGTCCATCCCAGTGTGCAGTCCTTCCCTTTATTGTAAGTTCAACCATTTTTTAGCTTAGAACAATCTCCCTCAGCTCTTGTTGATGAAGCACCCTGAGCGCACAGACCATTACAGTGCATGGCCCATAAATTATCTCATCTATGCACACCTATCCCACCCATGCAATGGCTAAGCATGTCCCTGCCCACAGTCGGTCATCACGGCACCCCCTACGATTGTTTGCAGTATTGCTCCCCACTGGTGTGGAGTACCGCCATCTTTGCATTCTACCAGAGTTTGGCAATGGTGCATTATATCTCTTGTCTCACTATTCAACCCTCAACTCTTTCATTCATATAATGCATCCATTCGTTAACAAGACCTCATGTAGCTGTGTGCGAATGGTACATGTCATTGATCCTGAAATATTTCCTACTGATGTTCAGACTCGCTCTCATACACATCCTACTTTCCACAGTGCCGCTTTGGACCCCATGGTCTTTCCAATCCCCCCCATCAAAACTGTCGTGCATTGGCCAAGTTCAACATAAGTTTGATCTGATTTATTTATTTTTTCTATTCATTTTTGTTCAGTCCTCGTTACATCCCATCCAATGTGCGTAAACTTGTTCCCACACCTTTCCTGTCACCAACACCTCCTCTTCAAGGTATGTTCAAGTTCACTATTTATTTCTGTATCCTATTTTAACTCTATCCTGCAGCCCTCATGCACACAATCCTGCAAAGTGCATCCCTCGGCACCACTGCATCACTGCCGTTGACAGCTAATGGACCGTGCTCAATGTCTCAGCAACAGTCCTTGTGCTGCTGTCTCTTCAAGATCAGCATAACATTGTCTCATTTATTCATTTGTATGTCAACCCCAACCCTTTCTTCAGCACTGAAACACCTCACAAAGCAAGCCTGCTTTAGAGCAGGTGTAGGTTAGGCTTGCAAGGCAGGGTGCATTGTCTGTCCCTGCTTCTTTCCACATCCAACTCATCTTATTTGTGTCAGCACTCCCACAGTGTTCCCATCACATCTGCTATATTCAACTGATGTTCAGTTCATGTTTGGTCCCTTATACACAGCCAACTCTTTGTCCAGGTGCACACAGTGTTCCTCACTGCTGTAAGTCTGAGATGTGCTTCAACTGTTTTCACTCCTGTAAGTCCAACCTCTCATATTCATTTTCCCAATCACTGACTCTTTCTTTCCCTAGCAGGTATGTGACTATACTGCATTATTTCTCCCTAACTGATGTTTTCTATTTCTATTTCGACATGGTGCATGCTTTTCTCAGTGTTCCTGGCTTGCTGAAGTCAACTGAACCCCTACACTAGAGTTATTTTCATCGACGTGTGACTTGTGCCCTGCCTCTAGGGTTTCGCACCCCTGCAAGGCACCAATAGCAGATACATCAGGAGATTCTTCTGGGTAACCTAATCTACTGGACACCCCATGTACCTCCCCACTAATTTGAATGACAGCTGAGGGAGACTATGCCTGAATTCATTAAAAGTCTTGTTTCCCTTGGCTCAAATTTTTGAAAAAGTGTGTTTGGGCTTCTTTCCCATGTCCTGGGCAGCATTGCAGGGAGATGTGGAATTTGAACCAAGATTGTCTTGTCTTCATTGAGTGATCAAGCCACACTACAGTGAGTACTGAAGTGAAGCAGACATCTGGCTTGCCTTGAATACAGCTGAATAAGATGAGATGCATCCTAATTGAGCATCCCAAGTGGCCTCTGGGAAGGTACTAACTGGTAAGCAAAGTAAGAAAGTTCAAATGTGGAAGAACTTACTATCAGGCGCTGGGATCCTGGCCACTTTAGAGCTTTTGGCCCTGCAGCAGTTCTGTCTGGGAACCTCCCCAGAGTCTGAGGGCTCTAAATGGACGGCATAAATCCTGTGAATGCTTAGATCACATTTGGGCCAATTTTGGTGGTGTTTTGAATTTATTTCTGCTGGTCTTCCAGAAAAGGCAATTGACATAGAACCTGGCCACCGCCAAAAATTGATTGTTCCCGGGCAGAAGGTGGCTTTGTGGTGTATAATAATGTTCAAGGGATGCAAATGCTGTATTCTAGGCCTTTCAAGGTTACATTTGACCTACAAAAATGGGAGAACTGAATGGTCCTGATGGATGAGGAGAGCCACGGTGTGATGGGGACAGCGGTTCTACTGGATGCAGGGTAGTATTTGCAAGTAAAGTAATGTTCATCCTCTAGAGGGAATAAATTTTACAGCCTTAAGTTGTGATGGAGGGCTTAGGTATGGTGCTTGTTAAAATTTCCTGTGTCTGTTTGAATGAAAGTTAGTTGGTTAATGTAATGGTTATGATCCGTCTGATGGGGTCCGGATTTCCCAATAATATTGTTTCGCACTACTGGTACACGGTGGAATCGTCTCCACTCGCATAGGAAGTACTAGGTCGCCCTTTTAAGACCTGTATCCTTCACCGGATATGTTGATACGAATCTGGGGCCTTCTCGGAGGATAGATGGTGAGTTCCATTCTACAGGCAGAGCTGTTAAAAAGCCTCTGTCGCGATGTGGGTTCGCTTCATAAGCCTCCAAGGATGTGTAGTTTTTATGGGTTTTAATGGAATGGACACTGTCTGCTTTTTGAAAGCAAGCGGAAGAATGATGTCCGCAGGTCTCCGATCGCGCTCCACGGTACCGCGAATGATTAAATGTAGAAGGCGGATGCTTCAACAGGCTATGTGAAGGATGCGGATGGCTCCTCAGAGAGTCCGCACGCTTCGAAATGCTAATATTGTTGACAGGCTCTGAAGCGGAGAATGGATCTGGGTAATTGATTTGTTTCCGCACAGTCATTTTGGGGTCAGAATGGATCTGTACCAAGGACTGGCACCGTACTGGAGCTCTGTTGGAGCTTTACAGTATAAATCTGTTGGTGGGTTGTGCCTCTCAGGACCTGGAGAGGACTGAAGAGTTTGTGAAGGGCCTAGAGGACAACACTTCCAGGGATTATTCTTGTTCAGAATAGAGGATGAGTAAAGAAGAGAACCCCTGGTGACCAGTGAACTCTATAGATTGGCAGGTTCCTACTATTCTGCTCTAGTATAGGACAGTAGCAGAAAGCAGGGGAGTTCAGAGATGCTTTCTCCAGATACAGTGGGTGGTATTTATACTGTTTCTAAAGTCCATGTGATTTTTCCTTATTCTGACAACTCCATTCATCTTTCTGACGATTGGGAACAGGCCCCCTTCTTCCTGCTCTCCCCCCTAGTTGTGCGGAATCATTGTATGAGCTCGCGGACTGATTTCCTAGTATGTGGAATGGCTCTGTGAGCCAGCGGACTGCATATATCTTCATCCGACATGTCGGAAACGTTCGTGGTGTGTTTCTTGTAGGTGGAGTGACTCTGCGAGCGCGCGGACCGTGTAATTGTCAGTCGGAATTGGTCGTGGATGGTCACTGAACATGGCAGAGTGATCCCTGTGCCAGCGGATAGTGCAATTCTTGGTCGGACCAGGTTGTAGACTGTCGCAGAGCGTGGCGGGGTGATCCAGGAGCCAGCGGACGGTGTAGTTGCTGGTCAGACTTGATTGTAGACAGTCGCGGAGTGTGGTCTTATGTGTAGGACGTTGCGAAACGAGACCATGTGGGTTGGTGTCTTGTGTACGTTTGCAACGGTGGGCAAACATAGTGCAGCCTCACAACAGGATCCCTCCCAGCACTGAAATGAGGCTCCCAGGCCAGTGAGAGGACAAAGTTGGCTAAAATAAGTTTCAGGTAGGTTCATGAGAAGTCTATGAACATACCTAGACCACCAGTTTCCCTCCTGGGTCATTCCGTAGAGAACCCAATATTTAGATTTCCGGACCACAGAAAACAGGGTGATTTTCTGTACTCCTCGCCTTGAGAGAGGTATTAGCAGAATATAATTATAGGCTGTGTTCAAAATTGAAGCCTTACCTATCAAGGTGGACCATGCCAAGTGCTGGACTCACAGCGTCAAACCCTCATTTGATATAAGGGTCGTCGGGTCATGGTCTTCAAGTTTGCATTGTAATTATTTGCTGGAGTTTGTCACTGAAGAAGTCAAGATATAGAGGCCTTTCATGACTGGAGGGAATCCCGAGATCAGGGAAGAAGAACGAGCCCCCAAAGTTGTAGATTGACTGAGAATTGGTGGAGAAAGGAGCAAAATGGCTGCTTGGGGTTAAGAAATTGATGTTCCCACCCTTCGGACCGACATCAACTGCACCACTGCTTATGATCAACTGATCACTTTCACCTGAAAATTGGTATGGACAGGCGACATAGGTTGTATTCCACCCCCCTAGCAAAAAATTGGCATATTGCTAAGTGTCTAGGCTTATAATTGACAAGTGGCCAGGTTCCTAGTCTGGCCAGGATGGCAGTCAAGGATAGTAATAGGATCTACTGAAGCTTATAAGAGTAGTTCATGAAAGGCAGAATAACAGCTGAACAAAATCTTACTAGGTCCAGTTATGAGTGGGTTTGAGAGTGAAAACTGATGCTCCCACTAGGATCGACATGGTCCACTCAAACATGGTTCCAGAGCTCTGGAGAGAGAAACGAATCAGTTGATGAACCAGGACTAGAAATTGTGAATATCAGTCAATAACTTTGAGCCCAATGCATGGGTAATGAGTGAGGATATACATGACCTGGCACACACTGAGTTGGGAAGCACAGCACATGCTGAAGTGTGGCACACCGGCACAGAGTGCCACACTTGATCTACCCCAAGGCCACACTTCAGATCAAACATGACACTTCCTAATCCAGAAGGTTGGGCATGCCATTGCAGAAGGCTGTGCTGTGTCCTCTCATTTCCCTCTCACCACCTACCTCCTGCCTGATGCACTCTGCTGCCCAAACCAGCTGCCCAAACCACATTGGCATGTTGCAGGATTCAAGCGCCAACCACGAGCTGATAAACAAAATAATTCCATGAGCAGTGCACTTCCTCCCATATTCTGGACAGATGTGATGTGTCTTCTGGATCTATGGTGCAGAATACATCCATCTGGAACCATGCTCAACGATTCTGAACAACGACTGGATCATTCACGGTGTCTCCCAACCTCCTCGGGATATGAATGAGTGGGAACTTGTGATCTTTTATAAGGCTCTCCAATGAGGGACGTTCCCAGACCTATTGAACATTTACTTCACTGACCTTGTGTTAGCTTTTCCAATCACACGATCATATCTTAACCATGGTAATACAGTTTTTTCTGAAACTCTGTTCAATATATTGGAGCAGGTTAAGATCGAGGCTACTGGGAACAGCTGGCATAATCTGCTGGTCATGAACACTCAGCAGTGTGACGGATATACTGTTGTATCTATTTTTTGCTGGCTATTTAATTGAATTACTATGTATAAGAAGCCTCCATGTACTTATATTGTCACAGTCTTCCAAGAATTTAGTTCATTCTTGGACGTTACACATTTGTTTGCCTTTGTTTACTCTATTGATCAAATGGTTCCGAGTCATGATCAATGACTCCCAAAGCAATGCCTCGACATTGCCTCAACATAGCATTGTGAGTCATGATTATCTGACTCACTTATGTAGTTTATAAGAGGATTGCCTCCCTCTTGTGAGGCATCTTACCATCTACTGCAATACACTTACCTGTTGAACCTTCAACCCCCTGTGTGATCCCTTAGTGAAGCCCCACACTCACTGATTAGATTACTATAACTCCACTTTTACTGTCTCACATTGCTGTAACGCTTGAGCTTGCGTCAATAGTTAGATTAGCGGTCATAAGAACTTAGTGATATTCCTAAGTTCACATCGTACAAAGATTTGCTCTTGTCCGAAGGCTTCTTTTGGTGAAAGTTCCCTGTGTTGGACCAATTATATAAGGATTACGATACCAATATTCTCGAATCTGTTCTTATTTGTGTTGCCAATAGGTAACACCAACTCGCTACACTACTCTAACACGTGCTACAACTGCACGTGCTCACATCCGTATCCCGCATGATACCGGTTTCGCTTACAAGCAGTAAGCAGCATCACACTCAATCCCAGTGTGCACTTTATGCCATGACCTTAGAGATTGCCAAACCCAAAAATCAAGGACATCATGGTCAGTTTCTGATCATTCAAAGTTCTTAGTGCTCAGTCTGACTGTTTTACAGCCAATCACCTGTAGCCTCACCCAAAAATGTGGAACTTTGACAGTAATAGTTAGTTAATGTTCAATACGCATTTGCCCAGATACGACATATTTACACTGCCAGTCATCTGGCCTCGAAAATTGGGACATGTGCCATTCTTTGTTTCAAGCACAGCACATCACAGTTGAAGTATGGCACAATGCTGCCAAAAGCCATCCATGTGCTGCTTTATAGTGTGATATGCCATGGATGAAATGGTGTGCTGTGCTTCCCAATTCAGCAGGTCTCATTGATCCTGGAATATTAGAGGGCATTTAAGAACCTTCAAATGTTTGCTTCATAATGCCTTGAGACAACTAAATGCAAGGCTTCTCATCAAAGTCACAAAATATCGGAAAGTAATAGCTATATACCTTACAAGTCAGGGATTTGTTAGAGGCTGTTATAACACACAGAATGATTGGAATAAATTCAATGAGAGCTATTGAGCATCAAATATCGAGGGGTCACAACATTTTGAATGAAAACTTACCAGTCAGTGTCACCAGTAGTACTAGCTGTTAGATAGCACATGTGGAGAGTCTGAGGTGCTCATACAGAGGAGTTCAAGTTTGATGCTCGGGCTTCATTTATAGCTGGAAAACAGTCAGTGAATCATCTACCTATCTGACAGTGAATAGCTTACCATAGTCTAAGCTACCATGTAAATTGTAAACTAAAGTTGAATTTGACCTGTAAGCCTGCATACAATAAATTGCACAAGTTGCAACTCGGTTTGAACATTCAGAACAACAACTCTAAGGACAGGGCTTACAGAATTTTGATTCGAGATGGCTTAACTAGAATTTGGAGTCACTTTGAATAGAAACTTGTGGTCCCTATGGAATTTAAAGGCACCAGTCTTGAGAGATAGTCTGCAAGCATGAGCCCTGACACACATCTAGCAGAAGAGACAGAGACCACCTTTTCATCTGACCACCTGCACCTAGACATCCCCTGCCACATCTGAATCAGGATGTTTCATGTGGGACTAAGGCTGTCATTAATATATATACACAGCATTTATATGCCGAGACTTCAACAAATACAGAAGTCAACCCTTAGGATGATTTTGGGAAAGGCTCCACAGTTACTATCCATTGGACCATCAGTCCTAAGCATGCAAGAACTGTTACAATGACTTGCTCTTTCAAGGTGCGCCCTGCTGAGACACATGCAATTTTTCCAAACAGTGCCACTGCATTGCAGATTACTGTGTGATTAGCTCATGGCCTAGGCGAGTAGCACTAGCAGAGGCTGCAGAGTCTAGTACTTACCATTATTTTTGATGCTGCCTCCAAGTCACACCTGGGCTTGCTCTGTTTTCTTTCACTTCAGCTTGTCCTCCACCTTCAAACTTACCACAACTCATGTGGGCTGCTCTGTTGATGCCACTAACATTGCACCATTTCTGTGTTGTAGCCTACATAGACTTGCGGCTCACCTGCTCCCGGTAACTTGATTGGTGGCATGTTCTGTCCCCATGCCTTCACTGAGCACCACTGCTCATTCAGGATTCTGGCATCAGTGGATGAGAGAAAAAAAAGTTGCAAACCAAAGCGAAGTCCAAGGATGTCATGGAAGGAACAGGGATAATGCTGGGCTATGGTGGATCAGTGGCGGTGCTTCAGACTGTTCCAGACTACCATTTGGGGATATCACCATGCTTGTGATGTGCCCTGTAGTGCTCGCTGTGACGCATAACAGGTGATGCAGAGTCCACCAAATCATGTGCATTTTTATGCAGAATTTGTGCTGGATATCTTGAAATATCTCTCAAGATCTTCCTCAAGAAAAAGGGCTCCTATTTTTCTGTATGTTATTGAGAGATATTGAAAGATATCTAAATATCTTGCAAGAGGTTGTGGTAGCAAAAGATCTTGAGAGATCTTCAAAGATGCAATGCAATTCGGAGAATTTCAAAAGCACATCTTGCAACATATTTAAAGATCTTGAAAGATCTCAAACAAATTGAAACTAATTTAAAGATCTTTAAAGATATTGAAAGATCTTGAAAGATCTTGTGCAAATCAACACGACCACACACACCAAAACCCTTTTGTCCAATACGGACCTTCATAATAAACACCATCACAATGTAAAACATTTATTGTGAGCTCTTCCACAATGACAATTAAATGGTCAATGGGATGTTTGCTTCACCTTGGCTTTACCCGTTGCTTTTCTGGTTTATATGATGACCAATCCTCTATGACGAAAGCAAAATAGGCCGAAATCCGTCTACTCTAACTAGCCAAACCTAATAAAGGTTCAGCAAAGAAATATTATATTTAGCGAATGGGCTCGCAAACCAACATCAAAACTCTGCACAATACTTTAATATTGTGACCCAAATAACTATTTCGATTCGCAATTTCAATGATGACCAAATCAATATGAGTAACCTTTGTTTGTACATGTAGCAAAATAGAACGAAATCCGTCTGCTCTAAGAAGCCAAACCTAAAGGTTCAGCAATTAAATTACATGAGTGTATCCCAAAGAAATCTAAGAATTTATTCTCTGCTGTCTATAGTAGGCATTTTTCACTGCAATAACCGTGCAAGGAATACTTGGAAAACAGAAGTCCCCACGTCTGTCACGTGATGTCTAACTGCTTTCCTGCGGTCGGCTGCTTCATTTTGAGCTCATCCTTTCCCACCTTCGCCAGAACTCATGTCGGACTCCGAGTCAGAAGAGGAATCGATTTACACGAATCCGAAGCTGTTCTTCGATTCCCTGCCTGCCCATATGCGTCCCAAGGAGATATTCTCCCCGGAAGAGGCGACCAAAAGAGCTGATATCATCCGGCGCAATCTCTTTGCTTCTTGGTCTCGGCTGAAAGCCGTCGTTCTGGCGCATGAGGATACCATTAGCAAACGCTGGAAGAAGGCAGATATCGGCGTTTTTTTGGTCTTCACCCAGTCATTGACATTACATTTCGATCCAGAGAACTTCTGCGAAGAGAAGACAGTTTCTTTCAGAGGTCGAGCCGACACTTCCAAAGGAGCATGCGCCGGAAGTCTCAGCATTCATGCAAAATGCAGGTCAGTATGCGACTCTGCAAGACAAAAGGGATAATTTTCTGTTCCCGTATCTCAATCTGGATGATCTTTCCATAAACAACGGCACGCAATGTGATTGTTTGTCTCGTTCGCAGGGGAGATTATGAACTAACCACGGCAACAGTCCTCGGGCTTCTCCACGCCAGAGCCCACCGGTTCCCCTCAGAATTCGTGTTATTTGACGAGGATACGGTTTGTATCACTCCTCACTCGCGGTGATGCTGTCTCTCACTGTGATTTAGATCCATTTCGGCATTGTAGCGGGCGGCATTCAGCGATACCATGGCTTTGATTGCGCAATGGTAATTTTCGGCAACGAGGATACTTATGGAAGAGTGCTCGAATATTCTGAACGCCTCAACGAGTTAGATGAGAACAGTCCTGACGGAGGGGCGATGGAGCATCTGCTCCGGGAGTCCATGACATTCGGAAATGGCCTCGTTGTGCTCGAGACTCAGGGCAAACTCGTAAGCCGCGTCGTATCCTTGCTATATATAACGCGTAACGAATCTATTTAGATGAATTTTCTCCTCGCTGTGGTCTCAAAGATCCTGAGTGATCTGGACCTCACCGTCCTCACGCCTGCTCCACCGATCCCCGCCCCCGTGATACCGATTTTAAACACCACTTTCCAGTGGAAGTCCAGTGCACGCGTAAACGCCATGAGACCCTATGGGTCGCCACCTGTGTTCTCCATCGACGACATCGCAACCCTTATGGATTCTCAATACGAGCTCGCGGCTCAGCATTTGGGTGATTTGCGCACAGACCCGATGTATCTAGCCGAGACCCTCCAGTCCTACTACGACCATCGTATCGAAACAATTCTGAACAAAGCGCCGCCGCCTCTCATACAGAATCGAGCTACGACGCTGATGCTCACCGACGCGTATTCTTTCCTTGCGGTATGTCGCGTCTTCGCTGTGGAAATTCCGGTGCTCATCATCAACAGTACTATCATATTGCCAAGGCAATAATCGACGACTTTCGCGTTGTTCAAAAAAGCTTTCCCAATGGTGTAGCACGCGCTCGCGAGCTGCCCAAGGAGTACGAGAACGCGCTTATAAAGCTGCATCCGATCTTCGAGCTGCTCGAGCACCGTGTCTCCAAAGTCCATCACCAGACTATCTGCGCGTCTGCTGCGCTGCGAGATAGTAAGTCGACTTGCACTACAACACGACTTTCTTATACTCAACGAGGCAGGCTGTTCCGTGCGGTCTAACGACCCTTCCTTCGCTAAACATCAGCTGGCCTTCACACCCAAGCGTGGCGACAAGCTATTCACGTATCTGACAGTACTGTTGCAAGAGGACCAGACACACCTTTGGCAGATAACGCGACTCTTCGATGGGATAGATCGCACCACGGAGGACGCGACAGAGCACCGCCGTGTCTCGCCGCTCCTGGCGAATCTGCTGTCGCAGTGGGGCGTCATTAACGACTGTAAATCAATCCTCGAGTTGCACCGCCCAGCCGTCCAATCGGAGGGCATGGAGCACGGCATGTCGCGTCTGAAGGAATGGCACTCATTAATCGGACCTATCAACGAGGTAACAGGTCCGGGGGCTGAGTTCAATCTTGGGGACAAAACGTTCCCCGTGGCACACTTCGTGTACCCCAAAGGCCCGCGTGATGCCGCGTGGGTGCGCAGGTGCCAGCACGTCGATGATACCTTCGCCGCGTTTTGGACGGCTGCAGATCGGATGATGACCAGGAGGTGCGGAAAGGAGCTGTTCGACCTCGGGGTGGCTGTGGTTGCGCCCTTCGGCGGGATGCGCACGGACTGGGCTGCACTTTGTGCGTTTTATTTGTGAGCTTGGGAAGGGAAGCTGACTGGCTCGGTGCAGTGCAGCCGAAGGTGGGTTTGGAGCGCCGGAAGCCATCGCCAGGGGCCCTGCTGCCATTCGGCGGGGTTGCACAGGTGCCCGTGGGCGCACGCGAGGAGGCGCCAGCGGTGAAATTGAAGCCGAAGACTCGGGGTGTGACTGCTGGAGAGGTTGAAGCTGATACCGAGCATCTGGATTCAAGGGACGATGTGCCAGCTGTGCGCCCCACGCCAGTGTCGACGCGCGCGTACAAAGTTTTTGCTACCCTGTTCAATGCAGCGAAAGAGTCGGTGATTTGTTGAACATCTCCTCTTCCCTTCTGACTCCGATTCGTAGTGAGGAAATCGCGCTGCAGCACGGATCTGTTCCCTGGAAAGATGTGGGTTGAGATTGACAAATACAGCGAATATTACTTAACCATTTCACTTGCCATTTTAGATCCAAACGGCCTTCGCGCAGCTGGACTTTGCGCTGCAGAAGACGCGCGGCTCGGCGTGGACATTCCGCCACCCGGATGGGTGCCGTAGCATTACCGGTGAGTTCCTGCTTGTCACCTATGCTCCTCCAACTAAGAGACCATAATCATAGTGCACGAGCCGCACCCGGAGGCGACGATGCGGTTCTGGGATGCGCGGCGGTTTGGTAGACGGTTGACCAGACGGTTTGGGTGGACGCTGGATAGCTTCCTGTTGGATCCGAAGATGGCTTAGAAACGCGATGCGTTTTGAAATATCTGGCACTGGATGAGGAAACAGCTATAAACATATACACAATATATTCGTCATCTCCTGGCCCTCACCTCCCAAACATCCCCTCTAGTTTCGAAGGTGCGTTTTGGCTTGCTTTGTACACTGGGATAACTCCTGGAAACCGCTATGAATCGCCCAAACTCTTTCGGAAACATTTCCCCAAACTCGGAGTTATGCAGGTAACTCAAACGGTCAACTGCAACTTACGGATTTCTTTGAATTGTTGACGCTAGGATCCTACATCACGAAAACCTCCAAATAAGCGTCACTCTTGACGTATTCGGGCAGAATATTCAACACGTTTCTCTCTTTATGAATGGCGCCGGCAGAAGCAGCCCGAGAGCTCGATCGGCCGCTAAGCGACACATAGATCGTTGCTTCTCCAGGTTCCAGATTAGGCAATTTTTCGGTAGCTCGTTGAAATGCCATGATCGTCCTCCAAAGTCTCCTGAGAAGAGATAATCCATCCCAATCAATCGACCGCTCCTGGCGGGGATGCTCCTCGATCATGAGCTTCGAGCTTCGGCTCTTGCGGTAGTTTGCCCTCAGCCGAGTTGCATCGCGGAAGGAGCAGTTGGTCGAGACTGGCTCTAATGAAACCCGCGGGATAGAGTATCTATCCATTTATCTTTACTGTGCTCTGGCTCGAACTGGGATGAGGATTCGCTCTAAGCTTCATGGCCCCGACGTTCGGTGGAACGGCGGTTGAACCAGCGAGGCCCGAGGTCGTTGCGATTTACTCAAGGTGCCATCATCAAGTGCCGTTCTCCGAGAATTTTCAGGGAATAAAACCGCCGTGGTAAGCCTCCGAGCACCTGAAGCGCCGAAAAAACTGAACAAAATCTCAGCTCACTGCACGTCGCAGCAGGTGAATAAATCCTCTCTTTCACTCATAATTGACAGACGTTTTAGAACACAGCTGATTTAATTCCACACGCTTTTACGACTGAACACTCGACGCACTGAATAGTCCACTCGCAGATTCTCCCCGTGGGGTATATTCCAACCATGATTATCTTCCTTTCTTCGTGTCAAACCCACACCGCTCCCCAACTGCCAGCACGCATATCAACCCCCGCAAGAAAGAAACAAGCGGAAACTCAGACCTCCTGCCGTCACTCCTCGAGATCCACCCAACTTCAAAGACATTGGGAGTAGTACTCTGTATCCACCAATATCAGTACCACACGAAAAACAGGAAGACGAAAAACGCACGGTTCGTAGCCTTGCACGTGAACGGTGCAACGCTGCACGATTTATGCGAAAGAGTCAGCATCATCCAGAGAGCCCTGATAAAGCGGAGGGCACGCACCACGTCGTTGGTCCGGTCCACCCCTGCCCGCCACACTGCCCGTACTGGGGCGCACCAGTCGCAGACGCGCCTGTCGAGGTCGATGTGGATGTTGCCTTGGTCGATGTGGACGTCGCCTTGGTCGTCGTGGATGCGGAGGAGCTCGATGCGGGCGGTGCTGGGCCGGACTGGGTGTTACACTCGATCAGTCTAGACCGCGCGGAAAGAGTACGGGGAGAAACGCACGGATCCAGCGGCGGGCCAGACGGCGGGGCCAGGCTGCGAGGGGATGGGTAAGCGGCGCCAGAGGAGGAGGGACTGCGGTGCGGACCTGTGTGTAGTTCACCGGGATGGGGTAGTATATGTCAATGCTGTAGTGGAATTAGCGTCGGTGCCCCCGTACGGAGCTTAGATGCGTACAGGATGCCCGGTTCCTGTAGGGGTGGGGAGTGATAGCGCCGTGAGTGTGAGTTCGAGGTCCAGAAACGCGTAATCTTACATAGCCCTAGAAGATTCGTTTCCAGTAAGGCTTTTGAATTGTCAAAGCAGAGAAGCGAAAGACGCACAGTGTATGCGCCCGGGAACGCAACAAGCGGGCCGGGGGTGCCAGTTCCACCTGCGGATTAGATGATTTAGGTATGCATCCCGCCTCAGCCTTCTGAGCGCACTAACCGTTGGTGACCTGAGAGACATCTCAATCAAATATACGAAGGAGGACAGGGACAGATAACACATACCTGCACCTGTGCACAGGCGATGTAGAACTATATCCGCAAGACAGCTTTGAGCCCCGTGACCAGGGCGACGGGCCGACACGTACCTGAGCGCCACCGTAGTACGAAGCCGAGTGTACCGCGATGTGCTCGATGCGGATGAGGTACCTGGATCACGGTGTGTTAGTCCGCGGTCAGGAAAGGACGAATGAGATGCAACGCGCTGGCCAGAGGGAGTCTGTGCCGGAATGGGGAACGTGACTTCGCTCATGCCTGGTTCACTGCGTCAGTGGGCTGCGGATTCGCCGAGGCGTAGGCGCACCCGTGGCAGGGAAGGTGATGGTCGATCCTCCGTCTGTCACTGCGGAAATTTGGTAGATCTAAAGACCAGGAACAAAGAATGGTCAGGAATGCACAAGCGATTCGGGAAGAGCCTCGCCTTGAACCACACGGTGCCGCTCCCGTCCCAACTCGCGACATCGGTACCGGCGGGCACTTTGGCCATGTAGACATTCAAAACCTGTGTCATATCGCCCGCAGGGAATATGGAGTCAGCAAGATGGCATAGGCACCCTGAAAATTCGGACACTGACCCCCGGGTGGTACAAGTTGGCCGGGTTCCCGTTAACCGTGAATCCGACCGTCGAGCCTGCCGCGACGCTGACCGTCGAAGAGGTGCCAGACATCGCACTGTCGTAGCACCGGACGTCGGCAGAGGTCACGTCAGTCATCTGTTCATATTAGATACAGTTCTAGCGAGGAATCGCAGAGGATTAACGTACGGGGTTCAGGTTCTGGTAGTTGTTGGTTTCGCTGGGGTGGCGGGTTAAAGGGAGGCATTTATTGGGAGGAATACGCCCGCCTACCGGATGTATTGCCATGTGCTGGTGTCCGCGCCACCGACGATGAATTGGGGCCAGACATCTATTCGTTCGGGAAGCGGTTCATGAGATATTTTCTGTGCGGTGACAAGTTAGACATACAGTGGGCAGAAGCCTTGGAGACAAGAGCGGTAGCAGCGAGGAGGGCGGAGAACGATCTCATTCTGAATAGCAAAGATGGATTCTAGCGAACCTGAGGCCTCTATAGTTCGAGTTCTGAGTACTTAAATACGTACGACACCGCGCGAGGCCCGGCAAAAGTGGAGCACAGCGTTCTTAAGGCTCATCACTCTTTTGGCCATAGAGACGAAATCATCTGCCCAGACACCGGAGGATTGCTGGTTCGCAATATCCGTCGATTTTCCGGGTTCTGGACAGTTCAGAGGCCATCGTGAGATGGGACGCTTCGGATGCTGGACGAAACCGTTTCTAGGGTGGGCGCATTAAGATGGGTATTCGGAGGCTTAAGCCCATGCCAACGAAGAGAGCATTCTGTCGAAGTGAACGGATGTGAAGACGAACAGAGGATGAGCCGAGAAAATAGCCATACCCATCCGGCGATCAAATCATGCTGATGGTGCCGAGACTTTCTAGTCTTCGCGTTCACTTCAAGACAAGGTGTTGAGGGGACCAAAAGCCGTTTAAGCTCATAAAAACTACAACATATATTCGTGGAACTGTAGGGACACCATACGGAGCACGAAGCGATGCAGTATAGTTCTATGCTGAATTTTCCAAGTGTATCTGAATTAGCCTGGAATTTATCAGTGTGCCGACAAGCTTCCGATGTCCGAGCTCATTGCATTAGGCCCAATTGAGGATATGCAGGTGTCAGAAGCACGAAAATGTAGCGCTGTTGGTCCGTTTGCATAGAACGAGGCAAATCAGCGGCGCGACGTCAGTTCATCACGAAATATCAGGGAGCCTAAGTAATGCTCTTCCCCGTTGCTTCCCCATCGGTAGTAAGTAGATATTGGCTATGGCGGTACAGTTTATAGTAATTTGAAAATTCCTCATCGAGATCCACAAAAAAATCCATTTCCGCATACTACAGAGTCACTTGTACAAACTAGAATCCCCATAACGATTCGAGGCTCTCTTGTGTCCCGCTCTCCGCGGCCGTGCCCCACAAACATTCCATCTTCGGAGGGGTACTGAAAACGTCGGACTCAGTGGTTAAACCATCTTCAACGAATTCCATGAAGTTGTGTGTTGCGCGATGGCGCGACGGGGGCGTCGGTGTTTCAGGTTCGAATGGATATGTTTCAAGTGGCGTTGCGCGAGTGCGAGATATAGGGGGCGGCAGCGTAGCCGTGTACAAGCGGATGGGCGTGCACGGGGGGGTTGATTTCGCATTCAACAACTTGGTGGGAGATGAGTGGCTCGCTTCGAAGAAGGAGTGGAGATTGGCCGGGCCAGGCGCTGGCGATGTGAGTAAATCGGTTCGGCTGACCGGCGCAATCATATTGGGCGCTTGGCTTGCTTTGACGTCTCCCAATTGTTCATCTGACAACAAAATTGATTAGACAAGTCGTGGCCCAAGCGTGCGAGACGAACCGGCATTCTCCAACGCGATTTGAGAAGCACTAGTGGGGACCGTTTCTATTGCATACGAGGACGGAGGAGTGCTACTGATCCGAATATCAGACGTGTCGCATGTGTTCAACCAGCAGAAATTTCACCTTGCATGTTCCTTAAGCTCGAATGGTGCCATTGAAAATGATTCGATGACTGGCGGTGTGAAATTTCGGGGGGATGTGGAGAAGGTGTGGAGAGGAAGTCGGCGAGAGTCCGACTTTTTAAACTCGAACGCTTTGATCACCCGTCAGACAACAAGCGTCGCACAACATTTATACGAGTGACTGGGCCTGCTGACCGTGCAGCCGCAAGGTCCCGGCTTCGCATAATACACAATGGTCAAAGCGTTCGCATTGACCTTCGGGCCACAACTGTCATATCGTTAGTTCATTGTTTATTGTGTCGATGCTCTGTGTAATAAATGTCATCATATATACAGGAAGCATGAAAGTCTTAATGAAACCTAGCGTTCGAAAATTGAATCTCTCTAGGGATTTTCTCTGAATGTCCCATAGTAACCGTTGTTGAAGTTGAATAGACGTGACTGTACCCGTCATCTGCGGCATTGTACATGTCGTCCAGGCGAGAGGAATATCAAGCACTGGGGCAAAGCCATGAGCACGTTCTATGTCGGCGAGGCAAATGAGATATTTCCATAGTTTGCATCCTCATTTAAGGAAGCCTTGTCAACTTACGCAGAATTTCGTTGGGGATTTGATGGCCTAGAGCCATGATTTTGGGTCATTGAACCGGCCAATTTTTTACAGATTCAACTTCATGCCCAAAATTCGTGCGCAAGTCAGTTGGTCCAAGTCTGTCCGAGTGTATGACGGTTTGGTCGCTTGTTGTGCGAGCCCAGCTCTCTCTATGCTGCCGATATCCGAAGCATTTTACGTGGAACCAGAAGTATTTGCTTTGTATGAAACGCACCCATCATAGAGCCTAATGAGGGCCCAGGAGAGAAATGTTACAAATGTACGTTGGATGGAGAAAAGAATGCACAGCCTTCCTGAATCTGCCGATTTCTTTCCCACACCCGGTCTGATGCACCGATGTCCAATCCGGAGCTTTGTGTGTGGGGCAGCGTAAATAAGTAAGGCTATGCTAACATCTACAGCTTTCAGACATCCGCGAATCATCTTGTGGGACATACCATCTCTATCGAGCAAATAGATGACGTCCTCCGAGTTGGAGGCTACTGGTGGTCCGAGTGGTGGCTTCTATGCGGTTTATATACATTCGCCACAGACGATTTGCTGCGCTTCTTCACCGGGTCAGCTGTGATGCATCTGTCCAAGTGAATTTGAGCGATATATAAGGGGACGCCCCGCTGTTCCTCATCCACTTACCCCCTGAAGACTGAATGGCCAGGAACAGTTCTGGAAGGGATTTGATATCGACCAACGGTGCGAAGCTTCAGTATGCATCCTTCAATGTCTTAACACGCAGTAAAGATCTTTCGATATTTGGGCGTCTAATTTTACCTTTCTCAAAGTGGTTCCATCGAACTTCTGGGCCACAAGCTCCCTGCAGTCCTCACGGGAGTGGCACTTTTAGGCAGTCTGAAGACATAGAAAGTTTCTTTGATCTCGGTTGCAAGAGGCAAGGTAAGCCTGGCGCCTAACAATTGCAAGATGGCACCTTGATTCACTCATATTACAGCTTATTCGGCAGCTGAAAATGATGAAGCCTGCATGAAGATGTGGTCGATTTATGTTTCGGAAGCTGAAAGATATGATGTAGCCTTGGTTGAAAGCTGGAAAGCCGATATGGAGGGAATGCTCATTTTCGTGAGTCGGATTTCGATCTGCAAGCTCACAGTTTGATATGGTTTTCAGTCAGGCCTATTTTCTGCGTGCCTCACCGCATTTATCATCGAAAGCTATAGGACCCTGGGACCTGATTCAGGCACCATGACCGTAGCGCTTCTTCATCAGATTTCTCAGCAGCTTGAAGCGATTTCATGCAACAGCACCAGTACAGTCACGGCTGCACCATCCGTACTGCCTTTCACGGTGCGATCCGCTTCCTTGATTTGCAATGTCCTGTGGTTCTTGAGCCTTGCTTTGAGCTTGAGCTGCGCTGTCCTTGCTACTCTGGTCGAGCAGTGGGCTCGTGATTTTTTGCACAAAACGGAGATGTGCCCATCCCCAGTTCGCCGTGCGAGGGTCTTCTCATTTCTGTACTTTGGGCTCCGACGTTTCAAGATGCATGCTATAGTGGATTCCATTCCACTGCTTCTGCATCTATCGCTCCTTTTATTCTTCGCGGGACAAGTCGCTTTCCTGATCCCCGTCAATCAGGTCATCATGTACCTTATGGCGGCGATCTCGTCAGCATTCCTTCTCTTTTATTTCGGTCTCACCATCTTGCCCGCAATCTCTCTTGACTGCCCGTATCACACTCCATTGTCTGGTGTGGTGTGGAACCTATTGAAGGCTTTACCTGACCTCCGCCCGTTTCGCACCATCACCCAACAGTCGAGCTCCCTTGTGGAAGCTGTCATAGAGCAGGCCCTCATGTCGCCTCGCGAGAGGGATCAGGTGGCCATCCTCTGGACTGTCGAATCCTTGACAGATGACAATGAACTCCTACCATTTGTAGAGGCCATCCCCGACATTGTCCACGGCCCCAAGGGATTTCGTCAAGTGCACGATCATCTTTTGCTCTCTATACTGAGCACTGCCGAATTGCAGACTTCGTTGGGCGATCGTATAGTCAATCTCCTCGGCGACTCAATGCATCTACCGGTGGAGGATCATCTACGACGCCGACGGGAAACTGCCAGTTTGAAAGCAGTGTGGGCATTAGCTATGATCGCTTCTCGTTTATTTTCAACCGACCGTGGACTTCCGTTCCAAAAATGGCTGGGAGGTGTCCTTTCTCTTAGTCGCTGGCAAAGTTTATCTTCCCACCTCCAGCCGTCCGCCACTGCCGCTGTCAACAACGCGTTTTTGGAAGAAATTAGATGTCGCTTCAAAGACATTCGCAAAATGCTGGAGGCTCCGAACCTCCAAATTAGCACCCTCAAGTCCTTGGTTGACATATTGGAGGAACACTTGAAACACATTCCGTCGCCTCTGGTGAGGGTTATGGCCGCTCCGATGGAGCATCTCCTCCGGTGGTTATACCTCGTCAGGAGAAAAGTTGATGGTAGCTCCCGAACATCTCGCATAATCGACGCGATTGATGTTATAGATGCCCTCCTCAACGACCCCCTCTGGGTCTATCCGAAAGTCCAGACTGTGGCAGACTTGCTCACTATCTCGTTCAATGGTGGATCATGCACATATGAACTCGACTCAACATGTCGAGAAATCATTCCCGTTGTCCCTCCAAATGTGAGACATGTAAAACGGCACATGTTTCCAGCGCCGTATGAGATTTCTCCAATATGGTACCCTCTCGCTGCCTCCGAGGACATAAATGACCTCGACATCATCATACGAAATGCGCTCAGACTACTATCCTTTCTTTGGCCCGATTCTATCCTGCCCATTCTGTACTGGTATCTGAATCACAGACTAAACCGACAGGCCATCTCGTATGTGCTGGAAGATTGCAATCTACAACTGCTGGAGACGATGTTTCTCCAGGATCTCATGTCCAAACCAACTCAAGAATGTCTCACGGGTGTCTGGGTCTATTATACTCGCCCCGACCGTGTGCAAGACGCTTCATATTGCATATCCCCAATTCAGATCGATTGTGACACGTCCTCTCCGGCATACACCTCTCTAGCAAGCATTTTGAACAGGGATATTTTGATCTCGTTGAACACGCAGATTGAAACGGAATGCCTTCGCCTCAGGATAAACAGGGATTCCTATGTTACAGCTGGACAGCAGAAGATTCAGGACATCATCCGCCACGATATCTTCCGTGCCCATGGCAGACCGGACATTCCCGAAGTCTCGACTGTCGACAATCTCCTTGATACTTGCAGTCTCATAAAAAACAGAATTGTTGAAGAGCGGGTAGTCCTGTTGGCCAACTTCCTGTCGGAACCTGGTTCAGGTGTACGGCCATATAAGATGGACCAAACGCTGCGAGAACTCCTCCGCGGGTTTGAGGCATATAAACAGGTTACCATAAGGTCGACAGTGAAACGCAATTTGGCAAAGGCCATCCTCGTCCAAATAGATCTCATGGAGGAACAATCTACGGATTCGGAGTTGCAGGCAGAGATACGCGTGCTTTGGGAGCACTATTCAGCGTGGGCCCAGAACATTTGGCATAATTTGAACGACACCACAAGTGCTGGCAGTACGTTATCTGCACTCGGGAGATGTTGTGAAATTCCTGCCATGGCTAGTGTGGTGTGCACGGCCGAGGCCAGACGATTGTACGAATTTCTTTCCCTTGTTTCGGCCCCTTCTACGTCTGTTTCCGAAGATGAGACATTTTGACATAATGACTCTTTGTATATCGGAATTGTATTTGGTTTGTCTGGATCTGTGGAATGGAATATTGCATTGCGCGGACATGTGTAAATATCTCGAGCGGAAACCTGAGTCTCTGACGCACCGGTCGTGTCGGCTCCGGGTGTTCCCACCCGGTAGGGTGTATTAACAACCTTACGCAGCAATTTGGATTGATAGCTTCGGATCGATATTCAAACGAAACGCACTACGTAGGTCCAGTTCAGATCTAGATTTGCGAATGCCTCGACCTGCGATGAGGGATTTCAGGCAGAAGTACGAGAAAAATTCGAGCAGAGTTCTCCAGGGATATCCTATGTGACTGGCGCTGCAGTGGCACCGTCGGAGTAAGGCCTAAACCGGCGAAGCGTTAACGGTTAAGCAACGACATCAGTAAAACTACACTTTTGGCTTTGGCATCTTTGGCAAGACGTCAAAGATGCCAAAGACACATTTTCACCCAAGACGCGCGTCTTGGTCCAACTAGGTTCAAAAGTCTTAGATAGGACACACGTCTTGGGAAAGCTGTCTAAGACGAGGCAGGTCTTGCTCAAGGCTCTTGCCCAAGATCCTCGCAGACAAGCCAAGACGCCATAAAGATGGAATAAAATCGTATATTAAATGAGCACAACTACTGAGTACAACATAATATTGACTTCGCTTGTCCACCAACAGGCCTGCAATGCAATCTCGAACTCGCGCTTCCCATCTGTGAAGGTAGCGCACGGCCCGGGCAGATGGCGCTTGGTGACGGCGGCGGGGGATTAAATGGCGGATATGGATCTGAGAAGCGGTTAGACTGCGCACGTAGCAAAGAGATGGCACTAAGTACTCACATGGGAACGGGCACAAATAATTCAGCGCACATGCGGCCGTCGAGATAAGCAACCTAAAACTGGCAGTGTCGGCCAGGAAAGCGGGTGGGAATGGGGTACGCACTCCAAAAGAAAACCTGCGCGTCCGTGTGCTCATCGTGATGGGGACACCGGAGCGATTTGAGGTATGCGAGAGTCGGGAGTACACTTTGAATGCTTCAGCGGCCAGGATTGCGGAGAACCAATAAGCATTCACCCATGGCCATGCAGACGGTGATTTCGAGGGATTCAACAAGAGTGGAGAGTACACTATGAACACTTCAGCAGCTGTGCATTCGGAGAGCCGATAAGAACTCACCTATTGCATTCCAGCCGACGAGTAATCATCCTCGGGGATCGCAGAGAGCTGAGATAGGGAGGGAAAAGGTCAGCGTCGGCAGTGAGGAGAGCCACATGCGGCAGGAGTGCGAGACAATGCACTAAAGATGCCACAGACGGCGGTATCATGCGACGCAGCTCGAATTGGGGAATAGCCACAGACGGCCCAAAATGCGACACAGCGCAGAGGAAACATAAAGCAAGTGGGTAACGAGAGTGGGAAGGGAATGCACAGCGGCAGAGGGAGGAGAAGTGGGTGGTGGGCAAGAGCAAGGCGACGAGAACATGTTGCCATCAAATCACGCCATCCAACGTCATGCGGGGCATCGGATCAGGCGGAGTTTGAATGACTCAAGCGGATATTGCTTCTCGAGCATTGGTTCCGAGTCCTTATGTACTTACGGCCGAAAAAAGCCTATCAAACCGTGACTATTTCAGTTACGTAAGTTCGAAGTTGTTCTCGACAGCCATGTCCTCCGAGTCTGAGCAGATCGTCCTAGTCGTCGGCGCGTCCCGGGGAATAGGGCTTGCACTTGTCCAGGAGCTCAGTGCCAGACCAAACACACAGGCCCTCGCCAGCGTCCGCGAGCCCAACGTGGCTCTTGACGCGATCAAGGGTGTCAAAACCATCACGCTCGACATCTCCGACGACGACTCTGTCGTACACGCAGCGAGCGACGTCCCCGAGCTCGACACCATCATCATTAACGCCGGCATGGGTAAACGCGACCCTGTCACCACGACCTCAACCGCCGAGCTGGCGAAATATCTGAACGTGAACGTGCTCGGGCCGCATCGCGTCATCCGCGCGTTCCTCCCTGCCCTGAGGGCACGCAAAACACGCAAAATTATAACTATTTCCTCGTCGAGCGGCTCGATTGGGCAACAGGCGCTGCCTGGGTCGACGGGGCTCGCGGGTTCGTATGGCGTCTCAAAGGCGGCGTGCAATATGCTTGCAGTTCAGTGCAATAAAGAGCTGCAGGACGAAGGGTTCACCGTCGTTCCGATTCACCCGGGTTGGGTAGCGACAGATATGGGGAACGCACACGGTCCCGGGGGTATGCCGCCTGCGACTTCCGCGAAGGCGATTTTGCAACTGGTGGATAATCTTACGACCAAGGACAGTGCGACGTTCTTCAAGTTTGATGGAGAGAAGATGCCGTGGTAGACGACGGAGGAAGAAAATATGTCTTTTTGGAGTACATGTGCTCAACTGTGAGATCCGCTCTGTATTCTTACGAAATCCACCCAGTACATACGCGCCGAAAATACTATGTGTCATTTTCTGCCCCCAGTATCCAGTGCAGCCAGCATAGGCTGATCAAAAATGCCCCCGATTAAATTCTGAATCGCCAAAGACGCCATGTCTATGCGCGTCTCCCACGTCGCGCTACCAATGTGAGGAACTACAACACACCTACAGAATACATTAGTTGGCTATCTGAAACCCAAAGAATCTCACGAACCGAGGCTCCTGCACTAACGGGTGGTCTGAAGTGATCCTCGGCTCGCCTTCTACGACATCCAATCCTGCGCCCCATATCCACTTTTCTCGCAAAGCCTTGGCAAGTGCATCGGAATCAACAACTGTTCCGCGACTAGAGGAGGGTATCATCAGGGTATCATCATTGGGCGATCTGCATGGAGAAAATAAGTACCTGGTATTCACGACTACACTCGTCTTCTTCATCTTCTGCAAGAAGTCCTCATTTATAAGGTGATACGTATCTTTCCCTCCCGGAGTCAGTACAAACAGAACATCACTTTCCCGTGCGAGGTGGTCCAGATCTACCCGCGTGAGGGACTTGAGCTTATGCTTCTCTTTGAGCGCCACATCGCGTGCGATGTTCGGCGCGGATGTGGGGCTCCCCGAGTAGATGCAATCGGTGATACCGAAGGGAATCAGGCGGGATAGAGTTGCATGGGATATACGCCCAAAGCCCAAGAAGCCGACAGTACGAGTTGGCGAGGACGCCGTTGTGCTTAGCTGAGGGCCACAAAACATAAAGGGAGACCAATTGAATTTGGGCCACTGGTTGACATGAGTGGCCGAAGTGGTCAGTAATTCCGAGATGACTTACCTCGCTGTTTTTGACGAGACTGAATGTTTCTCCACCGTTGCGGCCGGCCATTAGGGCGAGCATAACAGAAAGATCGGCGACTATGTGACGGTTTATTTCAAGGGTTTGAAATGTCCCGAGGCAGAACCCTCACCGGCTTCAGTGAGAACGTCCGGGGTGTATCCAACCTTTATCTTTCGTTCCGCCATGAGCGGCAGATCGATGTGCTCTGCACCACAATGTCAGAAAATACGAATGGGTAAAAGTTCGATTCCCGCGAACCATATCCGACGGACATTGTAGACACTACACGAAGACTCGGTCCGGCTGTTTTCTTTTATTCAGCTTATGGTGACGCCGACTTGTCCGTGTCGCCTCACCTGCCTCCAGCAGCTCAGTATTGACCTGACAAAAAGGTAAATTTGATTGAAAAAGTAAGACCAAAATCGAGCGCACAATATCTGGAAGGAGAACAAGCACCCCTGCGGCGCCGTTAATATTCTTTAGCAGCCACCTGCGATCGCAGCCGCATTCTTCCGGCCACAGTACCACCTGAAATCATATATGTCAGTTGTAGAAGTTCCTATCGCAGCACAGTATAGGTATCTAACCTCGATGTCATCCCTATCGGTGAGAAGAGGCATCGCGGGTCCAAGGTTCCGACATATCACGACTTTGGGCCGAACATTGGAATCGCCGCTAATGTGAGAAACAATGGAGGTCAGGCGGGCGTTTGGGCGAGAGGAGGGGACGCGGTTGACTCAGAAGACATCCTAGAGAGGAGAGCTGCGTGGTGGTTGGTGCTGGACCCAGACTGCTGTCATTACTGACCGAGTGTTGCCGCGGTGGTGCCGGCCGGCGATCAGCACTGGATGGCGGTCCGAATGCCAACGGGCCGGATGCCGTATTGAAGTATGACTCTCTTAGGTTTGGACCAAGCCACTCTCCGGCCCGGCAAGCCCGTCTATCTCTGAAAGAGGCTTGGGACAAACTCAGTCAAATAGTGGACATCTTGTAGAGCACTTTTCATCGTTCCAGCACATGCTATGTGAAAATTTTGAGAGCAAAGATTATTCACGATAAGCCCTTGAATGTGTCTAAGAAGTCAGTTCAATATTTCGGACTGTGGCTATCACAATTCATCCCTATTTCAATCCTATCAATGTTCCGCGAACTGAGCAGGATTTGAAAACCAAGCGGCAGGTTTTCCTCAATTTCATGGACTCTCACTGGTTGAACATTTCAAGTTTTGCACTGAAAATTTTGGTGAAAAATGTTTTGAATTTTACAGTAATTTTTTGCCAAAAAGTAGGTGAAAAACTTGAAACATTTTGGTGACCTTTTTGAACCTTGTGAAAAATTTCTGAAAAAGTGCTGAAAAAGTTTTGAAGTTCAAAAAATTCCTGAAGAAGTTACAAGTTTTTCACTTGGTTTTTCACTGAAAAATTGCTGTAAAATTCAAAACATTTTCCACTAGTTTTTCACCAAAAACTTGAAATGTTCAACCAGTGTCTATCATAGAAAAGCTACTTTGATTCATATTTGTTGATTCAGAATTTCAAATTATGCTTTACATCCCTTTCAAAAGACCGTTTACAGGTAGAAGGACGTGGTCACACTGTGACTCAAAGTTTGGCAGAGGAGAGAAGTCATGCCATGACTAGGACCTCATCTGAGAATTTTCGAATGTTTCCTCTGCCATGCCCTCGGAACCTCCTGAATTGCCGCAGTTTTGGGGAACTGTTGTTGATCTACTACAAAGGCATTCTGCCTCTTAAGATTTCTTCTGTGTGTTCATTTTCTCAAATGACAGTGAATAAGAGCTCCTCAAAATCTCAAGAAGGATGAGTTACATGCTCCACAATGGAGCTGATACAGTATGATTTCAACCTATAAGCAGCTGACTGTAGGTTGATTTGCACTGGTTGAGCATTTCAAGTTTTTCAGTGAAAATATTGGTAAAAACTATCTTCATTTTTCACACTTTTTCACTGAAAAAGTATGTGAAAAGTATAAAACTTTAGTACTTTTTGATTTTACTTTGAATTTTTCACCTTGACATTACAGCTACAGGTGTTTGCATGAAAGTTGCAGTCATGATTTTGCCACAACGTGTTTGCACCTGTATCTTTCTGCCAAGCATGACTAAAGTTGTGACAGAATCAGACACGCGCCGAACGCACCTGCTCACTTCCGACTCTCACTGCTCTTGATAGCCCACTCCATATTTTCTGTAGCCATACTGAAACCTCAAATCTGATTCTTCCTGTGCTCTTTCCCAGTGCAAATCCAAGATACTGACTGGCCAACTCCGCGCAAAGTGTGCCCAATCACAAGCTGGTATTCTGCGCTCTTGCTGCCCGAGAAACTGGTGGATCCTCTTTCTTCCACATAACAATTGAACCTTGTGCATCTCCGGAAACTTTTAGCGTTGCAATTTGCCGTAGCCCGACACAGAAATCGACTCGCGACCCTGCAAAATCTCGTAGGCAATGCAAGATCTCGTAGGCAATGCAAGTCTCTCTGCCCCAGCGCATCAGCATTTCCAGCCCAACTAAAGGTCCCACCTGGTGCCTGCCCTTTGGTTCCTGGATCCCCAGTCCTTTGAAATCTGAGACGACTAACCGAATGCGGCGAGAACAAGACATGCAATGTCAAGTTGAGGACTTTTCCGCTTTGTCTTCAGGGCAGATGTTGCTGAGCCCTTCAGTTTTTTCTTCCTCAGCGCGGGTTGAGCCGCTCAGGTCCTTGTTTCAGACTGGATTCACGGACGGCGCTGTGTAGTACATGTTTCAGTCGGATTTTTGAGGGTGGGTGCGCCAAGAGGTAGGCGGTAGCAAAGTTTCCGACACAGACCTCCAAAACATTTGGACCCCGGATACCGGGGGGGGAGGGGGGGGGGTGATGCTCACATCAGTCACTCGGCAATCATCACCCTCCCCAAGTAGTGCAATTTTTTGATGAGCTACAGGAAAATTCTGTACACGAGATCAATCAACCCCCAAAAGGCAGGTCATGATCTTGACCATAAATTCGCGCCTGAACAACATCGAGGATGTGAATTAAAAATCTGAACATACAGAAAGATGGGGAAGTAAGCAATTATGGGGTGTCTTCACCAAGAAGAAGTGATTTGGAGTACAATTCGTATAGGTATTCAAAAGTCCGACAAAAACAGCTCAAAACCGCTGAAAACGCCAAGAAAAGACCCCGGAGACCAGTTTGGGGGGGGGGTCTAAAGAGAGGTCAGTGTCTGGGATTCTGCTACCGCCTACCTCTTGGGGTGCGCGGCCCATTCCCTGGTCGTGACGAATGCACCGATAACAAATTCCTTTTAACAGCTGTGTCTTCAAGAGCTTCTGACACCCCTTCAAACAAGCCCCTTGTTATATCTCCTATGAATCTCAATCTCTGTGTCCACCCATCCTCACCCCAGACGCGCAAGGGCACCACCCCTCCTCGGCTCGAGCCTGGGAAGGAAAATGCTCCTCCATCGTCTCAGCCCCTCCCCCTGCGTCCCAACTACGCGAACCTTCGTCGTCCTTCTGACGGCTGGCTTGTGCAGCCTGCCTGGATAGGTTCGTCTCATCCTCCTTCCCCGCGGTACCATTTGAATTGACAAGTTGAGCTCAGATGGCGGTGTCAATCCGCCGCAGTTCTATTACTTGCAGGAGGAGATACTGAACACATTGTATATGTGGCAACCGAATCATCGCATCTTCACTGAGCCCACGCCCATGCCCGTGCCACCGGCTATCTTCGCCTCTGGAAACATCAGCGTAGATTTTCCAGGTCAGCAACAGGACAGTTCCGCCTCTGTCGCGGTGGCGCAGACTACCACCACTCTTGGCCTGCAAACCTGCAGTGCCCCGGAGGAAGAGGAAGATGAAGCCGATGCCAGTGAGTTCTTTGGTCCTGATTCCTTCTCATTGCAGCTAACATTGAGCATGCAGCACCTCCCGCCTCGGCATATCAAGTCAATGTCCTTGTGGCGTACTTGGCTCCCAACAAAATCATGGCGCACGGACAGCACTTCCTCCTCAAAAAGCACAAGGACTCAAAGTTCAGCATGATCGACACCGCAAACCTCGACCGGTGTCAATTCATCACAGCCATGCTCGCTATTCACCCGTTCGGGCCCGACTACAGTCCCGGTGTCCACTCTGGTCCATTGTTCAAGATTTCGTGGACCGGCTCAGCATTTGTCATCGTTTATTCATCCTCGACTGCCGCTCACATAATTTTGACTAGCGGCGGCAAGTCTGGGGCAGTCACCGTTGACATGGATCACGAATGGACGCTCACAGTCGCCGCTTTGCAGCAGAAATCAAACAAACTGGCCGTCCTTGTCGAGTACAACCTTGATGAGATGGACGGCTATAGGGTGTCTAAAAAACGGGTGAGTTGCGGCCTGTTCCCCCTCGCCATCTGTTTCTCCTTGCCCACTTCGCAAGCCCCTCGCTCAAGAGGCCGGGTCTGACGATCCTGAACTTCTCTACGGTACCAAGGTGGGCCGCGGATGCAAGACATGTCACAAAATACTAATTATACCACAGGTCCCTCGCGTCGATGACTTTACACCACAGGATCAGCTCAACGGTGCGATGATCCTCAAGATCAAGGAGAAATGGCCCTGTGAAAAGCACCTCGGCGAGAACAGGGACTTTGGTCACTGTTATGTTAATCCTGCAGGGCAACACATCGCCTCAACATGTGGAAGCTTAAAATCTGGGCGGCTGCAATGGCATGTCTTCGGTTCTCCGCATCTCCGTGTCACTAATGCTGGCTCCATTTTTCAAGGCCGCTGGTGACACAACTAAGCATGAACCCCCGAACATTGAAGAATTCGATGGAGCTCATGATGCCGGCTTACTGCCACATGTCAGTGAAGCAGGACTGGCCTGCGCGCCTCAGCCGCCTCATCATCGATTTTGGGTTCCACCTCCGACATCCTCCTAGCAGCCCTCATCACCACCCTCAACCCGAGGGCCATCGCACCTGCGCCGGTGACCGCCGACATTCCGACCACCCCACCGTGCAACTCCGCGCTTGTGGGTGTGCCGCGACGCCTCGCAAGCAGTTGCTTCCGATGTCACCGGTTCCCACCCCTTCGTTGGAGCTCCACGCTTGGCTCACCGACTTTCTCAAGATCAAAGCCATCGACATCCTCGTTTGTGAGTCGGTGTTGGCATCTTTGGAGCTCTCACCCACGATCATCGCCAACGTGCCCATTGCACGCTTGTGCGAGATCACTGGGATCGTCGAGGGTCGCCTGTGGAGCTTCCAGGCATTCTGCGGTGAATGGTGCTCCCGTCTCAAGGAAAAAAAGTGTTGTCTCCTTCTTTTGTAATCATTTGCCTTTCCGCCGCTGAAATGAGTTTGTGCCCTTTCTTATTCAGTATACATCTTGTGTTCCACACTTTTCTTCATGTATACTGCTATCTTTAACATATCCTACTTCTCCTACATTGTAATGTTGTTTACCGGATTATGAATATCCACAGTTCATGATCCACCTTCCGCATCATCGGTTGTCACAGCTCGCATCGTTTGATGGATGAGCCATGGGTGTGCATCAGGGTTGAGTGCCTCGGCTTCATGCTGTTGGAGCCACACTTTGATAGCGGAGAAAGCCTGCTCTATTGGATTCAAGTCTGGGGAATACGCGGCAAATAGATCAACTTGGCGCCTAAAAATCAGTGGGCATTAAAGTTTCAGGTCTACAAGGTGCGTACCACATTCTTCCACCACAATTCTACGAACCTCTTCATCATGATGGATCGCACAATTGTCGAGAATGACGACACTACGTGGGCCCGGATAAGGTGTCAATTGCGGGGCCTATTAAAAAATACATGGTGAATAAATCAATTGTGTTCCTCGTCGACACCCACCAGCTCCCTCTCGATTTACTCCACAAATCTCTCCTTGTTCACGGATCCCTCGAAAATATCAAGCACGATGATCCATCAACCGTGAGTGCGGGGAGCATGGAGAAGCATTGCCACGGATGAATGTCTCCCTGCGCACACATGCGCGGCCCATCGTGGACCACCCGGATGTCCGTTGATGGGTGCAATTATCGACACTTGCTTCATCCAGCCAAACAAAGTATTCCATCAGGATATCTCCGTGTGCGGCCTGCCAGGTCGCATGCAGCATTTCGCTCCGCTCCAGGGCAGCTGAAGCAATCTTCTTGTTTGATATCGCAAGGTTCCGCATGGCGTGGGAGAGAGTTGAGAGGGACGTATCAACGCCGTGGGTGGCGAGGAGATCCTGCTGGAGCTCGTTGAGGTAGAGCCCCAGATTCGCATTGAGGATACCCGAAAGGTAGGTCCGATGTCGAGGACTCGAGGGCGACCGTGGGACTGCATGTGCAGATTGGTGGTTTCCCATATTCTCATGGAGCCAGAGGACATTGTAAACAGTCCTCTGCTACATCCTGCGAACACCGCAATCTCCGCAGCTGTCTTCGCTGTGCGTAGCACCAGACAACATCGATCACGTAGCTGGGTGGTTAACTGAGGCATGAAGAGGGCAAGAATATGAGATGGCAGAGCTGATGAGGAGCAGTATCACTATCATATCGAATCTTATCACCCCCATGAACACAAGTCCTGCAACGCGTCCGTGCATGGTCGCGTGTCCGCCAATGCAGGCCGAAATCTGATTCTGTCACAACTTTAGTCTGCTTGGCAGAAAGATACAGGTGCAAACACATTGTGGCAAAATCATTACTGCAACTTTTTATGCAAACACCTGTAAATGCAGTACCAAGGCGTGAGAGATTTTTCCCCCCTTTTTCAGACATTTTTGATCCCCATGAAAGAATTCCGGATATCTCTACGAGTTCTGGGTGGAATCGTCTGAAACCTAGCTAGATCTTCCAGAATAATTCAATATCAATCAGTGATAGAAGGAAATCAGTGAAAACCTTTTTTATTTTGGAGTATGGCTAATGGGTGTCTGGGGAGTGAACTGGGCCTAGAATCCCGATATCTTCTCTAATGTTCTTAAACTTGACGGAGGGGCACACTGTATGATTCAAGTCTGACACATAGACAGATATTTGCAAAAATATGCCCACACTACTTCTTATTCCTTCCAAGCAGGTAGCCTGTATCTACCTCAGTTCCCCACCAAAATATTTGTAAAAATATGCCAGATGTGTGTAATGTACCCATCTAACTTAAATCATGGACATATCAGTGAGAAAATTTGAGAGCCAGCTTCAAACAGCACATCACGACACCATTTTGTGATTCAACTCACATCAATGTCACATCAGACGGCCGATGGCGACACGACACATGCTAATTAGGACATTCAACGTGCGTTTTTAATGCCTCTGAATAGATGCCAACATTGGGACTTGTATTCGGCTCCTCTGAGATTTTTTACAGCTTATTTGGTACACAAATCATGGAGCTGCATCCAATCCAGAATTGTCCTATGAGGAAGAGGTCCGAAGGCAATTAAAAATGCTGCGCTACATTTTGGTAATTCTATGTCTATGAGTCTCACAAACCCACAGAGCCATTCTGACCAAATCTCAGGTGACTTGGAGTAGATCTGAGCGCGCCACAGGCAGTTCCCTCCCCGGAGGCAGCACATAGCCATACTCCCAAATGAAAAAGGTTTTTGCTGATTTCCTTCTATCACTAATTGCTACTCAATTATTCCGAAAATCTAGCTAGGCCTTAGACGATTCCACCCAGAATTGTAGAGATATCCACAATTCTTTCGCCGGGATCAAAAATGTCTGAAAAAGGAAAAAAAGAAATCTGCTCACGCCTTCGGCACTGCATTTAGCTGTAAGGATCTCCTTGTCAATATGGAGTATCTGAATACTCTTATCGGTCTTCAGGCCATGGCTCAACGGGTTGATACTCGCTATTGGAAGCGAGAATCTGAGAAGAAACACAAGCAGACCGGTACTCACAGAAATCCCAAGTCTTCTTTGACTTCCACGTCTTTCAACCAGAAGGGTGGTGATATGAAGAAAACACTTAAACCTCAGCACCCTTCCACTTCCACCACGTCGCAGTCTTCGGGAACTCCAAGAACCCGAAACCCTATGCCGACAAACTGGATAGCTCAAGGAAGCTGAGAGGGAGCATCGCAAGAAGTTCAACCTCTGCCTGTATTGCAGAGGCAGCGGTCATTCCACTGCAGAGTATAATAAAAAGAAGCCCAATGCTTCGGGCAGGGCTTCTAAAGCGGAAACTCCGAAGAACTCCGACACTGCTACCACGGAGTCAAAAAATAGTCAGCAGCTCTGAAACCTCCGTGCACGATCAGAGCTGTGTTGACTCTAGTGTGCTCCCCGAGGTCTTCCTCAATGTGTCCTCTCTTTCATCTAA